>CM060432.1:14679581-15369581 GCA_030545235.1 Helianthus tuberosus | reverse complement strand
ACCACCATAAGGCTTTGCTGTGGCGCGTCTCCACGGCCACATCTGGGCAGAATATCATGTTCAGCAACAGCAGGTCCATTTTCAACATGTAACTTGAAGTCCAGGGCCTTTATGTAACTTATTTAATACCGTTTGATGGTTTTGGGGCACCCCTAGTATTCCAAAACCATGTGCCTTACATGTACGGTCCATATCGAAGCTCAATTATCGAGGAACGATCGTTACGGTTCTTGAAATCCTATATAAACCCACTTGTTCTTGCTCTCGTTTCACACTTGATCTGAATTGTTCTAAGTTGGAGCTTTTATGCTTCATACTTGAGCATCCTAGATGAAGTTCATCCTTGCTTGGACCCCTTGTAAGTCCCCTCTTATGGCTAGTTGTTTTTATCTGGCTTAAAAACCGAAAAGTCAAGCTTTCGCGATAAATGCTTTGACTTTTAAACGTTCGAGCCATTGTTCGTAACGAACATGGCTACGTGATCGTAATTAGGTAGGTGTTAAACCCTCAAAAGGGCACCTCCTAATTACCACGGTTGCTTAGGTAAATTGTCGGGTCAAAGTAATTAAATAAAAGTCTAACAAGTCAGTTTTTAAATAAAATACATAACTAATGATGTAAAGGCAATAAAATCAGTTTTGTCACTTTAATAACTTGGTAAATATTAATTGAACATGTCTAGGCATGTTCAACCCGACAATTCTGAGTTTAGGCTCGGTTCGGAACCGAAAGTCGCAAAAGTAGACTTTTGCTTTGAGTTTCAGTTCTGACTCGATTTAGCATAGTTTAGATATACCTTAGGATTCCTTTAGGACCATATTATATGTTAGTATAATCCCCTGAGGTTATACAACTTGGTTCCTTAGAAATCCTAGTTCATTACATGTTCTGTTAAATGCCTAAAGTTGACCATTATGCCCTTTTGAGATTAAAACGAGATTTTTGAAAATGTGAGAGGACAAAAACCTTTATTACTGATTTATAAACATGTCCTAAAAATTTGACATCAGTTTGAGGTCTAAATTAGGAGTTATGCTCAATATCGTAAATTAAAGCCTTTTTATTAATTAAACGACACTTTCGGCATAAAACCTATTTAAACCCAATTTTTGACACCAAACCTTTTACCCACTAATGTAATATAATATTTAGGAATTTTTGAAGCTTTTTGTTGAATTTTTAAACTGATCATAACATAGGGTTCTTGCATTGACTCGGTAATTGACGGTTATGACATTTTTACTAATAAAATGAGTTTTACACATCCTTTACATACCAAACCTTTTGATACTGATTTTATATATTAAACAAGTTATTTTAAACTGTAAAGGCTGTTCAAAATCTCAGATTTTCTTATTTAACCCAAATACCGTCAAATACCGACTTTTATGCGATTTAGGCGCATAGTATGGTTTAAAACCATATTAGGCACCTAAAGCTTGTTACCTACTGATGTTATGAATCAATTTTTATACTTTAACAGTAAGTAAATGTTTTGAACTCAGATTTCCAAATTTGACCCTTAAAACTTATGTGAAATGACCAAAATGCCCCTACGGTGCATAGTTTGGCCATAAATGATAAATTTCACATATATATGATGTCCTACTGATATAATTTATTAAAATAAATACTTTTACTGATTATTTTAGACCAGAACCCCAGATTTCTATTTAACCTCTTTTATAAACATTAAAATGACCAAAATACCCCTACGGGGCATAAATTGGTTTTAAATTCGTTTTGGGCATAATGGAAGGTATCCTACTGATATCACAACATATTTAAGGTATATTAACCTGTAAAACATGTTCATGACTCATTTGGTTACTCGTTATGCATTTTTCGCGTTCGGTACGGTTTATGTAACTAGTTTGCATAAATTAACCGAAACGGGTCAAATCTTATCATTTTCACTTCAAAATCCAGAATGTATTTAGTTTTGTAGGATCGTGTACGGACTCGAAATGAGTCGATTAGAGGTGTTCTACACAATATGAAAGGCGGAAACAGACATATTGTGTGTGATTCAGCAAGATATTCAATTTAACTGTCTTTTGATTGATATCTGACCAATTACAGATCTGTAGACACTTCGACAGAGCTTCGCCGTCGGAAAACACTATTCTAATTCCGTTTCAAATGAAACAGATCAGCCTCTATTTATAGACAGACTAATTTCGCTTGAACATACTCAAGCGGAATCACTTCTCATGTGGAATCAGTATTAAAATGAAATTACAGGTTCAAGCGAAATTAGCAAAGCTAATTTCGTTTGAAATGGCTTGACACTTTCAAGCGGAATTACATCATGTAATTTCGTTTGAACTTGCCAGTTAACCTATTTTCTCGTTTTCCGTGCCCTGATATATCTATACATATACAAGACTCAATACAAGACGAAGTCGACAGACGCATGCACTAACAAACTCCCCCTCGAATGTTGACGAGTCTTAAGTGTCGAGTCTTCAACGTCTTCAGTCTTTATCAGTCTGATCACTTTCTAAAGTATTTGACAGTGTAAAATTTCTTCGATCTTCTCTTTTCTTTTCTTCAGCACCAACATACTCTTCTTGAACAAATAATCATTCCTTGGATGTTGATAGCAAACTTTCTTTCACAGGATCAGAATTGTGTCCTGGCTCTATACTCAGACTCAGAATCCAGGCTATCCTGCACATCCTCTACCCAAAAGTAAATTTCACAAATTTAACATTTGACAAATTTATATACTACTAGAATGCTTTTAACAACAACACTTTTATTGTGAGGTAGATATGATTATAACAATTTTAAACTCTGATGAACCACTTGTGAATAAAAATTCAAAATCTTTTCTCATTTAGAACAAAGACTCCCCCTCATAAAATGCTCATCATGTTTAGCACTTGGAATTTTGAAAATCAGCTTTCCAACATCAGTTGTCAAAAATCTTTTTAAATTTTTCAAAATTTATGCTAAAACACACTAAAATCTTTTTGAATTTTTTGAATGAAAATGAAATGCAATAAAGAAATATTACAGACACTATTTTTGTGAGTGTGTGTAAGAGGATCATATCAGTTTTGACAAGTCACAAGTACCGTTGAGCTTAATTACACATTAAGAATTAAACAGTTCACTTAGATTGTCGATATACTAATCCACTTAAATTCTCACACAAATTTCAACTGATTCAGGATATGAATTAGGTGGATTAAGGACTTAAACTCATTGATGTGTCCCACCTCTTGAATATACTCCCGTATCCAGATCCCAATATTCAGTCTTACAGGTGAATATACCTAGATGATATCTATAAGGGGTTAGATGCGAATACCGTGAGAGCTCAGGTAAGAACTTCCGTTCAGCAGAGAGATGGCGGCTTCGACTTTTGGTGGGTCCCCTTTAGAGGATTTTTTTACAACAGCATATGATTAACATTTTTCAATGATTCATCATTTTTTATTATGCTGAGGCCAGGCTTTTATTTCAAGCAAGCATAAAGTATTCTCCGGGGACTAGGCCATTGCTTCCGCAAAATCAGAAGTCCCAGGATAATACCCCAGATATCACTGAGCATAAAGACCTAGTATCTCAGAAAGAGGGATCCTTCAAACGAAATTTCAGGGGTTACCTATATATCCAAGTAGTGTTCCCCACGAAATAAGCAAGTTTGAATTTAAGTTTATATCCCGAAAAAGCTTACTAAATGTGTAAAAACCTATCGGCATATCATCAGAGAGACCGTTTAACACTATTTAAAAATTACATTTCTTTAGCATACTGAAACTGTCTACTGATGTACTATCATTTCCTCTTTTCCACAACAAAACTCTTTTTGTATTTTATCATGTTTTTGACATTTTCAAATTTTCTAATGTTTTTTGATTTTCTGAAAAAAAAATTCTTACTCCCCCTAAAATTCAAACACATTTAAGAAAAATTGAAAGCAAACTGTACAAGTAAATTGACAACTGATATCAAAACAATTCAAATCGCCATCCACTTGGCATAAACAATCAGAACTCCCCCTTACAACAAAAACATTTTCTCATTATGATTTCAAAACACTTAAGTTTGTTTTAACCAAAATGATTTTTCTGGAAAATAAATTTTATTGATTTTATAAAACCACATGTAGATTAGGGGATCTCATCACACTATTCATTTAACCACTTGAAATATTTAACAATTTTTATATTCAATCAACAAACATCACTTGTAGAAAATCAAGTACAACTTAATGTCCCTGATTTACCACTTGTAAGTCGAAATGTCACATTAAAGTGAATTTCTCAAGAACTATGCTGATACCTGCTTCACACTTACCAACCTGGAAACTCCGGCAAGTCAGGAGTTTACTTGTGAAAAACTTCCATCCAAGCCTGACCAAACTTGGATGTTTCCTCCTCAACTTCACTTGGGTAAAAAGTTGCTTTCTTTGTTTCATAAAAATCCTTTACCCCTTTGGCCTTTCCCTCAACCATTTTTCCAAAAATCTTTTTAACATTTCCATTAAACACTTTCTCAACATCAAATTCTTTCTTTTCAGAATAGAATTGATTCGAGATCTCAACCTTCCCAACTTTTGATTTAAAATTCTCAACTCTCAATGGTGGAAAATTAACATCATCCACTGGAAGCACTGATTTTTCTTCTTTAACCTCAACCTGTGGCTCATCTGACTTTGTGGAATTAGATTTATCACCAGATTTCACAACAGACTTCTTAACATCCTCATGAAATTTTTTAACAACCCACATTTGGTTGTCATGCTCAACTCACTTTTTATAAAAACTTGTTTTTGAACACTCACTAACTTCATATGTTGAATTTTCAAAAATTTTAAATTTGTCAGTTGGTGGTTCATTTTTCTCAACAACTTTTTCTTTGAGTTTTTTAGAGACTTCCTGTTTTGTTTTTGTTGCTTGAGAACAGTTCCATGCAATGTGACCAACTTTATTACATTTGTACAGGTTCTTGTCTCCTTCCTTTGATTAGCTCCATTCTTCACATTCTCTTGCTTCTTGGCAAGAAATTTTCTGTTTGATTGTTTCCAGAATGAGCTCTTTGATTCCTCTTCACAGCTTGTCCCTGAAACAAATTTTGTATTTGTTTTAGACGTTTTTTCATGTTTATAATTTTCAGGTGGAATAAATCCAAGACCTTTCTTTTTGAAATTACCGTTATGGTTTGGTTTCTTTTGAAAACCAGAACCAGAACCGTAACCTTTTTTCTTGTTTAAATGTTGTTGAACTCTTGAAGTGTATTTTTTAGGTTTTTCAGTAAAATTTACATCTTTTATTTCAGAAATATTGATTTCTGTTAGTTTGAAAACCTTTTTGATCTTTTCAACTTGAACACTTCTTATTGGAAATTCCTCATCAGAATATAATTTGTCTGAATCATTCAAAGTATAAGCAACTTTGAATAATTAATCATTCAAATTAGATTTTGATAAAAAAAAATTCTTTATTGTACACCCGTTTAACCACGATTTTGAATCGTTGACCGACGAACTCGAACTTTCTGACTCAGACTTAGACTCTGACTCCTCATCCTTATCCAACACCTGATCGACCAGCTTTTTTATTAACTCGGACTCATGATCAGTGTCAGACGATGTGAATGTGATGTCAATATTTTCTGGTAACTTGTCAGTTGTTTCAGATTTTAACTCTATATTGACAGCCTTTTTGACTTGCTCCTCATTCGGTTTTCTAGGAGAATACCCTTCCCAAATTGGAGGCGGACACTTGTTATAACTAACACTCTGCTTCTTACCAGTATCCTTCTTCTTTGGCTTCTCATCATTTTGAAATGCTTCAAAACCTGCAACAGTTGGATAAATTCGATCAATGAGATAATCAGAACTAGAATAACTCTGTAATAAACGTCTAATTCTCTCATTCTCAATCTTTTCTGTCTCCAACTCTTACTTCCATTTCGCATTTTCTTCAATGTAGAAATTAATAGCTTTCTGCTTCGACATCAGCACAACATTCAACATTGTCAGTGCATCTTCTCTTTCAGAATTAGTCTTTTGCAGACCAGTTACCGTTCTATTCAACACATCGTAAGATTCTTTCATGTAGTTGAGATCAAACAGTAACTTTTCCTTCATCTTTTCAAACTCAACCAACTTCACATCTTTTTCTTCACATTTCTTACAAGATTCCAAGCATTTTTCACATGGCTTGATAATCTCAACAATCTTTACAACTTCGATTATTTTCTCCACTTCAACAACTTTCTCAATTTCAATCACCTTCTCATCTTCCTTACTTTATTCATTCTTCATTGTCTCAGCAACACCTTCAACCTACACCTTTTTCAACTCTTTTGCTGCTCGTTTCTTCTTCAACTTCTCCAAGCGATCTGCAAAATAAAATTGAAAACTTTCAGGAGATAAAGAAGTTTTAGCAATATTAATATGCCTTTCTTCTTCATCATCACTACTATCATCTGTTGGTGATTGATCAAAATCTATCGTCTTTTCAGAACTATCATTTGAAGAACCAAAATCAGATGGTGTTTGATCAAAAACAGTTGCTTCTTCTGAACTTTCATCGGATAAAACATATTCTTCTTCTTGATTCTTCTCATGAACACCCATCACTTTCATCCATTCTGTAAACAAATCAGGCTTTTGAACTATTTGAGCAAGTGAAAGCTTTAAACTCCCTATTCTCATCCATAAACCTATCCCAGCTAAATCCTAGAGCCATTTTCTCATCATCCTGATCAATGATACCATAATAAGCTTTCTTATTTGCATCTTCAATCATCCTAGCATGTGCAGTTTGTGGTTCTTTTTGTTGATGTGGTTGATGAGCAACATGTTGATATATGGCTTTTCGATAGTAATCATCTTTTCCAAAAGGATTCTTTGCTCCCCTCGCTTCCTGATTTTTGCATTCTCTTTTGAAATGACCTTTCTCCCTACATCGAAAACAAGTAACTTTAGATTTATCAAAACCCAAAGTAGAAACATGTGCATCCAAAAAATCATTTCTTCCTGTAATCATTTTGAACTTTTCAGCTCTTCTCAAGACACTAGCTAAACACCATTTGATGTCCATGAGCTCCATTTCTTCAGCGTCTCTCTGATCGTAATCCTCTTTCGTCAGCATAGGATTTCCAATCCTCCCTGCAACCAAACCTTCATAGGATTGTAACACAGTTGCAAGTAAAGCCATATGATCTTTTGCAATTTCTTCAGAAAAACTTTGACCATCTGGAATATTTAATGCAATGTTGCACTGTATCACACAACCATTCCCACTTTTTGAACTTTGAGAATGAAAACTTGAAATTGAACTCTTTGGATTAACCCTCGGATATGAAGAAAAATCACTGCTACTGTTTGAATTTTGATCAATAGTTCCAGATGAGTTTCCAGCACTAAAAGCAGTTTGGATTTTTGGACTCATTTCAACCTCTTGAACACTGCCTTTGTAATACATTTTCACATCTTGTTGATTACTCGGATTGTTCATCCTAGCAATCTTTTATTGTTCAAGATCTTGACCTTCAATCTTTTCGATGAACTGAGAAATCGTCAAACCATCATATTCTCCGGTGTTCTTTAAGATCATAAAAAATGTACCCCATTCTTTATGAGGTAAAGCATCAGCTAATTTGTCTACCCATTCCTCTCGTTCTTTGTTGATACTCAACAAAGACATTGAACGTATTAAATGGCAGTATCTTTCAATCAACTTCTTTGTATCTTCTCCTGGCAGACTTGTGAATAGATCAAATTCTTTCTTAAGCAATGCCTTTTTACTCTTAATCATCTTTTCACTTCCCTCAAACTTAATTCTGAGTGCTTCCTAAATAGAACGTGAAGTTTTATCAAGTTGAAGCAATATGAAGATGTCTTCTTTAATAGCTTGCTGGAGTAAACTGATCATCATTTTTTCTGCTTTGTACATGTCTCGTTCCTTATCTGTAAATTCAAAAATCTTTTTATCAACTCCCAGCTCAGTACGTGGTAGCACATACTTTTTCTCAACACACTCCCATGATCTCAAATGATTTGCTTGGACCCAGTTTTCAAACCTATCTTTCCAACCATAATACAGCTCAATGCTCATTAGTTTAGGGGGTTTTTGCATTGTTCCAGTTTCATTTTCCAAGTTCATGTTTTGAGCAATGACAGCCGGAGTAGTCGGAGATGTAGCAAACGCGTTGTAGAACTCTTCTTCCATGATTCGGTAATATGTTTTTCAAAAACTGATACGTTCAAATGGAATAACAACTTAAGCGAAATCACCCTTTTCAAGCGGAATACCAAGTTCAAACGGAATCCCTTGCACAACAACTTCAAGCGAAATACCAACTCAACAATTTCAAACAGAATAACTAGTTCAAGCGGAATACCCACTCAAACGGAATTATCCTTTGGAGCAAAATCACTAATTTCGTTTCAAACTTTCAAACGGAATATCAACTTTCAAGCGAAATTAGGTGCAAATTCAAACGGAATTACAATTTTTATCAGTTTTAGATCAAATTAAAGTCCAATTTTCTCAAGGATTTGTTAATATACTATTTCACTTATAATGTGAGAAATTCAGATCATTTTGACCGTGAAAAGTTGTTCAATTTAGTAAAGAAGGTGTAGAAGTAAGAAAATGAGATGAAATCAAGCTGAAATTGGCAGAACTCCTCCTCCTAAGCTCTGATACCACATGTAGGATCGTGTACGGACCCGAAATGAGTCGATCAGAGGTGTTCTACACAATATGAAAGGCGGAAACAGACATATTGTGTGTGATTCAGCAAGATATTCAATTTAACTGTCTTTTGATTGATATCTGAGCAATTACAGATCTGTAGACACTTCGACAGAGCTTCGCCGTCGGAAAACACTATTCTAATTCCGTTTCAAATGAAACGGATCAGCCTCTATTTATAGACAGACTAATTCCGCTTGAACAGACTCAAGCGGAATCACTTCTCATGCGGAATCAGTATTCAAACGGAATTATAGGTTCAAGCGAAATTAGCAAAGCTAATTTCGTTTGAAATGGCTTGACACTTTCAAGCAGAATTACATCATGTAATTTCGTTTGAACTTGCCAGTTAACCTATTTTCTCGTTTTCCGTGCCCTGATATATCTATACATATACAAGACTCGATACAAGACGAAGTCGACAGACGCATGCACTAACAAGTTTACCCATATTATACAAGTCTCCATACTTGTAAGGTCTAAATCACACTGTAATCCGGTCGTCGCTTAATCTTGTGTTTTGAACCGTAAACTTTTCCCTAAAACTAATCGGTCTAAGTTACAACTTAAATAAGACTCGTTAGGAATCTAATAGGTTAAAAAAACCCTTCGTTCCAGATTGAGAGCCCCAGTAGAGGTACTTGTGCTTGCTGATTAGAATATACGTTTGAGTATAAATTGCATTTTAAACTCAGGTAAATACTTTTAACTTATTTTCCCTTATACGGGCTTGGGATACGGTATATAAAATACCGCTTAGTCGGGTATTGAATTTTTAATCATATGAAGGTTAAATTATTGAGATAACCTATTTAATCTGTTTTGTTTGTTCTAAGCCTTTGGGGGGTTAATGACCATGTCCTGGATATCCTCGGCTCATTCATTGAAATGGTCACGACTTAAGCACGGGGTGTAGGCATACACCTGTCGGTGCGTATATAAAAAGATATAACCGCTTGTTCGAGAATAACTCGCCGCAAGATTATATTATGTGGTGTGTCTATTAATCTTTAACCCGGTATTCAGCCCAGGCTACTGAACATATAACAAACATATAATTCTTTTACAAGTTTATTTTTAAATAATTATCCGAAGTTAAAAAGGATATTTGTGCCTTGTGCATTTAAATCAATTTTCATAAATGTTTTCAAAAGAGTCAGTTAATTGTATTTATCAGTGTAAACTGACGTATTTTCCAAAAAGATTAAGTGACAGGTACTGTACGTAATTGGCTGGGAGCTCAGGGCGTTAATAGGGAATCTTGCAAGTTCTAGACGTCTAAAGTCTGTTAAACAGTGTTTATCTTTCTGTTTTAAGATCCGCCTATGGATCCATCTTAGAATCCGTACGATACTCCCCACCGGGCCCACCGGTAATATGTGGAAATATCGGGGTGTGACAGGTTGGTATCAGAGCCAATGTTTGAGTGAATTAAAAACTAGCCCTTAGTGTTTAATCTCAAATGACACAGTAGCACATTCCTTAGACCTTCTGAGTCTAGACTTAACATAGGAATGCTCTTAACCCTATTAAGTAAAATATTGTTTTCGATTTTATGTATTTTTGGAATATGTCGTCAATCAAAGAAGTTGTGGATGGAGATTCTTCCTGTTAGAAGCCAAGAAATGCTAAGTTTCATATCACGACTAGGATAAGCGTGCGACTGTTTGAAGGAGAGACATTTATGGACCTATTCCCAAAACCAAACTTGTTTAAACCCTTATCCAGACTACGGAGTCTATACCAGAAGGTCCCTGAGGCTCCCATATTGTGGATGATACATATGGATGTTATTAAATCCCTATTTCTTACCTTCGAATTTTGAGACTTCAGACTTAGATTATACCAGTCAAAACCTAATCCGCGATCCATGTCGTTTCTTAAATCATTGAATCCTTGGATTCTACTTCTGCAATGGATCCTGAATTGAAATAATTCTTTATTCACTAAAATCTTCGGAGTCGCTACTGCGTACGATATATAGAGATGAAGAATCAATTAGAATAAAGAGAGGAAGACATTAGAAGATCCTCCTTTATTATACTTCTTTTCATCAAAGTCCCTATTTGGGCATTTGATTATTGTAGTCCTTTGTGGACATAGTATTTCATCATAGTCCTTGTGGACCTACGTCTCCTGATAAGACTTGGTATATACGTATGTTTATTATAGTCCCTACATGGGCAAACTGTTTTAATATAGTCCCTATACAGACTTATGATAATTTTATAGTCCCTATACAGACATATGATATTTTTATGGTCCCTATACGGACTTATAATTTCTTTTTAAGTCCTCTGTGGACAAATAAGATACTAAAAGTCTTGTTTAAGGCATTATGGTAAATTTCCTAATGATTTATGGAGTGTTTTGAAGATTTTATATAGGTACTCATATCGTCCTTTATCAACCATTAGTATGAATTGATTCGAACCTTATCGATCTGCTAGATAATTTCAAAAGATCTTCTTAATGGTTTACCCCTGCCAAGTGGCAAGTCCACATAAATTGGCCAAAACCTTCGGTAGTTAAGGATAATTATTCCTTCTATCCAGAGGTGGTGAACTGTGTTCAAGCCTCCAAACCTGTATGATTAATGCGATCATGGTAATATTGTGTAACCATTAAGACAAATTAATCCTTGTTAACATCTGAGAATGTGTTAACACTCCTGGCAGTGTGACTTGAGAAACCACACCAGCCGTCAAGGTAATTAGACTGCGTCCAAGCCTTAAAGCCTATATGATCGAATTTGATCATGGCAAGTATCATCAATGTGATGATCAAAATATAAACATCCATTTGTGATGAAGTGCCTACGGGCTAAACTTGTTGTCCAATAAGACAACACGACAGTTGTGGTCTACGACTCCCTGTCTAAAAATATTGGACTAGGTCCAAACATAATAGTCTATATGATCAATGCGATCATGACTAATATCATCTAATATGATGATCATGTTATTTAACATCCCTTAGTGATGTTTTGCCTACGGGCTATAATATATTTTCCATTAGTGACATTGACATTGTGATCCTTATGATCCCCTATTCAAGGTAGTGAGCTATGCTCAAGCCTAATAGTCTATATGATCAATGAGATCATGACTAAAAATCATCAATATGATTATTAAATTTAACATCCTTAATAATGTTTTGCCTATGGGCTATATTATATTTTCCAATCGTGACAAGGCAATTGTATTTTTTTTATTCCTTGCCCAGGGGGGTGAGCTATGCTCAAATTCCATAATCTATATGATCAATGCGATCCTGACTAGTATCATCAGTATGATGATCATAATATTAACATCCCTGGTGATGAAATGCCTACGGGCTATACTTTATTCTATTAGAGATAAGACAAAGTTAGTGGTGGTCTTTATAATCCCCTGTTCAAAATGGTGGGTTATACCCAACCCTAACAGTCTATATGATCAATGTGATCATGACTAATACCATCTGATACGATGATCATATTATTTTATAAGATATTTGAAGCACAGTCTTAGGCCTTCCTATCTTCATAGTGAGATTTCAATAAGTACTTTCCGACTCGATGATTATGATTTATGTGTATCTTGATGGTGATTTAGATAACGAAACTAGAGTAATACAATAAACACATGGTGGATACGCCGCTGGTACTTCCAATATATAAGTGTGTTTATTGTATTACCCTTCGTGGCATTATCCTGAATCACCAATAGGATCTATCTCGCCTACGGGTTATATACTATATTGTCCATTAGAGACATTGTCAAATGTGACCATTATGGTACATCGTCAAAGGTAATGGGCAATGCCCAAGCCTTATGATCTATAAGATCGATAAGATCAAGACTAATATACTCAATGACGATAATTATATATATATACACATATATGTATATATGTAAGCATCCATTAATGATGTCCTATGATTTGCCTATGTGCCAAAATAAATCGTCTTTCAAGACGATGACAATGGTAGTCTATGACTCCCTGTCCAACGGTGAAGAACTAGGTTCAAATCTTAAAACCCCTAATCTAATAAGATTGCGGCTTGTAAATTAATGCCCTCCGTGACAGGCGTTTGTTGCCATATCTTATAACGTCCTCTGCGACAAGGCCTTCGTGCCATATGATTATTTATGTCCTTCCTGACGGACTCAGGTTTCCTATTTTAGAAAGCCATTATGGCAAGCCTTCGAGCTATCTAAAATCATCAATATGACAAAGACGGTTGTGACATTTTGATCCCCTGTCAAAAGGGTAATGGACTCGGTCCAAACCCTAAAGGCCATTGATGGTCCTTTTGTGACCTAGGCTGAATGTAATTAATGTACATTCAAATAACATTCATTAGGAATGTTCATACCCTATTAGCTTATATGGTTTAATAATACCATGGTTAATGTATGTTAGGTCGTCAGGGTGATGACTCGCTATAGAAATGCAATTAAGCAATTGTTTAATTTTGGCGTTTAGTGCCAAGCTTCAAGTATGGCAAACTTGAATGAGACAAATAACAGTTGCTATACTGATGATGCGACAAATGCTAATGATGCAACAAATGTGAACCTCAAGGTTAATGTGACTGACGCAGCTGTTAGAAAGGCTATGAGAAAGGTCATGAAAAGGTTCAAAGAGCAGAATGCTACTCGCTCTAAATCATATTCCCTCTGATCATGAAAAAGAGCTTTGTTCATACTTCAAATGCAAAAAAAAATGAACTAAATAAGATGATATATAGTGAGGAGCCCCATTCCTCTAAAGGATGTACTTAAAAGTACTTCGTGTCTTGCAAATCAAGAGACTTCAATGGCGAAAAGGGGGCCATTGATTTCATGAAATTGTTGGATGAAATAGAAACCATTATGGACATCAGCGGTTGTGCTGAGAGAGACATTGTGAGATATGTATCACAGTCATTCAAGGGCAGTACCCTTAATTGGTGGAAGACTTTAATAAGATTACATGAAGAATACTCTTACACAAATTGGGATGATCCAGGTTCATGGACTAATCAGAAAAACCGGTTGTCTGCAACACGGAATGGAAAAGGTGGAATAAGAATTTTCTGATTCTCACCATGATGGATCTAGACTGTAAACAGAACGTTATAGAGTTTAGCTAATTGTCTGGGATAGTACCCTATTCAGTAAACCCAGAGTCTAAGCATAATGCACTATATATATATATTGGTGGTTTAGCATCAGAAATAAGAGGGCATGTTAAGACGTCAAAGTCTGCTTCTTATAAATCCATTATGGATCCATCTCTGCCACTCACATTAGATGGGTTAGGAAGTAAATCAGTCAAATCTAAGACTACCAAAGAAAGGAAAAGGGGAGAAGGATAACTCCCAGAGATCTGAGGAGCCTGTATGCATGACCTGCAACAAAAGCACCGGGACAGTGTCTAACAGACTGAAGGTCAAAGCAATATGGCATCTGTAGTTCCCTGAATATAGAAACATAAGGAATGCAGTCTGTTTCGGCTGTGGCATTAAGGGCCAAATCAGAGCTAATTGCCCTAAAACTGTCAAAGATTTTATACCTAAGTATAGAAGAATTAAGAATGGAGGCGCCTAAACCCTCCTGATGAATGTTAGAGGCAGTTCATATCAAGGATGACACCAGATAAACCCCTTATTGTGATCTTATTGCTAAGAATTACATTTGGATTCAGGTGCTACTAATTTGCATAAATTAACCGAAACGGGTCAAATCTTATCATTTTCACTTCAAAATCCAGAATGTGTTTAGTTCACCCATATTATACAAGTCTCCATACTTGTCGGGTCTAAATCACACTCTAATCCGGTCTTCGCTTAATCTTGTGTTTTGAACCGTAAACTTTTCCTTAAAACTAACCGGTCTAAGTTACAACTTAAATAAGACCCGTTAGGAATCTAATAGGTTAATAAAACCTTCATTCCAGATTGAGAGCCCCAGTAGAGGTACTTGTGCTTGCTGATTAGAATATACGGCTGAGTATAAATTGCATTTTAAGCTCAGGTAAATACTTTTAACTTATTTTCCCTTATACGGGCTTGGGATACGGTATATAAAATACCTCTTGGTCAGGAATTGAATTTTTAATCATATGAAGGTTAAATTATTGAGATAACCCGTTTAATCTATTTTGTTTGTTCTAAGCCTTTGGGGGGTTAATGACCATGTCCTGGATATCCTCGGCTCATTCATTGAAATGGCCACGACTTAAGCATGGGGTGTAGGCATACACCTGCCGGTGCGTATATAAAAAGATATAACCGCCTGTTCGAGAATAACTCGCTGCGGGATTATATTATGTGGTGTGACTATTAATCTTTAACCCGGTATTCAGCCCGGGCACTGAACGTATAACAAACATATAATTCTTTTACAAGTTTATTTTTAAATAATTATCCGAAGTTAAAAAGGATATTTGTGCCTTGTGCATTTAAATCAATTTTCATAAATGTTTTCAAAAGAGTCAGTTAATTGTATTTACTAGTGTAAACTGACATATTTTCCAAAAATATTAAGTGACAGGTATTGTACGTAATTGGCTGGGAGCTCAGGGCGTTAATAGGGAATCTTGCAAGTTCTAGACGTCTAAAGTCTGTTGAACAGTGTTTATCTTTCTGTTTTAAGATCCGCCTGTGGATCCATCTTACAATCCGTTTGTAATATTGATTTTACTTTTCAATCGGTTTGTAATATATTTACTTTAGACTTCCGCTGTGCATTGAACTGTGATTATTTGACTATGATGATATCAACTACGTCACGATACTCCCCACCGGGCCCACCGGTAATATGTGGAAATATCGGGGTGTGACAAGCTTAGATATCAACAATCTCATCACTGGTCTGTAAAACACTAAGTTTCGCATGGCACTTGGTACGAAAGTTGGTAACACGTCGGAAACACTTATATATAGGAAGTACCAGCGGCGTATCCACCGTGTTTCAGACATGTCACTTCTGTCTCGTATTTCTATGCCCTGTTACGTTTAGTGTTTCACAACCACAATATATCGTAGATTCATCAAATAGCTTCACATAGTATCATAGTCAATCAAGATTTCCACGTAGATTAACATCATGAATAAGGCTTCATAAATTTAGTTTGATTCTGAGAGATTATGATTAGAGTTTTAGAATGCGGACATACGTGCGAGTTGTAAAATGCCTCGAAAGAAACAAAGAATCAAGTTTAAAACCACACATAAAATCGAGATAACACAAAAAGGTAGGCTCATAAAACATAGGATTGTTCCGGGTAGAGGAACGGTGACTAACCAAAGTGATTCAAACCCCTTTCGAATTGAGGCAACGTGTCTTGACTTACTTAGACAAATACGTCATCGATGTTAGGCCTAAGATATTCGTCCTTTTGGTCATTTCACGTTCCTAATTGATTGGAAATTTCGAGACTTTGGCGAGACATGAAAATGTCAAAGAGTGGGACTAGTTGTCAAGGTCTGAGTTTCACCTCTATCTTGACAACGTCGTGCCCTAATAGCGTCGGTACTTATCAACAGATAAGACCTACTAGAGTATAGTAAGGAGTTTCTCATCAAGGTTCGGATGTCACTCCTGACTTGAGGGCAAATCTCGTGTAAAAATGCAAACACTGATAAACAGTGTTTTCAAAGCATCTAAGTGTATATTGTGTCAGCCTTAGGAAAGGCATGTAAGTTTAGTAGGAAAATGTGCTGCTAGGAAGCAGATATGGTAGAATGCATATGTCTTAAACAATAAATAAGAGTCAAGATTCCTAGAACTATAAACTAGGGCAAGCATTCCTACTTATCCTAATTCCCTATAGTTATGGCTCTGATACCAATCTGTCACACTCCAACCGATGGCGGAAACATCGGGGTGCGGCACTAAGCTTTCAGATTGCTCATGAGATTCCATAACACTAGATATTTCAATATAGATTATATCCATTTCATGATAACATTGTCTAGACACAAGCATTAATCATAACATTGTATCAAGTACATATCACCAAAATTGTTTCAAGTTTGATAGATTAAACTAGGCTAGTTTCTAAGCATCAATCCTAACTTGTTTCACTTGTTTCCAGAACATCCTATTAGCCTACAACATGTATTAAAATAAAGTCAATACAAAAATGTACAGGTGAGTACACAAGTTTGAGTATATAGTATAATAGATTTAAAAGACTCGTATCCACAATGTAAATGATTAAAAATAGTTTCAGTTGTGCTAGTGTTCGCAGTCTAAGTGATAGCTCAAGTGTCCCGATGCTTTGGTGTTTTCCCAAGACTCAAGGAAAACTAGAATCCTCCTAACAATACCCCCAAGAATAACGGGAGGTGCATCTTCCTATAGCGCTACTATTGTTAAGGCGGAACTACACACTCTGGATTAAACATACACATAGCATAAAGAATCAAGAATCACAAGTTTCACATACAAATAGGATAGAGTTTAGATTCAAATAGTTTTAGATTCCAAGTATCATAGAATACATGCTGCATCCCAAAGTTTAAAACAAAAAAGGATCGAGTATACTCACAGTGATTGCTTAATAGTATAAACTGTTATTGGATCAAAGGGAGCTCTTTAGGTTTAGCCTGATTAGATTACTATAGATAAGCGTCAGACAGAATAACAAGATTCACGCAAGTGTTGGATCTATCACCTGATCGGATGGCCATCGGGCCGGATGGTCATCCGGTCCGATGATATATGTGCTTTGGGACAGACCGCCATCTGATCGGATGGTCATCCGTACGGATAGCCATTCGATCGAATGGTCATTCGATCCAAAAGTTGAGATTTCAAAATGATTAACTACGTATTCAAACCAGGTATTTCGATCGGATGACCGTTTGGTCGAATGACTCTTTGTGTACAAGTTTCAAAGTTCAAAGTTTTTGATTCAAAAATAGTTTAAGTGTGTGGAAGGTTGAGAGGCATGTGTCACTTCCATCAGATGGCAGTTTAATCGGATGGTAGTTCGATCGGATGGCAGTCCGATCGGATTGCCATTCAATTGAGGCGACTTCGTTCCTTTTGTAACCTTGAAAATTTCTAAGTTTCTAGTTTAACAGTGACGGCTTGGTACGTATCGAGCAACGGTAAACACGTCAGTGTTCAGTTAGTCTGATCGGATAGGAATCACCCCGTCCGCTCAGGCGTCTGTTCATGACGATGCTATGTCGGAATCCGTACTTCGGCCATCTTCTCCGGCAATGATCCATTTCTAAGCCGACTCCAGACTAATCATTAAGTCCACAGTCCGTTTAGACCCGGATTCCACTGTTTTAGTAAAGTTTTAAGAAAAGATGAAGGAAAAGCATGAGTTTTAGCTGAAAAGTCCAGATTTAGTAAAGATTTGGTGTAATAACACACGAAATTCCTTAGATCTGAGCTAGATCTTGACTAGAATGACGTCACACAACAGTTTGTACAAACCGCCATGATGACGTCACCCTCAAGAGCTCAAATCTTAGAGATTTCACGGTGAAAAGTGTGATTTCAAAGAAGATTCATGTAGAGAATAGTGTGTAGATAAAAAATGTATAAGAATCTAGTGTAAAACATACCGAAATCGCCGGGAAATGGAAGAAAATGGGAGAGCATGCGTCTGGTCGAAGGAGGCTGTCACATCAGTGAGAAGTGATGTGATAGGTCCTATTATAATGCAAGAGTGGAGAATAAGGCGGTGTGGCAGTGGATCGGATGGCAGTTCGATCGAGTGGCCCTCCGATCGGATGGTCATCCGATCAGATGGTCATCCGATCAGATGGTCATCCGATCGGATTGCCATTCGGTCAATCCCATCCCTTTTTGCCATTTTCCGCCTTTGTTTCGTTTTGCGAGTTAGATTTAGCGTTGTGTTACGTATTATTGGGTAATAGTATCACATAACTAGATTATATCATTAAAACAAAATTTTCCAAGTCTCAGAGTTTTCCGCCAGTGACAAGCCTCCAGTCTCTCGTTCAACCAAGTTTCAAGTTTCACGAGTCTCAAGAGTCAAGCACCAAAGTATTAAGTATCAAGTATCAAGAATCAAGAATCAAGTATCTAGATTTAAGTATCAAGTTTCAGAGTATTAAGTATCAAGAATCAAGATTCAAGAATCAAGAATCTAGTATTAAGAATCAAGCATCATAGCATAAAGATTCAAAGTGTCAAAAGTAATCAAGAATCACATAGTTTATGGACTAAAATTGACAATAGCTAAAAGTTCAGGGACGCAGGCGTTACAGTCGTCTAGTTTCGTGATCTCTAACTACGCATCATTACTCTTCATGTTTCGCTATACGTCATATTCTTATGTTGTGTAAAACTGATTATTGTCTTAAACTTAGTTATGTTATAATTGGTTGTTTGATTATGTTATAATTGGTTATTTGTGCCTATGCTAATTATTAGATGTTTCCTTACGTTTGAAAATCCAACCACACACCATTTACCCTCTTAGCGGTGTGTGCGGCCCAGCATTAACCAACTCGCACACCCAAGCCGCACACCACTTACCCAACCAAACACCCATCCCACCTTTGATCTGGGCCCAAGCACATCCCCAAGCCTTAACCGTCCAAGCCTAACCACTTTGTGAGTTTCGCATACATGTATGTATGTATGCGTACAGTGTATTTGTGTTTCAAAATTCTAACAAAACAAACCCTACTCTCTCCTTCCATATTAAAGATCGACGACAACAGGAGGTACCCCCCTGGTCGCTACTTCCCCTCTCCCACTAGCTCTCTCTTCCTTACTCTTGCTCTCCCGCATATCTCTCTCCCTCTTGGTTAGTATTTTTTTTTTGTTTCGAAGTTTATTTTTAATACATGGCTGCATTTCTACTTGTGATTGATCCGTGATGTTTATGTGAATGTTTGCAAGCTAGGGTTATTAGAGACATTGTGTTTTAATGTGGTTTTGGTCGTAAACGTGCTTGATTATAAATTAGGGTTTTGTTGTGGATTGAAACATGTTGTAGATGATAGTTGTTGACGTGCATACACGATTTATATCAAGTTATCTCGGTTGTGATTTTATTTAAATAATGATGTTGATGTGTAATGATGATAAGTTGTGGTCTAGAGTGTATGAAAATCAAGAGTGTTGCATAGTTTTATCGTATATGGTTATATGGGTATATGTATAAGGGTTAGGGTTTAAATTCTTGATGTTTGAGCATGTTAAATCTGATATGAAGGACTTATAAACCGTTGTAATTAATGTTTATGCATCGCAGGTTCACTAGATTATTGTTTGCGGGATTGGGAAACGAAAACAAGAAGTTGTCCAATAGTTACAGCCGACTTCAGTTAGCTGTAATCAGGTCATAGTTTAAGGAAAACTGTAATTTCTTGAGTCTATAACGTGTTATTTTGAAATACGCTTCTAATGGCGCTAGAATAATAATTTTTGGATGTCGTTTAATATTTTAAATAAATTATTTCGTTTCAGCAATTAAAGCTGCATTTTTCTGCAGATTTTTTGTGTTGTTTTTTTATGTCATATCTTGGTAAATATTTGGAGTTTGAACATGAAATTTGTTCAGTAGATAGTCTTAGGTGTCAGAACAAATATCCAAGTTGAATCGTGTCAATCGGGTAATTGACGATTTTTAAATAAATTTTTCCGTAAACTACAGTCAGAAAGTGAGAAATTTGGACACTGCATAGTAAAAGATTTTTCTGAATCTTTTGATAAAGAGTTAGACCGTAAAAATTGAACAGAACGACAACCCCTCTGAGGATACGTCCCATAAAAAGATCGTAATTTTTACAGCACCGTAAGTATGGTAAATGAACATCCTAATGATGCGTGGATGAATACCGGTGTTCTAATATGTTTAAGTTTATGTGTTTACATATCTTTTAGTTTCAAATAGCCTTCTTTTGATTAGAATTGTGTTTTGCAGGTCTAACGGAGTTTAAGGAGCTATTTGGAGCACCAGGAGTGAATGGGATCAACCGGAAATGCGAGAAATGAGAAAACAGAAAAATACCCCTTACAAGGGCCGTCGGCGACGCCCCATGGCCGTCAGCAACGCCCTACGTCGATCAGAAATGGTGTAGGCAGTGAATTATGGCGTCAAGAGAAAACAGGAGTTCCAGGGGGCGTCGGCGACGCCTGCTCCTAGTGCCCAACGAGGATTTCCGTTGTTTTGCGTTTTTAGCGAGTTAAAACCGAATTTTGGGTCATTCAAGAGGGGGTTACATGTTTTTGAACATAAAAACACATCTTGGAACCATCTTAGAGAATCTTCCTCTAACATCTCTAACCCCTAACTCATCCTCAATCACATTCCTAACCCTAATTCACCATCACCATCACCATCATCTCTAACCCCTAACTCATCACCATCACCATCATCTCTAACCTTCCTCTAACATCTCTAACCCCTAACTCTTCCTCAATCACATTCCTAACCCTAATTCACCATCATCTTTAACCTCTAACTCATCACCATCACCATCATCTCTAACCTTCCTCTAACATCTCTAACCCCTAACTCATCCTCAATCACATTCCTAACCCTAATTCACCATCACCATCACCATCATCACCAACCTTTCCACCATCTTCTTCATCCATCCACACTCATCATCCAAACCCTAAACCCAAACCTTCATCATTCCTCCAAGACTCACGGTCATGGCTCGGTTTTCGTGTTTGTCATCCGGTGATCGTGTTCCTTCAACTACGAGCGGCTAGTCTCCTTAGTTTCACCCTGGTGTAGATTGTCGTAAGAGTTTCTAGGGTTTATACATTTGTGTTTAGTTTGATTTTGTGACAAGCTGTTTAGTATTTGAAACCTTTGATAATTGTCTTACATTTTTTTTGAATTCGTAAATTGTCGAGTGATGATAAAATTTGACTTTGCGAAATGGTTATGTGCAATTATGCCTTATATTAGGTTAGGATTTACATGTTCTTGGTAAAGAAGTGCATAGCGGTCCGTTGTCTATGACGTTGATAGCTTTTGGCAACTAAGCCACGTGACACTAAATTCGTTAATCACTATATGCAACGTAATCAAGTTAAAACATGTAGGAACCCTAGGTCTTACAATTATTGAACCGGGTGTGGAACTTGTTTCTAAATTATTGTTTTCAACCACTTAGTAAATTTTGCGATCTTAGTTAATAAACCATTGTTTTAGATAATAGCAATTTGTCGGTTCACTCTGATTTCTTTTTAAATCAAACAAACAAAGAAAATTAGCAAGCTTCATAATTACTTTGTACATTTTTGTAAATAGTTTAAATAAATCAAACAAGTCATGCAATACTGACCATATGCTCTTCATGGATATGATACTCGACTTACCCTAGCTACCTAGGTTAATTGGGTTTTTGACTGATCAGGACGACACGATCTGTCAAAATGGTGCTGTTGTCGGGGAGCTAGTGCGCTTAGTATTGCAGTACTTTTTTGGGTTGTTTATATTTAGTAGTTAAAAAAATCCATAAATGTTTTAACTTATTTAGTTTTCTTTCTTGTATTTATTTGATTATACTTTGGGTAGTCGAGTTTGTTTATGCAAGTACATGTTTTACAGGCACTGTCTTTCATTATGAATAGGGTATATAATGACCCATGTGAATGTTGTGGGAGCCAAGAACATCTATTGCATGAATGCTCTATGTTCAATGAGAAGGTTCAAGCATACAAGGATCGGGAAGACTCCCTCATTGGATGGTACGGATATGAGAGGGCTGATTATGAAAATCTTAATGGTCCACCCTCACATTATCCATACGTTAAACCACCACCACCAAATTATCAAGAATACTATTATTCAGAAATAGATTACCACTATGATCAAGAGCGGAGTTACAACAACTATGAACCCGAATTGCCCCATTTCTCAAGTTACGGGGAGGAGTATGATGATTACTATCATGAATACCCACAACTGGCATATGAGGAACCTCAAGATTCAATAATTTCAAAGCTTGATGTGATCCTGAATGTAATAAAAGACTCAAGGCAAGAAATTAAGACGGAATTAAAGAAGGAACTTGAGGTGAGAGATAAAGCTCACGAGGCATTGGCAAAGCAAGTGGGTCAACTCGCCGAAGAACTGGCTCAACTTAGACGAGACCAAGAGATGTTGGCTAGTGGTACCATGTTTGATGGTGATGTGGTGGAAGAGGTTATATATCTTCTGGAGCAAGAACCTAAATGTTTGAACCGAAATGAAGACATAACACCGCAAGACGAGTCAGAGCCGAAAGAAGCCCAAGTTCATCCCTGCCCTTCTCCCATATTTATTACTCCAACCAACAAAGATGGGGATGAGGGTTTGGGCATAAGGATTCGAAAGGTGGCATTGCAAGACATTGGACAATTTGTTAAGAAAGGACCCTAAAGTTGTACAATATGTATGCCGAGTAAAAGAAAAAGAGAGTGGATTCGGCATGCCAACTACCAAGCATACGTTGGAAACTCGGTAGGCAAACGTTCACTTAGACCACCATAAGAGGCAAATCAGGTATGATTGTTGTATATTTTTGTACTATTATTCATTTTATTTTTTTATTTTATCCGTTTTAGTAGCTAAATGAACTTTGTGGGTGTGTTCCATATATAACCCTCACGAGACCTACTCGTCCTCCCGAGCTATTGGGAGGTTTAAAAGGGATTGTTGCATACGCTAAATGCAACCGTGATTACTAAGAAAGTGAGTTAGGCTTGTTGTTGTTGTAAATTATTTTCCACAAAATCAAAATCAAATTGAAAGAACAAATGACTTGGTAAATCTTTTATAAAAATGGTTGAACGGGTAACTAACAAATTTTGATGGTTGTGAGAAGCATGCTTCTACACGGGGGTTTAGATTTGTAGGTACATTATGTTCGAGAGACGACCATTTTTTTGAAGAGAGAAGAGCACACGAGGAACAAGAAAAATCCAGGTGCATCCGTTTCTTTTTCTTTGATTATTAGTTAGTTAATAAGTGGAATGTATTTTGTATATTATTGACCGGGGTGAAGTTTTGGGAGGTTGGTCATGTCACATCCCTTGTGCGTTTTAAAAGCTCCATTCCTACACATTGAGGACAATGTTGACCTCAAGTGTGGGGATGGGGGAAAATTTCAAAAAAAATTCAAAAATGTCTTTGCTTGAGCAATCTAAAAGGCCCAAGTAACTAAGTCAATAAGGGATGACATAACCCATTTGGTCTTTTGTCATGGTCAAGTTCAAGTTATGGTCAAGTTCAAGTTATTAACATGACGAGTATTTAGCGGGTGGTTATTTGGGAATAATCCGCCTAAGAAACTAATACATTATGCATATCACATACCATAACCTTTGTACGTGAGATTTTGAGCCACTTTTACATTTCATAAATATATATATATATATATATATATATATATATATAGGGTGGGGTTCTAGAGTGAACACTAATGTATTTGCGAACTGAGTGAACAAATCCTGGCCATTGATCTACACACGTGTATGGCCAAGATCTCATCATTAAATCGTAAGATACACTAGTGTATTTCAACATCAAATCCTAGCTATTGATCTACACACGTGTATGGCCAGGATTAGTTCACTCAGTTCGCAAGCTACACTAGTGTTCACTCTTGAACCTAATCCTATATATATATATATATATATATATATATATATATATATATATATATATAGTGTGAGGTTCATTGGGGAACACTAAAAAAGTGGGGAACCGGGGAACACTCTTAAAAATTTAACTTATCATGTTAAAAATTAATTTTTTAAACATCTTTTTCGACGCTTCTCCTTATATATACTTGTAGAAGCATTTTTAATAAAAAAAATCAAAAACTAAAAATATTAAAAAAACAATTAAAAAAAGGCTAAAAAATGTTTTTTTTAGAAAAATTATTTTTTTACTCGACTAGTTTCTCCTCCTTTTTATAAAGAAAAGCGCTGAAAAAAATTTAAAAAAAAATATTTTTAACATGTTAAGTTAATTCTATAAGATATAACTGTTTTTTAAACATTTTTTTATATTTTTAGTTTTTGATTTTTTTTATCAAAAATGTTTCTACTTGTATTTAGAAGAAAAGGCGCCGAAAAAAAAATTAGAAAAATATTTTTTTTAACATGTTAAGTATAATTTTTAAAAGTGTTCCCCCGTTCCCCACTTTTTTAGTGTTCCCCAATGAACCCTCCCACATATATATATATATATATATATATATATATATATATTTCTTTGTTTGAGTGGACCATTAGTCACGTATTGTAGAACTTGCAACTTTTGATATGTTTGAGACCATAGACCAAATACAAGCACAAGAATGATCAAGGCATTAGGTAAACCTTTTCTCTTTACACCATTAATCTATCCTTGCCCAAATAAATCCCTTAATCGCCAACTTTGAGCCTAAACCTTTCGTTTGACCAACGCATATATATATATATATATATATTTCTTTGTTTGAGTGGACCATTAGTCGCGTATTGTAGAACTTGCAACTTTTGATATGTTTGAGACCATAGACCAAATACAAGCACAAGAATGATCAAGGCATTAGGTAAACCTTTTCTCTTTACACCATTAATCTATCCTTGCCCAAATAAATCCCTTAATCGCCAACTTTGAGCCTAAACCTTTCGTTTGACCAACGCATTTAGCCTATGACCATTAAACCTTTTATTTTTAACCCGTGTGATGATAATTCAATTTTAGGATTAGTTTATTTGTAAGGATTTTTCTTACCTTAAAAAAAGAAAATACAGAAAACATCGTGAAAAAGAACAGAGAATTGTTGAGAAAAGTACAAAAATATGTGTTTATAGTTTGTTGAATAAAAGGCGGAAATTGTTGCCTTCTAGTTCGATGTTTGTAGTTAGTTTTATTTAGAGTAGTTGTTTTGTAATAAAAATCGAGTTTTCATACCCTTAGCCTAGCCCCGTTACAACCCTTTAAAGACCTTGTGACTTGTGCTTTGTAGTCGTGTTCGGTGGTGGAGAATGATTGAGTTGCAAGCCTATGCTATATATATATATATATATATATATATATATATATATATATATATATATATATATATATATATATATATATATATTTCTTTGTTTGAGTGGACCATTAGTCGCGTATTGTAGAACTTGCAACTTTTGATATGTTTGAGACCATAGACCAAATACAAGCACAAGAATGATCAAGGCATTAGGTAAACCTTTTCTCTTTACACCATTAATCTATCCTTGCCCAAATAAATCCCTTAATCGCCAACTTTGAGCCTAAACCTTTCGTTTGACCAACGCATTTAGCCTATGACCATTAAACCTTTTATTTTTAACCCGTGTGATAATAATTCAATTTTAGGATTAGTTTATTTGTAAGGATTTATCTTACCTTAAAAAAAGAAAATACAGAAAACATCGTGAAAAAGAACAGAGAATTGTTGAGAAAAGTACAAAAATATGTGTTTATAGTTTGTTGAATAAAAGGCGGAAATTGTTGCCTTCTAGTTCTATGTTTGTAGTTAGTTTTATTTAGAGTAGTTGTTTTGTAATAAAAATCGAGTTTTCATACCCTTAGCCTAGCCCCGTTACAACCCTTTAAAGACCTTGTTACTTGTGCTTTGTAGTCGTGTTCGGTGGTGGAGAATGATTGAGTTGCAAGCCTATGCATGTACGTGTTCTAATCGGTTTGAGTGATCACTTCAAAAAAGTTCTAACGCATCATCTATTAGCCGATTTTAAACCAAGTGGAGAGAACATTATGAGGGATGTGCATGATATATTAGTTTTAAGGGAGGGTTAATCTTGGGTAACCATATTTATGTGATTAATCACTTACCGCTAAATATTTTGAAAATTGTAAGAATCATGACCGGGTATGACATTAGACCTTAGCTTATGTCTTGAGAACGGGACGTGTGTTTTTCTTTCAACCCACGTGAAAGTGAAAAACAGAATTGCTTGAGGGCAAGAAAAAGACAAGTGTGGGGATGTGATGTATGGCTGATACCGGTGTTGTAATATGTTTAAGTTTATGTTTTTACATAGCTTTTAGTTTCGAATAGCCTACTTTTGACTAGAATTGTGTTTTGCAGGTCTAACGGAGTTTAAGGGGCTATTTGGAAGCTATTCGGAGCACCAGGAAAGAACGGGATCAACCGGAAATGTGAGAAATGAGAAAACAGGAAAATACCCCTTACAAGGGCCGTCGACGGCACCCTGTGTCGATTAGAAATGGCGTAGGCAGTGAATTAAGGTGTCAGCAGAAAACAAGAGTTCCAGGTCGCGTCGGCTAAGCCTGCTCCTGTGCCCTACAAGGATTTCCTTTGTTTTGCGTTTTTAGCGAGTTAAAACCGAATTTTGGGTCATTCAAGAGGGGGTTACAAGTTTTTGAACATAAAAACATATCTTGGATCCATCCTTGAGAATCTCATTCACCTCTAACCTTCCTCTAACATCTCTAACCCCTAACTCATTCTCAAACACATTCCTAACCCTAATTCACCATCACCATCATCACCAACCTTTCCACCATCATCTTCATCCATCCACACTCATCATCCAAACCCTAAACCCAAACCTTCATCATTCCTCCAAGACTCACGGTCATGGCTCGGTCTTCGTGTTTTTCATCCGGTGATCACGTTCCTTCAACCACGAGCGGCTAGTCTCCTCGGTTTCACCCTGGTGTAGATTGTTGTATGAGTTTCTATAGCGTATACATTTGTGTTTAGTTTGATTTTGTGACAAGTTATTTAGTATGTGAAACCTTTGATAATTGTCTTACATTTGTTTTGAATTCGTAAATTGTCGAGTGATGATAAAATTTGACTTTGCGAAATGGTTATGTGCAATTATGCCTTATCTTAGGTTAGGATTTACATGTTCTTGGTAAAGAAGTGCATAGCAGTCCGTTGTCTATGACGTTGATAGCTTTTGGCACCTAAGCCATGTGACACTAAATTCGTTAATCACTATATGCAATTGAATCAAGTTAAAAGTGTAGTAACTCTAGGTCTTACAATTATCGAACCGAGTATGGAACTTGTTTCTAAATTATTGTTTTCAACCACTTAGTAAATTTTGCAATCTTAGTTAATAAACCATTGTTTTAGATAATAGCAATTAATCGGTTCAGTCCAATTTCTTTTTAAATCAAACAAAAAAAGAAAATTAGCAAGCTTCATAATTACTTTGTACATTTTTGTAAATAGTTTAAATAAATCAAACAAGTCGTGCAATACTGACCGCATGCTCTTCATGGATACGATACTCGACTTAGAGGGTGTTTGGTGTTGCGTTTTCAAAATAGATTATGCGTTTTAAAAATAGATTTTGTGTTTTCAAAACTGCGTTTTGGAGGCAGATAATCACTTTTTCATCCAAACACTTTTCTAGATTATTTATGTTTTACAAACGCAATAATCAGATAATCACTTCAAAACGTAATCCCAAACACCCTCTTACCCTAGCTACCTAGGTTAATTGGGTTTTTGACAGATCGGGACGACACGGTCTGTCACCTAAAACAACCTATTTTCAGTGAATTTTTCTATGCAGATTGTAAGTTTATAAAGTGTCGAACTTGCTACTTTTAGTGTTCGAACATGCTTAATGATTGTATAAATGGTGCATAACATGTCGTGGGTTAAATTGTGAACATGTGCTTGAAAACTACACGGTAAAATATTTGTGACTACTTGTACGCATGTTACTTGTTAGATATGTGTAGAACTTACATGAATTTTCATACACAAATCCTAACAATTTTGGTAACCTTAATAGGACTTGGTTGACCATCCTAACTTAGGTACTTTTAATCTGTCGAGCTAAGCTAAGGTGAGTTCACACATTTACTAAAAGCATCCATTCCCAGGTGTTGGAAACCACAGTATCCCTGGATTGTGACCACCTAGTATTCCTGGATTGTGACCACCTACTATTCCTAGATTAGAATACTACTAAATAACTACCATAATTTATATTTCATGTCTTTAGCAGACTAAACGAACTCTACCTGAGAGTCCCTACGCATTATATCGATTAGTTGCCGGGTTTGGCAAACGGGGTATTAGTTGATAGCGTTATTAGGTTCGACAAACCTCACACCGTGCTGGGAGCCGGGCGTGAACTATTGACCTTGACACCTGATCAATGCTGATAGACATTGATATGGGGCACAACAATTACAACAGTTAAGTTTTCGGTACTACACAGTTTAGTAGCTTAACGATGGTTAGCTACCCATGACATGTCATATGAAACTAAAATATTTAAACAAACTTATTTCTGTAATAACACTAAAAATTGTGAGCTCGCCAACTTTATGTTGACACGCTACTGTATGCCTTGCAGGTCGTTAGGTACAGCTATGGATGGACGTTGCAATCGACTAGAGTGTGTGGTTCGTAAAGCTTTATGTTTTGTACATTTATTAAACTTGTGGTTTTAAGTTTTTGGTGGGTTTATTTTATTTTACCACTGGTAACTTAAACTGTGTTTTGGACTTTTAAACATTGAACCCTCATCATGTTGATTGTAATGATTTTACAACTTAAATAATTGGTTCAACATGATTAGTGGTTGGATCGTAGTCAGTCGCACGCCTCGCGGTAAAACCCCGCATGTGGAATTTGAGGGTGTGACAACTTATTAGGCTAGACAGACCCGAAAGCACCAGCATGAAAAAAGGCTAACTCACATTAAATCGCTTAACATTGGAAATGAGCTTGGAAAAGATGGCCAAAGAATCAGACAATACTCACTGATTAAGCCAATCATTTGTGTGAGAGTGGGAAATCAAGCAAGGAAAAGGGCACGAGAGGTACGGGAACACCACCTCCTTGTGGGAGTTGCAACTTTTGTTCCCGAGGTGGCTCAAATGTTACCCTATCACCACCGCCCACATCACGATCACATATATACACAACACATGCAAGCTTTAAAATATATATTGAATCTGACACATATGTGTAAGATTCAGTTCAACCCTTCAGAAATACAAACAAACACATGCTTTAAACTTGAACTATAACCCAAATCAAACCCCAAACTCGGTAATCATAAAATTTCCTGATTGCTAACAAGGGAGGAGCAAAGTACTGGACCGATACCGGTACTTTACCAGTACCAAACGTACCGGTCTTGAAAAACGGTAATAATCGGTACTGGTACCGACAATAATTGGTACAGTACTAGTATTTACCAGTAAATCAACCAAAATACTGGTATCGTATCAAACCGATACCGGTCCAGAAAAATAATGAAAAGAGTGCCAAAAATGATCAGTACAGTACCATTTCGGTACTGGTACCAGATGCTCTTCCCTATCACTAACCACTTTAAGCCAAAGATCAGGGGTTCTAAGAGGTTCATGTTTACGTGTGAGAAGTAAACCCGTGACAAGAACCTGGAAATTTTATTCATAACTCAACACAAGAGCTTAAAAACATGCCAAAGAGATGAACTCATACGTGATACGCATATTTGCGAATGACACAAACACAACCTATTTTGACCAAGTTTTTATTTATAAATTTAACTTTGCATATTAATGCTATAAAATTGTAAATTTGCAACAATCATTTTTTTAAATTTTTTTATAAACAATTTTGTTTAAGCTATCCTTCATCATCTAGTTTGACACAGAACAACACTCAATAAGTTTGAGTTATGACAAATTACATATTTAAAAATAATTATCATTGAGTTGTTTTATTTTAGAAAGAGTAAATTACTATTTTGGCCCCTGTGGTTTAACCAGTTTAACCATTTCAGCCCAAAAAAATAATCTTTTAACATATTAGACACTGAGGTTGCATTTTATAATGGTTTTGGCCCCTGGCACTAACTTGGTTACTTTTTTGCAGTTAAGTGTAAGGGTAGTTTGGTCATTATATACCTTAGGGGTTGTTTTTGATAATTACAATGTTCTTTTAAAATTTAAGAGATTATTAATGCAAGAGTAAATTACGATTTTGGCCCCTGTGGTTATATCACTTTTACTATATTAGCCCAAAATAGGATTTTTTAACATATGTGCCCCCATAACTAACTATTTTGGCCCCTAACACTAACCTAGTCTATTTAATTGGTTAAAAACTTGTCATGTGCCCCTCACATGAGGAGCATTTATAGCAAAATGACAAAATACCTTTCTATTAAAAAAAACTATATATTTTATTATAAATAACAAAAAAGAAATATCTCTCTCATCCCTTATCCCTTTACCTCCTTCTCTCAACACCCACCACCAGCCATCGTAATCAACACCACCAACGATTGGGACCCACCACACCTTTACAATTTCACATCCCTGTTTTGAAATCACCAATACCCACTTGACAATTTTGTTCTTCTTTGCTGTAAAAAGGCCTAATTTTCAACATTTGTTACCAAGATTTCACAGCAGATGAAAACCCCAAAACACAAAGCTTCTTCATTATCTTGGAGAAAGCCAACCGATTTAGGAACCTGGTTTCATCAAAAGCAAGATAAAATTCATTTATATTTTGGAGTCAAATGTTTAGTTAAAAACATGACAGCAATTTACACACTCCCATTTGCTGGTTTCATCAAAAGCAAGATAAAATTCAGTTATACCTAATCGAGTTCCCGCTTCATTCCCGACGGTTCTACACCACCATGGTGCCGGCACCAACCCACCGCATCACTACCACAGTCAGATCAGTCAGCACCAACACACTCCCCTCGAGCAAATAATCTTTCCTCGGATGTTGATCGCAATCTGTCTTTCACAGGATCAGGATCGTGTCCTGGCTCTATACTCAGACTTAGAATCCAGGCTATCCTGCACATCCTCTACCTCACAATAAATTTCATAAATTTAACATTTGACAAATTTATATATCCAGACTCTCTCTCAATTTTAACCAGAATGATTTAACATTTTAAAACTTCTGATGATCACTTGTAGGCACATATTCAAAATCTTTTCTCATTTAAACACAAACTTCCCCTCACGAAATGCTCATCATGCTTAGCACTTGGAATTTTGAAAATCAGCTTTCCAACATCAGTTGTCGAAAATCTTTTTGGATTTTTAAAACTTTTATGCTAAAACACACTGAAAATCTTTTTGAGTTTTTGAATTTTAAAGAAATGCAGTAAAGAAATATTTACAGACACTATTTTTGTGAGTTTGTGTAAGAGGATCATATCAGTTTTTGACAAGTCACAAGTACCGTTGAGCTTAGTTACACATTAAGAATTAAACAGTTCACTTAGATTGCCGATATACTGATCCACTTAAATTCTCACACAAATTTCAAGTGATTCAGGATATGAATTAGGTGTATTAAGAACTTAAACTCATTCATGTGTCCCACCTCTTGAATATACTCCCGTATCCAGATCCCAATATTCAGTCTTACAGGTGAGTATACCACAGATGATATCTGTAAGGGGTTAGATGCAAAGACCGTGAGAGCTCAGGTCAGAACTTCCGTTCAGCAGAGAGATGACGGCTTCGACTTTTGGTGGGTCCCCTTTAGAGGATCTTTTTTACAACAGCACATGATTAGCATTTTCAATGTTTCATCATTTTTTATGCTGAGGGTGGGCTATATTTCAAGCAAGCGTAAAGTATTCTCCGGGGACTAGGCCATTGCTTCCGCAAAATCAGAAGTCCCGGGATAATACCCCAGATATCACTGAGCATAAAGACCTAGTATTTCAGAAAGAGGGATCCTTCAAATGAAATTTCAGGGGTTACCTATATATCCAAGTAGTGTTTCCAACAAAATAAGTAAGTTTGAATTTAAGTTTATATCCCGAAAAAGCTTACTAAATGTGTAAAAACCTATCGGCATATCATCAGTGAGGCCGTTTAACGCTATTTAAACATTACATTTCTTTAGCATACTGTAACTGTCCACTGATGTACTATCATTTCCTCTTTTTCACAACAAAACTCTTTTTGTATTTTATCATGTTTTTGTCTTTTTCAAATTTTCAAATGTTTTTGGACTTTCTGAAAATTCTTACTCCCCCTAAAATTCAAACACATTTAAGAAAATTTGAAAACAAACTGTACAAGTAACGTGACAACTGATATCGAATCACTTCAATTCGCCATCCACTTGACATAAACAATCAGAACTCCCCCTTACAACAAACTATTTTCCCATTGTGATTTCAAAACACTTAAGTTTGTTTTAATCAAATGGTTTTTCTAGAAAATTAGTTTTGTTGATTTCATAAACTCACTTGTAAAGTTGGGGTTTCATCACATTGTTCTTTCAACCACTTGAAAAATGTAAAAATTTTAAGTTCAAACACCAAATATCACTTGTAGAAAATCAAGTACAAATTAATGTCCCTGATTTACCACTTGAAAGACGAAATATCACCAGAGTGAATTTCTCAAGAAAGATGCTGATTCCTGCTCCACTCTTACCAACCTGGGAGCTCCGGCAAGTCAGGAGTTTACTTGTGAAAAACTTCCATCCAAGCCTGACCAAACTTGGATGTTTCCTCCTCAATTTCACTTGGGTAAAAAGTTTCTTTCTTTGTTTCATAAAAATCCTTTACCCCTTTGGCCTTTCCCTCGACCATTTTTCCAAAAATCTTTTTAACATTTTCATTAAACACTTTCTCAACATCAAATTCTTTCTTTTCAGAATAGAATTGATTCGAGATATCAACCTTTCCAACTTTTAATTTAAAATTCTCAGCCCTCAATGGAGGAAAACTAACATCATCCATTGGAGGAACTGAACTTTCATCTTTTACCTCAACTTGTGACTCCTCTGACTTTGTGGAATCAGATTCATCGCCAGATTTCACATCAAACTTCTTAACATCTTCATGAAACTTCTTAACAACCCACATTTGGTTGTCATGCTTAGCTCTCTTTTTATAAAAACTTATCTTTGAACACTCACCAACTTCATATGTTGAATTTTCAAAAATTTTAAATTTGTCAGTTGGTGGTTCATTTTTCTCAACAACTTTTTCTTTGAGTTTTTTAGAGACTTCCTGTTTTGTTTTGGTTGCTTGAGAACAGTTCCATGCAATATGACCAACTTCATTGCATTTGTAACAAGTTCTTGTCTCCTTTCTTTGATAATCTCCATTCTTCACTTTTTCTTGCTTCTTGGCAAGGAATTCTCTGTTTGATTGCTTCCAGAATGAACTTTTTGATTCCTCTTCACAGCTTGTCCCTGGAGCAAATTTTGTATTTGTTTTAGAAGTTTTTTCATGTTTATAATTTTCAGGTGGAATAAAACCCAATCCTTTCTTTTTGAAATTACCGTTATGGTTAGGTTTCTTTTGAAAACCAGAACCAGAACTGTAACCTTTTTTCATGTTTAACCGTTGTTGAACTCTTGAAGTGTATTTTTTAGGTTTTTCAGTAAGATTTACATCTTTTATTTCAGAAATATTTATTTCTGTTAGTTTGAAAACCTTTTTAATCTTTTCAACTTGAACACTTCTTATTGGAAATTCTTTATCAGAATATAATTTGTCAGAATCATTTAAAGTGTATGCAACTTCAAATGTTTCATCCTTCAAATTAGATTTTGATAAAAGAAATTCTTTATTATAAACCCGTTTAACTGACGATTTTGAACTATCAACTGATGATGAACTTGAACTCCCTGACTCAGAATTTGACTCCAACTCCTCATCTTTATCCAACACTTGATCAACCACCTTTTTTATTAACTCAGACTCATGATCAGTGTCAGACGATGTGAATGTGACGTCAATATTTTCTGGTAACTCATCAGTTATTTCGGATTTTAACTTTATATTGACAGCCTTTTTGACTTGCTCCTCATTCGGTTTTCTGGGAGAATACCCTTCCCAAATCGGAGGCGGACACTTGTTATAACTGACACTCTGTTTCTTACCAGTATCCTTCTTCTTTGGCTTCTCATCTTAAAAAACTTCTAAACCTGCAACAGTTGGATAGATTCGATCAATTAGATAATCAGAACTATAATAACTTTGCAGTAAACGTCTAATTCTCTCATTTTCAATCCTCTCAGTCTCCAACTCTTGCTTTAACTTTGCACACTCTTCAATGTAATGATTGATAGCTTTTTGCTTCGACATCATCACAGCATTCATCATTATCAGTGCATCTTCTCTTTCAGAATTTGTCTTTTGTAGACCAGTTACTGTTCTGTTCAAAACGTCATACGACTCTTTTACATAATTGAGATTGAACAGTAATTGTTCTTTCATCTTATCTTGCTCACTCAGCTTCTCATCCTTCTCTGCACACTTCTTGCAAGATTCTAAACATTTTAAGCAAGGCTTGATGACTTCCACAATCTTTTCTATTTCAGCGATCTTCTCAACTTCAACAACTTTCTCAACTTCAATCACCTTCTCTGTTTCAACAATCTCTTCAGCAATTTTAACCTCTTCATTTTGAAAAATCTTTTCATTTTGATCTTTGCTTTCATATTCCTTCTTTTTCAGTTCTTTTGTTGCTCGTCTCTTCTCCAACTTCTCCAAGCGTGCTGCAAAATAAAATTGAAAACTTTCAGGAGATAAATGAGTTTTTGCAATATTGATATGCATTTCTTCCTCATCATCACTACTGTCATCAGTTGGTGATTTATCAAAATCTATTGTCTTTTCTGAACTATCATCTGAAGAACCAGAATCAGATGGTGTTTGATCAAAAACTATTGTTCTTTCTGAACTTTCATCTGATGAAACAGATTGTTCTTCTTGACTTGTATCATTACTATCAAACGCTTTCATCCATTCTGTCATCAGATCAGGCTCTTGAACTATCTGTGCAATGAGAGCAGCAACTTTTGAATCAGGTGGAATATATTTATCCCAGCTGAAGCCTTCTGCCACTTTTTCATCATCTTGATCAATGATACCATAATAAGCCCTCTTATTTGCATCTTCGATCATTTTTGCATGCGCAGTTTGTGGTTCCTTTTGTTGATATGGTTGATGAGCAACTTGTTGATATTTGGCTTTCCGATAGTAATCATCTTTTCCAAAAGGGTTCTTTGCTCCACTAGCCTCTTGATTTTTGCATTCTCTCTTGAAATGACATTTCTCCCTGCATCGAAAACAAGTAACTTTAGATTTATCAAAACCCAAAGTAGACACATATGCATCCAAAAAAATCATTTCTTCGTGTAATCATTTTAAACTTTTCTGCTCTTCTCAAAACACTTGCTAGACACCATTTGATGTCCATGAGCTCCATCTCTTCAGCGTCTATCTGATCGTAATCCTCTTTCGTCAGCATAGGATTTCTGATCCTTCCAGCTACTAATCCCTCATAAGATTCCAGCACGGTAGCAAGTAACGCCATGTGATCTTTAGCAACTTCTTCAGAAAAACTTTGACCATTCGGGATATTTAATGCAATGTTGCACTGTATTACACAACCATTTCCAATTTTTGAACTTTGAGACTGAAAACTTGAAGTTGAACTCTTTGGATTAACACTCGGATATGAAGAAACTCCACTGCTGCTGTTTATGAATTTTGATCAACAGTTCTAGATGAGTTTCCAGCACTAAAAGCAGTTTGGATTTTTGGACTCATTTCAACCTCTTGAACACTGCCTTTGTAATACATTTTCACATCTTGTTGATTACTTGGATTGTTCATCCTTGCAATCTTTTGTTGTTCAAGATCTTGACCTTCAATCTTTTCGATGAACTGAGAAATCGTCAAACCATCATATTCTCCGGTGTTCTTTAAGATCATAAAAAATGTACCCTATTCTTTCTGAGGTAAAGCATCAGCTAATTTGTCTACCCATTCCTCTCGTTCTTTATTGATACTCAACAAAGACATTGAACGTACTAAGTGGCAGTATCTTTCAATCAACTTCTTTGTATCTTCTCCTGGCAGACTTGTGAATAGATCAAATTCTTTCTTAAGCAATGCCTTTTTACTCTTAATCATCTTCTCACTTCCCTCAAACTTAATTCTGAGTGCTTCCCAAATAGAATGTGAAGTTTTATCATGTTGAAGCAATATGAAGATGTCTTCTTTAATAGCTTGCTGGAGTAAAATGATCATCATTTTCTCCGCTTTGTACATGTCTCGTTCCTTATCTGTAAATTCAAAAATCTTTTTATCAACTCCCAGCTCAGTACGTGGTAGCACATACTTTTTCTCAACACACTCCCATGATCTCAAATGATTGGCTTGGACCCAGTTTTCAAACCTATCTTTCCAACCATAATACTCCTCAATGCTCATTAGTTTAGGGGGTTTTTGCATTGCTCCAGTTTCATTTTCCATGTTCATGTTTTGAGCAATGGCACCTGGAGTAGTCGGGGATGTGGCAAACGCATTATAGAACTCTTCTTCCATGATTCGGAAATATGTTTTTCACAACAGTCACTTTCAAACGAGATTAGATCTTTCAAATGAAATCACTTCCAAGCGGAATTAACCTTCAAGCGAGATTAACCTGCACAATCAACTTCAAACGAAATTATGATTCAAACGAAATTTGGATCTTCAAACGAAATTAGGAATTTCGTTTGAACTGAACAAATGAAATTTAATTCCGTGTGAAATTAGGCACCAGTTCAAACGAAATTACAATTTTGAAACGAAATTATAATTCCGTGTGGAATTATTTCAAGCGAGATTCTAATTCCATGCGGAATTAGCTGAAATTTCAAACGAAATTAGCAACAAATTGTAATTCCGTGTGGAATTAGTAAACAATTTCAAACGGAATTAGGCTGACATCATCATTTCGGTCCAACATTTGTCAAATTGATCAGTTTATACCTCGATTTTAGGTCCAATTTTCTCAAGGGTTTGTTAAAACACAAATTCGCTTATGATGTGAAAAATTCAGGCCATTTTAACCGTTAAAACTTGTTTAATTGATAAAAGAAGGTGTAGAAGTTAGAAAACAAGATGAAATCAAGCTGAAATCAGTAGAACTCCTCCTCCTGAGCTCTGATACCACTTGTAGGATCGTGTTCTGACCCGAAATGAGTCGATCAGAGGCATTCTACACAATATGAAAGGCGGAAACAGACATATTATGTGTGATTCAGCAAGATATTCACTTTAACTGTTGTTCTGATTAACTTGACAAAGTTTTACAGCGAAACAACACTTCGGCAGCACTTCGAATCCGGAAACACCTCTCTAATTCCGTTTCAAATGACACAGACTGACACCTATTTATAGCCAACCTAATTCTGCTTGAACATGACTCAAACGGAATCACAATACAAACGAAATTACACACTCAAGCAGAATTATAAGCTAATTCCGTACGGAATTACCAAATGACTTCTTCAAACGGAATTAGCTGCTTCAAGCGGAATTAACTTTTTGTCTTGTTTTCTTGATCTTCGTGCCCTGAACAATGCAAGACTCGATACAAGACGAAGTCGACAAACGCATGCACCAACAATATTCTCAAATGTTGAGGTTGAAGAGGGATAGAAGAAAATGGTTTTTTTTATTATTAAAGGGTTTATTTATAACTAGGTATGTGAATTGACATAAATGCCCCTCATGAGAGAGGCACGTAATCAATATTTAACCAAGTAAATGGATGGGGTTTGTGATAGGGGCCAAAATAGTTAGTTATAGAGACCATGAGGGCACATATGTTAAAAAATCTTATGTTGGGCTAATATAGTAAAAGTGATATAACCACAGGGGCCAAAAACGTAATTTACTCTTAATGCAATTACTTAATTTTTTTATTATTTCGTTATTTTTACGATTATTATTTAACAAAATATGTTTTAAATATACAATAAATATGTATTTTTATTAACCGCTTATTTTTATAAAAGTCGTTTTAAAAAATAATTTGTTATTTTACATTTTGTTTAAACCATCGATCGTTTTTAAAATTGTTCCTTTTTAAACCATTTGTTTTTTAAAGTCGTTTGTATTTTAAATTTTTTTAAACACTTCATTTTAAAGGAATTTTTTAAATCATTTATTTTTTAAACACTTATAAACTACTCACTTTTAGGTCGTTCATTATTTAAATTTTACAAAACGACATGTATAAAAAAAAGAAATGTAAGATTTGAAAAAAAAAAGAAACATTCTAATAAAAGGTTTGCAAAAGATCGTTCATTTTTCAAACTTTTTATAATAGTTTATTTCTTTTTCAAATCTTCCATTTCTTTGGATCGTTTGTTTATTCAAAATTCGTTATTTTTTCACCTTTCGTTTATTAAATTCGTGCATTTTCTAGTTGTTTACACTTACACTTGTTAACTTATTTTTTAAGCTTTTGTTTTTTATAAACATCATTTTTTAATCTTTGTTGTTTAAAACAATCGTTTGTTTAAAATCGATCGCTTTTAAATTCATTCGATTTTTGAAATCGTTCATTTTCTGAAGTTATTTTCCCTGACGACTATAAGTAAACTAAATACAAAGTTTCAAAAATGAACGATATCAAAAACGGTTCTAAAAGGAACGGTTTAAAAAGAAACGCTTTTAAAAATTAATGACTAAAAAAGACAAATTGTTTAAAAAGGTAAAAAATGATTTTAAAAAGAACGGTAAAAAATGAATCGTTTAAGAAAAACATTAAAAGACAAACAACTTAAAAAAACGATTTTAATAAACAAGCGGTTTAAAAATGAATAATTTAAAAAACAACACACGGATTAAAAAATTGTTAAAGAAAACAAATGATTTTAAATACGACGGTTATAAGAAACAAACGCTTATGAAAATAAATATTTATTTGTATATATAAAACATATTTTGTTAAATAATAATCGTGAAAATAACAAGATAATAAAAAACTTGAGTAATTGTATTAATAATCTCTTAAATATTAAAAAACTTTGTGATTATCAAAAACAACCCCTAAGGTATATAATGTCCTAATTACCCTTACACTTAACTGTAAAAAAGTAACAAAGTTAGTGTTAGGGGCCAAAACCATTATAAAATACAACCTCGGAGGCTGATATGTTAAAAGATTTTTTTTTGTGCTGAAATGGTTAAACTGCCGAAACCACAAGGGCCAAAACAAAACAATACTTTACTCTTTTAGAAAAAAAAAAATATTAATGAGTTTACTGGAATAATATTAACCTAGATTATTATTTTATTATTTTATCCTAAAGCTGAATATATTTAGACCATCTCCGACATTTTTTACATTCTGTAGTAAACTAGTGAGATTACCCGCGCTATGCTGCGGGGTTTCGTTCGATATCTATTCTGGTTCAATATAATAACCAACCGAAAGAAATAAACTTAAAAGAATATTGATATATCTTTTACATCGATCGAAAACCATAAACATAAATTTAAATTGGACAGTGAGATGGACTGATTTGAAATTAATTGTAAATGAAAACTTAAACGTTATCTTAAATATAACTTCAATAAAAAATGAACATAAAACTAAAACACTAAACATAAAGAAAAGTATAGAAATAGAAATAATAAAGTCTAGAAAAAAGCAAGAAAGAAAAAAAAGTATATAAAAATAAGCATAGAAACGTGTTATATTTGACTTGACATATTTTGGAAAAAAAATTACATCGAATGGTAAATCAACTTGAATTTATACCGACACGTGCAATAAAATAAGCACGTAAGAAAATAGTTACAGCGCGTTGCGGCGATGTCAAAACGCAAAATGACTCGAATTTATACCGTCTAATGAAAACGTATTATATTTTACTATACTCGGTTTCGAACAAAATTTATGTCAAAACGTAGAGAAATTGAAAACATAAATAAAAGTAAGCGCGAAAATGTATTATATTTGACCCGACTCATTTTCCAAAAAAATACGTTAAAATATTGACCAACTAAAAACGTACATAATTATACGGATGAGAACATATTATATTTGACCCAACTCATTTCCACGAAAAAATTTATGTCTAAACGCAAAATAACGCAAATCAATTTTAATTTATACCAACACGTAAATAAAAATAAACACGTAAGCATAAACGTTAAAAGTTAAGAGGTAAAAGAATTGAAAACTATAAAAAAAAAAAAAGCAGAAGATAAAAGAGAGTACAAAAGTATAAAAGAATACAAAACTATAAAAAAAAACTCAAAAAGATAAAAGAGAAAGCAAATAAAAAAAGTTGAAGCATGGAAAAAACTAAAAGCAACCAATACCATGCAGGTGGCAACCAATATTCTTGCAATAAAAAACAAAAAAGAAAAAGACAAAAGTCCCAAAAAGTTAAAAAAAAAAGCTATAAAAATAAAAAAGAAAAAGGACAAAAAGACAAAAAAAAATATCACCCTTCATGCGAGTTGCTAAATGTTATAGGTATGATTTATTTATTCTTTATTATTTTTATGGTTTTTAAGGTTATCTTTAGTTTATTATTTTAATTTTTACTTTTCATTTAATTTATTATTATAATCTGTTATAAATGTATGGTTTTCTCTCATTACTTTTAATATACAAAATTTTATAAATTTTTAATTATGTTATTATAACGTGTCTATTTTTATCTACATTTTTGATATAATATTTTTCCGAAATCTAGTTGTGAGTGATAAACTGATAATGTATACGTAATTGAAACACGAACAATATGCTATTAAAACAACCTAGTTATTTTATATATAAACTACTATTAAGCACCGCCGCGTTGCGACGGGAGCAAACATCAATGTCACACTATTGTCAACAATCACCAATACTGAACTTGCAGCGTGTTAATGCGAAGAAACTAAACTGAAACGTAAAACATATAAAAGAATAACTAAGTCGATCTAGGACCCCCACGTTACGATGAACCTGTCAAACGGGAAAAAATAGACGACGTAAAAACTTTTAACCACACACGCACGTTGCGTCGTGTTAACTCGCAAAATTAGAACAGAATGTAAAACAAAAATTTTGCGAAAAATGTAAACTATAGTGGACCAAAGTTGAAAGTAAAAAAGTAAAAAAATTAAATGGTTTTGGATTACAAGTAAATATGAAAAGTTTTGGTGTTATAAGTAAAAAAATCAAATCGTTTTGGGTTAAAAGTAAAGAATCAAATAGTTTTGGGTTAAAAATAAAAAAATAAACCCCAAAGCATAAGTAACAACACATTTATGTCTAGATGTGACACCTCGGAAATTTCAATTGAATAATACGGCAAAACGTGTCCGATAACTCCCAAATATTCCAGATATGTTGGACGAGAGGGACTATTTTGATAATATTATAGAAGATGTTGAAAGGAGGGATCAAATGTGAATAAATGCCAAAAATTTGGCTTCTAAGGGTCCCTTACGGACCGCAAGCTGAGCCTTACGGCCCGTAAGGATTTTGAAAAAAACTGTGGGTGCCAAAGATCCCTTACTGACCGTAACCAACCCCTTATAGTCCGTAAGGGGTGTCGCTGGTAGAAGGATGCGCTGGCAGTTGCAGTCTGCTGCTCGTGCTACCATACTCGCGAATTTGCCACCTTTCACCACCTTTGGACACCTGCTAAGACACTCCTCAACACCTCAAAGCTTCAGGGACACTTGGCATCATCTTGTGATCCTTGTTCAACTATAAATAAAGGTGATTTTGAACCATTTCAACTTACAACTCTCAAATTATCACCCTCACGTCTGTTGGAGCAGCTTCTGATCTATAGAGGCCTCCTACTTGAAGTTTAATGTTCATCTTAAATACTTGTAAGTGTTCTCCTTTAGTCTTTTCCATTCCTTGGCTAGTTATTAGTTGAAAGTCAAGCAAATTGATTTTTGCTTTAACTTTCGGTTCTAACCATTTCGGTCAAGTCAAAGTTTGAAGCGAACTTACCTACGTAATCGTAATAATAAAGATGTTAATCCCTTGTGATTACACCCCTGAAGATCATCTTAAGTAGGCGAAATGACTAGTCAAAGCTATATTAAATAAAAGTCAAAACGCAAATATTTGCAAATTACGCTAAATGAATTTCTAACTATCGAAACCTTAATTTTTGAGATTATATGTATCACCCCGTGTTCGAAAGTCAAAGTCAAAGTCAAGATTGAAGTCAAAGGAAGAAAAGATTGCTAATTGTGATCTGTCACTCCTTGCTCAACTACTGTTTTGACTTCTTTGACTTGTAGGTGATCTATTTATTTTATTGCATTAGTTGTATTATGTGGAGTACTTGTTAATAATCGAGGTTTAATCGCTATTTATCGCATGTTTTATCGCTTTATCGCTTATTGCATCACAATCGCCTTCGCAACTCGAATTATGCGTTCTGGATATTGTTTTACGTGTGTGTGCTTTTTATGTGTTACTTGTGCATGATTATTTATGTTTATGATGTGGTGATTAGTCGAAACGCAATCGCAACTCTATCGCAATCGACCCACAAACGCTAAACGCTAGTTAATTATGATGATTGTATGTTAGATATAGTATTTGTGTGTTTATTGTTAATCCAACGCATCACTCGCTCGAAACGCATCGCAAAACCCAACACACGAAACAAAACGCCGAAACTCAAACGTCGGAGCCACTCGATCGAGTGACCGCTTGATCGGATGGCCAATCGATCAGATTGCCATCCGATCGGGTTGCCATCTGATTGGACAGTCATCCGATCGGTGACCCACTCGATCCTTTGCACTTTCCTTTTTGGGAAACCCTATAAATACCCTCACTTGTCACATCACTTGATGTGACAACTCTCCAATCGACCCAGCCGCACTCAAGCTCTATTTCTCTCAATTTCTCGCGATTCTTGTAAGTTTTCAACCTAAATCTTGTACTTCTATGATCTACACGCACTTCTTCATCATTCTCTCTTTTGAATCTTAACTTTTAACCGTGAAATCAGTGGATTTGAGGTGTTCTAGGGTGATGTCATCATGGAGTTCTTATGAACTTCATGTTTTGGCTTCAATCCACCAAGAACAACTTAGATCTGGACAATTTCCACATGAATGAACAAAGATCTTGCATAGATCTGAACATATTCATGGTGAAAAGGATTGAAAGATGGTTTTCTAACTTTCTTTCAACTCTTTTACACTCAATGCACTCAAAACCGATAGAATAAGAACTAGTTCTGATCTTCTAATCTTTCTTAGTGATGTATTGGTTCAAGATCTGAATTCTATCCAAGAGACAACCGATTTCGGGTTAAACAAGAACCACCGTCTCGAACAGTCAACTGGTCGGATTAGGGTGATTCCTATCCGATCGGATCACTTGAGTCTTGACGAGGTTCTGTTGTTTAATGCGTTATCACACCGTCTCGATCAAAACTGCAAACTATCAAAACAATCAAGTGTCAAGATGACCAGGCCGCTGGGACGGATTACCGTCAAACGGATTACCATTGAAACATATTGCCATCCGACCAGACAGCCATCTGATCGGCTTACACTTGGTTCCACACTTAAAACTTTTGATTCAACGTTTGAGGATCTGAACATCGAACGGATTACCGTCCGATCGGATTGCCATCCGATCGAACAACCATCCGACCATGTGACGTTTGAGACTTCAACACTTAAACAATTTTCAACATGTTCAATGCATAGTCAGTTCTAACGGATTGCCACCCGATCGGTAGACCATCCGATCGAGTGACAACACTGATGTGAACTTGTTTTCTGAGAAATACCTCGCCGAACGGATCGTCACCCGATCGAACCGCCGTTCGATCGATAGACCTGAAGGGTAGAGATACTTCTCTGTTTTCAAAATGCTACAAAGAAAACTTCAAAAGACAAACCATCAAACACAAACACATCACTTTCAAACGAGATGTCAGTCCAATCAAATGGCCATCCGATCGGATGGCCATCCGATCGGATGGCCATCCGATCGGATGACCATCCGAACGGATTGCCATCCGATCGGATTGCCATCCGACACTTACCACTTTTGCACCGTTTTACGCGCCGCTTATCGTTTATGCTATCGTTAACTCTTCAGGCTAATCTCTCTCAGTGCTCCATTCAATCCAAGATAGTGTTTACTTGTTAAGCACGATCTGTGAGTATACTCGATCTCTTTTTGCTTTACGCACTTTTGGGTGTTACATATGTTACCTATTCTAAATCACAATCGACACACAATACAAACACTATTTATACGCTAACCGCTATTGCATGCTACGTGTTATTCGATGAACGCTTGTATGTTATGTTAACACAGTGATTGTTGCCTGAAACCTTAGCAGCGATAGTACTATAGTTTGGACTCAGCACCTGTCGTGGACAGGGGTGGTTAAGGGCTTTACTTCACATGTCCCAGTGGGGATATGTGTTACGCATTCTACAGCTTGCAGTCACGTTTGTGCATATTTCTCTGTCGATAACCTACTTGCCTTCACTTTATACATGTTACATGTTGGTTATGCGTAAACGATTTCGAACTCTATTATATCTATTAAACTTGTATGCTCACCTTTACACTATGTGTATTGACCTTTATTTTAACGTATGTGACAGGTGTTTAGGATGCTATCTGCTTGGATGCTTGCTTCGTGGAATCGAGTTAGGAAGAGTCTAGAAACAAACAAACAAACAAACAATTTATTTAAATCTGAGTTGTCGAAACAATTTACTGTCTTTGAGATTTTATGTCTGTAATAATTATTTGTTGAATATGTTTTGGTATGGGACTTAACGTTAAATATTCGATAACATTAGTTGTTTTGGATTTCTCCTGGACAATCTGTTTCACTCAGTGCAACGCCCCGATGTTTCCGCCATCGGTTGGGGTGTGACAATATAACAATTTCTATAATATATTAGGACATGTTTAATCATATCCAACTCATAATTTCCTTCTTAAAGGTCATTTCGTAATCGAAAGTCAAACACTTTGACTTCTTCTTTGACTTTCGATTCTGGTTCGTTTGGTCAAGTTTAGAGCACGTATAAAGGTTGTTGATTCTGACCCGTTTGGTCAAGTTTAGAGCATGTATAAAGGTTGTCATATGATCATATTCTTGTAAGGAATAACCCTCTGAGTTTATTACTTCTGATTATATCATTTGTCGGGTTTATTGATAAGTCCACATAATATGCCTTAAATGCCCTTATGGCACAAAAATGGTTTTAAAACCAAATGAACATGTAATCCGACTTTGAAATTAATATTATAACATCATGAAATGTAATTTGGTATAATGGACTTGTCTTTGACCTATTCGACCACCCAATGCCACATATGCGTGTACGACTAGTTTATCTAGAATAAAATATATAAACTAGTCGAATTGGGTCGAAACCTTTCAAAGAATGTATGGTTATTTGACCCATATTATACGAGTCCTTACCCTCGGAAGAGCATAAACCGTATTCTATCTTGTCTCCTCTTAATCTATCGAACCGTATGTATTTATTAAAGGTAACCGTTCAAACTCAAATGACTTATATAAGACCCATTAACATTCTAACGGATCATAGTTCCGTTCGTTCCAGAGTAGGAGCCTCCAGTAAATTGCGTTTGTGTTTAGGTTGTTTTGAAATATGGTTGTGCTAAACACCTTTGATTTGTAAAGACTAGCACAGGTAAACACTCTTAGTCTATTTTCCTTTATAAAGGCTTGGGATACGACACTAGCCGCTTGGTGGGGTATTGAATAAAGGACGGATAATGTTAATGAATTTTAACAACCAGTTTTAATATGTTTTATTTGATAACTTAAACATTCGGGGTTAATACGACCGTGTCCTGGATATCCTGATTCATTTAATTGCAAATGGCCATGACCTAAGCCAGTGGCGGATCTAGAAGAGAATTTCAGGGGTATCCCAATTTTTTTACTTACAGCCGACCATGTGCTGTTATAGTAAAAATATTTTTAACAACAAAAAGAACTAAAAACTTATTAATAATATAAAGTACATCTAATACTTAATAAAATATAAATAAACAACGTCACAAAAAAAAACCAATGAAAAACACTTAAAAACAAAGTAAAAAAACAACCAAACAAAAAATGCTGACAATAGATGAAATAATGTAAAAGATTAAATATTAAATAAACTTTGACAAATGTTGCTTTTTACTTTTTCAGACTTGTGTTTCCCTTTATGTTTCCAATGTTTTATATTTAATATTAATATATAACAACATCTTCTTCTCCATTTTTTAATTGTCGGTTGCAGGTTTCCGTCGACCGAAAAATTCATTTCATCTCATTTTCACCGAGAAAAATAAATAAAAACTTACACTACGAATACGGGGTTGAGCCGTAGCCCGTGCTATGGCACCTACAATGCTAGTTCCGCCTCTGATATAAGCGCCGGGTGTAGGCATACACCTGACAGACGCTGATGCTATATTTATATGATATTAAAATTGTGGTGTGTCGATTAATCATGTATCGGCGTACCGGTCCCCAACTGTATTGATAAGAATATAAAACTGGTAAGAAGAGATATAGTTTGTCCCAAGTTATTTAAAAATGATATACCAAATGGTATCAAATTCATTTTGAAATGATTTTTCAAAAGAGTCGGTTAATTGTATTTGTCAGTGAAAACTGATGTATTTTCAAAAGACTAAGCGCATGTTATTTAGCAAGCACTGGATAGGCTACAACGTCTCGGTCTTGATATATATTGGAATTTGCAACTCCACGAGAAAGACCTTATTAGTCTCAAGTCTTATTATATATCAATCGATCCGTATGTGGATCTTTTAGTACGAACAACTTGTATAATATGTTTGTGCTTTATTTCATGTTTGTTCTTTGTATAGTTTAATTTAAAATCTCATCTCCGCTGTACATTGTGATTACTGATATCAATCGTCACGCATATACCTCAAGTTCGGGCCCACCGCGTAATCAGGGTGTAACACTAAACATGTTAAAAAGTATAGTATTGGGTAATGACACCGTGTATCTTTCTCGTTATTGTAATATAGTGTAATGTTTTCTAAAATTTTAAATATACATTTTGTTTTGCTTATTTTTTATTTACGATTCGATAAAAGTTTTTTTCAAATTTGAAAGGGTCAAATATAATTGATTTTTTTTTGTTATTTTTATCGTGACGAAACAAAATGATACTGTCTGAGTGAATTTGAGTGGTTGTGAGTCGAGGAGAGAGAAAATATATAAGAATGTTATTGGCCATCTATAAATATATGAGATACATTGTTCACTCTGTTAGGAAACTTTTATAAGTATTGAATAAAAAAATATGATCAATATGATCATGTCCTGAAGATGATAAAGTCAAGAGATCAAACAAGAAGAAGATACAAGATAACAAGATAACAAGATAACAAGATAAAGCAGAATGCCAAACATCATCTTCAGCAAGTATGTTGGTGCAGTTGTCTGTCGACTTCATCTTCGTTCGAGTCTTAGATTAGTATTGACAGATCTAGGCATGTTTTACGAGGAAACATACGAAATTAGGGTTGAAGGTAATTCCGCTTGAAATTACTAACCTAATTCCGTTTGAACATGTAATCTCGTTTGAGATGTTGATTTCGTTTGAACATGTAATTCCGTTTGAGTCATGTTCAAGCGGAATTACATGTCTATAAATAGGTGCTAGGTCGTGTCTTTTGAAACGGAATTAGCTGGTCATTTCAAACGGAATCATAATGTTAATTATGTTTCAGGTGATTTCGCTTGAAATGTGATTCCGCTTGAGTATGTTCAAGCGGAATCAGATGCCTATAAATACCATTCATACGAAATCATTTGGAAGCTTCTTGGTTCCGGCAGCGAAGCTCTGCCGAAGTGTCTCTGTGCTGTAAATTGTTATCAGATCAATAAACAAGACAGTTAATAGTGATTCTAGTGTTATACAAGATGAACGAAGACCGAATCAATGAATTTTGCCTCTGATTCTGTCTAAGAACTCTTCTGGTCGACTTGTTTGGGTCACAAAACGATCCTACAAGTGGTATCAGAGCTCAGGAGGAAGAGTTCTTACTGTTTAGCTCGTTTTTGCTGGAAATTTCTGATTTCTACACCTTCTTTTCAAAATTAATCAAGTTTTCACGGTTAAAATGAACTGATCTTTTTATATAATGTGTAAAATACTGTTTTAACAAACCCTTGAAAGAATTAGACCTAAATTCAGGATAAAAGTGACAAAAATTGACCAAAAACCTGATTTCGTTTGAACGAGCCAACTGATTCCGTTTGAAAAATTGATGTAATTTCAAACGAAATTACTTATTTCGTTTGAAAAGGGAATTCTGTTTGGCTGATTTCGCTTGAAAACAGGTCTTTGCTTAATTCCGTTTGAAATTACATCAATTCCGCTTGAAATACCTGATTCCGTTTCAGGGTGTAATTCCGTTTGAAACATCTCAAGCGAAATTAGCAATTTCACTTTAAACTGTAATTCTGCTTGAGTTGATATTCCATTTGAAGCTGGTGTGCAGGTAATTTCGCTTGAAGGATCTAATTTCGTTTGACAGTGTCTGTTATCAAAGCATGGAATCTGCTGAAGATATAATGTTGTATTACTATGTATCTCAACAAGAGAGCTATTTTAAGATTGAAGAAGAACCAGTTCAGAAAGAATCAATTTCAAGAGAACCAGTTTCAATAAAAGAGGATTCAAAAACTGTTTTAGATAAAATTGAAAAGGGTTTAGAACTTGATCCAGAAAAAGTTGAAATCAATTTAGAAGTTAGTTCAGAAAAAGCTAAAAATAATTCAGAAGCGATTCCGGAGAAAGTTCCAGTGTTTGATAACTCATCAGATGAAGAGAGTGATGATGACAGTGCAGAAATTGAAAAACTTGAAGGATTTAGAAGGATGTTTGGACCTCAATTATTTGAAATGTTTTATGCAGGTACACTAGAAAAGCTTAAAAATAAACAAGCTGAAAAATGAAGATTGATGAGGCAGCAAATGTGATTGAAAATGTAAAACCTTAGGAGAATCAGGTTGACAATATTCATCAAGAGACATCTGAACAAGATGAGATAATTGAGTTGTCACAGAATGATGAAGTCAAACCTGATGAATGTGTCCAAGTCGAGAAAAATCAGGTTGACAATAATCATCAAGAGACATCTGAACAAGATGAGACAACTGAGTTGTCACAGGTTGATGAAGTCAAATTTGAAGAAAGTGTTTTTGTGGAGAAGAAACAATTTGAAAAAATTTCAGCTTTGATGGTTGAAAAGAATGAAGATGATGACAAAAAGATGTCTGGGAAATGCTCAAATTGTGATAAATCCATATCAGAAAATGTCAAACTCTTAAAAGATGTGGAGAGTTTGACATTGGAAAACAAAATTTTGAAAGAAAAAGAAAAAGTTTTTGAAAATAAAATAAAATCTTCAGAAAATGAAGATTTTTGGATAAAATTGGAAAATAAAAATTTAAAAGAAAAAGAATCAAAATTTCAAGAACAAATAAAAGTCTTAGAAAACGAAAAATCTGTTCTTGAAACGAATAAAATTGAAGATGAAAAGGTAATCAAGTCTCATCTTGAGAAAATCTCTCAGCTTGAAAAAGAAGCTGAGAGGGCAAGAAATAAAATTGATGAGCTTGAAATGAAATTGAAAGGTTTTGTGAACTCATCAGAACCAAATTATATCTGTCCAAAACCGATCAATTCTGTTCCAATAAGTGACAATGTCACAAATTTTGACAAAGTCAAAATTGAAGATTGTGATGAGAAAACTGATGATGAAATTGAAAAAAGAAAAATATTTTTGAAATTAAAAGAAAATTTTCAAGAAACTGTTTTACATTCTACTGAGAAAGGTGAATGCTCAACGCAAAAACCTGTACAGAAGAATGTGGAACAAAAACAAAAGGATAAAAAGCCGAAAAATCTTCAAAAAGAAAATAAAAGCTCATCAGTTCAATCATCCAATCGTGATAAAAAATCACAAAAAGTTGAAAATCAAAGCTCAAAAACAGTTGGTAATAAGTGGTGCAGGTTTAACCACAGTGCTCAAAAGCCAAATCCAGCTTTCAAGAAGAATGATGACTACCACAAGGCCAAACAGTGTTATGACTTGAACGTTTGGTATGAAAGTGGTGAATGGTATGATAACAGAGTGTGTTACAATTGTGGTGTGAGAGGACACATTGTTGTTAACTGCCAGAACTGGAGTTATGAGACGAGAAGATGCTTTGAATGCAATATCAAATGACACATTGCCAGGGATTGCCCAATGAGATCAAAGGGAAGATCGAGGGATGAATCTCAGAAAATGGCAAAGAAACCAGTCAGTGTCAAAGCAAAGCCCAAAGAACAGAAAGTTCAAGAACAGAAAGTTCTAGAACAGAAAGTGAAGCTTTCGCAGGGGCAAAAAGATAGACTAAGGAAGAAGAGGAAGAAAGCGAGAGAATATCTCGAAAGGATTTTGTCCTCGGATACAGCCGTCAAAGTGAATAACAGCTCTGATAAATTGTTTTGCTATCCTAAGACTGATCAGTCAAACAGAACGAATTCATCAGATACAAATCTGAGGATGAAAGAAGGAATGAAGAAAGATAAAGGGGTTAATCAAGAGATTAACAAACAAAAGAAAGTGAAATCTTCACTTCCTGGTGATGAGTTTGTTTCTCTGGAAACAAAGGAGCCAGTTGTTGGCAATGAATCTGACTCATCAAAGTCAGACAAGCCACGTTCAGGCGATGAATCTGGTTTGGTAGAGCCAGAAGAGCCATGTGTTGAAGTAAAAAGTGGAGATTCCGGTTTGACAATGAATGATGCAAATTTTCCATCATTATCAAACGGAATTTCAAAAGCACCCAAGGACCGCCAGGCTTGGGTGAATCTCTTTAAATAAAGAAAAACCTGACTTGCCGGAGCTCCCAGGTTGGTAAGTGTGGAGCAGGTATCGGCATCTTTCTTGAGAAATTCACTTCAGTGATATTTCGACTTACAGGTGGTAAATCGGGGACATTGATTTGTACTTGATTTTCTACACGTGATTGTGTTGGGAAAATCGGAAAATGTTAAATCATACAAGTGGTTGAAGAAAAAAAAGGTGATGAATGATACCCATGTTTGAGAAATGACTCACAAAACTAATTTTCCGGAAAAACCATTTTGATTAAAACAAACTTAAGTGTTTTGAAATCACTATGGGAAAATGTTTTGTTGCCAGGGGGAGTTCTGATTGTTTAAGCCAAGTGAATGGAGAATTGAAGTAATTCTCATCATGTTGTCACTTTACCTTGTACAGTTTGTTTTCAAATTTTTCCAGAAAATCAAAATTGAGACATATTTTGATTTTAGGGGGAGTAAAAATTTAAAAAAAAAATTGAAAATTTCAAAAACATTGAAAAAATGCAAAAATGAGTTTTGTTGTGAAAAAGAGGAAATAATTGTAGATCAGTTGGACTGTCACAGCATGCTAAAGAAATGGAAAGTTAAAATGTGATAAATGGTCTCTCTAAAGATGTGACGGTAGGCTCAGCTAGACTAGTAGATTTGCGATAACGATCACAAACCTAAATGAAAAATCCTAGTTCTAGTGGGAAACATGGTTGAAAGCATAGTACTTAGTTTTGTCCTTCTTGATTGTATGCCTACTCAGTAATCGCTGATTGTCGAAAGACATAAAACTGGTTAAGTTTGTGAACTTTCACAACTTTGCTGAAAAATCGCTGTGATTGTGCATTTCATTTTGCAAAGATTTAAACTTGTTTTATTTCTTTATTTTGTTTAAGCATTGGACATCCTCTGCGTATACGTGAGTATCGACCTGGATGTATTGCCTAAACATTCTGCTTTATTTTCTTTGGTGTTTCGTTTAAGCTTTGGATCACCTCTGCGTATACGGAAGTATCGATCTGGTGGTTAAAGCCTAAACAACTTCAACTTGTTTTATTTTTCTTATTTTTTATAAACATTGGACTTTCTCGGCGTATACGGAAGTATCGACCTGATTGTTAATGTTTAAACATTCTGCGTTGTTTTCGCACAAATCACAGTTGATGAAAGTTTAAAAGCATTACTTGAGTCAGTGTATTGCATGATGAGGGGATATGCTAAGATCGTGGGGTCCATAAGAATTTAGTGCAAAATTAATATACCTTAAAGTATCGGTAAGCATTTCGAAAGTTTTTAGATTGAGTTTAAGTGGACAACAATATCGTCAATCTATGTTAATCGTTTAGAACTGAAAATGTTTAAAGCTTAACGGTGCTAGTGATTGGTCACATAAACTGATATAATCCTCTTACACAAGCTCTCAAAAATATTGTATGTAAATATTTCTTTACTGTATTCTTTTATATATAAAAATCCAAAAGGATTTTAGTGAGTTTTAGCATAAACTTTTGAAAAATTCAAAAAGATTTTTGACAACTGATGTTGGAAAGCTGATATTCAAAATTCCATGTGCTAAACAGGATGAACTTTGGGTTGAAGAATGTGTGTTGAATTGAAAAAAAAATTAAAAAATAATTAAAATTAGTTAATCAAGGTCATTAATTTGAACTTGATATAACTATTATGATTGAATGATTTTTGCCAGTAAGTTTTTCTTATTGATTTAAGTAAAAACTTATGTTTTGGTGAGAAAATGTGTGAAGGAAATATTGAAGAAGCTAGGTTTTTGATCCTGTTGCTACGAAGAGCCAGGAGATGTTTCAGAACCTGTAGAGGTCTTAAACAGAGCTAAAGCCAGGGTGTGATCTAAAGGTGATAGCTAATTCCAGACAGCGATCCCAGCATGATGAAAGGGGGAGTATGACGAGGTTAGAGCCAAAGAGAAGATCCTGGTACATGCTAAGAAAGAAAGGAGACCGTTCAAGATTGAAGAGTCGTCATGATGAAGACTCTCACTGAAGATTCCGTCAACATTCAAGGGGGGAGTCTGTTGGTGCAGTTGTCTGTCGACTTCATCTTCATTCGATTCTTAGATTAGTATTGACAGATCTAGGCACGTTTTACGAGAAAACATACGAAATTTGGGTTGAAGGTAATTCCGCTTGAAATTACTAACCTAATTCCGTTTGAACATGTAATCTCGTTTGAGATGTTGATTTCGTTTGAACATGTAATTCCGTTTGAGTCATGTTCAAGCGGAATTACATGTCTATAAATAGGTGCTAGGTCGTGTCATTTGAAACGGAATTAGCTGGTCATTTCAAACGGAATCATAATGTTAATTTCGTTTCAGGTGATTTCGCTTGAAATGTGATTCCGCTTGAGCATGTTCAAGCGGAATCAGATGCCTATAAATACCATTCATACGAAATCATTTGGAAGCTTCTTGGTTCCGGCAGCGAAGCTCTGCCGAAGTGTCTCTGTGCTGTAAATTGTTATCAGATCAATAAACAAGACAGTTAATAGTGATTCTAGTGTTATACAAGCTGAACGAAGACCGAATCAATGAATTCCGCCTCTGATTCTGTCTAAGAACTCTTCTGATCGACTCGTTTGGGTCACAAAACAATCCTACAAAGTATCAGAATCTGATCACAAGCAAAGAATGACGACCAAAAAGTTAAGTCTGATGATAAATCTGATGTTTTTCATCAGAATCTGGTAAATTCTGGTCATTAGAAATCTGGTGATCAATTCAACAGAATTCTGGTAAGTTATTCATCAGAAAATTTCATGAATCAACTTGTCTAAAAGATAAGACTCTACCACCTTAGTAAAGTAGGAAGTTAACCTTGGATGGATTGAATGAATATGACAAAAAGCTACTTTATGCAAACAAGTGCATGAATAAACAAATGTTTATTCATTTCAAACATTCTCTATAAATAGAGAACCCAACACCGAAGGGAGGATGAGTTAAGCCAAGCATTCATTACATACAACAAAAACTCAACTGCCTGTCACTACAGAATTCTTAAAGTATTCGTTTTTATTAGCCAATAACCTTACAATCACCTTGTAAACCATGTTTCAAAGTGATATAAACTTCAAAATTCTGTAGTTGTGTTTCTTGAGAGTTTGATTTCTATTTCCGCACATTATTTTCATACTTGTTGAAATCACTTGCCAAATTTAGTTAAAGAGCATTGTTATCTTATTTTCTTGAGATCAGACGCCTATCGAATCTCAAGAAAATAAGATTCCTAGTTGGTCCAAATCAAGAGATGGTGATCCAGAATACCGTAAGTGGTGGAATGAAACTGGAAGACCTTTAAGGAGGAAGATGCTAGAAGAAAGAAAGGAAAAGAGAAGGCAGAAGGCAAGAGAGAACAGACGCAACAGGAAGGTGCGATGAAGACTTTACAGGAAGGAAGACTGCAGCTACATCCAAGGGGGAGTCTGTAGATGCACTATGTCTGTAGCTTCCGGATGGATGACCCTAGCCATCCGATCGGATGGGTTTTACAAAACACGACCAGTTCCGTTTTCTCCCAGATATAATATAAAATACAAACAAAACTATACAATGACACTAACAGGACAAAATATAGACTAAGTACAGACGGAAGCTACAGACATAGTGCATCTACACTAAGTGAATTGTTTAAAGCTTACAGTTTAAATAGATCAACAGTGTTAGTGACGTGTCTCATAAATTGATGTGATCCTCTGATGCAAACTCACAAAAATATGTTTGTAAATATGTTGTTATTTCATTTCTTTACAGATAAAATCTCAAAAAGATTTTAGGTGTGTTTTAGCATAAAGTTTGTAAAATTCAAAAAGATTTTATTTCGCTTTATGTTTCGAAAACCGATGGTGGGAAGCTGAATTTCAAAATATAAATATCCTGAACATGTCTCGATAATATCACAAGTTCATTAATTTGAAACTTGAATTTTAAAAATAAAAAAATTGTTTGAAATTAACATCCAAGGTCATTAATTTGGACTTGGTAGATAATTGGATATTCAAGTTCATTAATTTAAACTTGATTATATGTGAGGGTTATTAAAGTTAATCATGCTTTAAAGTCAAATATGATAATGAGATCTTACAGAAAGCTGATTGTTAGGGGGAACTTGATAAACAATGTCAAATAGAAAGAAAGCTTTCAAGTGATTCTCATAAGTGGTTCAGAATTGTAAAATGCAGATAGCTAAAAGCAAGAGGGAGATTGCTAAGAGGGAATCTAAAGTAAAGGGGAGTATGTGAATCAAGATATAAGGGGGAGTCTGTGATTCATAAAGTGGCAAAATTGTTGAAGACTCAAAAGAAGATTGGCTACGATAAAGATTGACTGTAGCAATATCCAAGGGGGAGTCTGTGAATACATTATGTCTATTGCTTCCATCAATCATGTTCATAATTGTCAATATATCGAGTTGTAGTTGATTGTATAGGATTATGTGATAGGAAAGATGGTTTTGTAAAGTATGTACCCATTCGTACGAATGGCCAGTTTGTACAAATGGGACACCCAGTCGTCCAAGGCCAATTCGCATGAAGTGGCCAAGTCATTCCTACATGTTTTAGACGAGTTGGCATGTCTATAAATAGGGGAGTAGGTCTTGTCATTTGTAACACTTTTGGACTTGAGAGGGGAAACTCTGTCCATTTGGTTTCGGTTCTGTTACTTCAAATATTGAATAGAAACCAGTTTAATTAACTTGTTCTTGTGCATGTCAACTTCATACTCGGATTCCGCACGAGATATGAAGTCATATTAGCCAGTCGGAGCATTCGGGAGCACTGCAACGGTCCTCACACGTGTCTGATAACACTCAAATATTCCAGGTATGTTGGACGAGAGGGACTATTTTGATAATAGTATGGAAGATGTTGAATGGAGGGATCAAATGTGAATAAATGCCAAAAATTTGGCTTCTAAGGGTCCCTTATGGACCGCAAGCTGAGCCTTACGATCCGTAAGGGTTTTGAAAAAAACTGTGGGTACCAAAGGTCCCTTACAGACCGTAACCAACCCCTTATGGTCCGTAAGGGGTGTCGCTGGCAGAAGGATGCACTGGCAGTTGCAGCTTGCTGCTCGTGCTACCTTACTCGCGAATTTACCACCTTTCACCACCTTTGGACACCTGCTAGGACACTCCTCAACACCTCAAAGCTTCAGGGAAACTTGGCATCATCTTGTAATCCTTGGTCAACTATAAATAGAGGTGATTTTGCACCATTTCAACTTGTAACTCTCAAATTCTCACTCTCACTTCTCCTGGAGCAGCTTTTGATCTATAGAGACCTCCTACTTAAAGTTTAATCTTCATGTTGAACACTTGTAAGTGTTCTCCTTCAATCTTTTTCCATTCCTAGGCTAGTTATTAGTCGAAAGTCAAGCAAGTTGACTTTTGCTTTGACTTTCGGTTCTGACCATTTCGGTCAAGTCAAAGTTTGAATCGAACTTGGCTACGTGATCATAATAATGAATATTTAATCCCTTGTGATTACACCCTCTGAAGATCACGTTAAGTAGGTGAAATGACGAGTCAAAGCTACATTAAATAAAAGTCAAAACACATATTTTTGCAAATTACACTAAATGAGTTTCTATGTATCGAAACCTTAATTTTTGACATTATAAAAGTTTATATAACATATTAGGCCATGTTTAATCATATCCAACTCGTCATTTCCTGCTTAGAGCTCATTTCGTAATCGAAAATCACACAGTTTTACTTCTGCTTTGACTTTCGATTCTGACCCGTTTGGTCAAGTTTAGAGTATGTATAAAGGTTGTTATATGATCAAATTCTTGTAAGGAATAACCCTCTGAGGTTATACCTTCTGATTATATCATTTGTCGGGTTTATTGATAAGTCCACATAATATGCCTTAAATGCCCTTATGGCACAAAAATGATTTTAAAACCAAATGAACATGTAATCTGACTTTGAAACTAATATTATAACATAATGAAATGTACTTTGGCATAATGGATTTGTCTTTGACCTATTCGACCACCCAATGCGGCATATGCCCGTACGACTAGTTTATATAGAATAAAATATATAAACTAGCCGAATTGGGTCAAAACCTTTCAAAGAATGTATGGTTATTTGACCTATATTATACGAGTCCTTACACTCGGAATGGTATAAACCACATTCTATCAAGTCTCCGCTTAATCTGCAAACCGTACGTATTCATTAAAGTTAACAGGTCAAAGTCAAATGACTTATATAAGACCCGTTAACATTCTAACAGATCATAGTTCCGTTCATTCCAGACTAGGAGCCTCCAGTAAATTGCGTTTGTGTTTAGGTTGTTTTGAAATACGGTTGTGCTAAACACCTTTGATTTGTAAAGACTAGCACATGTAAATACTCTTAGCCTATTTTCCTTTATAAAGGCTTGGAATACGGCACTAGCCGCTTGGTGGGGTATTGAATAAGGACGGATGATGTTAATGAAATTTAAATAACCTGTTTTAATCCGTTTTGTTTGATAACTTAAACATTGGGGGTTAATATATATGACCGTGTCCTGGATATCACGATTCATTTAATTGCAAATGGGCATGACCTAAGCGCGGGGTGTGTCACACCCCGACTTTCCACGAGTCACCGGTGGGCCCGGTGGGGAGTATCGTGACGTGGTTGGCAACATAATAGTCAAACAACACAATATATAAATGGACATCGGAAGCAAAAGATAAATATTATTACATTCCGAATATAAAGTAATATCCAGTATTACAACGGAAAGTAAAGGATCCACATGTGGATCTTAAAACATATCATTTGTTCAACAGACTTTAGACGCCTAGAACTTGCAAGATTCCTTATTAGCGCCCTGAGCTTCCAGCCAATTATGTTCAGTACCTGTCACTTAACCTTTTTGGAAAATACGTCAGTTTTCACTGGTAAATACACTCAACCGACTCATTTGAAAAGAGTTTAAGAAAATTGATTTGAATGCACGTGGCACAAAATATCTTTATAATTTGATTAAAATGCACAGAGGCAAAATTAACCTTTTTAACTTGGAACAATTATATTTATAACCTTGTATACAGATTTACATGTTCGTTGTACGTTCAGGGCCCGATGTAGAAACCGAGTCAGATTAACAGACACACCACAAGTATAGGCCCACATGGAAATGAGATACCGTTATTACTTAAGCAACTATCAGGTGTATGCCTACACCCCGTGCTTAAGACGTGGCCATTTTATAATACAATGATGTCAAGGATATCCGGGACATGGTCATTAACCCCTAAAGGCTTTTATTTCAAACAATACAGATTAAACCGGGTTACCTCAATAATTTAATCACAATCCGATTAAACATTCAATACCCGACCAAGCGGTATCATTATACCGTATTCCAAGCCCGTATAGGGAAAATAAGTTAAGAGTATTTACCTGAGCTAGCTCCTGTCTTAAATAGCAAGAATTTAATAACTCAGCCGTATTCACTTAAGTAAGCGTAGGTACCATTTACCGAAAGGCTCTAGTCTGGAATGATGGTATAAATAACTAATTAGAATGCTAACGGGTCTTTAATTAAGCCTAAGCTTAGACCTGTTAGTCTTACAGGAAGATACGGTTCGTACACACGATTAAGCGAAGACCGGAATAGAATGTGATTTAAACCCGACATGGTCAGAGACTTGTCTTATATGGGTATTTCAAACACATTCTGGATTTTGAGATAAAACCAATAAGGTTTCACCCGTTTCGGCTAATTTATGTAAACTTGTTACATAAACCGAATCGTACGCGTAATAAGCGTGACGGGTATTCATGAGAGCCATATACATGTTTCCTAAGTTAATTATGCCTCAAATATGTTGTGACATCAGTAAGATGTCTTTCATTATGCCCGAAACGTATTTAAACACAAACTAGGCCCCGTAGGGGTAGTTTGGTCATTTAAAAGGTTATAAAAGTGTTTAAGTATTTACCTGAGTTACAGGTCTGATATAATCAGCAAAAATACTTATTTTGGTAAGTTATAATAGTAGGATAAAGTATATATGTGAATTTACCAATTATAACCAAACTATGCACCGTATGGGCATTTTGGTAATTTCACATAAGCCGAAAAGCTCAAAACTAAAGTCCGAGTTAAACAACTTTTTCTTACTGTTAAAATATCATAATTTACCTAAAATATCAGTAGGTATCACCCTTGTATGTTTAAAAATAGTCTTAGTACATACTATGCGCTAAAAACGCTTAATAAGGCGATTAGAAGCCATTTACGGGTTTGATACATAAAGCTGATATTTTTATTATTTCAGAAGGCTTAAAATAATTTATTTATTGTATGTAATCAGTAGCAAAAGGTTTGGAGTCGTTTAGATATGTAAAACTCATTTTATAGCCCGTAAGGGCAAAACCGACAATTACCGGATTAAGCCTACGACTATAAGTTATGCTCAGCCTAAAATTAATTAAAAATCTTTAAAAATCCCAAAATAAGATATTACATCAGTGGGTAATAAGTTTGATATCAAAAAGTAGGCTTAACTAGGCTATACGCTAATTACGCCGTTTAATTAACATAAAGCCTTCAATTTACGCTAACGAGCATAACTCTTAATCTACACCTCAAACTGATGTCAAACTTTGCATACAAGTTTATATATTAGCAATTAAAGTTTCTACTATTTTACATTTTCAAAAATCACGTTTTAAGGTAATAAGGGCATAATGGTCAACATATGGGCAATTGACGGAATCATGCTTATTAATTGGTTAACTAATGAACCATGGTGTATAATCACAGAGGGTTATACTAGCATGTAACCTGGTCCAAATGAAGCTCTTAGGTATTTCTAAAACATACCGTAACGGGTCAGAACTGAAAGTCAAAGTAAAAGTCAAACTATGCGACTTTCGGTTCCGAACCGGGTCTAAACAGGAAATTGTCGGGTTGGACATGTTTAGACATGTTCTTACACTAATTACCAAGTTATATTAATGATCAAACAGGTTGTATGTGTTCTACATTGCTAATCATGCATAAATTAGAATTTAAGTATCCTGTTGACTTTTTCTTAACAAGTTTGACCCGACATTTGACCTAGTTAGAGTGGGAATCAGGGGGAACCCTTTTGAGGGTTTATTACCCACATAATTACCAACTTATAACTACTTTCAATTTGACTAATCACTGAGTCATTAGTGATTAATCGTTAAGTCAACTGTTAATTACTACGATTTGACTTTTAGCTAAATAACTAAGCTAAACTCAATTAGAGAAGGTTAAGCATACTTACAAGTGTCTAATGGTCGACTAGGATGGCTTGGAAGGTGCTCTTGTGCTCCACAAATGATCAGACTTGCAAGAATGAATGTGTGAAGCATTGGTTGCAACTCAAGGCCTTTATATAGTGGTTTAGTCACCACAAAAGATTGACACACAAGTCTACAACCCACCACAACTCACTAACAAGTGTCCCTAGATGTTTAGGGGTTGTTTAGGGGCCAAGCATGAAGAGGCAAGTCAATTTAATGGCAGTTGCAAGGCTAAGGCAGACAAGAAATCCAAGAAAATCAAAAATCTGTCCAGACAAGGCAGTCGCGTAGCGCGACTGCAAGGGGGTGTAAGGCTCGCGCTACGCGAGCATGTGAGGTCAGCCAACATATTTTTTCATAATTGCAGTTTTGGTCCTTGGCTCTTCAAACTTTGTTTAGACCCCATTTTCTTGCATTTTGAGCCCTCGTAATTGACGTATAAGGGCTTCAAGACATATACCCACTTTTTTTAGTCCCCGGTTAATTTGTTGTTACCCGAAAAGTCCTAACTTTCAACGTTGACGTTTTAACCCCTCACATACGAATTTGATCACAACTTGCTCATACGATAACGAAACTTTATGAAATTTATAACGTGTATTCTAGTGAGCATAATTAACCGTTACAAAGCTTCGGGTTTGTCAAAAGGTCACTCAGAGGTATAACTTAAACATGTTGACACAATTAGCCCCTGTAGTTTGTAATCTCTCACTTTTAGCTTCGTATGATCCATGATTTATTCGTTTGAAGGTATGAGCATCATGTAGGGTTAATATGAAGTATATTTATTCACTGTTGACATTTTGAACACGTATATTCACATGCTTTTCATGTTTGTCAACTTTAGTCCTTCTAGAGTATTATTTCACACGTTCAAGCTTATGACACGTGTCAATACATTATAGGACGTGAATTTTCGAGGTGTTACAGGGTGTAGGCATACACCAGACAGACGCTAATACTATATTTATATGATATTAGAAATGTGGTGTGTTGATTAATCATGTATCAGCGTTTAGTTCCGGTCCCCAACTATATTGACAAGAATGTAAAATTGGTAACAAGAGATATAGTTTGTCCCAAGTTATTTAAAATTGATATACCGAATAGTATCAAATTCATTTTCAAATGATTTTTCAAAAGTGTCGGTCAATTGTATTTACCAGTGAAAACTGACGTATTTTCAAAATACTAAGCACAAGTTATTTAGCAAGTACGGAATAGGCTGGAACTGCTCGGTCTTGATATATATTGGAATTTGCAACTCCACGAGAAAGACCTTATTAGTCTCAAGTCATATTTTATATCATTCGATCCGCATGTGGATCTTTTAGTACGAACAACTAGTATAATATGTTTGTACTTTATTTCCTGTTTGTACTTTGTATAGTTTAATTTAACATTACATCTCCGTTGTGCATTGTGATTACTGATATCAATTGTCACGCATACCCCAAGTCTGGGCCTACCGGGAAATCAGGGTGTAACACTAAACATGTAAAAAGTTATAGTATTGGGTAATGACACCCTGTATCTTTTTCGTTATTGTAATATAGTGTAATGTTTTCTAAAATTTTAACTATACATTATGTTTGCTTATTTTTTTATCTACAATTCGATAAAAGTTTTGTTCAAATGTAAAAAAGGTCAAATTTAATTGATTTTTTTGTTATTTTTATCGTGACGAAACGAACTGATACTGTCTGAATAATTTCGGTAATGGTATAGAATATCTTTTTTATAACATAAGCTATAGCGAGTGTCATACCGTACTAATGCCATCACGAACTGAACTGATATCGTCCCAACAATAACAGTACCACGTCAATTTCGACCTAACATGATAATCACTTTTATGGTTTTCGAACGATATAAAACACGTGTCGATATCCTTTTGGTCATACTAAGACTTTTTTGTTTTGTTTTTATCTTTTAGTTGCTATAATGAATGTCGGTACCGTACCGCCACAGTAATGAACTGAACCGATACAAACCGAATCCCCGCTGCAACGCACGGAAGAATTCTACTACTTTACCATAAAATGTAACAGTAATACCTTTAGTGGCCAAAAGTTACAAAAGAGGTAAAGTACATGGACTGTTTGTGAAATGTTGAATATATAGAAACGACAGAATGGCATGATAATAGAAGTAGGCAGTTATAAAGCTGACCTTTATACAAGGTTTCTTGTATCGCACGGTACACGCAACCTTTTTCTGTTTCATGACCACAATATACAATGTATTCTCATATAATTGTTCCGTCCTATTAAATGTGTTTTATTTTGAATTTTCAAAGTCTTTATTTATAAACTTTAACTTTAATTATATATTTTTTGTGTTATATAAAACTTGATGAAAATTAACCTGATAAAAACACTTGTAAAACACACTCAAATCATATAACTTTCATCAAGTATTATCTAACACAAACAAAATTATTTAAGGTCAAAGTTTATAAATAAAGACTTTGAAAATTCAAAAATAAGACACTTTTAATGGGACGGAGGGAGTAGCAGATATTTGGACCAAAACTTGTGATTGTCATATCTATTATTTAGTGTATATCATTATATTTATGAACTGTACTCACATGGGTCACTTTCAAATAATTAGATTATATTGATTGAATCAAACAAGAAAAAATAAGAGTAACAATTGAAAAGGATCTAATGAACCCACTAAGAAAACCAAAACTAAAGGTAAATATCAAGAGAAAACAAACATTAATATTTTAGAACGGCTTACATAGAGCCGTCCCCGAGAATTCTAAAAAAAAATAGGCCTCGGGCGACAAAAAAAGATTTGGGCCCAAAATTGTGGTTAGGGAAATGAATTGAAAAAAACAAACCCTTGGTGGTGAAGTTAAGACTTGAACTTCAGACTTTACATTATCTTATTATGATTTTTACACTCCACCACTAACATTTTTTGGAATAATGAGTAGATGCATATATTTCCTACATATACATTCTCAAGTTGAGGGAATAGTGCCAGGCAGCTTGCCTGGCACTTCACTATTAGACCAACCCATTTTTAATTTAATTTTATTTTCAGTTTAAAATTACGGTTTCGTCCTTCGTTTAAAATTTAGTGTTTACCCCCAGTTTAAAATAAAATTATATTTTTGCCTCTAGCTCAAAATTACGCTTTTGCCCTCAGTTCAAAAACAAATTTTTTTATTTTGTTCCCAGTTTAAAACTACGGCTTCGCCCTCCGTTTAAAATTACATTTTTGCACCCAGTTCAAAATAAAATTATGTTTTTCCCTTAGCTAAAAAATACGATTTTGCCCTCACCTCAAAATTACGTTTTTGCCCACAGTTCAAATAAAATTATGTTCCCCTCAGCTCAAAATTATGATTTTTCCCTCAAGTTGAGGGAATAGTGCCAGACAGCTTGTCTGACACTTCCATATTGGACCAACCTTTTTTTAATTTAATTTTATTTTCAGTTTAAAATTACGGTTTCGTCATTCGTTTAAAATTACGTTTTTGCCCCCATTTTAAAATAAAATTATATTTTTTCCTCTAGCTCAAAATTACGCTTTTGCCCTCAGTTCAAAGACCCATTTTTTTATTTTGTTCCTAGTTTAAAATTACGGCTTCGCCCTCCGTTTAAAATTACATTTTTTGCACCCAGTTCAAAATAAAATTATGTTTTTCCCTTAGCTAAAAAAAACGATTTTGCCCTCACCTCAAAATTACGTTTTTGCCACAGTTCAAATAAAATTATGTTCCCCTCAGCTCAAAATTATGATTTTTCCCTCAGTTTAAAATTATAATTTCGCGCCCAGTTCCAAATATATTTACGCTTTTGCCCTTTGTTCAAAATTATGATTTTGTTCCCATTTCAAAAATTATGATTTTGTTCCCACAGCTGCCTGGCACTTCCCCATTGGTCCAGCCAAATTACGCTTTTTGCCATTGGTTTTGTTTTTTCCCGTCAATCCTAATTACGATTTTTCCCTCGTTTCAAATTTATAGGTTTGCCATTGTTTTTGTTTTTTTTATGTCAAATTTCGATTTTACACCCAATGTAAAATTACAGTCATGCTAATATTTTTTTTTTTGACAAATCTATGGTAATGTTTTGTTTTAATTGTTGACTCGGTGTAATTTTTATTCGTGTCAGGCGGTTGCGTGACACACGCTCATTTCTCTTCAAAAATTACAAGTTTGCCCCAGTTAAAAACTATAGTCTTTGCATCGTTTTAGTTTTTTTAGCAAAAGTATTGATAGTGTTTTGTTTTAATTGGTTTTCTCGATGTAATGTATTTTGAGATCGTGTTATAAGTAGTATATACAAGTAACCGAAACACAGACGTATATGAAAGAGAAATATTTGGCTTAGTGCCCCGCAACACGGGCGGGGCAAAACCTAGTTAAATATATAATTAAGTATATATATAAAAGCTCATAGAAACCTTTCGGGCTCTTAAAAATTTGGGCCTCGAGCGATGGCACGGGTAGGCCGGCCCAAGAGTCATCACTGGGCTTACATGTATAAGTAGAGAGCTAATAAAACTATACCAGTGACCACTCGTAAGAATAAATATTTCTTTTTTAATGTTTTTCAGAAATGGGTATGTCGGCATGTCGTAGTTACAAATAGCGGCATTTCTATTTGAAAAAAAAGCGTACCATGTAGATCCACATGCTAGCCAAAGAGCCGTTGTTGTGATTATTAAATGCAACATCTAAAAAAAAGAAGATAAAACATTTTCAATCTTACACCAACATCTGCATGAGACGATGCTGGAGATGTTGCGATTCGTAAGTGTGGCATACCCATTTCTAAAAGATCTTAAAAAACCATTCTCAACGCTTTTTTCTGAAATACTCATTAATAAAATAATCTAGAAATAAGACCACGTTGCAACATTGGCATTCACAACGGATCCCTTAGCGTGTAAATGACGCATGCGGTGAAGGGGAAGAGTGGACTATTCGCCTCGCGGGAACACCACCACCAATCTCCTTCACCTTGCGGCAAACTCAATCACAAGGGGGAGTATTCAAGGTCAAAGGAGAGGAGAGAGTGAGGGTTAATGGTGGGGGGTGGGGGGGGGGGGGGGGGGGGGATAATGGTGGACCTTGCTCTTTTCCACAAGATCACACTTTTATCTTTATTCTAATTATTTTTTTTAAAGAAAAAAATGTTTGGGTCAAGTGTTGTCAATGATTGAGAGCAAAATAGAGAGTGAAGAAGAGAGTTGACAAGGTAGAGTAGAATTGGTTGGAGTGGAGAAGGGACTAATCCCCCTAGTGGAGCACCCCTTACACCCTTATAAGGAATGCTTGTAAGTGGATTTTAGTGGTTGTGAGTGGAGAAGAGAGAAAATATATAAGAATGTTATTGTCCATCTATAAATATATGAGATACATTGTTCACTCTGTTAGGAAACTTTTATAAGTATTGAAGAAAAATATGATCATGTCCTGAAGATGATAAAGTCAAGAGATCAAACAAGAAGAAGATACAAGATAATAAGACAAATCAGAATGCCAAACATCATCTTCAGCAAGTATCAGAATCTAAATGCCAAAGATCATCTTCAACAAATCAGAATCTGATGTTTATCATCAGAATCTGGTAAATTCTAGTCATCAGAAATCTGGTGATTAATTCAACAGAATTCTGGTAAGTTATTCATCAAAAAATCTGATGAACCAACTTGTCTAAAAGATTAGGCTCTGCCACCATAGTAAAGTAGCAAGTTGACCTTGGATGAATTCAATGAATATGCCAAAAAACTACTTTATGCAAACAAGTGCATGTTTATTCATGTCAAACATTCTCTATAAATAAAGAACCCAACACCAAATGGAGGATGAGTTAAGCCAAGCAGTCATTACATACAACAAAAACTCAATTGCCCTTCATTACAGAATTCTTAAAGTATTCATTTGTATTAGCCAATAACCTTACAGTCACCTTGTAAACCATGTTTCAAAGTGATATAAACTTCAAAATTTTGTAGTTGTGTTTCTTGAGAGTTTGATTTCTATTTCCGCACATTATATTCTTACTTGTTGAAATCACTTGCCAAATTTAGTTAAAGAACATTGTTATCTGGGATCAACAATTGGTATTAAATCAGATTGAATAAGCTATTTTCAAACGATCAATTGCTCAAAATATTCTTTATGCTTTTCTCTAAAATTAATATGGCAAACTTTCAAACATGGAACAATGCTTTCAATATTGGGTCTATGTCAAAGCCTCTGACTTTGGTCAGAAAGGAGTACCCCTAATGGAGAATCAGGATGATCAACTTCCTAAACTGACTTGATCGAGCTCTATTTCAATCCATTGAGAGAGGCCCACATACACCCACTATTGAAATCCCAATTGTTCCAACAGTTGAGCATACACCAGAAATACCTGTCTCTTTGGCTCCAAAACAGAAAATATATTGGAGCAAGGAAGACAGGGATAAGATGGAAGCCGATGAAAGGGCCAAATCACTTTTGATTATGGCACTTCCTAATGACATATTCTCTCAGGTAGATGCGTGTGCATCTGCTAAAGAAATATGGGTCAGTTCGAAAATCTTTGTGAATGAGGGAAGAGAGTGAAAAGAAACAAACGTACAAATTACGTCTCTTCCTATGAGAGATTCAAAAGTCTTCCCAATGAGAGTCTTTCTAAAACATATAATAGATTTGCTAAACTATTAAATGAACTCAAAAAATTCAGTGTTGAGAAATCCAATGATGAGAGAAATGTAAAATTTCTGGATGCTCTACCAAGAGAATGGAGAAGTCTAACAATGACTTTAGCATCCATCCTAGAGTTGGGAAACGTGAGCTTGCATGATCTCTACAGTATTCTTGTTCCAACCCAAAGAGGAGGACCTATAGCTCTCATCTCCAACGCACAAAGAACAATCAGTTCTGATCCACAAACCTCTTAATGTCAAAACATAAGTCTATAAAACTTTGATACTTCATCAGATTTTTCAGCATTTGCTAAGGCAATTGCTTTGCTCACCAAGACGTTTGAGAAAAGGCTAAGAGAAGGAGGTAATAAGTATCAGAAAAGCGATAAAGAGAGGATGGAAGGAAAAACAAAGGATAAAAGAAAAGCTGAAATGGTGTGCTACAAGTGTAAGCTAAAGGGACACTATGCCCCAGAGTGTAAAAACAAGAAGGTGGTGGATATTTCTTATTGTGAGAAAAAGATTGAAGAAGCCAAAAGACAAAAAGTATGTCAGCCTAATTTCGGGAACAGACTCCTGGATAACAGATGATTCTTCTGATGATGATGAAGAAGAAGAAATGGCAAACTTTTGTTGCGATTAGTAAGTGTGGCATACCCATTTCTAAAAGATCTTACAAAACCATTCTCAACGCTTTTTCTGAAATACTCATTAATAAAATAATCTAGAAATAAGACCATGTTGCAACATTGGCATTCACAATGGATCCCTTAGCGTGTAAATGACGCATGCGGTGAAGGGGAAGATGGGACTATTCCCCTCGCGGGAACACCACCACCAATCTCCTTCACCTTGCGGTAAACTCAATCGGAAGGGGAGTATTCACGGTCAAAGGAGAGGAGAGAGTAAGGGTTAATGGTGAGAGAGGGGGAGGGGGGAATGGTGGTCCTTGCTCTTTTCCACACGATCACACTTTTATCTTTATTTTAATTATTTTTTTAAAGAAAAAAATGTTTGGGTGAAGTGTTGCCAATGATTGAGAGCAAAATGAGGAGTGAAGAAGAGAGTTAACATGGTAGAGTAGAATTGGTTGGAGTGGAGAAAGGACTAGTCCCCCCTAGTGGAGCACCCCTTACACCCTTATAAGGAATGATTGTGAGTGAATTTGAGTAATTGTGAGTGGAGGAAAGAGAAAATATATAAGAATGTTATTGTCCATCTATAAATATATGAGATACATTGTTCACTCTGTTAGGAAACTTTTATAAGTATTGAATAAAAAAATATGATCAATATGATCATGTTCTGAAGATGATAAAGTCAAGAGATCAAACAAGAAGAAGATACAAGATAACAAGATAAGCAGAATGCCAAACATCATCTTCAGCAAGTATCAGAATCTAATCACAAGTAAAGAATGACGACCAAAAAGTACCAATCTGATAAGTCTGATGATAAATCCGATGTTTATCATCAGAATCTGGTAAATTCTTGTCATTAGAAATCTGGTGATCAATTCAACAGAATTCTGGTAAGTTATTCATCAAAAAATCAGATGAATCAACTTGTCTAAAAGATAGGGCTCTAACACCATAGTAAAGTAGCAAGTTAACCTTGGATGGATTCAATGAATATGTTAAAAAGCTACCTTATGCAAACAAGTGCATGAATAAACAAATGTTTATTCATGTCAAACATTCTCTATAAATAGAGAACCCAACACCGAAGGGAGGATGAGTTAAGCCAAGCATTCATTACATACAACAAAAACTCAATTGCCTTTCATTACATAATTCTTAAAGTATTCGTTTGTATTAGCCAATAACCTTACAATCACCTTGTAAACCATGTTTCAAAGTGATATAAACTTCAAAATTCTGTAGTTGTGTTTCTTGAGAGTTTGATTTCTATTTCCGCACACTATTTTCATACTTGTTGAAATCACTTGCCAAATTTAGTTAAAGAGTAATGTTATCTGGGATCAACAATTGGTATCAAAGCAGATTGAATAAACTATTTTCAAACGATCAATTGCTCAAAATTTTCTTTTATGCTTTTCTCTAAACTTAATATGACAAATTTTCAAACATGGAACAATTCTTTCAATAGTCTATGTCAAAACCTCCGAGTTTGGTCAGAGAGGAGTACCCCCCCAATGGAGAATCAGGATGATCAACTTCCTAAATGGACATGATCGAGCTCTGTTTCAATCCATTGAGAGAGGCCCACATACACCCACTGTTGAAATCCCAGGTGTTCCAGCAGCTGAGCATACGCCAGAAATACCTGTCTTTTTGGCTCCAAAACAAGAAATATATTGGAGCAAGGAAGACAAGGATAAGATGGAAGCTGATGAAAGGGCCAAATCACTTTAAATTATGGCACTTCCTAATGAAATATTCTCTCAAGTAGATGCATGTACATCTACTAAAGAAATATGAGGTCAGTTGGAAAATCTTTGTGAATGAGGGGAGAGAATGAAAAGAAAAAAACGTACAAATTGCATCTTATTGTAATCTTTTGAATTATTAATGAATTATAATGAATTATTAAGAACTCCATGAGCGCCAAAAATTTTACCTTTATAACATATATGGGATTAATTCAACTGGTAAAATCTACAAAAACGCCAAAAAATTGTAAATTTTGAATTATTAAAGGTATATATTGAATTTGGTAACACCATGGACGCCAAAATGTTAGAATTATTAATTAATTTTAATGAATTTGGGAACGCCATAAACGCCAAAATATTTACCATGTAACATAAAGTCGGTTAATTCAACGAGTGTCACACCCCGATATTTCCACGTATTACCGGTGGGCCCGGTGGGGAGTATCGTGACGTAGTTGATATCATCATAGTCAATTTATCACAGTTCAATGCACAGTGAAAGTCTAAAAGTAATAATATTACAAACCGATTCGAAAGTAACATAAAATATTACAAACGGATTGTAAGATGGATCCACAGGCGGATCAAAACAAAAGAAGTATTGTTCAACAGACTTAAAGTGATAAAAGCTTGCAAGACTCTTTGTTTATTCACTCAGGAGTTCCAGCCCATTACGCTTAGTACCTGCACTTAAACTTTTTGAAAATACTTTAGTTTACACTTGTAAATACAATTAATTGACTCTTTTTGAAAACATTTATAAAATTAATTTGGATGCACACGACATAAAAATCTTTTATAACTTGGGACAATTATTTAAAAATAATCTTGTATATAGATTTATATGTTTGTCGTCCATTCAGGACCCGGTTAGAAGAGTCGGATAAGATTAATTGACACACCACAAGTATATGCCGACAAGAGAGTGAGATACCGTTTATACATACGCAACTGTCAGGTGTATGCCTACACCCCGTGCTTAAGCCGTGACCATTTCTAATAAATGTGTCGAGGATATCCCGGACATGGTCATTAAACCCCCCCCCCCAAAGGCATTGTATCAAACAAAACAGATTAAAACGGGTTATGTAAATGTATTAATCACAATCCGATTTAAATAACTACATACCCGACCAAGCGGTATTATTATAATACCGTATCCCAAGCCCGTATAACGGAAAATAAATTAAAAGTATTTACCTGAGCAAAAATATAATTTGTATCCCAACCGTATATCAATCAGCAAGTACAGATAGCTTTTACTGGGCTCCTAGATCTGGAACGAAGGTTTTAATAACCTATTAGATTTCTAACGGGTCTTACTTAAGTTAAAACTTAGACCGGTTAGTTTTAATGAAAGGCTTACGGTTCAAAACGCAAGATTAAGTGAAGACCGGATTAGAATGTGATTTAGACCCGACAAGTATGAAGACTTGTATAATATGGGTAAACTAAACACATTCTGTATTTTGAAGTGAAAATGATAAGGTTTGACCCGTTTCGGGTAATTTATGCAAACTAGTTACATAAACCGTACCGAACGCGAATATGCATAACGGGTAACCACATAAGTCATGTACAGGTTCCATAAGTTAATATGCTTAAAATATGTTATGATATCAGTAGGATACCTTCCATTATGCCCAAAACGAATTTAAAAATCAAATTAAGCCTCGAAAGGGTATTTTGGTCATTTTAAGTTTATAAAAGAGGTTAAATAGAAATCTGAGGTTCTGGTCTAAAATGATCAGTAAGATATCATATATATGTGAAATTATCATTTATGGCCAAACTATGCACCGTAGGGGCATTTTGGTCATTTCACATTTGTTAAAAGGGCCAAATTTGAAAATCCGAGTTCAAAACTTTTACTTACTGTTAAAGTATAAAAACTTATTCATAACATCAGTAGGTAACAAGTCTTAGGTGCTAAATATGATTTTAAACCATACTATGCGCCTAAATCGCATAAAAGTCGGTATTTGACGGTATTTAGGTTAATTAAGGAAATCTGAGATTTTGATTAGCCTCTACTGACTAAAATAATTTATTTGATGTATAAAATCAGTAGAAAAAGGTTTGATATGTGAAAGATGTGTAAAACTCATTTTATTAGCAAAAAGGGCATAACCGTCAATTACCGAGTTAATGCAAGAACCCTATGTTATGATCAGTTTAAAATAAAAAAAAAATATCCAAAAATCCCTAAATATTATATAATAACAGTGGGTAGAAAGTTCGGTGTCAAAATTTGGGTTTAAATAGGTTTTATGCCAAAAATACCATTTAATTAATAAAAAGCTTGCATTTTACGATATCGCGCATAACTTCTGTTTTAGACCATAATCTGATCTCAAACTTTTAGGACACACTTAAATATAAGTAATAAAGGTTTTTGTCCTCTCACATTTTCAAAAATCTCGATTTAATATCAAAAGGGCATAATGGTCAACTTTTAAGCATTTAACGGAAACATGCAATGAACTAAGATTTCTATGGAACCAAGTTGTATAACCTCAGAGGGTTATACTAACCTATAACATGGTCCTAAAGGAACCCTAAGGCATATCTAAACTAAGCTAAATCGGGTCAGAACTGAAAGTCAAAGCAAAAGTCTACTTTTGCGACTTTCGGTTCCTAGCCGAGCCTAAACTCAAAATTGTCGGGTTGAACATGTCTAAACATGTTCTTATATTAATTACCAAGTTATTTTAGTGTTAAAACATGTTCCATAACCTCTACATTATCAGTTGTGAATTTATTTGTAAAAACTGATTCTGTTGACTTTTTATTAATAAGTTTGACCCGACAATTGACCAAGTTAGAGTGATAATCAGTGGGTGGCCTTTTAAGGGTTTATTACCAACATAATTACCAACTCATAGCCACTTTCAATTCGAATAATGGTTGGACCATTAGTGATTAATCACTAAGTCAAAGCTTAATTACGATAGCTTTGACTTTTGGTCATTAAGCTAATAAAACTTAAACTAGAGAGGCTAAGAATGCTTACAATAACTCTTAGCACGAGATTAGAACAGAAGAAAGCTCTCTTGAACTCCAGGAAGCTCCATAGAAAGTGATTTGAAGTGAATTTGAAATGTGCATAAGAACAAGTGAAGAACAAATGCTTTATATATGGATTTTGACTTCATATGATCATTCCACATGTCCCTACAATGATCCCTGATGATTCCAGGTGTCCCTAGTGCATGAAAAACCATTGGCACAGTCCCTGGTATCGATTTGAGGCATGCAAAGGCGGTGGAACTGGCTGAACATGCAGCTGTGCATTTTTTGTTTGCTGGTATTGCTCACGCGGGCCGCGTAAGACTCTTAGAGAGTCTACTCGGGCCGCGAGGACCTTCTGATCCGGTAAAAAGTTTTGCAACTTTGCAATTTCAGTCCATGGTCCATTTTAACTTTATTTAACTTCCATTTATTGCACTTAGGACCCCCATAGTTAACTATTTAGGGCCTTGGGTCCTATTTTAACTCCGTTAAGCTCTCGGTTAGTTGTAAGATCACCCGAAAAGTCTTGTTTTCATCGAAACTCCACAAAATTAATATCCAATATTCTTTGAGAGCAACATATACTATTATTACAATGTTTTTGGGATCGTTAAAAGGTCACTCATAGGTAATGTTTAACATGTTGACACTTTTAATCCCTATGCTTCGTAAGATCCTTATTTTAAACACAAACGACTTTCTATGTTTGCCAATTTATTCATTAAAGAATACGAACGTCGTATGAGGTCAATTAGAGGCATAAGAATGGCATGTTGACACTTTGGATCCTTATACTTACATATTTACATTGTTTGTCAATTTTAGTCCCTCCAGATCAATCCATTACATGTTTAAAGTCCATGACACGTGTCTTTATTATATTGGTAGTGATTTTACGAGGTGTTACATCCTTACCCCCTTAAAAGAAATCTTGACCTCGAGATTTACTGAAATAAATGAGGGTACTTCTGTTTCATTGTGGATTCAACCTCCCACGTGTATTCTGGGCCTCTTCGGGCATCCCATTTTACCTTTACAATCGGCACATGCTTCTTTCGAAGCTTCTTAACCTGTCGATCCTCGATCGACAAAGGTTTTTCAACGAACTTCAAGCTCTCATCTATCTGCACGTCCTTATGCGACATTGCTAGCGATTCATCGGCTAGACATTTCTTTAAGTTGCAGATGTGGAACACATTATGTATTCCACTAAGCTCTTCTGGCAGATTTAACTTATAAGCTACAGTCCCGACACATTCGATGATCTCGAATGGTCCTATGTATCTAGGGCTCAGCTTGCCCTTCTTGCCAAAACGCATCACCCCTTTCCAGGGTGATACCTTAAGTAACAATTTGTCACCTACCTCGAATTTCAATGGTTTACGCCTTTTATCTGCATAGCTTTTCTGCCTATCCCTGGAAGCTTTGAGACGATCACGGATCTTTACAATCTTATCTGTCGTCTCCAGGACTATATCAGGTCCTGATAGTTGGACATCTCCAACTTCTGCCCAACAAACTGGCGTCCTACACTTTCTTCCGTACAAAGCTTCGAAAGGTGCTGCTTGAATACTCGAATGATAGCTATTATTGTACGAAAATTTAATCAACGGAAGATGATCATCCCAACTTCCACCTAAATCAATGACACAAGCCCTAAGCATATCCTCAAGTGTTTGAATTGTACGTTCGCTTTGCCCATTCGTCTTAGGATGATAAGCAATGCTGAAGTTTAAACGAGTGCCTAAAGATTGCTAAAAGCTTTTCCAAAAGTGAGAAGTATATCTAGTATCCCTATCCGAGATAATAGATACTGGCACTCCGTGAAGAGATACAATCTCATCCACGTACAGCTGAGCTAGCTTGTCAGAGCTGTGGGTTTCTTTAATCGGCAAGAAGTGGGCTGACTTAGTCAACCTATTGACTATAACCCAAATAGTATCATTTCCTCGCTTTGTCTTTGGTAACTTTGTGATAAAATCCATGGTTACCATTTCCCATTTCCAGGTGGGAAGTTCAGGTTGTTTTAGCAAACCCGATGGCTTTTGATGCTCTGCTTAACTTATGCGCACATCAGACATTTGGCCACATAAGTGGCTATAGATTTCTTCAAACCTATCCATCAATAATTTGCCTTTAAATCCTGGTACATCTTATCACTGCCAGGATGAACATAATATTTGGAACTATGGGCTTCTTGAAGAATCACTTCCTTAGTCCTCCATAGATTGGAACCCATATTCGTCCATTTAATCTTAGGATTCCATCCTTGCCATACGACAACTATTCAGCAGTTACGCCCAACTTCTCATTCGGATAGTTAGCTTCTAATACGGCTACTTTTTTATCGGCTAACAATCTTTCATTCAAACTGTTCTTTAACTCAATGCTCTTGGCATTGATTCTAATAGGCTTAACCCTTTCTTTTCTGCTCAAGGCATCGGCGACTACATTCACCTTGCCTGGATGATATCGGATTTCACAATCATAATCATTCAACGTTTCCATCCATCGACGCTGTCTCATGTTAAGATCCTTCTGGTTAAACAGATGCTGAAGGATCTTATGATCAGAATAGATCACACACTTAGTCCCATAAAGGTAATACCTCCAAAGCTTCAGTGAAAATACAACGGCATCCAACTCCAAATCGTGGGTGGTGTAGTTCTTCTCGTGCACCTTTAATTGTCGGGAAGCATATGCGATAACTTTGCCCTTCTGCATAAGCACACATCCCATACCTGTGTGCGATGCATCGCAATAAACCACAAATTCTTCAATACCTTCTGGCAATGTCAACACAGGTGCATTGCTTAACTTCTGTTTAAGAATATCAAAGGATTCTTGCTGCTTGGGACCCCAGTCAAACTTGACATTCCGCATTCCTTGAGAAGTTTTCAATGAAACGTCTATAGTAACCTGCTAGACCCAAGAACCTGCGTATCTCTGTAGGAGTCCTAGGCTCTTGCCAATTTATAATCGCTTCAATCTTAGCGGGATCCACCTGGATACCACGCTCGCTCACCACATGTCCAAGAAATTGGACTTCACGAAGCCAAAACTCGCATTTTGAAAACTTGGCATAGAGCTTTTCTTGCTGAAGATGTCTTTCATGATCGGCTTGACTCTTCGAGTAAATAAGAATGTCATCAATGAAGACAATGACAAACTTGTCCAAGTATGGCTTGCAAACGTGATTCATGAGATCCATGAATACTGCTGGTGCATTAGTGAGCCCGAAAGGCATCACTAAGAACTCGTAGTGACCATAACGAGTTCTGAATGTAGTCTTATGCACATCTTCATCTCTGACTTTCAGTTGATGGTAACCTGACCTTAAATCAATCTTGGAGAAATAACTCGCTCCTTGAAGTTGATCGAATAGATCATCGATCCTGGGTAGCGGATATCTGTTCTTGATCGTTACCTTGTTCAGCTCGCGATAATCAATGCATAAATGCATTGATCCATCTTTCTTCTTCATAAAGAGAATCGGTTCTCCCCAAGGGGACGAGCTAGGTCAAATAAAACCCTTTGACAACAAATCATCCAACTGAGTCCTTAACTCTTTCATCTCAGTTGGAGCCAAACGATAAGGTGCTCTTGCAATTGGTGCTGCTCCAGGAATGATATCGATTCTGAACTCCACTTGCCTATCTGGGGGTAAACCAGGTAGTTCTTCAGGGAATACTTCTGGATATTCAGAAATAACAGGGATGTCTTCAATCTTAGGCTTTGGCTCATCAATGGTTACCTGTGCCATATAAATGACACAACCTTTCTTCATACACTTTGACGCCTTAAGGAAGGACACTTGTTTAGGTAACCCGTACTGAGTATCTCCTTGTATTGTTAACGGCTCACCATAAGGAGTTTTTATAACCACTTGCTTCTTGTCACAAACGATCTGAGCTTGGTTATGAGATAACCAATCCATGCCTATTACTATGTCAAATCCTGCTAATTTCAACGGAAGCAAAGAAAGCGGAAAAGAGTGGTTCCTAATGGATATAAAACATCCATCTAGAACTGTTAACGCGGTCTCTAAAGAACCATCGGCTAATTCCAACTCATACTTTATGCTTAGAGTTTTAACAGGCAGATTTAATAACTTACAAAATTTATTATCCACAAAAGACCTGTCTGCACCCGAATCAAACAATACTCTAGCATAAACATCATTGATGAGAAAGGTACCTGTTATCACATTGTTGTTTTGCACAGCCTCCTGAGCGTTCATTTGAAAGACCCGAGCATTGGTCTTCTTAGCCTCTTCAGGATTCTTTGCATACTTGGGGCAATTGGTCTTAATGTGCCCCTTCTCATTGCAACCGTAACAGGTTGCGTCCTTCATCTTTTTGCAATCCAATGTCTTATGCTCCTTGGACTTGCAGATCCCGCACACAATAGGCTTTGACTGTGACTGCGATCTTGACTCCAGTCTACATTTACCGAAATGATGTTTCTGGCAGGTCTTGCACTTAGGTTTCACACCCAACTGTTGATTATCCTTTTTAAATCTTGAACTCTTCTTGTGATCCGAGTTCCCTTTATGTTTCTTATCAGAATGGCGTGAGTTCTCCTCCTCACGTTTCCTCTTCCCTTCATCGGAATTCTTAAGCGATCTCTGCCTGACCGCATCGAGAGTAAGAGATAACGACAAATCAGCCACTGACCTGAAGGTGGTGGGTCTGGATGCTTTCACACTTGCTTTAATTTCTGGAGCTAGACCTCCAATAAAACGAGCTATACGTTTCGGTTTCGGTGTGACCAAGTAAGGAACCAATCTGGACATGGTGTTGAAACTGGTAAGGTATGCCTGGCAATCCATGTTCTTCATGACCAAGGTCAAGAACTCAGTCTCAATTCTTTCCACCTCATGCTGAGGACAGAAATTATCTTTGATCAATGCAACAAACGGATCCCAAGACATGTTGTAAAGCAGGATCTTTCCTGTAGCTTGGATTAGGGACCTCCACCAAGCTAAGGCTTCGCCTTTAAAAGATTGTGAGACAAACTTCACAATGTCCTGTTCGGCACAACCACTAATATCAACCACTGTATCCATCTCATTGAGCCAAGTCATGCAATCAGTGGCTCCTTTCTCCCCTGTGAAATCCCTGGGCTTGCAGGAGACAAAATACTTATAAGAACATGTCTTAACACGTGGCTCTTGACTGAGCACAATCTTCTTAAACGGAACACTCCTTTGATTTGATGAGTGATGGGAATCGTCTCTGTTCGATGCGTGCGACTTAGATGGTGGCTTTGAATGAGCTACAGATAGGGTCTTGCTACGAGTACCACTAGATTCTTTGAACTATCTGTCCAAGGCTCGAGTAACAGCATTATCAATCATTGCTTGCAAATCCGCACCAGCCACATTAACTCTGGTGGTGTCATTATTCTCCCTCGGGTGACTGTTAACCTCATCAGATTCAGCCATGTAGCTTGATTGCTACATAAAACAATTGACAATATTTATTCAGAAATTATTATGGAATCATCATTTTCGATGGTTCATTAACCATGGTAGTTATAAACCATATTGGTTAATTTATTTTCTTTCATAATTTATCCCTTGTTATAAATTATTAGAGATATTAGAGTGGCACAAAAGGCCTAGTCACAAGGACAATTTTAAAATTTTAGACCATGATTTTATAAGATCAAGGCATTAAGGTTTGAACATAGTTCATTACCTTTTCTTGACAGGGAGTCATAGACTACAACTGTCTTTTGTCTCATAGGACAATAAGTATGGCCCGCAGGCACATCATCACTAATGGATGTTTTTTTTTAAATAGAGAAAAGGAATTGGAAGAATCCAATATAAGGATGACTTGTGTGATTTTATCGAATCACATTTGCCAAGAGTGCTAACATGTTTTCAGATGTTAACAAGAATTTGAATCTTAAAAAGGTTTTACCATCTAGCCCATGTCTAAAATGACATATAGGCTAAGTTATACCTTCAAGATTTTCTTTCAATATTTATTGGTAGATTAATTAAAAAGGAATGATATTTTTGATTTATTCCATATAATATATTTGTACATATAATGACAATGAAATTTAAAACATTCCATAAATAAATGAAAAGAAGTACATATTTGCCCTAAACGGTACTTTTAAACAAATAACTTGCCCATGCAAGGGCTAAATAAGAAAGACAGGTCCACGCAGGGACCGAAGATAGAAAGACAAGTCCACTCAGGGACCAAGTACATAAATAAATGTCCACACAGGGACTTAATTGAAAATAAAAGTTACAAAACAAACAAATAAGGAATTTCAATAATCCCTTCTCTTCTTCCCCTTTATTAAGTCAGCCAAACCCTTAAGTAGACCCCGACGGCTTCTACGCTCCTCCTACACATCCCGTTCCACCTGGTTCAACCTCTGAAGGATCTCCTGCTGCTGCGGTGGTTGGATCTGTGGTGGTTGCGGCTGCTGCTGCGACTGAGGTTGAGGAGGTGGCGGGTATTGATACCTATATACTGGGTATCCAGTTGGATACGTAGCTTGAAAGGGCCCTTCTGGATGAAGAGCATTGTAGTTAGCCGCCTCGAGATACGGGTCAACACTAGGGGCTTTGTAGTAGTTGTACCCCGGGTAGGCTGGCTGCTCAAAAGGGTTATACGCCACGGTACCGGCGTATGAAGGAATTGGGTTATCATAACACATGTGTGGTGGTGGTGGTGCGACTGGCGGAGAGTCGACCTCAGTAACTGGGTTTGAAGGCCCACCCATATGCGGGTCTTCATACAGTGGCGGGTAGTGACAGCCACTGGAGTGTTGAGGGGGGCTGAAGTGAAAATCCCCTCCTCGCACGGACATCCGTGCACCTGATCTTCTTCGCCTCGGTGGTTCTGGAGGCAGCTGCTGCTCTAGCGGCGGCGGTGGCGGTGGCGTGACCGCCTCAAAATGTGGGTCCTCAGAGGGGACCTATTGGTGTGGTGATGAGTTGTGGGAAGGTGTATACTCCCAATGATAATTGCTCCACCGTTGAGCAAATGAATCAGGACCTCTATAAGGCGAACCATGGAAAGATGATCCGTCTGAAATCTCTATGGGATGCGTGGGTGTCCCAGTTGGTGGCTCGGCAGGCTCTGGATCGGGATCCTCATCCATATCCATATCTTGGGCTCCAGGAAAGTGGTCTTCTGGTCCCAATGGGTTATGGCCCATTGGTTCTTCACTCACGTACGCCGAGTTGAACCGGCTCTGAAAGTATGGGGTCGGGTTCTGAAAAGCTCGGTGTGAACTCGACCGCTGCAATGGAAGGAAGGAGTGGTGAGAATTATTGGGCTCGTTTTCTGATTGTGGTCCAAAGGAGTGGTGATACGAGGGCGAAGAGCTAAGCGAGACAGAACGTCTCGCGGGTTCCAAATATGTTCTCTAGTCTTCTTGAGGAATAGAGCTCATGGTTGCTGAAGGAGTTCGCCGGTGTGACGGCCCAGCCTCGTGGTCATTAGGAGCAGTGATTAGTGCCTTGCCTCGTCCGCCTCTTCTGAATCGTGGCGGCATTGTAGTTGTACCTGCCAAAACAAACAAAGGAAACCAACAAAAAGAAAACAATAAGATTAGGATTAGTCCTAATTCATTAGCCTACAGTCGGAGGTCAAGGAATGTGCAAACTGTGTCATTGAGATTAAACACAAAAGGCTAGTGTTTAATTCACTCAATGTTGGCTCTGATACCAACCTGTCACACCCCGATATTTTCACGTATTACCGGTGGGCCCGGTGGGGAGTATCGTGACGTAGTTGATATCATCATAGTCAATTTATCACAGTTCAATGCACAACGGAAGTCTAAAAGTAATAATATTACAAACCGATTCGAAAGTAACATAAAATATTACAAACGAATTTTAAGATGGATCCACAGGTGGATCAAAACAAAAGAAGTATTGTTCAACAGACTTAAAGTGATAAAAGCTTGCAAGACTCTTTAGTTATTCACTCAGGAGTTCCAGCCCATTACGCTTAGTACCTGCACTTAACCTTTTTGAAAATATGTCAGTTTACACTGGTAAATACAATTAACTGACTCTTTTTGAAAACATTTATAAAATTAAATTGAATGCACAAGGCATAAAAATCTTTTATAACTTGGGACAATTATTTAAAAATAATCTTGTATACAGATTTATATGTTTTTCGTCCATTCAGGACCCGGTTAGAAGAGCCGGATAAGATTAATTGACACACCACGAGTATATGCCCACAAGAGAGTGAGATACCGTTTATACATACGCAACTGTCAGGTGTATGCCTACACCCCGTGCTTAAGCCGTGGCCATTTCTAATAAATGTGCCAAGGATATCCAGGACATGGTCATTAACCCCCCAAAGGCATTGTATCAAACAAAACAGATTAAAACGGGTTATGTAAATGTATTAATCACAATCCGATTTAAATAACTACATACCCGACCAAGCGGTATTATTATAATACCGTATCCCAAGCCCGTATAACGAAAAATAAGTTAAAAGTATTTACCTGAGCAAAAATATAATTTTTCACCCAACCGTATATCAATCAGCAAGTACAGATAGCTTTTACTGGGCTCCTAGATCTGGAACAAAGGTTTTAATAACCTATTAGATTTCTAACGGGTCTTACTTAAGTTAAAACTTAGACCGGTTAGTTTTAATGAAAGGCTTACGGTTCAAAACACAAGATTAAGCGAAGACCGGATTAGAATGTGATTTAGACCCAATAAGTATGAAGACTTGTATAATATGGGTAAACTAAACACATTATGTATTTTGAAGTGAAAATGATAAGGTTTGACCCGTTTCGGGTAATTTATGCAAACTAGTTACATAAACCGTACCGAACGCGAATATGCATAACGGGTAACCACATAAGTCATGTACAGGTTCCATAAGTTAATAGGCTTAAAATATGTTATGATATCAGTAGGATACCTTCCATTATGCCCAAAACGAATTGAAAAATCAAATTAAGCCCCGAAAGGGTATTTTGGTCATTTTAAGTTTATAAAAGAGGTTAAATAGAAATCTGACGTTCTGGTCTAAAATTATCAGTAAAAATATTTATTTTAGTAAGTTATATCAGTAAGATATCATATATATGTGAAATTTATCATTTATGGCCAAACTATGCACCGTTGGGGCATTTTGGTCATTTCACATTTGTTAAAAGGGCCAAATTTGAAAATCTGAGTTCAAAACTTTTACTTACTATTAAAGTATAAAAACTTATTCATAACATCAGTAGGTAACAAGTCTTAGGTGCTAAATATGGTTTTAAACCATACTATGCGCCTAAATCGCATAAAAGTCGGTATTTGACGGTATTTGGGTTAATTAAGGAAATCTGAGATTTTGATCAGCCTCTACTGACTAAAATAATTTATTTGATGTATAAAATCAGTAGAAAAAGGTTTGATATGTGAAGGATGTGTAAAACTCATTTTATTAGCAAAAAGGGCATAACCGTCAATTACCGAGTTAATGCAAGAACCCTATGTTATGATCAGTTTAAAATTTAACAAAAATCTCCAAAAATCCCTAAATATTATATAATAACAGTGGGTAGAAATTTTGGTGTCAAAATTTGGGTTTAAATAGGTTTTATGCCAAAAATACCGTTTAATTAATAAAAAGCTTGCATTTTACGATATCGCGCATAACTTCTGTTTTAGACCATAATCTGATGTCAAACTTTTAGGACACACTTAAATATCAGTAATAAAGGTTTTTGTCCTCTCACATTTTCAAAAATCTCGTTTTAATATCAAAAGGGCATAATGGTCAACTTTTAAGCATTTAACGGAAACATGCAATGAACTAGGATTTCTATGGAACCAAGTTGTATAACCTCAGAGGGTTATACTAACCTATAACATGGTCCTAAATGAATGCTAAGGCATATCTAAACTAAGCTAAATCGGGTCAGAACTGAAAGTCAAAGCAAAAGTCTACTTTTACGACTTTCGGTTCCGAACAGAGCCTAAACTCAGAATTGTCGGGTTGAACATGTCTAAACATGTTCTTATATTAATTACCAAGTTATTTTAGTGTTAAAACATGTTCCGTAACCTTTACATTATCAGTTGTGAATTTATTTGTAAAAACTGATTCTGTTGACTTTTTATTAATAAGTTTGACCCGACAATTGACCAAGTTAGAGTGATAATCAGTGGGTGCCCTTTTAAGGGTTTATTACCTACATAATTACCAACTCATAGCCACTTTCAATTCGAATAATGGCTGGACCATTAGTGATTAATCACTAAGTCAAAGCTTAATTACGATAGCTTTGACTTTTGGTCATTAAGCTAATAAAACTTAAACTAGAGAGGCTAAGAATGCTTACAAGAACTCTTAGAACGAGATTAGAACAGAAGAAAGCTCTCTTGAACTCCAGAGAAAGTGATTTGAAGTGAATTTGAAATGTGCAAAAGAACAAGTGAAGAACAAGTGCTTTATATATGGATTTCTACTTCATATGATCATTCCACATGTCCCTACAATGATCCCTGATGATTCCAGGTGTCCCTAGTGCATGAAAAACCATTGGCACAGTCCCGGGTATCGATTTAAGGCATGCAAAGGATGTGGAACTGGCTGAACATGCAGCTGTGCATTTTTTGTTTGCTGAACTGCTTACGCGGGCCGCGTAAGACTCTTAGAGAGTCTACGCGGGCCGCGAGGACCTTCTGATCCGGTAAAAAGTTTTGCAACTTTGCAATTTCAGTCCGTGGTCCATTTTAACTTTATTTAACTTCCATTTATTGCACTTAGGACCCCCATTGTTAACTATTTAGGGCCTTGGGTCCTATTTTAACTCCGTTAAGCTCCCGCTTAGTTGTAAGATCACCCGAAAAGTCTTCTTTTCATCGAAACTCCACAAAATTAATATCCAATATTCTTTGAGAGAAACATATACTATTATTACAATGTTTTTGGGATCGTTAAAAGGTCACTCAGAGGTAACGTTTAACATGTTGACACTTTTAATCCCTATGCTTCGTAAGATCCTTATTTTAAACACAAACGACTTTCTATGTTCGCCAAATTATTCATTAAACAATATGAACGTCGTATGAGGTCAATCAGAGGCACAAGAATGGCATGTTGACACTTTGGATCCTTATACTTACATATTTACGTTATTTATCAATTTTAGTCCCTCCAGATCAATCCATTACATGTTTAAAGTCCTTGGCACGTGTCTTTATTATATTGGTCATGATTTTACGAGGTGTTACAACGATTCAGATCTAAAAAAGACCAATAAAACGTCAGGTAGTTATTGAATCTAACTACACGCCAAAAAGAATCTTAGACGCCAAAAATGAAGCAGTATTGTGACACACGCATTGGAAAAAAAGATAAAAAGACAAAAAAAACCCTCTGCCCTGATTATATCGCGCGCCACGTCTTCGATCAGGATCCGTTCTCACCGTTTTCACACTTTTAGGCGTTTTCTCCTGATCCCGTATATATATATATAGGGAGAAGATCATGAGAAAACTACATATAAATGAGAAAACTGGAAAACTAACTAAAAAGCCTAAAACAGCTAAAAAAAACATACCAATTTTTTTACAATTTTTTATAAAAAAATCTCTATTTTATATATATATAAAAAAATTTCAAAAAAAAATGTACTGCACATGTGCATTATATGTATACTACAATGTGCATTACATGCTTAAAATTAGCTTTTTAAGTCTGGTTTAGCTTTTAGGGTTAGTTTTTTTGGAGGTTTAGGATAAGGATTAGGTTTTTGGGTAGGGGGGGTTAGGTTTTTGGGGGGTTGGGGGTGGGGGGGGGGGTTTAGTTTTTTTCGGGTTTATGTTTAGGGTTTAGTTTTAGGTTTTCGGGGGGTGGGGGGTTTAGCTTTTTGGGGGTGTCGGTGGGGGGTGGGTTAAGTGGTTTAGGCTTTCCGTATTAGTGCACATGTGCAGTACAACAATTTTTTTTTTTGAAAATTTTTTTCCATACATAAAATGTAGCGATTTTTTTATAAAAATTGTAAAAAAAATTGGTATGTTTTTTAGGCTTTTTTAGTTAGTTTTTTGGTTTTCTCATTTAAACTTGTTTTCTCATGATCTATCCCCTATATATATATATATATATGTATATATATAGAGAAAGTATAATGTACAAAAGCCCTAATCATACTTCACGTACGCGACAATACTGACCGTCAGATTTTGTGTCATTATCACGCATGGAGCAGATTATCACGCATGGATCAGTTTTTTGTGATTATCACACATGGATAAAATAATCACGCATGTGTATAATAAGCCACAGAAGTAATTATGCATGCGTTAAATAATCACGCAAATGACTCATGTATCAAACACTGAAAAATAATCACGTATGAATTTGAAACTGAAAATAATCACGCATGGATCTGACGGCCAGTATTGTCGCGTACGTGAAGTACGATTACTCATAATGTATGTTAACCGCTCTCTCTCTGATATATATATATATATATATATATATATATATATAGGGTGAGGATTTAGAGAGAACGACTAAAAGTGTGAGAACGGTGAGAATGATTAGGAACCGTCAGATTAAAACAATCTATGGACAACATGACGCGGTGGCATTTTCGTAAATAACATCACTTTTATTAGTGTGGCGCGCTTCCATAAGGGCAAAAAGGTAAATGTCCATATACAAAACACATCAAAGCCTAACCGAAACATATATACTTGCTAGAAAAACCTCCCCAAAACCAACGTAAAACACGAAAACCCTAGAAAATGCGAAACAACAAAAACTATGGCGTCGAAAGATCAAACCAGATCCAAAGGAAAAAACATAGTGAGTTAACTTCGATATACATTGTGCTAGTTTATGCTGGTTTTGGCGTTCTAATTTTAACAAAAATTTGCAGTTTCTACAAGGGGGAAGGGGAAGGATCATCTGTTCCAAAACGCCAAAAAACGAACGAGCAACGAAAGAAGACAACAAGAGGACATGGTACACAAAATGTTTCTTTTCGTGATATAAAAATACACTTTCATACTTTGTTGCCAAATCGCCAAAATATGTATCGTTTGTTACTAAAGGCCACAACACATGAATCCTGTCATAGCTTTGTTACTAAACGCCAAAAAATGTATGGTTTCTGTTATAAACGCCATTTAACTGTTATTGAGTTATTCAACATCTATAATCTCTTATTGATTTATAAAATGCCATAAAATAAAACGCCATGAAATCATTTTTTATAGGCGAAGAAAGGTTAACATTGAGAATAAATGTCCATACTGGAAAGGCCCAAAATGCCAATAAGAGGAAGGCATTAAGCCAGAATGTGGAGGCTGAGGAAGAACCATATCATGAGTTCAGTGGTGCTAGGATCTTGTCAAGAGTAAAACCTACAAACTTGACTAGTTGGTTTATGAATCTAAACGAAAATCAAAGAAAGACAGTACACCAAATGGGGTTTGGTGCTACACTAAAGTTGAAAATAGATATCGTACCGACAATGCTTGCGTATTGGTTGGTTGGAAATTATAATGAAAAGACAAACACCCTAAATGTTGGCAACCATACCATACATATAAATGAAAAATTGGTAAACTTTTTAACGGGTATACCAAATGGAAGGGTGCCCGTGAACATGAAAAAAAGACCAACAGCTAAAGACCACGTGGTGGCTGAGTGGAAAGCACAGTTTCGAGGGTTCGGCTGGGTTAATAGACCAAGTGTGAAGATATACTTTGATAACGTTTTGCCTATGATGCATGGCTTTGGGAGAGACTTCTGCCTAAATTTCCTTGTAGCATTCTTCACTATAATGGGGCATGCAACTGACAATGCAGTCGTCAACAAACAATTCTTGCACAACGTTACACCAAACGTTCAAATAAACCAAATGAACTGGTGTAGTTATATCATCCAATGCTTGCAACACGCCAAAACCGCATGGGCTCCAAAATAGCATTACACATGGCCACTGATCATACTTACGGTAAGAATAAAATTTCACTAATCATTTGTGTGTCATTAAAACGCCAAAAAATATATGTCATTTGAAAAATCTATTTTGTTACAGCTTGTCTTGGTGAACGATGATAGGAAAAAAATGGGACCGAAAAGAAGGATACCCAATTGAGTGGGTTACAACAGAAACTCTTGACCTATTTGAGAGTGCAATGGCAAAACACCTTGTGGGCAATTGTTGGTCCCCTTTGGCGGCCCTGTTAGAACGAGGTAATTTTCTTCTCTCGTAGAGACGGTTGTTTGTGAAGTACATAAACATTCAAAGAAAAAAAATAGAGACAATGAGAGTGATATATCTTCAATGGTTAATTCTTATTAAACAAAGAAGAAGGGGTCGATCCGAGAATAAACTCGAATCTAAATGTCACCCCCTGGGCCAAACCAGGGGGTAATCTCACAAGAAAAACTCTATATAAAATATTACAACACAAGACACACATAATTCCGTCGTAGGAATTATGTATTTATAGATATTTTCCATAGCCTATCTCAAATGTGATTGGTTGATAGGATATTGGTTTGTGTGCCCATCCATTTGCATATGAGATATTTAAAATATCTTTCTGATGAAATGTATCAAAACGAAAAGATTCCTTTTTCTTTTCCTTTTCTGGTGATTTGTTTTTCTAAAGGAAAGATTCCTTTTCTGGTGATTTCTTTTACAAAAGAAAAAGATTCCTTTTTCTTTTATAAAGACATTTTTTATAGAAAGATATTATGTGTTAATAAGATATATTATCTTATTAACACAATTCTTTGACTTTGTATCTTGTAAACTCCATAATGTCTCGGTAACATTTTGAAGTTTTGTAACATTGTCGTGATCTTTAATCAAAGAATTTAGAAGCTTGATTTTTTTCTTTCTCGGTCTTCATATTTAGTGCTTCTGGGACGGTTCGTCGGTCGCTTCGTGTTGACGGAATTAATTCTAAGTAACTTAAACTATTTTTAACAACAAATACAATAAATTTTCCTAACAGCAATGATGTTAAAAGGAAAACAGTCAAAAAAGGTAAAGGAAGCAAGCCCCAAAAAACAAGAAAAATGCAGGTTGTTGTTCATGATGAAGATGATGGTGATGATGTTGAGAATGAAGATGATGTTCATAAGGTCGATGAGCATGATGATGAGTTTGATGATGATGATGATGGTTTTGATAACGATGATCATTATAACTATGAGGTGCAAAACGCCATGCCCTTCAATAATGATGAAGAGGCTTCACTTCAAAGGATGGTGAATGAGGATAGAGAAAGCCGGGAAACGATGTTTGAAGTTTCTGCATCAGGAAACCATGCTCTTATCTGAGGAGTAACACATTATGACAAAATTTATCTTAATGAAGAAGAACAAAACAAAGAACCTGAAGAGGTATGTTGTTCAAATAATAATTTAAAGAAAAAACCAAAAAACACCATGATAAACAAAATCCTTTTATTTAATATAACAGGAAATGGCGGATAAATTGGATGGAGCATACAAAGAATTAGAAGACTATTATAATAAAATGAGCGCATTGTTAAAACAGTCAAAGACTGAATACCCAAACAGCCTCCTGGTACACATTAAATACTCACAATGTATGACATTGTTGGAGAACATCTCAAAATTTGTTGATGAAAACGCCAAAGAAATGCCAGATGAAACAGAAGAAGATACACAAGAAATTGAGGATGAAAATGAGGTGGTACTAGGAGATGAAATATAACACCTCGTAAAATCACGTCCAATGATTTATTGACACGTGTAATAAACCCTAATAAAGTCAAACGTTGAATTTGAGGGACTAATTTTGCGAAAAATCAAAAACTTTGATTATAGAAGGACTGGAAATGTTAACATGCTTATTATAAGCCTCTGAATAACATTACATGGTAATCATATTCACAAATGGGCCACTTGTTGATCGAGAATGGCCGTTTGCATAATTGATTGAAAGTTTGCGCGTCGAAGGGTTAAAAGCGTCAACATGTTAATTCTTACCTCTGAGTGACCTTTTAACAAACCGAGAGCTTCATGATAATTGAATATACTCTTGGGAATGCCAATTATTGGCCGTTTAGGGCTTTTATGCCTTTAAGTGACGTTACGCGCAACTTCGCAAGTTTAAGGGGTTAAACGCGTCAATATGTTTAATTATACCTCTGAATGACCTTTTTACGAACCCAAAGAATCGTGATGTTTAATAACACTCTAAATAATACCTAACATGGATTAGATAAGGCTTCGATGCTATTAAACGATGATTTGCGCAAGTTTGCGCATTAGAGGGACCAAAAGCGTCAACTTTTGAATCTACGCCTTTTGGTGACCATTCAAGCGAACGAGAGCATAGTAATAATTAAACACATGATTGGGAATACCCATTATGGGCCATGGAAGGCTTGGATATCATTAAATGACATTTCGCGCTACTTTGTGCGATTAAAGGACTATTTGCGTCAAACTGCAAAAGTATATCGAATCGGATGGTAGCGAACATTCCGGAACTTGACTATAAGTTAAAATACCATAAATATCCTTTACATAGCTTATAAATAGGCTTTGAGGGGTCCGGCGTGCAAAAATAAACTTTTATGTCAAACAGGGACTAAAAGCGTCAAAAAGTGCATAAGTTTGCATTTTCGTGCATATCTTACATTCTGAATATATCCGGACATCCAAAAAATTATGTAATCACTAAAATATTTTATTTTAGTGTTTGGCATGATAAAATTCCATTCCTCGCGTAATTTGGATCGTTTTTAGCGCCCGTTCGTGTTTCGTCGTAATTAGCCGAACGACGCTACCGTACGGCCAAACGGACCAACATCCGGCATATTTCTGAGCATGTTTCATATCCCTTATGTTTAGGCATCATTGTAGAGCCTTGAAAATGGCTTAACGGGCTTTAAATGTGTCAGAAATAACATTTATCATATGCAAGGCCTGAAATTGTAATTCAGCAAACTGTTTCTGATCTTAACAACTTTCAAAAGTTGTTTTAAACCTGCAACCATCTGATTCAGAAGTTAGAGGGACTGAATATGTTTTTTTATAAGATATATGGGTTTAAGGAGCTGATTACAAAGAACAGGGACTGAATCTGCAATTCTGTCCAAATTTTTATAAGATATATGGGTTTAATTGCTGGTTTTCGATAGTATTGGTTTCCCACTCTCATCCAAACCATCAAATTGAAACCTTGGGCTGCACATAGAATGTAAACAGCTGTATTAACACCTGTTATGATCTATTGAACTCTTGAAACACTTGGCATCATCCTATTCCATCTAAATTACTATAAATAGGCCAAGATGTTTCACTTGCACTTGCACCAATTCATTCAAAGCTGTTGTATCTCCAAGCCAAGGAGGATCCTGAGCTTTTAGGAACCTCCATTCAGTCCTTTGGGCCCTTTGTAAGTGCCTCTTATGGCTAGTTTGTTTTATTTGGCGATTAAAGCCGAAAAGTCAAGCGTTTACGATAAACGCTTTGACTTTTAAGCGATCAAGCCATTGTTACCAATGAACATGGCTACGCGATCGTAATTAGGTAGGTATTAAACCCTCAAAAGGGCACCTCTTAATTACCACGTTTGCTTAGTTAATTGTCAGGTCAGAGTAATTAAAATAAAAGTCAAACGAGTCGGTTTATAATTAAAATTCATAACTAACGATGTAAAAGCAATAAATCAGTTTTATCACTTTAATAACTTGGTAAATATCAATTGAACATGTCTAGGCATTTTCAACCCGACAATTCTGAGTTTAGGCTCGGTTTGGAACCGAAAGTCGCAAAAGTAGACTTTTTCTTTGACTTTCAGTTCTGACCCGATTTAGCTTAGTTTAGACATGCCTTAAAGTTCCATTAGGAGTAGGTTATAAGTTAGTATAACCCTCTGAGATTATACAACTTGGTTCCTAATTTATCCGATTCATTTGCATGTTTCCGTTATATGCCTAAATGTTGACCATTATGCCCTTTTGACCTTAAAACGATATTTTTGAAAATGTGAGAGGACAAAAACCTTTGTTACTGAATTATAAACTTGTCCTAAAAATTTGACATCAGTTTGAGGTCTAGATTAAGAGTTATGCTCAACAGCGTAAATTGAAAGCTTTTTATTAATTAAACGGCATATTTGGCATAAAGTCTATTTAAACCCAAATTTCTGTACTAAACTTTTTACCCACTGATGTAATATAATATTTTGTATTTTTGAAGATTTTTATTTATTTTTAAGCTGAGCATAACATAGGGTTCTTGCTTTAATTCGGTAATTGTCGGTTATACCCTTTTTGCTAATAGAATGAGTTTTATATAATATTTTGATACCAAACTTTTTGCTACTGATTTTATATGATAAATAAAATATTTTGAACATTATAAACTGATCAAAAACTCATATTTCTTATTATAACCTGAAAATCGCTTAAAACCGATTTTTACGCGTTTTAAACGCATAGTATGTATTAAAACTATTTTTATCATATAAGACTTAATACCTACTGATGTTTTAAGTAAAATTTTATACTTTAACAGTAAGAAAAAGTTTTGAACCCAGATTTCCAAATTTGACCTTTAAAGCTTATGTGAAATTACCAAATTGCCCCTACGGTGCATAGTTTGGTTATAAATGATAAATTTCACATATATGCAATACCCTACTATTGTAACTTATTAAATTAAATATTTTTACTGATCTTTTCAGATCTGAACCTCAGATTTATATTTAACCTCTTTTATAACCTCTAAAATGACCAAAATACCCCTACGGGGCTTAATTTGAGTTTAAATCCGTTTTGGGCATAATGGAAGGTATCCTACTGATATCACAACATATTTAAGGCATATTAACTTAGGAAACCTGATCATGACTCATTTGTTTACCCGTTATGCATTTTTCGCGTTCGGTGCGGTTTATGTAACTAGTTTGCATAAATTAACCGAAACGGGTCAAACCTTATCATTTTTATCTCAAATTCCAGAATGTGTTTAGTTTACCCATATTATACAAGTCTTCAAACTTGTCGGGTCTAAATCACATTCTATTCCGGTCTTCTCTTAATCATGCGTTTTGAACCGTATACCTTTCTTTAAAACTAACCTGTCTAAGTTTAAACTTAAGTAAGACCCGTTAGGAATCTAATAGGTTAATTAAAACCTTCGTTCCAGATTTAGGAGACCAGTAAAAGATACTTGCACTTGCTGATTTGTACGGCTGGGATAAATTTGTATAATTTGCTCAGGTAAATACTTTTAACTTATTTTCCCTATACGGGCTTGGGATACGGTATATAGAATACCGCTTGGTCGGGCATTGAATTTTTAATCATATGAAGGTTAATTTATTGAGATGACCCGTTTAAACTGTTTTGTTTGCTTAAAGCCTTTGGAGGGTTAATGACCATGTCCCGGATATCCTTGGCATCATTCATTGAAATGGCCACGACCTAAGCACGGGGTGTAGGCATACACCTGCCAGTGCACACACACACACACACACATATATATATATATATATATATATATATATATATATATAAAGGTGTGTCTATTAATCTTTAACCCGGTATTCAGCCCGGTCTACTGAACGTATAACAAACATGTAAGAATCTGTTGAACAATGTTGCTTTATCTTTTATCCGCCCATGGATCCCTTTTACAACCGTTTGTAATAATTGATATTACTTTTCATCGGTTTGTAATGAAATTATCTTTAGCTTTCGCTGTGCATTAAACTGTGATAATTTGACTATGACGATATCAACTACGTCACGATACTCCCCACCGGTAATACGTGGAAATATCGGGGTGTGACATGAAAATGAACAAGAAGAGGAAAAGGATATGGCTGAAAAAGAAAACGCCATTGAAGAGCAAACAGTTCATGAAAACGCCAAAGAATTTGAAAATGAAGAACAACGAGAGGAAGGATGTGAAAATGAAGAAGAAAGGGAGAATGAGATGGCTGGAATTGAAAACGCCATTGAAGTGGAAACAGTTGATAAAAATGCCATGGAAGTGGAAATAGTTCATGAAAACGCCATTGAAGTTGAAAATGAAGGAAAAGGAAAAGAAGAAGGAGAAGGAGTAGGAAAAGGAAAAGGGGAATGAGAAGAAGAAGAGGAAGGGGAGTGGGAAGGGAATGGTGAAGGGGATGGAGAAAGAGAAGGAAAAGGAGAAAGAGAAGGAGAAGGGGAAGGAGAAGGGGATACAAGGGATGTGGCAATAGAACAAAACGCCGAACCCTCGACTGCTACAACAGCCCCCATATATGATGATGAAGAGGATACTATATCATCAGATGAAGATGTAAACGAAAACGATATTGAGAGGTGGAGTTGTGATTTCAAGACACTTGAATATCACATTTCAAGATACAATGGGGAAAAAATAATTAAGAGGAATATTGCTGAGATTTTGGAGCTGCCAGGTCAAGATCTAAAACAAATGATTGATATTAAAGAAGGTTTTGATAATTCAAGGATGGTGGATGAAGTAATTAAAGCAATAAAAAAAACATCTGCAACCTACTGAAGAGACCCCAAAAATGCCTATATTTGATAAGACACCAAACATCACCATGACAGAAACACAAGACAGTCAAGCATTCAACACTGAAAAAGAAAAAAACTGAAGGGGAGATGGTGAACAAAAAATGTTGACCAACAAGGGGCAGTGTTTGATAAAACGCCATATGAACAGCTACCAATTACATCTGGGAAAAACCTCTTGAAAAGTTTTGAAGAGGAAGAGACACCCAATAAACCCCAGGATGAAAACGCCATCAACACATCACCACCAAAAACGGCAAACATGTCAGATGTGCAGGAGACAGGTGATGAGGACAACACTCCAGACATCACAAAGCTGATGAAAGAAAATAAAATTTAAACCCTGAAGAGCTGCTTGGTGATGAAAAAGCTGATAAAGATGATGAAGAAGATAAAAATATATAAAAAAAAAGAATGTGGCTGAAGAGGAGAAGAGAAATAAACAATTGAGCAAGGCATGTTTGTCACCTTATCTAAGGAGGCAAGTGGTAATACATGAAAAAAATGACAAACCCTGAAAATAACCTTTCCACATACATCTTCACTGGAATCGGCGATTATGAGTATGTACACTTCTCTCAAAATAAAACGCCAAACTTTCCATTCATAACGTTTACTTGAGAATATGCATGCAAAAAAAAATCAAAACGCCATGTATTATAATAGAGTGAGTTTGTATAACTAAAACGCCAAAACATGTTTTTTTTAGAACTGAGCTGTTCAAGATGGGAGAACAGCTCAAAATAAAATGTCAAACTTTCCATTCATAATGTTTACTTGAGAAATATGCATACAAAAACAATCAAAACGCCATGTATTATAATAGAATGAGTTTGATAACTAAAACGCCAAATGATGTTTTTTTTAGAACTGAGCTGTTCAAGATGGGAGAAAAGTTTCTCATGAGGGTGATCTGTGAGAGCATGAAACCAGGATTTCAAGCGCACGTCTCAATTATTCTATGTTGGGCACATATCCTGAACTATGAAGAAAGAAACAAGGCTCATGAATCACCCTCAAGGTTATTCTGCACAGAATTACTGCTGGTAACTCTTTTGCTATATATAATTGATAAAATTATAATAGGACATTGTTTTGTTGTTTAACTATGTGGTACTCAATATTACAGAATACTCCGGCATACTACGAAACGACAACAGAAGATGCACGAAACAATGAATTCAACAGAAACATGGAAATTATTCTGGAAAACACATGTTTCAAAGGAGACAAGAAACATAAAACCATCAAGGATTATGAACTAGTCTTCGTGCCAATAATCTGGGAAAGACATTTCTATGTTGTCTGTTTCAACATGAAACACAAAAGAGTTGATGTATTGAACAACAACAGTGTAGGGGATAACGTCAGCATAAAAAAAAAGTATGAAGGATGGGTGGAAAAATTGGTAAGTATCTTAAAAACTTTGAATATAGGAACTATGTTGACAAAACGCCAAAATAATATATGCAAAAAAAAAGTGAAAATTGCAGCACGGAGCTTTTGCAAACTACTTGCATATTAAAAATCACCCAAAGCATAAGATCATGAGCAAGGCGAAGGTTGTCAGACAAAAGATAGATTGGAGGACAAAGTCTAATGTCATCGACTGTGGGATTTTCGCAATGAGGCATATGGATACATACATGGGGGATATAGCTCGTTGGAGAAGTGGTTTGGCAACAGAAGATGCCCCAAATCAACTCCAACAAAGACAACTAAATGAACTAAGGGTAAAATACATTGGAAAAATCCTGTTTCATAGCAAAAATGAAGACTACTGACAAGTTGTCTAAATACATTCATGGCTTTATGGGGAGAAAAAATACGTAAATTGTTTGACAAAGCAGACGAGAGAATAGCACAAAGAATGTTAGAATATGTAGATTAGCAAAATGCCATGTATTTTAATGTTGACTATCGTGTTTTACTCTTTACATTATTACATCTACATGTTTGGTTGTGTGATCTACTACCGTATTTGTGCAAATCAAAGAAAACTCCATGATTAGAATACTTAACAAATAGTAACCATTTAAAACATAAACAACATTAAAAAAAAAGGTTAAAAACTAAATTAAGACAAGTAGAAAACACAAAAACGCCAAATCTATAGGAAATCAATAAAACGCCATTAAAACATAAACGCCATTCGTAAAAAAATACTTTTTAAAAGAACGCCATGAAAAACAAGCATAAAGATGAAAACGCCATTAAAACATAAACGCCATTCGTAAAAAATACACTTTTAAAAAAAACGCCATGTAAACTAGCATAAAGATGGAAACTCCATTTATATTTAATTATTTTTGGGCAAAGGAATCATAAAACAATTGTTTAGCGGGAAGTGGACAATGACCATCGTACCCCAGCATAACAATTAGCGCTCCCTGCCACGTGTTGGGCCAGGATCCGTTCTCACCGTTCTCACACTTTTCACCGTTCTCTCATGATCCCGTTTCTATATATATATATATATATATATAGGGTAGGTTTCTAGAGTGAACAACCTCCCAAGTATGAACTGTGTGAACTGATCTGGACCCTTGATTTCCTTTTTAGTTGTTAAGGGTAGGATTGTAATTATATAAAAAACTAGATTTAAATCATTATTTTAATAATTGTATTAAGTTACATATTTCCTATTTTAAATTCATTATCCACAATATCTTTTATTTTTTAAGAAGATTATTATCAAAACAAACAACAAATCACCATATTTCAATTTCAATTTTTAAGATCAACAGTAATTTTCAGATTTCATCACCAGAATTCAAAATTTGATTTTTAAGATCCACGTAACCTTCATATTTTAACGGTATACACATGTGTACTTGGATATGAATAGAACAGTACGCATGTGTACTCAGCATCGTACATATGTGTAATTAGCTACATAATACATACATAGAAACAATACCTATAAAACTATTTTATATTTAACAAATTACAAGTTCCATAATGTTTGTCAAACCAAGCAAAAAAAAAACATACAATTACAAGTTCCAATTTCGTTGTAACACCTCGTAAAAACGTGTCCAATTATGTGAATACACGTGTCCTAAACCATATATATGTTAAAGATCGAATTACAAGGACTAAAGTTGTCAAACGATGAAAATACATATGCGAAGGGACTAAAAGTGTCAATATGCCAAACTTGTACCTCTGATTGACCAATCGCGATGAATATATTCTTAAACGAGTAAATTGACGGATTAAAACCATATTTAGCACCCAAGACTTGTTACCTACTTAATTTATAAATAAATTTAAATATTTTTATAGTAGGTATAAGTCATGAATTCTGACTTCCAATTTTGTCCTTAAAAACATATGTGAAATGACCAAAATACCCTTTCGGGGCAGAGTTTGGCCATTAATGGTAAACCACACATATGTATGATATCCTGTTGTTATAACATCATAAAATAAATAATTTTACAGAATGTTTTAGACTAGAACATCAGATTACCTTAAAACCTCTTTTATAAATCTTAAAATGACCAAAATGCCCTTACGGGACTTAATTTGGTTTTAAATACTTTTTGGGCATATATGTTAACATCCTACTGATGTCTTAACATATTTTAAGCATAATAACATATGGGACTTGTATATGGTTCATTCGGTTACCCGTTATGCAATTATGCGTTCAGTTCGGTTTATGTAACTAGTTTACATGAATTAGCCGAAATGGGTTTAACCTTATCATTTAAACTTCAAAATCCAGAATGTGTTTAGTTTACCCATATTATACAAGTATTCAAACTTGTTGGGTCTAAATCACATTATATTCCGGTCTTCGCTTAATCTAGCGTTTCGAACCGTAAAGTATCTTTCAAACTAACCGGTCTAAGTCTTTGACTTAAATAAAGACCTGTTAGTATCCTAATAGGTTAATAAACCTTCCATACAGATTAAGTAGCTTCGGTAGATGATATTTGCATAAGATCTTAGGAATTATACGGCTGAGTAGCATCTTTGCACAACTAGCTCAGGTAAATACTTTTATAGGTTTTCGTACAAATATTATTACCGCTTCGGTAGATGATATTTTCATAAGGTCTTAGGGATACGGTAAATTATTACCGCTTGGTCGGGTATGAGATTGTAACACCCTTGTAATTATTTTATAGGTTTTCGTACAAATATCGAAAATAAACAAGTAATTACGATTAAGTATGCTTAGAAAAATACGAGTAATCTAAAACTTTGACAACTTAAAAGTTTTCAACATAATATAAACAATTTCGTCGTTTAAAAGTTATGACGTAACGCCGTGCGGAAGCTTTCATCTCGAGTGTTTAATTTTATCATGTTCGGTTCCTCATCGAGCTTGATCTTCATCCGGGCACTCTTGGCGATCACCTATAATCAAAACCAACTTAAAAGTTAGTTTTGACAGTTAAATAATCAGTATAAACAAGTTACATGGGTCAAACAACAACAAAATAATTTTTTTCCCGGAACAGGGGGCTTCGCGTGACGCCAAGCCCCTGTTTTCACAGCCTGATGCTTTAACAGTTGTTGTACGTTCCCAGCTTAACCCGATTTCACGGAAACGAGCATAACTCTCTCGTTTTTAATCCGTTTTACCCGATTCTTTTTCCTACGCATCCGTAATTTAATTCTCCATCTTATGGAGTTAAAATCTGACATCCGGATTAACATAATCTCAGACTTTTAAGTCTTCGGCTGTAACACCTGTGCCTTCACGGCCATCAAACAAATACCAAAGCAATGAAATATTGTATTTCATACTTGGTATTTGTAAAAATATGTGTATCATTTGCACATATCAATTCTTGTTCAATTTCAAACTCTAAATCACTTTCTGGAAGGTTATACGCGCACCGATGCGTAAATATAACCAGTTTAATGCAACAAACACTCCGGAATAGTGACATTGGCTTAACATACCTTAAATAACCTTTACATAACTTAGAAATAAGTTTTGAAGGCTTTGGTATGGCAAAATCAAGTTAAATCGCTTACAGGGACTAAAGTTGACAAACTGCGAAAGTATGCCAATTTGAACTGTAACAGACATTCCGGAACATGACCATAAGTTAAACACACCTTAAATATCCTTTATATAGCTTAGAAATAGGCTTTGAGGGGTTCGGTGTGCTAAAATAAACTTTTGGGTCATTCAGGGACTAAAAGTGTCAAAAAGTGCACAAGTTTGCATTTTCGCGCATAACTTACGTTCTGAATACATCCGGACACCCAAAAATTTATGTAAGCATGACTACATTATATTTTAGTGTTCGCCATAAGAAAAATCCATTCGTCACGTCATTTGGATCGTTTTTCGAGCTTATGCGCATTCCGTCGTAATTAAGCGAACATCGCGTTCGTACGACCAAACGAACCATCATCCGACATATTTTTGAACATGTTTCAAGTCCACAATGTTTAGGAATCATTTTAGGGCCTTAAAGTTGGCTTTACGGGCCTTAGAAGTGTCGGAAATGGCCTTAAACACGTGCAGGGACCTAAACTGTCATTTTTGAAACATATGTGCAGATCAGAGGGCCCAAGCGGCCCGCATTGTGTTTGCATGAATCTAAAGCGGGCCGCATGGCACCTTCAGACCAGATTCAATGTTTGTTTTTGCAACTTGCAGCTGATTAAACCCCATCCACATGTTTTAAACTTGCCTAATCAGCAAGATAAGATCAAGATTTAGCCACCATAACATTTGGACAAGTGTACGGCCTTGATCGTTTCCCCTTTTCCAAGAAACGATCCTAACGGTTACCCGAAAACTATATATACCCATCCACCCCCATTGCATTTCTCACTAGAATTCTGATTTTGAGAGCTCTAAGTTGAAACCATTGTTTCATACCTGAGTTCTTGAGTCGGGATTAGCATTCGGGGACCCTGGGTTAGTATTCTTTCGTTCTTTTCCTTATTTTTACTGCTTTTCGAGTCAGAAAGTCAAACTTTGTTTGACTTTCAGCGTTGACCAGTAATGGTCAATGCGAAGTTCGTTTGAACTTCGCAACGTGAGTGTAATCACGTTGGTCATAGTCCTTTGGGACTATGCCCACTGATTACCACGTTGTCTAGAGTCGTAGGGTAGGCGATCTAATAAATCGCCTATACCTTCGAACTCGACCCATTTGGTCGATCATTAGGATCCGACCAAATACATTAGGTGACCATAGTAGGTAGGGAATAACCTTCCGAGGTTATACCCTATGGTCACATCGTTTAAGTAGTTGTATGATAGGAAGTTTATATGCCTTAGGTAAATTACCAGAATACCCTTTTCATGCATAATTGGTAATTTAGCATATGTAACCTAAACTTTTGCCACATAACTGATTATGTAACATGTTTAGGCATATAACACTTGTCATAGGGCTGGTTAGGCGTTCCGAACGCGTTTTACGCGAACGACGCGTTAAAGTAGCATAAGCTTCCTAAACGGGTCGTAATGGGTCGATAAGACTTAGGTTAAGTTTCATTTAGCATGTAGGCTTTGTTAAACCATATCATATGAGTTCCTACACTCATTTGGGTTACAAACCCTAATGCTACCCAGTCTTCCGATATAGGTCCGGTTTATTAACATAGTTACCTATATTAGGTGCCGTTTGATTCCGTGATCTCTAGCATTGTTTGGTTGTCACTCATGGACTACTGAGCATTCTCAAGTGAGTACATAGACCCCTCTTTTACTGTTTTCCAAACGTTTTGGGGTGGAACACATGTGCCTACTTGTTACTTTCCTGCTTCCATGTTTTCATATCATATACATGCTTTGTTCAATAGTACACTTATAGTACATTGTTTTACATTTTCATTTTATGCTATGTATGTCCATTGCGTGCATACTTAGTACATCGTTTTACATTGACATTTCATGCTATGTATGTCCATTGCGTGCATACTTAGTACATGATTTCATTTCATCACATGCTTACATTTTGGTATGACATTTGGTTTGTTAAATGGGACAATACATTCATTAACATTAGCTACGCCGTTCGTTAGTAGGTAGTGGTACCATAGGAATTGACAACTCCCGTTCCGGACGTCCCAGGGAAAGGGGATGAAAGGAATGACCGAATTCGATGATATTTAAGACAGATAAACCTTTAATTTGTTTAAAGGGTTTATCACCACAGTCGCAAGGCTTGGATGTATGCATTGGAACAACACCACATAAATGTACATATTCAGTATAGCATGCATATAGACATTTTAACATGATTGACCTTGATCATGCATTTTCACAAGACATAATGTTGATTTAAACTACGTTTTACTTCAATACTATGTTCTTGTGCATATGGTTTAGTTGACACATTTCGCTAGCCATACAGGACATTTTGACATAGACATTAGACATAGACATTTTAACATGATTGACCTTGATCATGCATTTTCACAAGACATAATGTTGATTTAAACTACGTTTTACTTCAATACTATGTTCTTGTGCATATGGTTTAGTTGACACATTTCGCTAGCCATACAGGACATTTTGACATAGACATTAGACATAGACATTTTAACATGATTGACATTGATCATGCATTTACACAAAACATAACGTTGATTTAAACACAGTTTTACTTCAATACTTTGTTTTTGTGCATTTCACCTATGGTTTAGTTGATGCGTTTTCACTAGACATACATATCATTTAGGTTACACATTACATGATTTACATTGATCATGCATTTTGACATATTATTCAATACATTTGACAAATTCATTTATACATGGACAATTTACATTGTTGGTTTGGTTTGATTAAGTGATTAAGTAACGATGCGGGTGTAATATAATACAAGCATGGTGGATACGCCGCTGGTACTTCCTATATATAAGTGTTTGTATGGTATTACATGTCGTAGCGTTATTTGAATCATTTCAGTTTGAGACATAGAACATTTTATGCAAATAACATATTTTTCACAAGACATTGATTTACAAACAACTTAACTTATACAAACTCATTTTTACATGGCTATTCATTTAACCATGCATTATTCACTTATTTATATGTATCATCTGAACTTATTGTTTTTTTCAAATGATTTACAAAGACAAAGCAAATTACAAGGTTCATGACTAAACATTTTCTTAAACAGAAGTCATGAATCTTATTTTCACAAAACCTATGTACTCGCCGGCATTTTTATGCTGATGTACCTATTTTCACATGTGTTTCAGGAAATGAAGCATAGGATTGATCAAGATACACTTAGGCGGACATGGGCCTTAGTGACAATAAAAGATGCAGACTAGTTAATTATGTTGTATTTTCATGTTTGTTTAGACATTGTAATACTTATATTGAATAAAACGAAACTTTAATTTCCATGGTTGTGAAACATTAATTCTGTTACAACACTCCCCGATGTTTCCGCCACGTTTTGTATGTTCCACGTGGTCGGGGTGTGACAGAAAAGATGGTATCAGAGCTCAAGGTTATAGGGAATTAGGTTATTAGTAATACTTTGACCTAGTCTATAACCTTCTTAGGACCCTAACGCGAGTTTACTTGCGTTTAGTCATAAAACAATACCGTCACCTATCCTTAGGCGACGATCACAACAAGAACATAAAATTCAAAACCGCTTTGAAAACTAATCATCTGTTCTAGGATGATTGATTACTAGGTTTTGAACTCTCTGTTATATGGTTTTGAACCCTGTTGGGTTTTCAAAAACATCGTCAAGGTTTTGGGTTTTAAATAATGTGAACACGTGCAAACTGGAAGGGTGAATGCCTGTATTCTGGATTTTCTGTCTAGGCAAGCACTTCGTATACATCTCATCAGACGCGAGACCAGTTGTGCTTACCTGGGAATTCTTGGGATGAGTGTTCACTTATAGGCGAGCATGTCTTCGCGATACATTATTTTTGACCCATTTACTTTGATTTGTCATCATCTCAATGTACCCATTTACTTTGATTTGTCATCATCTCAATGTACCCATTTACTTTGATTTGTCATCATCTCAATGTACCCATTTACTTTGATTTGTCGTCATCTCATTTGTTTGCCTTAGGTAACAAACAAATGATCACAATTTTCATTCGTTACCGCTCTGTATTGATTATCCAATAACCTTTCACTCGTTTCTTTCTCTGTTTTTCATTTTCTTCTAGAATGTCTATTCCTCTCAGCACTGGTCAAATGTCCGAGCAAACAGCCAAATTTGCCCAGCAAATAGGCGAGGTGATACTGAAGTCTGTGGATCTAGGCATTGCCATGGCTCGTCTCAAAAATGAAGCCTCTCGTCTCGATAATGAAGCCACTCAAGAGCTACCAATGGAAGCAGAAATCAAGCCTGCACAAACATCAAGGAAGCGTAAGGCTTCAAGGAAACTCGCAGAGGTTACATCTAATCAAGCGGGACCTAGCCAGGTAGCGATGCCACCAGCTAGGAAGCCGTACTTGGGAACTGCCCCATGGTGCAAGCGATGCAACCGTCATCATTCAAACCTCATACCCTGCTCCCAATGTACCTACTGTGGACGGTGGGGACATTTGATTAACACATGCCGCTTTGTTGCCCAACACAAAGCTGCTACAAACCTTGCTGCTACCCAACCCCAAGTCAACCCTACTCAAGCTCGTTTCCCACGTGGTACTTGCTACAACTGTGGAGATACGAGCCATTTCAGGAACAACTGCCCAAAGCTTGCTAATGCAAATCCAACCCTTGGATGAGCATTCGGCTGAACAAAGGATGTTACTGTCTTATGCCTTTGTTTCTTTTGTTCTCGTGTATTGTGAAACAATATGTCTTGTTCATAAATAAAAGTTGTTGTTCGCAATTCTGATATACAAGTATAGTTACATGTGTGTATGACTTTTCCTATGTTACCTACATTAAGGAACTATGTTCCTTACGAACTACTCTTGTGATTCTCTCTTACAAGAACTCGCTCATAATTTCCTCGAAAGTTCTAAGTACTCGTTTCATTCTAAGAAACGAAGTACATGAAATAAAGAGAAACTATGAGTAATCATGCTTTTTGCACATCAGTACCTTTGAATCCTTGGTTGGATAACTAAGGATATTTTCAAATCTCATACCCATTACATTTTGATTTTTCAACATACACAGTACCAGTATTTCAAAACAATCGTCATGATCTCAAAACATTTCATATAGTTTGAAAACAATTTTTTCAAGATACATTGTCTATGTTATTTCAAAAACATTGGCCATGTTATCAAAACCAACCTTTCAAATTTCAAAATATTTCATATAGTCTGAAGACAATATTAACACAATACATTTTCTTATCAAGTGCATGATTTCGAAAATCATCATTTAATTTTTTCAAAAACCTTATACATAATTTCAAAATTCATCTCGCATGATTTTAAAACATTTTTTATAAATATACTTACCTAGTACACCTACTTTATGATTTCAAAATATTATATATAAGGTTTCAAAAACACTAAACATATTTTTCTTAAAAGAACCCCATGCACAGTTTTCAAAAATATCTTTCTCGTACATTTACTTAACCTTCAAATTCTGCTTCATATGTCGCCTTGACATATCTAGCATCTCAACCTCATAAGCATTTTACTTCATGTTTGGACTTAAGCACATCCCGTGCAAGAATTCAAAGCATCTTCAACTTCTACAATCCATATGGGATCTTTTTATCTCCATAATTAGACCCTTGTGGATGATCATGATTCAAATCAGAGTCCTTAATTGGATTCTTTATGTACCTTAATTCGAACATTTCGAGTTCTAGTAATCGAAATCGAATTTTCTTTTTGAATCTTTCTATCTTTATAGTTGGATTCTCGAAAATGTTTAAAGTACCAAATGAAATCCACAAGATGGATTCCTAGTGTGCTTTAAATACATGTACTCTGTTAGCAGAACAAACTTCTAGTTAGCAATTTTGTGGTTATGTGACTATGCGTTTATTCATCTTATGTTTTCTTTCATGCATTTTTGTGTTTTTAATACTCTGGATATTCGTTATCCAAATCCTCGCAGGATCTTTCATATCTTCATATGAGAGATTCGTAGCAGGATATTCAAAGGTACTACCTTAAATCCTTAATGGGCTTCTATGTAATAGTTAAGACCCTTGGATTTATATAGTACCACTCCAGACCCTTTTTAGTGGTCTAGTCTAAAGGATTGATTCACAATTTGGTTAAAGAATGACATCTAGTGATGTAGCTGGACAGACTCCTTGATAGTCTATTTAGATCATTTATTGATCTAGTCTACGGGACTCTATGGCGGTCTAGTCACACTCATCACAGGATTGTTCATTTGGTTTTACCCTACGCATTATAAAATAGACTGTGTGAACTGTGCAAGGAATTGTCTAATTATGGAGGCCTACATAATTATGAAATTTAGTGCATAGAAAACCAGCAAGGTTTATTATGTGTAAGAACCGATAGTGACAACAATAACGAAATGAGAACGATGTAATGGAGGTACGGTGGACGCACCAATGATGCTTCATATACTTGTATATAAGTATCCCTCTTACATTGCAGTCATGATGTTATTAAGGTTACTAAAAGTTCAAGAACCCTAACCAATGTTGTTCGATCTTTTCAACTTCATACTTTCAAGCTCTCACGAGTTTCCTCTAAATAAATTTCGGGACGAAATTTCCTAAAGTAGGGGAGACTGTAACACCTGTTCCTTCACGGCCATCAAACAAATACCAAAGCAATGAAATATTGTATTTCATACTTGGTATTTGTAAAAATATGTGTATCATTTGCACATATCAATTCTTGTTCAATTTCAAACTCTAAATCACTTTCTGGAAGGTTATACGCGCACCGATGCGTAAATATAACCAGTTTAATGCAACAAACACTCCGGAATAGTGACATTGGCTTAACATACCTTAAATAACCTTTACATAACTTAGAAATAAGTTTTGAAGGCTTTGGTATGGCAAAATCAAGTTAAATCGCTTACAGGGACTAAAGTTGACAAACTGCGAAAGTATGCCAATTTGAACTGTAACAGACATTCCGGAACATGACCATAAGTTAAACACACCTTAAATATCCTTTATATAGCTTAGAAATAGGCTTTGAGGGGTTCGGTGTGCTAAAATAAACTTTTGGGTCATTCAGGGACTAAAAGTGTCAAAAAGTGCACAAGTTTGCATTTTCGCGCATAACTTACGTTCTGAATACATCCGGACACCCAAAAATTTATGTAAGCATGACTACATTATATTTTAGTGTTCGCCATAAGAAAAATCCATTCGTCACGTCATTTGGATCGTTTTTCGAGCTTATGCGCATTCCGTCGTAATTAAGCGAACATCGCGTTCGTACGACCAAACGAACCATCATCCGACATATTTTTGAACATGTTTCAAGTCCACAATGTTTAGGCATCATTTTAGGGCCTTAAAGTTGGCTTTACGGGCCTTAGAAGTGTCGGAAATGGCCTTAAACACGTGCAGGGACCTAAACTGTCATTTTTGAAACATATGTGCAGATCAGAGGGCCCAAGCGGCCCGCATTGTGTTTGCATGAATCTAAAGCGGGCCGCATGGCACCTTCAGACCAGATTCAATGTTTGTTTTTGCAACTTGCAGCTGATTAAACCCCATCCACATGTTTTAAACTTGCCTAATCAGCAAGATAAGATCAAGATTTAGCCACCATAACATTTGGACAAGTGTACGGCCTTGATCGTTTCCCCTTTTCCAAGAAACGATCCTAACGGTTACCCGAAAACTATATATACCCATCCACCCCCATTGCATTTCTCACTAGAATTCTGATTTTGAGAGCTCTAAGTTGAAACCATTGTTTCATACCTGAGTTCTTGAGTCGGGATTAGCATTCGGGGACCCTGGGTTAGTATTCTTTCGTTCTTTTCCTTATTTTTACTGCTTTTCGAGTCAGAAAGTCAAACTTTGTTTGACTTTCAGCGTTGACCAGTAATGGTCAATGCGAAGTTCGTTTGAACTTCGCAACGTGAGTGTAATCACGTTGGTCATAGTCCTTTGGGACTATGCCCACTGATTACCACGTTGTCTAGAGTCGTAGGGTAGGCGATCTAATAAATCGCCTATACCTTCGAACTCGACCCATTTGGTCGATCATTAGGATCCGACCAAATACATTAGGTGACCATAGTAGGTAGGGAATAACCTTCCGAGGTTATACCCTATGGTCACATCGTTTAAGTAGTTGTATGATAGGAAGTTTATATGCCTTAGGTAAATTACCAGAATACCCTTTTCATGCATAATTGGTAATTTAGCATATGTAACCTAAACTTTTGCCACATAACTGATTATGTAACATGTTTAGGCATATAACACTTGTCATAGGGCTGGTTAGGCGTTCCGAACGCGTTTTACGCGAACGACGCGTTAAAGTAGCATAAGCTTCCTAAACGGGTCGTAATGGGTCGATAAGACTTAGGTTAAGTTTCATTTAGCATGTAGGCTTTGTTAAACCATATCATATGAGTTCCTACACTCATTTGGGTTACAAACCCTAATGCTACCCAGTCTTCCGATATAGGTCCGGTTTATTAACATAGTTACCTATATTAGGTGCCGTTTGATTCCGTGATCTCTAGCATTGTTTGGTTGTCACTCATGGACTACTGAGCATTCTCAAGTGAGTACATAGACCCCTCTTTTACTGTTTTCCAAACGTTTTGGGGTGGAACACATGTGCCTACTTGTTACTTTCCTGCTTCCATGTTTTCATATCATATACATGCTATGTTCAATAGTACACTTATAGTACATTGTTTTACATTTTCATTTTATGCTATGTATGTCCATTGCGTGCATACTTAGTACATCGTTTTACATTGACATTTCATGCTATGTATGTCCATTGCGTGCATACTTAGTACATGATTTCATTTCATCACATGCTTACATTTTGGTATGACATTTGGTTTGTTAAATGGGACAATACATTCATTAACATTAGCTACGCCGTTCGTTAGTAGGTAGTGGTACCATAGGAATTGACAACTCCCGTTCCGGACGTCCCAGGGAAAGGGGATGAAAGGAATGACCGAATTCGATGATATTTAAGACAGATAAACCTTTAATTTGTTTAAAGGGTTTATCACCACAGTCGCAAGGCTTGGATGTATGCATTGGAACAACACCACATAAATGTACATATTCAGTATAGCATGCATATAGACATTTTAACATGATTGACCTTGATCATGCATTTTCACAAGACATAATGTTGATTTAAACTACGTTTTACTTCAATACTATGTTCTTGTGCATATGGTTTAGTTGACACATTTCGCTAGCCATACAGGACATTTTGACATAGACATTAGACATAGACATTTTAACATGATTGACCTTGATCATGCATTTTCACAAGACATAATGTTGATTTAAACTACGTTTTACTTCAATACTATGTTCTTGTGCATATGGTTTAGTTGACACATTTCGCTAGCCATACAGGACATTTTGACATAGACATTAGACATAGACATTTTAACATGATTGACATTGATCATGCATTTACACAAAACATAACGTTGATTTAAACACAGTTTTACTTCAATACTTTGTTTTTGTGCATTTCACCTATGGTTTAGTTGATGCGTTTTCACTAGACATACATATCATTTAGGTTACACATTACATGATTTACATTGATCATGCATTTTGACATATTATTCAATACATTTGACAAATTCATTTATACATGGACAATTTACATTGTTGGTTTGGTTTGATTAAGTGATTAAGTAACGATGCGGGTGTAATATAATACAAGCATGGTGGATACGCCGCTGGTACTTCCTATATATAAGTGTTTGTATGGTATTACATGTCGTAGCGTTATTTGAATCATTTCAGTTTGAGACATAGAACATTTTATGCAAATAACATATTTTTCACAAGACATTGATTTACAAACAACTTAACTTATACAAACTCATTTTTACATGGCTATTCATTTAACCATGCATTATTCACTTATTTATATGTATCATCTGAACTTATTGTTTTTTTCAAATGATTTACAAAGACAAAGCAAATTACAAGGTTCATGACTAAACATTTTCTTAAACAGAAGTCATGAATCTTATTTTCACAAAACCTATGTACTCGCCGGCATTTTTATGCTGATGTACCTATTTTCACATGTGTTTCAGGAAATGAAGCATAGGATTGATCAAGATACACTTAGGCGGACATGGGCCTTAGTGACAATAAAAGATGCAGACTAGTTAATTATGTTGTATTTTCATGTTTGTTTAGACATTGTAATACTTATATTGAATAAAACGAAACTTTAATTTCCATGGTTGTGAAACATTAATTCTGTTACAACACTCCCCGATGTTTCCGCCACGTTTTGTATGTTCCACGTGGTCGGGGTGTGACATCGGCTTACTAGCCTTTTACCAAATATTGACCCATTCATGATTTTATCACACCAACATGTTTATTTAATCTTTAAACTCATGAAATTCATTATTTCAATATCTACAATCATATTAATCTCAAATCACGGGTTTCTTACATAATAAAATCCCGTTTACGCTTAAATGCTTGTTTTGACCCGTTAAGGGTATTTATGTACTTTTAAGCTTAATTTATGCTCGTCCCTTGTATGCAACATAAGTCCACCCATTTATATTGAATAGTCTTCCATCACAATTATAATTGTGATGGATTTAATGTACTTAAATACTTATTCCAAATTTTATCCCTCGGATATGTCATTTTACGGCAAGACGCACTTTAAGGCGTTTAACCCTAGAAAGTTTATTCCTACAACTTTTATGCGCGCCCAAGGGTTGCATGGTCATAATATAAGTTTTTAAACAACCTCTAAGGGTCGTTTTCCCGGTTGACCCATCAAGGGCTTTTTGGTCGATTTTAGTCCTTCAACTTGCGATGAAGGACTTTCACTAAATACTTGACCAATCATTGCACTTTTAACTATAAGACTATATATGGGTACCTGGCCCGGGTTAACAAATAGACCCGACTTATACCTCGTTTTCATTATCACACAATCAATGGTGACGCAATTATCCGATTTGTTAATCGGTCCTGTTAACATAAGACTTGACAACCACATTAGTCGATATTGTCAAATGGTGTTATCACCACCATTCGACCCGTTTGGACTAAATGGCCAACGTTATCTATTTAATCAAAAACACCGTTTTTGATTTCCAATTCATACATCCATCCCATCCCGGATTTTATTACCATACCCTTTTTCTTTTAAACTCTTTTCTTACAGATTCAACCCATTTCGGCTTACGCTATGGGTATCCTTTTAACCTTGATTTACGTTAGTCGACACTTGACCAATTTCCATTTTTGCCCTTTTTCCCTCATTATTAGATTACACTACAAGGTAATCCTAACGAAAATCCATATTTCCAATATTATCGTTATCACGTTTACAACGTATCGAATAAACAAGTATTCTACATAAGTGTATAAATTACACTTACCTCGCTTCCACGCCACGCTTTTCTTTCCGTACTTGCTCCGTTTGACCCGCTCCCTCCTCCAAGCTTTCACCTAGCTTGTTACGCGTCAAACTATTGTCAATCATTTACAAGGCGGTTAAATTAGTCATTAACAATCACGACTATTCCACCTCATTTATTTTCTATGTCTAATTATTATTCATCACATCGTAGGTCAGTTTGACTTTTTAAAAGTCAAATGCCCATTAGTATACTAATTGCATATTCGAGTTCATCAACTAGTTTTAGCATTCTTTAATTACCCGGTAGGCATTATCTTTAGACCACCGTTTTAACCAAAGGTCTAACCACGTTTATCACATTTTAATCACTTTAGTTAGTTCAAGCGATTATCAAGACTAATTTATTCATTAATTTCACAAGAACTATGGGTTCTCATCTTTAAGTGAGACCCGTTCATCATATCACTAGCATTCATCATGACATCTTATATAATCAAGTTCTTCATATGAACTAGTAGGTACCCAATTTCACTTAGGCATTACATCGAACACCTTATGAGCATGAAATTTTTACTACTAGAAATCAAGCTCAAGACTAACTATTCAACCAAGATTTAAACATCTTTTTACATGTTCATGACAAATCTTCATACCAAAAATTCTGGATTTGCTTCATAGAGCTCTAATACACTAAGTTAACAAGGATAATCCTAGTGTTTAACGTAATTCTCCAAAACCCACATGACACATGAGAGTATGATCATGAATTCACAATTTAACAAATAACTTACTAGGGTTTGCTCCTAGGCATAATATTACTTCAAGATTCATCCATGCATGACATAATCAAGCTCAATTTCAGTTTCTTACAAATAACCTAGAATTTAAGATGGATCAAAACATCACAATTTTACATACCTTGTGATCCTTTCAACTAGGTGTTCATGAATTTGTGCTTGAAATTCGATTTGGAGCTGATTTGAACCCTCAATTTGATCAAGTTTGACATGCACTAGGGTTTGGTGGGGAGCCTGTGTCGCCCCCTGTGTTCTTGTTCGACCAGACATCTCAATTGAGATGTTTGGTTTTGTTTTTAAATAAAACTAATAATATAAGTTTCATTTTTAACAACATTGGCCCCTCTAATTTGGTTAGTTAATTAAGTAGGGCACAACCTACTTATTTCTAACAATATTCCCCACTTATTAACTAGGTTAAACATTCCTAATTAAATTAGTGGGTTTTGGGAATCTATGACTAAGTTTAGTTTAAGTCCCGTTAACTCGGGCCTTCTATAAACTTTATTTCCCAAACGCATTCTTTTCCTCTTTTTATTAAATATTAGATTTAGTTATATAAATCCTAATATTTTCTGGCTTAATTTTACCACCAACGGTTCTTTAGCCGTCTTTTAGTATTAACGTGGTTTGATTACCAAACCCGTTTTTGGGGTGTTACAAGTCTACCCCCCTTAAAGAGGTTTCGTCCTCGAAACCTTTTCTTACTTAATTCATTGAGTTTAACTCAATGTATTCAATTTGAGAAATCTTTTAAACATTACTTATACTTTTATCCATTAGTTTGTATTACCAGAAAAGTATGGTAACATCTTTTTAGTTACTAATTGTCTACATAACTCATACGACATAGTGCGACTTGAAACATCGTAATCTCGTTATTTCCACTAGTTTAGTTAACTTAGCGATATTCATCGCTTTCATATACTATCGAATTCTTTATGAATCCGTTACTTTGACCCGTTTAAAGGTCTTTAGTGAAATCTTTCACTTTTAGCAACAATTTCTTTTGTTTTCAAATTTATTTATTCGGTTCAGTTATACCGAATCCACCGCTTACAAGCAAACCAAATTTTCTTGATTTGAATTACTGACCTTAACCGGTCTCACTAACTAGACTTATTAGTCCAGTTACTTTTTACCGCTCGCTTGGTTACAATGTGATTTTACTTCACATTACATTTCCCAACCGTGATCGTGTCACATCATGTTTAAATTATATCAACCTTTCATTTTCGAAAATATCACTTTTCGAATATATCGTCTTGCGCCTATCAGTGTCAAAACTTGAATCTTTCATGCTTACTATTCAAATTCCTATCAGGGTTTTTTATTTGTGAAAACGTTATTTCTTACTAAAACTGAATTTTAGTCTAACGTTTTTCTCTTTAACTATGTCAATTACTCATATCAAGGAAATTGACAACCCATAATTTATTGCTTTCCGTTCTCGTTTTACGCGGGGAATCGTAACAAGTTCCCTCACCTTACACTATTGACCCGTAGGTTCCTTCACTTAACCTCGCAGGCTATTTCCTTAAGCTTTCATCTCTTTAAGACGAGGCTCTTATGATCCCTTTGCTTCAATTCATGACCCGTGGGTCATTTTGGCCCCGTAAGCCTTTACACTATTTAATATCCCGTAGGTTATGATGGTCCCGTAGATCATCTTTTACTCTAGTCTTTATTCAATTGTCTATTTATACATATATAGCTTTAAAGCATCCTTTGTTATGTTTGGAATCATTTAATTTTGCTTTTGAGCTTTAGTTGATCTTGACCGTAGTCTAAGGTTTCATTTGTTTACTTTCGGACTATCTTTCCGACTTTACGACTTCTAATGTCATTTACACGTCAGTTTGTCCTATACTTACCGTTACCCGGTTCATACTTATACTCCTTTACCACCCATTACCCGGGTCCTTCTATCTTATTGTTTTTAGCTTTCCGGTTTCACCGGTTTGCGTTTTCCTATTATATTAAGCGTTATTCCTTAATTGACTCGTTTGACTCATTTTGGGTGAATTTTCATCACTTATGAGTGTCAAACTTCATCCTTTATTTGACCCGTCCAACTTTGAAATGGTTGAACGTAATTACCAAAATTTATGTTTGCGAAAAGTCTTGTCATCTTTTAGTCATGACTCATATTCCGAGTCTTTTGACTTTCTATTTCGCGTTCCTGTTTCTCAGTCTACGCATGCGTTTAATTTCTTACCCATTAACCGGGTGTTTTACCGAAATCGTTATCATTGCACCCCCTTCCGGTATGCATTAAGACTTTGTATCGATTTACTTGGTCATCTAAGCGAAATCCGTCGCTTTTATTCGACCATGTCTTTTATTCTTTACGTGACCACCATTGGCGGCCTCATTAGTTATGAGTGACGATTATCATCATTATCCTTGCTTTACTACGACTAAAGTTAACAACCTTGATTATCTTTTTCATATGGGCAACACCTTTGTTTTTATGACCCGACGGTCATCTATACTTTGGTTTTACTTGCCCGTTTTGTTAACCATGGCCCTTTCGTCCAAGATGACTTATTCTCCAAAACCCACATGACACATGAGAGTATGATCATGAATTCACAATCATGAACATCAATTTAACAAATAAATGAGTAGGGTTTACTCCTAGACATAATATTACTTCAAGATTCACCCCTGCATGACATAATCAAGCTCAATTTCAGTTTCTTACAAATAACCTAGAATTTAAGATGGATCAAAACATCATAATTTTACATACCTTGTGATCCTTTCAACTAGGTGTTCATGAATTTGTGCTTGAAATTTGATTTGGAGCTGATTTGAACCCTCAATTTGATCAAGTTTGACATGCACTAGGGTTTGGTGGGGAGCCTGTGTCGCCCCCTGTGTTCTTGTTCGACCAGACATCTCAATTGAGATGTTTGGTTTTGTTTTTAAATAAAACTACTAATATAAGTTTCATTTTTAACAACATTGGCCCCTCTAATTTGGTTAGTTAATTAAGTAGGGCACAACCTACTTATTTCTAACAATATTCCCCACTTATTAACTAGGTTAAACATTCCTAATTAAATTAGTGGGTTTTGGGAATCTATGACTAAGTTTAGTTAAGTCCCGTTAACTCGGGCCTTCTATAAACTTTATTTCCCAAACGCATTCTTTTCCTCTTTTTATTAAATATTAGATTTAGTTATATAAATCCTAATATTTTCTGGCTTAATTTTACCACCAACGGTTCTTTAGCCGTCTTTTAGTATTAACGTGGTTTGATTACCAAACCCGTTTTTTGGGTGTTACAGAGATCATTTAATCGGATTGTGATTTAATAAATCTGCATAACCCGTTTTAATCTGTATTGTTTGATAACATAAACATTGGGGGTTAACGACCGTGTCCTGGATATTCTCGGCTCATTAAAGTTAATAATGGCCACGACCTATGCACGGGGTGTAGGCATACACCTGACAGATGCAAATGCTAGATATTAAATAACCTACCTGTTGGGGATAACTCCTTATGGGTTTATAAGTGGTGAGTCGGTTAATCATGACCGGCTTCCAAACCGACCCCAATTGTATGACAAACATGTAAATATGTATACAAGATTTTAATAAAAATTGTCTCAAGTTATAAATGATTTTGTGCCATGTGAGCTTATACCAATTTTCATAAACTCTTTTCAAATGAGTCGGTTAATTGTATTTACCAGTGAAAACTGACGTATTTTCCAAAGACTAAGTGACAGTTACCTCTCGAAATTACGTTGGAGCTACTTGGTGTCAATTAAGAGGATCTTGCAAATCCTTAGATGCCTGAAGTTTGTTTATTTCATTTTCTTGTATTTGTTTTTATGATCCGCCTGTGGATCTCTATTACAACCAGTCTGTATATTCTTTTATTTTCGAACTATCGGACATTATGGTTTGTAATAGTAAATAATCTACCAAGCCTTCCGCTGTGCTATAATATTGTGTTAATTGTCTATGATGATATCAACTACATCACGATACTCCCCACTGGGCCCACCAGTAATATGTGGAAATATCGGGGTGTGACAGGTTGGTATCAGAGCCAACATTCAGTGAATTAAACACTAGCCTTTTGTGTTTAATCTCAATGACACAATAACACATTCCTTAGACTTCCGAGTCTAGGCAAATGACCTAGGATTTATTCTTAACATTCCTTTTTTTTCGTTTATATGTTGTTTTCTTGTTTTGAGAGGTTTTATAAAATGCCGCCATGTGTCAGGGGAAAAGGAAAAGGTCCCATGAGGGGAGGACCATCTAGTCACGCTGGACCCTCACACAGACGCACGCCTTCAACGTCATTTAGCAGCTCCGATTCACGAGATGATTAGAGACACTCTTTCGACCCAGTGAGACACTCAGTTTCGCTTGATACTTCACCTTCATACCACCATTCATTTGGCCCGCCTCAACAAGACGAGCCCCAGCATTCATACCACTCTCACCACTCACATCACTCGCAACATTCTCTGCACTCACACTCATTTCACCATTCTGATTCCCACCATTCTTACTCACCGAGTCAATTTAACCCTAATGATTATATCAATGAACCACCGAGATATAACCCATTGGCCCCCCAAGACCACTTCTTGCAGGATATGGATATGGATAGTGATCCAGATCCAGCAATGCCACCTTCCGGGACGCTTACGCATCCCATAAGTATGTCTAGCAGTTCTTCATTTGTGGGATCTCCCTATCGAGGTCCTGACACTTATAAAGAATGGTTTGGGCAATGGGATTTTGTTAACACCCCTTCTTTTCACAACACTCCACCACAACCTCCATTGGAGGAACCGCACTTCCAGGCGGTAACTCCATCGCCATTGCCAGTTGAGGAACCACCTCATCCACCTCCTGAGCCGCCAAGACGGAGGAGGAATGCACGAATGTCCGAGCGAGGGGGACCGAGATTCAGTTCCCTACAGGCTTCAAGCACTTACCCTCCAATCCCCGAAGATCCATAAATGGGTGGACCTTCTCACGAGGTGCCGGAAATCGATACCACACCAGTTACCTTTGCACCACCGCCACCGCCGATGGGTTATGAAAACCCAATACCTACTTACCCAGGTTCGACTGGGTATAACCCGTTTAAGTATCAAGCTCCTACTGGTTATGAATATCAATCTCCTGCTCACGATCCATATCTTGAGGCAGCTAACTTTAACGCTCTTTACCCCTCACCATTTCCACCAGCATACCCAACTGGGTATCCCGTACAAGGGTATTAATACCCTTCTTATCAACAACAACCTCCACCTCCACCTCAACAATCACAATCATAAACTCAAGAAATCTTACAAAGGTTGGAGGAGGTTAAACAAAAGGTGGAGGAACGGGAAAGAAAGAACCATAAATTCCTTAGGGGTCTTGCGAACTTCATCAACGGAAAGAAGAAGTAGAAGATTATATTTATTTTGTATTGTAGTTTCAATTAAGTCCTTGTGTGGACATTTCTTTTATTTTAGTCCCTGTGAGGACTTGTTTCTTTCCTTAGTCCCTGCGTGGACAATTTATTTATTTCAAAGACCCGTTTAGGGCACTTTTTGGTAATCGTTAAGTATTATTGATGGAATTTCTTTTGAAATATATATATATATGTGTGTATTTTAATGCATCATCATGCAAATATCATTTCAATTATAATTGATCTGCCAAAGAAAATTTCAAAAGATGTTCTTATAGGTATAACCTAGCCACAATATCAATGGCTATGGTGGTATAACCCTCTTGAGACAATGATTCCTTGTTAACATCTAAAAACATGTTAACACTCCTGACAGTGTGATTTGAGAGGCCACACTAGCTTCCAAAAGTACTTGGATTTTTCTAGGCCTTACATAGCCTTAAATGATCAAGGTGAATCATGGCTAACAACATCAAATATGATGTATACACCAAAACATCCAATTAAGGTGTTATGCCTACAGGCAAACATGTAATTATGACAAAGATAGTTTTATTTTATAACTTCTTGTCAAAAAGGCGATGAACTATGTTCGACCCTTAAATTTTCGATCTAAAAGATCATTGATTATGTTTTAAATTGTCCTAGTGACAAGGCTTTTGTTCCACCTAAAAGTCCTTTGAGACGAGCCTTTGTGCTATATGAAAATGTCTATACGACATTGACAGTTGTGACTTATGTCCCCTGTCTGATAAATATAAAGGATTATATCCTATTTGAATGTCAAAAATGGTCCATTTGCAACCTAGGCAAATCATAATCAAATAATTTATGACTTATTATCTTAATGGTCTATATGGTTTATCTATACCTTGGCCATTTAATCATCATATACGATGATTCGTTATGTTATTAAACAAAGAAATTTCATGATTTTAGCATTTTAAATCATGGCTGGCTCCGATGAAGCTAATAGTCATCCAATCGAAGGAAACAATAATGATACGAGGATAAATGTTACTGGCGCTGAACTTCAAGCCATGATAAACACGACAGTCAATCAAGCTGTGAACAATATGTTTAAAGAACCGAGTAATGTTCGATCAAAAACTCATACAAAGTCCCTCTCGAAATCGCATACGTTGAAAAAGGATGAATCTCAACATTCATCCAATCAGAAGAGTGAATCTCAGAAGCAGATTGTCTTTGGTCAGGCTCCCTGGTACAACAAGGGTTGTACTTATAAATATTTCGTCTCTTGTAAACAAGAGATTTTAATGGAGAAAGGGGAGCTATTGATTGTATGAAGTGGTTAGAATTGATGGAAACTGTAGTTGATATCAGTGGGTGTGCCAAGGAGGATATTGTAAAGTTTGTATCTCAGTCCTTCAAAGGCGACGCCCTGACGTGGTGGAAAGCCTTAGTGCAATCTATAGGAAAAGTCCCATTGTATAACGTTTCTTGGGATAAGTTCGTTGAACTCGTCAAAGATACATACTGTCTACAGCATGAAGTGGAAAAGGTGGAAACTGATTTTCTCACTCTGGTTATGAAAGATCTGGATTGTAGATCCTATGTTACCAGTTTTAACTCCATGTCCCGACTCGTTCCGTATCTGGTTACTCTGAAACCTAAGCGCATTGCGCGCTTCATTGGAGGTTTAGCCCCTGCAATCAAGGGGAATGTCAAGGCTTCTAAGCCTACTTCTTATAGATTAGTTGTAGATCTATCACTCTCACTTACTCTGGATGTTATAAGGAGTAAGTCAAAGAAAACCACTAAGGAAGGAAAGAGGAAGAGAGAGGACGATCAGTCGCACTAGTAAAATAAGAAGAAGAAAGGAAACTCTGGTTTCAAGAAGGGTCAGTCTAGTGACAAACCCAGGTGCAAGGTTTGTGATAAAAGGCATTTTGGGAAATGCAATATGGATCCACAAGCAAAACCTTGTGGAATTTGTAAGAAGAAAGGGCACAAAACTTTGGAGTGCCGGAACTTAAAGGATGCAACCTGCTATGGTTGTAATGAAAAAGGGCACATAAAGACGAACTACCCAAAGAACACCAAGAAGCCTGATGAGGCGAAGAAAACCAATGCTAGGGTGATTCAGATGAACACCAGGGAGGCGGTGAATGACGATAAAGTTATAACAGGTACCTTCCTCATTAATGATATTTATGCTAGAGTTTTATTTGATTCAGGTGCTGATAAGTCATTTGTAGACCATAAGTTTAGTAAATTACTGAATCTGCCTATTAAAACTCTAGACATTAAATATGAGGTAGAACTAGCAGATGGTACCTTAGAAACTGCTTCAACTCTTCTTGATGGATGCTTTATATCCATTAAGAATCATTCAATCCCGCTATCTCTTTTGCCAATGAAATTGGATGGGTTTGATGTAGTTTTAGGCATGGATTGGTTATCGCATACCCAAGCCCAAATTGCCTACGATAAGAAGCTAGTTAACATCAAAACCCCATCTGGTGAGTTGGTCACCATTCATGGAGATACATACTATGGTTTGCCCTATAACGTATCTATACTCAAAGCATACAAATGTCTGAAGAACGGATGTGTCATCTACATGGCACAAGTGACAATAGATGATCCGAAACCTAAGATTGAAGACATTCCAATCATCTCTGAATACCATGATGTCTTTCTTGATGAACTACCTAGATTACCTCCTGAGAGGCAAGTAAATTCAGAATAGACATTCTACCAGGAGCGGCACCAATTGCATGAGATCCTTACCATCTAGCACCTACAGGAATGAAAGAGCTAAGAACCCAACTGGACAACTTATTGGAAAGGGGTTTTATACAACCTAGCTCATCGCCTTGGGGAGCACGTATATTGTTTGTAAAGAAGAAAGATGGTTCAATGCGTCTGTGCATTGATTACCGTGAGCTAAACAAGGTAACAATCAAGAACCGTTATCCATTGCCCAGGATCGACGATATGTTCAATCAACTCCAAGGGGAAAGTTTCTTCTCGAATATTGATTTAAGATCAGGGTATCATCAACTCAAGGTTAGAACTAAAGATGTACCTAAAACTGCGTTTAGAACAAGGTATGGTCATTATGAGTTCTTAGTAATGCCTTTTGGGCTCACTAATGCAACTGCAGTATTCATGGATCTCATGAATCGAGTCTGCAAGCCGTACCTAGATAAGTTCGTCATTGTATTTATAGATGACATACTTATCTATTCTCGTTATCAAGTTGATCAGGAGAAACATCTTAGATGCATCTTAGGATTGCTACAACAGGAGAAGCTTTATGCTAAATTCTCCAAATGCGAATTCTGGCTTTGCGAAGTCCAATTCCTTGGACATGTTGTGAGCGAGCGCGGTATCCAAGTGGATCCCGCTAAAATAGAAGCAATCATGAATTGGGAAGCACCTAAGACGCCTACTGAGATTCGCAGCTTTCTGGGATTAGCAGGTTATTACAGAAGATTCATTGAGAACTTCTCAAGGATAGCTGCACCGCTAACTACTTTGACTCGCAAGAATGTGAAGTTTGACTGGGGTCCTAAACAACAAGAATCTTTTGAAATCCTTAAGCAAAAGTTAAACAATGCTCCAGTGTTGACATTGCCTGAGGGAATAGAAGAGTTTGTATTTTATTGTGATGCTTCGCACACTGGCATGGGCTGTTTGCTTATGCAGAGAGGCAAGGTGATTTCCTATGCATCACGACAATTGAAGGTGCACGAAAAGAATTACACCACCCACGATCTGGAATTGGGTGTCGTTGTATTTGAACTTAAGTTGTGGAGACATTACTTGTATGAAACCAAATGTGTGATATATTCAGATCACAAAAGAATCCAACACTTGTTCAATCAAAAGGATCTCAATATGAGGCAACGTCGTTGGATGGAAACCTTGAACGACTACGATTGTGAAATTCGCTACCATCGTGGTAAAGCGAATGTAGTCACATATGCATTGAGTATAAAAGAAAGGATTAAACCTATACGGATTAATGCCAAGAGTATTGAACTTAAGAACAGCTTGAATGAAAGGTTGTTAGCTGCTCAGAAGGAAGCTATATTGGAAGCTAACTTTCCAAATAAGAAGTTAGGTGTAACTGCTGATCAGTTGTCACCTGGAAAGGATGGAATCATTAGATTAAATGGTAGGATCTGGGTTCCTATTCATGGAGGACTTAGAGATATAATCCTCTAGGAGGCTCATAACTCCAGATACTCAGTTCACCCTGGAGGTGACAAAATGTATCAAGATTTAAAAGCCAATTATTGGTGGATAGGTTTGAAGAAATCTATAGCCACACACGTAGCTAAATGTTTGACGTGCGCTCAGATTAAAGTTGAACATCAAAAGCAGTCAGGACTACTACAATAGCCAGAACTTCCCACATGGAAGTGGGAGATGGTAACCATGGATTTTATTACCAAGTTACCTAAAACAAGGCATGGAAACGATACTATAGCTCCGACAAACTAGCTCAGTTGTATGTGGATGAGATTGTATCTCTCCACGGAGTGCCAGTATCTATTATATCCGATAGAGATACTAGATACACTTCTCATTTCTGGAAAAGTTTCCAACAATCATTAGGCACTCGTTTGAATTTCAGTACTGCTTACCATCCTCAAACTAATGGACAAAGTGAGCGTACAATTCAAACATTGGAAGATATGCTTCGCGCATGTGTCATTGATTTAGGTGGTAGTTGGGATGACCACCTACCTTTAATTGAGTTCTCTTATAATAATAGTTACCATGCTAGCATACAGGCTGCGCTTTTTGAGGCATTATATGGGAGGAAATGCAGAACGCCTGTTTGTTGGGCTGAAGTTGGACAGACTCAGTTATCAGGACCTGAAATAGTCCTTGAAACAATGGACAAGATTGTTCAAATTCGTGAACGCTTAAAAGCTGCCAGAGATAGGCAGAAAAGCTATGCAGATAAAAGGCGAAAACCTCTAAAGTTTGAGGTAGGAGATAAATTCTTACTAAAGGTATCACCCTGGAAAGGTGTGATGCGCTTTGGTAAGAAGGGCAAACTAAGTCCGAGGTATATAGGACCATTCGAGATCATCGAATGTGTCGGCAGTGTAGCTTATAAGCTAAACTTTCCTGAGGAGCTTAGTGGAATTCACAATGTGTTCCACATCTGTAACTTAAAGAAATATCTAGCTGACGAATCATTAGCAATGTCTCATAAAGACGTACAGATTGATGAAAGCCTGAGGTTTATTGAAATACCTATATCGATCGAGGATCGACAGGTTAAAAAGCTCCGAAGGAAGTATGTACCGATTGTGAAGGTGAAATGGGATGCCCATAGAGGCCCTGAATATACGTGGGAGGTTGAGTCCACTATGCGACAAAAGTACCCTCACTTGTTTCGATAAATCTCGGGGTCGAGATTTCTTTTAAGGGGGTGAGGATGTAACACCTCATAAAAACATGTCCTAAACCCTAAATATGTTAAAGATCGAATTACAAGGACTAAAGTTGTCAAACGATGAAAATACGTATGCGAAGGGACTAAAAGTGTCAACATGCCAAACTAGTACCTCTGATTGACCACTCACGATGAATATATTCTTAAACAAGTAAATTGTCGGACATATGAAACCATTTGTGAAAGTAAACAAAAGTTTACAAGATGCAGGGGTTAAACGTGACAACATGCTAATTCTTACCTCTGAGTGACCTTTTAACGAACCCGGGGCTTCGTAATGTTCGATTATACTCCCAAGAATATGTGATAAAAAATTCACAAGGTTTTGATATCGGTATGCGTTAATTACGCAAACTTTCAAGAACGAGGGTTAAAAGTGTCAACGAGATGAAACTAGTGTTTTCGGTGATCGTTTAATGAAACCGGACTTAAAGGTGTTTGGTTATACTCCCTAGATCATCTACAAACTAACTTCAAGGGTCAATTGTGCCTAAAATGAAAGTTGCATTGCATATAAAGGTACAGGGACCAAAGTTGCCAAGAATAAAACTTGTTTTGCTGGTCCCTTATGGTGTTGTGCTGCGCGACCACTCCTACCTTATGCCGTCGCGTGACGCGACGGCTTCGTTTCGACAGAATGTGCATGCTAGGTGCAGGTCTTCTTCTTCCTTGGCCTCCAAACAAACCACTAAGCTTTCTAATTCGAATTCTATGGATGTTTGATGGTTTTTAAAACCACTTGGGACACCTGGAGCCATCTTACAACATCCCTAAACACCTGTGATGATCTTGTGAGAGTCCCTTGCACTATAAATAGAGGCATTGGCTGCCATACTCTTTGCTCATTCAAAACTTTCACTCCTCTCACTTGCTTGAGCATTCTTGAGCTTTCTCTGGGATTCCTGATCAAGAGGTAGCCCACCATAGTTCAATTTTCATGCAAGGACCTGCTGTAAGTGTCCTTAGCCACTCTAGTTTGGTTTTTATATGTTTAGAGACCAAAAGTCAAAGTTGTCGTAATAACGCTTTGACTTTCGGTTTAGACCTAAATGTACCAGCCATTGTTCGAGGCGAATATGGCTACGTGATCCTAATTAGGTAGGTGTTAATCCCTCAAAAGGGCACCTCCTAATTATCACGTTTACTTAGTTAATTGTCAGGTCAAAGTAACTCGTCAAAAAGTCAAACTAGTCAGATTTTCAAATAATAATTAAAACTGATAATGTAGAAGTTATAAATCATGTTTTGTCACTTAAATAACTTGGTAAATATTATTAGAACATGTCTAAGCATGTTCAACCCGACAATTCTAAGTTTAGGGTCGGTTCGCAACCGAAAGTCGCAAAAGCTTGACTTTTGCCTTGACTATCAGTTCTGACCCGATTAAGCTTAAATCCTTTATGTTTTAAACTTCCATTTGGACTATATAATGTTGTAGTATAACCCTCTGAGGTTATATTACCTGGTCACTTATTATTCCGAATTATATGCAAGTTTCCGTTATTATGCTTTTAGTTGACCATTATGCCCTTATAGTCTAAAAATGCGATTTTTGAATATATGGACATACAAATAACTTAGTTACTGATATATAAACATGTCTAAATTATTTTGACATTATTTTCTGGTCTCAAATTGATGTTATGCAAGATATCGTAAATTTAGCTTTTATAAAGTCTAAATTACCATTTTATGCATAAACCTTGATTAAACATAAATTTTGACCCTAAACTCATTACCTACTGTTGTGATATCATTTTTAGGAATTTTTGGAATGATGGGTCAGATTATATACTGACCATAACTTTGAGTTTTTGAGTAAATTCTATAATTGACGATAATGTTTTTTTTGCTAATAAAATGATATTTACATACGATTAACATGCCAAACCTTTTTCTACTGATTTAATATGAAAAATAAAATATTTTAAACATCCAAGGCTGATCAAAATCTCAGAGTCACATAAACATCGCAAATATCGTCAATTATCGACTTTTACGCTAATTAGGTACATGGTATGGTTTAAAACCATATTTAGCACCCAAGACTTGGTACCTACTGAATTTATAAATAAATTTTAATATTTTTACAGTAGGTATAAGTCATGAACTCAGACTTCCAATTTTGTCCTTAAAAACATATGTGAAATGACCAAAATACCCTTTCGGGGCATAGTTTGGCCATAAATGGTAAACCACACATATGTATGATATCCTACTGTTATAACATCATAAAATAAATATTTTACATAATGTTTTAGACCAGAACATCAGATTACCTTAAAACCTCTTTTATAAATCTTAAAATGACCAAAATGCCCTTACGGGACTTAATTTGGTTTTAAATACTTTTTGGGCATATATGTTAACATCCTACTGATGTCTTAACATATTTTAAGCATAATAACACATGGGACTTGTATATGGTTTATTCGGTTACCCGTTATGCAATTATGCGTTCGGTTCGGTTTATGTAACTAGTTTACATGAATTAGCCAAAATGGGTTTAACCTTATCATTTAAATTTCAAAATCCAGAATGTGTTTAGTTTACCCATATTATACAAGTATTCAAACTTGTCGGGTCTAAATCACATTCTATTCCGGTCTCCGCTTAATCTAGCGTTTCGAACCGTAAAATATCTTTCAAGTTAATATGGAAATTACACATATACTCTTATTCACTTAATTAAATAGTATCAAATAACCAAATAATTACCATCATGCCATTCACTAAAAATCTCAAGATCATAAAAATCAAGGGCCCAGATCAGTTCACGCAGTTCACTTTGGAGAAGTTGTTCACATTTGATCCTAATCCTATATATATATATATATATATATATGGGTGTGAATTTCTGACACGACCTGAAAATCCAACATGAACCTAACACGAAATTCGCGGGTTTAGGTTTAGTCTAAACGGGTTCGGGTCAGTTTCAGGTTGAACCCGCGAACCCGTTTAGGTTAACGGGTCGGGTTCGGGTCTACCTGGTCGGGTTGGTGGGTTGAACCGTTTAACACATTTATACTGTATTATATTTTTTTACAATATATTTTATGTTATAAATTAAATAGGGTGTGCCTTTAAAAAAAATAGGTGTTTTGGTCAAAAATTACCGAAACAATTAAGTGATCAAATTAGTTAAGTGAGGTAGTGTGCTAGAATTATGTGTGAAAAATATGTTAACCAAGTTAATTGTAAAAACAGTTTCAGGATATGGCTCAGGATATAAAGTTGTATCTATGATCAAACAATGAGCGAAAAAGTAAAGGTTGACACGTGATGTACGAGGAAAGCCCTTGATCAATCTAGATCACCGGCACAAAAACTCGGGAGCTGACAATCGCAGCTGCCTTGTTCTTCTATTACTTCAAATATCAGGATACAGTGCAGGATGTGATGCGGATCAACTAGGTGTTACAATGTAATTCGAATACAAGTGTTTGTGTATAGTGTTTGCAGTGAACTAGAGAGCAAAAGTGTTTGAAAGTGTGTGTGAAAGTTGTGTGCCTTAATCTGATCCGCCCCCATCTATTTATAGTAAAAGAAATGTAACAAACTATCCTAATAAACCGGGATCTGGCGAATATTCCCCACTCGAACGTTGTAGACCTGGTCTTTCGGGTTCAACGTCTCTCACATAACAGATACGCCCGAGTCTTGAGGAGAAGAAGTCCATCTGACCGTTAGTAACCCACAACACCTAACCTGCACGTGGTTAATTCAATTAACCCCAGGATATGTACGCTCAGAAAATGACCCATAACAATTGTCCCCAAATATATCTGTTGGTATACCAATCCAACAGATATATTTTAAAATTCTATCTCGTAAATCAAGGCAATTAAAACGAAACGATGGTTGAGGTGACATTGTGCCATTTTCAATGCAATATTTACTCTTTACTCCTCTATATTTAGCCTATAATTAGCTGAGATATTTCTCATTATTATCATTACTCTTCAAGCGATTTCCAGGTAACTATTCTTTTCTTCATCCCCTATTTTCTTTCCAGAGTTTCTTTTAATTTGCTTCAACACTCTCCATGGCATCACGGACAAGATCTCGTTCGGATGAACCAGTCCCAACCCTCGTGAGTCAAAACCTCATACGAGAACCAGAAAAAGAAATCTGCTGCTTCAATAATGCCGATATCGCTGCCCTCAAGAATTCCGGCGCCTTTCCTGCTGGAACAGTCATTCGTCCTTTTGATCGGGAGATCCGATCAGACGTGTCATCAGACAAGTGGGTCTGTTTTTTCGCCTACCCCTTTTCTTTGGGACTCCGGTACCCATTTCCACCCTTTATCTCTCATTTCTTCGACCTCACCGGCCTTAGTTATGCTCAAATTATGCCAATGGTCTGGCGAGTTTTGATGGTGCTAGATCAAATCAGATCTCGCCATTGCCCTAACCTGTGTATTGAAGACCTCCCTATAGCATACCGGTTGAGGTCCCATGGCGACAGCCATTTTCTTTTGTTTTCCACCTCCAAAAGTCCTTTAGTTCTTAAGGCCACCAAGAACGAAGACCGATGGCGGTGAAAGTTCTTTTTCATGAAAAGAGACTCTATCGACAAGGGTTTCGATCTGCCGATTAGATGGTTAACCAAGGGTAGGATCTAGGGTTTTAGGAATATCCCCAAGTGTATCCTTAAACTATATCCCTTCTCCAAGCCAGGTTAAGGATGGCTTATGAGGCCAAGAGCTTGGGCTTCGAATGCCCCTCCTGGAATGTAAAGGCTTGGGAAGCTAAACTACAGGATCTTGGAGGTCATCCCGTCGCGCATCCTGCAAAGCATGCTGGTGAAGAGCCTTCTAAGGCTGCAGAGGAAGTGGCCAATGCTGGTGATGATGCCGAGAGAAATCCTGAGGGGGATGCTGGTGCAGATACTGGGAAAGAAGTTGTTGATTAAGAAGGTGCTGCCCCTTAGGCGGCAAAGTGGGCGATGATGGATATACGTGCCAAGGCCGGAGCCCATTTTTTTAAATTTCATGGTTGTGGTTTGTACAAACAATTTACTTTTCCCGTCGTTGAACAATTTATATTTCCTGCACTAGAACAATACAATGACCAAAGGTGGATGGGTCCTGGGTTTCAGGATGAAGCCCTTGGTCATCGGTTAGTATAACCTGTTTTGAATGTCGTAATGGTTGAAGGTGGACAGGTCCCGTTTTGAGATAGAACCTTCAACCGTTACACAAGTATGGTAAAGACTAATTGTGCTTTTGGTGGATGGGCCTCGGTTTGAGGTGAATCCAAAAGCACAACTTTTGACATGTTAATAATATAACTTCCTTTTGACTTATTTGTTGTTGCCTTTTAATTTCTGTCATGCATTCCTTAATGTAGATTTTAGCTTTGCAAAATTTTGTACAACTATCTTTTGAAAATATCCTGATCGATATACTCAGTGATATATTATGAAAGCTTTCATTAAATAAAACTTCTAAAAATTCAATCAACTTTAGAGAAAACTTTTAAAGAATAAAAGAAAGTCCACTTTCTAAAACCTGTTTTGACAATACTTGTTTGATCAAGGTTTTAATTTCAAACTAGTATTACTTCCAAATATTTTAATCAAATATCCTGAAAAGTATACATTTTGAGAATATGTCCCGAGAATTTATCCTAATCAGGATTCCTAAGCTTCTGTAAAACATAGTTTCAAAAACTCATATAATGTTTACAAAGGAAAGATCATACCAGGAATAGAGTGTAACCCTATTCTCAAACTTCAATCCTTTTGCAACTTTTCCAATGAAGATGTCCCCTGTCTGAGACACTTAGTGTACTAGGTCCGAGCTTTATCCTTTGAGCTTTACACAATTGCCTCAGTAGGAATGTCCCCTGTGCACAATGTCTTCGAATACTTAGAAATCTTCTGGACATCAGTTCCAATTGTATAGACAATTTTTCGTGTTACAGGGGTAAAACCCAAAAATGTACTGGAGATAAATCCCTCGTATCCTGGCGGAAATCCCAAATTTTCGTGCGCTACAGGCGGGAGTGTATAAACTCCAAGACTTAGAAAGGTGAAAACCTTTAAACCTTAGAGCGTATGAAAATACCCTTTCGTGAGAGAGGGTGATCAATCCTCATATACCTTTAGGATTCAGGATATAGCCAATAGTAACGAAATTATCAGCCACTTTTACATGAACTGGTCCCGCCACCTTGAACTATTCCCGAATAACTTGCGCTCCAGGCGGGGTGTTTAAACCCAATTCGAAAGAAAGGTGAATACCTTTAAACCTGTGAAGGGATCAGGATCCCTTATACGTGAGAGAGGGGGCAGTCCTCTAATCTTCTGAAGTATCCTGAGTGTGTATCCTGGTGCTATATCCCGAAGCATATACTGCAAAACATTTTCAAACTAAGGTGGGTGTTAGCTTGGCTAACACCCCTCCGATGCTTAAGTCAGTATTGGGTTTCAAAGAAAAAATGAAATCAAACATATTTAAAAGAGATAGAATTCATACCATCCTGAGTTAGAAATTAAATTCTAAACTCACTTGAAATAAAGCTTAAGGTGTATAGCATTCCAAGATCTCGGTAGCATATCCCCCTCCATATTCTTGAGTCAGTATGCACCTTTTCCTGATTCTGATTCAACCTCATATGGTCCTTCCCATTTTGGGGCCAGCTTTCCATTAACAGGATTAGTAGTATTCTGAAAAGCCTTTCTTAACACCCAATCTCCAACTTTGAACCTTCTAGTCCTTATATTCTTGTTATATGCTCTGGATATCCTTTGTTGATATGCTGCCATTCTTAGCCGTGCTGCATCTCTTGTCTCATCAATAGTATCCTGCTCATGGCATAGGACTTCAGGATTCTGCTCAGGATTCCTGAGGTTGGATCTTACTGTGGGTATCACCATTTCCGTCAGGATCACCGCTTCTGCTCCAAACACTAAGGAAAATGGGGTTTGACCGGTTGCATTTTTTACCGTCGTTCTATCAGCCCACAAAACAAAGGGTAGTTCTTATGCCCATCTTCCTTTCTTGGCCCCTAATCTCTTCTTCAAGTTGTTGATAATTATCTTATTTGAGGATTCAGCTTGTCCATTTGCTTGAGGATGTTGTTAGGGGTCATTTTCTTAACATACGTATCCTGATCAATATCCTGCCTTTGTTTGTTTATCTGTGACCAGGATGCTGGAAGAGGATATTGCTAACATCTTGGGCAATATCCTGAGGCTTGTTGAATTAACCACGTGCAGCTTGAGGGCTGAGACTTGCTAACGGTCAAGAGGACTTCTTCTCCTCAAGACTCGGACGAATTTGTTAAGGAAGAGACGTTGAGCCCGAAAGACCAGGTCTACAACGTTCGAAGAAGGAATATTCGGTGGATCCCGCAAGTTTAGGATAGTTTGTTATTTTATCTTTACTATAAATAGATGGGGGCGGATCAGCTTAGAACACACAATTTTTCACTAACACTCTCATACACTTACACTCTATAGCTCATCGCAAACACCACACTTGTATTCAAGTTTCGTTGTAACACTTAGTCGATCCGTACCACATCCTGCATTGTATCCTGATTTTTGAAGCAATAGAAGAACTAGGCAGCTGCGATTGTCAGCTCCCGAGGTTTTATGCCGGTGATCTAGATTGATCAAGGGCTTTCCTCGTACATCCCGTGTCGTTTACTTTACTTTTGCTCATTGTTTGATCATAGATACAGTTCTATATCCTGAGCCGTATCCTGAAACTGTTTTTATAAATTAACTTGATTAACATATTTTCTACACTCATTTCTAGCACACTACCTCACTTAACTAATTTGATCACTTAATTACTTCGGTAATTTTTGACCAAAACAATTTGGCGCCCATCGTGGGGCAAGTGGTGCTCTCTTTACTAAAATTTTTTGTCAAATCGCTAATCGGTTTTCTATTTTCAAAACTTTTTGCCACATTGTCCATAATTGCCTCAAGATCAAACATGAGTTCCTCTACTGTGTCTGCTATGACTTCTGCTACTACCGGTTCGGTGCTTCCACCACCTCCTCCAAGGATGCCAGCCTCTACACAATCTCAAGATGTTATCCCTACTCGGAGTGTCCAGGGATCTGCTCCTGTTTTAGCTTCTAATGATGAAATTTTAACTTTATTTGGAAGTGTGCAGGAACAAATGAGGCAGCAACGGGAAACAAACCAAATGCTTTTAAGGGAAATACAACTCCTGAAGTCTGGCTCGAGCAGATCTGCTGAGGACAATGTCACTCCATTACATCCCAGAGCGTTGAACTTTAGTTCGGCTGTGTATACCGAGGATAACAGGGGAAATATCGTGCCCAGTCTTCCTCAGAATCATACTCCTGAAATACCCTCCTCGGTCAGGATGTCAACCATGAGGAGCTCAGGATATGCTTCAGGATATGGGCAAAATCCTCCAACGGGTAACGTGTCAAATAATAATAATACTCATGCTACTAACAGTGGTGGATCTTTGCAGGATACAGGCGTAACATCAGCGCTTACCAGGGAACTTCAGAAGTTGAAGGACATGATATCTAGTGTACCTGGGGTGGTCCAGCCGATCCCGGAAGTGTCTCAAGACAGCCACAAGATATCTCGTTTTGCATATCCTATCTGTGATGCTGAGATCCCAAAGAGATTCCAAACTCCCAACATGAAGCTTTATGATGGGAGTACGGATCCTGAGGAGCATATTGCTCAGTATAGGGAAAGAATGGAGATTAACCCTATCCCTCCGGAGCTCAAGGAAGCGTGCTTGTGCAAGGGATTTGGTTCTACCCTAACAAGATCGGCCTTAAAATGGCTATTAAACGTTCCTCCTCACTCAATTACTTCATTTGCTCATTTGGTTAATTTATTTAACAGTCAATTTTCTTGTAGTCGGAGTTTTGAGAAACTAACCAGTGATCTTTACAGGATAACTCAAGGGCCTCAGGAATCCTTGAGGGATTATGTGAACAAATTCAGTCGAGAATCCTTAGATATTCCACATCTTGATGTTGCAACAGCTGTGCAAGCTTTCAAGATGGGGTTACAAAAGGATTCTCAGTTTTATCAGGATCTTGTAATGAATCCCTGCAGGAATCTTGACGAAGCTCGTAACAGGGCTTTGAGATATATCCGTCTGGAAGATGACAGGAAGATGCAAGAAAGGATGAACACATCCAACACTTATGAGTCAACTAATAGGAAGTCAGAATCCTCGTTCAAGTCATATCGGCCTAAGCCGTATAGTAGAAATGAAAACAAAAGAGTGAACGCTGTTGAAGATGAGGATCCTGAAGAGTATCCTGAGTTGTCTGAATATTTCTTTTCTGTTAATATTCCTGAATTGATGTATGCTATGCAGGGTCTAGGAGACAAGGCTAGGTGGCCTCGAAAGAATCAACAAAAGGCTGACTGGAAAGATAAATCAAAATGGTGTGCTTACCACGAAGATTTCGGACATGTGACTGAGGATTGCATTGCTCTAAGGAAAGAAATAAGCTATCTTCTAAGCAAGGGATATCTGAAAGATCTCTTAGGAAGAAAGAAGAATAAGGGTCAGGATACTGAGAAGGATCCTGAACGAGCAGCATCACCTCCCGCGGATGCCAAGATAATCAACTTCATTTCGGGAGGATCTGGCATTTGTGGAACTTCGTATTCGGCAGCAAAGAGACATGCAAAGGAAGCCAAGGCTGAAAGGGGAGACAAACCTGTCAGGATGACTACCCTCACAACTGACAAAGTGATCACTTTTAATGCTGATGACAGGGATACTGTCCAAGATCCTCACCATGATGCTCTGGTAATAACGTTATATGTGGCTAACCATTTTGTACGCAGGATACTGGTTGATAATGGCAGCTCCGTCAACATAATCCAACTAGAAACTCTAAAGAGAATGAATGTATCTCCAATGGATATCACTTCAAAGCCTACCGTGCTTGTTGGATTCAGTGGAGAGGCTAGAAACACAGTGGGAGAGATAAAGTTGCCAGTATACGTTGAAGGAGTCAACTCGATACAACGTTTCTGTGTGATGGATTCTCTATCCTGCTATAACGTCATACTGGGAAGACCGTGGATTCACGATATGAAGGCCGTGCCATCAACATATCACCAATGCATCAAGATACCTACCCCTTGGGGAGTGGTCAAAGTTGATAGTGATCAGCAGGAGGCGAAAGAATGCTACTCATCCTCAATGAAATCCTCAACCAAACCTAGTGCAGCATAGCAATTAAAGACACGGGCCCAGGATATCGTGGAGGATCCGGAGCAGGATGTGAAGAAGATTATCCTGGACCAGGATAATCCCGATATTTCGGTGCTCGTAGGGACCAATATCCCTCAGGATATTGAAGAACAATTAATTAACTTTTTGAAATGCAGGATGTCTACGTTTACATGGAAGCATGAGGATATGACAGGCATATCCAAAGATATTATCACTCACAAGCTTGGAATTGATAAATCATTCAAGCCTGTGCAGCAAAAAAGAAGGAAATTTGCTCCTGAGCGGAACACGATTATCCAGGAGGAAGTAGAGAGATTATTAAAATCCAGAATGATCAGGGAGGTTAAATTCCCAAGGTGGCTAGCAAACGTGGTTGTAGTACAGAAGAAAAATGGGAAATGGAGAGTTTGTGTGGACTACACAGACTTGAACAAAGCTTGTTCTAAAGACCCATTTCCTCTTCCACACATTGATGCAATGGTAGATGCCACTGCTGGGCATGAAATGCTGACCTTCATGGACGCATCTTCAGGATTTCAACAGATCCAAATGGAACCTTCTGACCAGGAGGATACTGCCTTCATGACACCAACAGGTATTTATTGTTATACAGCTATGCCTTTTGGTTTGAAAAATGCAGGTGCAACATACCAAAGATCGGTAAACATGATGTTCAAAGACAAACTGGGGGACACCATGGAAGTATATATCGATGATATGGTGGTGAAATCTAAAAAGGCTGAGGATCACCTCCAGGATATCAAGGGAGCATTTGATATCCTGGATCAATACAACATGAAGCTGAATCCTGCTAAATGCCATTTCGGAGTGGGGGCAGGAAAGTTTCTTGGATATATGGTGATAAAGAGGGGGATAGAAGCAAGCCCAGAGCAGATCAAAGCTATCCTGGATATAAAATCACCCTCAAACATGAAGGACGTACAAAGATTAACGGGCCGAGTAGCAGCTCTAAACAGATTTATCTCAAGATCCTTAGAGAAATGCAAAGACTTCTATGATATCCTAAAGAAGAACAAAAGATTCGAATGGGGGGAAAAGCATGAAGCAGTCCTGCAGGATTTGAAACGGTATCTCTCAACCGCACCTCTATTGATGAAGCCGGAAAATGGTGAACCACTATCCCTGTACCTTGTTGTATCAGGGAATGTTGTAAGTGCCGTTCTTATAAAAGACCATGAAGGTCAGCAATATCCTGTTTATTATGTTAGTAAAAGTTTGTTAGATGCTGAAACTAGGTATTCTCATTTAGAAAAATTGATACTAGCGTTAGTCATGGCATCAACGAAACTTAGACATTACTTTGAGACACATAGGATTCATGTTAAAACAAATTATCCTGTTAAAAATGAGCTTAGGAAACCAGAGATGTCAGGCAGGATGGCCAAATGGTCAGTGAAATTAAGTGCTTTTGATTTAGTATATGAACATAGGAATGCCATAAAGTCTCAGGCTTTAGCTGACTTTGTGGCTGATTTCAGTAGTGACATTCAGGACGAGGTAGACCTAGAAGTTCAACAGTTAGGAGAATCCTCAGGATCCTGGACATTATATACTGACGGTGCATCCAATGTAAGAGGAGTAGGATTAGGAATACTACTAAAATCGCCACAGGGGGACATATTACCCCAGGCTATTAGGTGTGAATTTCCTGCTACTAATAATGAAGCAGAGTATGAGGCTTTAATTGTAGGATTAGAATTGGCTAAGAGCATGAGTATCAAAAATTTGCAAGTATATGTTGACTCTTTGTTAATTACTAACCATTTTAATGGATCCTATGCAGTTAAGGGTGAGAAATTAATCGAATATCTCGATATTCTCAAAAAATTAGCAGGATATTTCGATGTTTTTATACTTGAACAGGTACCAAGGGAGGATAATGCTGAAGCGGATGCCTTAGCAAATTTGGGATCATCGATCAAGATACCTGAAGGGACGCAAATACCAATATTACATGTCCTATATCCTGCAACGAATCCTCAGGATAAAGAAGTAGCTGGTATTCAGGATCCTGGAGTAGAACATCCTGAAGAGGATCCTAAATCCTGGACGGCTCCAATCATGAAATATCTCAAAGAAGGACACATCCCCGAAAATGAAAATCCTAAGGCATTTAGGATGAAGGTATCACGATTCACTATTATAGATAATATTTTATACAAGAAATCTCTTGCAGGACCGTATTTGAGGTGCTTGGAGGATCCTGAAGCCAAGGAAGTACTTCAGGATATACATGAAGGGGATTATGGTAACCATGCTGGGGGCATATCATTATTCTCAAAAGTATTAAGGACAGGATATTATTGGCCAACAATGAGAAAAGATGCCGCAGAATATGCTTGAAGATGTGACGCATGTCAAAAACATAGTAACATACTGCATCAACCTGCTGAACCATTGTATCCTATTGTTTCCCCTTGGCCGTTTATGAAGTGGGGTATGGATATAGTGGGAAAGCTACCGAAAGCTCTGGGGGGAAAAGTCTTTATGCTAGCAATGACGGATTATTTCTCTAAGTGGGTTGAAGCTGAAGCATTTGTTCAAGTTAGAGACCAAGAAGTAGTATCCTTCATAAAGAGGAATATCCTGACCAGATTCGAAGTACCAGCTGAGATAATCTGTGATAATGGTTCTCAGTTCATAAGTAAGAGGACTACTGACTTTTGCAAGAGTTGGGGAATCAAAATGATCACGTCTACTCCGGTACATCCTCAAGCAAATGGACAAGAAGAATCCTCAAACAAGATAATTGTCAATAACTTAAAGAAAAGGCTTGTAGCCAAAAAAGGAAAATGGGCAGAAGAATTACCCTTTGTTTTATGGGCTGATAGGACAACGGTAAAGAATGCAACGGGCCAAACCCCATTTTCCTTGGTGTTTGGAGCAGAAGCAATGATTCCAACGGAAATGACGATACCTACTGCAAGATCTGTCTTAAGTGATCCTGAGAAGAATCCTGAAGCCTTGAGTCAGGATTTAGACACTACAGATGAAAAGAGAGATGCGGCAAGGCTAAGGATGGCAGCATATCAACAGAGAATATCCAGGGCATATAACAAGAATATTAGAACCAGAAGATTTAAGGTTGGAGATTGGGTGTTAAGAAAGGCTTTTCAAAATACTACTAATCCTGCCGATGGCAAGTTAGCTCCAAAATGGGAAGGACCATACGAAGTTGAATCAGAAGCAGGGAAAGGAGAATACAGACTCAAGAATATGGAGGGGGATATGCTACCGAGATCTTGGAATGCTATACACCTTAAGCTCTATTTCAAGTGAGTTTAGAATTCAATTTCTAACTCGGAGTGGTATGAATTCTATCTTTTTTAAATATGTTTTGGTTTAATTTGTTCTTTGAAACTCAATACTGACTTAAGCATCGGAGGGGTGTTAGCCAAGCTAACACCCACCATAGTTTACAATTGTTTTGCAAGATATGTTTCAGGATATAGCTCCAGGATATGCACTCAGGATAACTCAGAAGATTAGAGGATTGGCCCCCTCTCTTACGTTTAAGGGATACTTATCCCTTCACAGGTTTAAAGGTATTCACCTTTCTTTGGAATTGGGTTTGAACACCCCGCCTGGAGCGCAAGTTATTCAGGGATAGTTCAAGGTGGCGGGACCAGTCCATGTAAAAGTGGCTGACAATTTCGTTACTGTTGGCTATATCCTGAATCCTAAAGGTATATGAGGATTGATCACCCTCTCTCACGAAAGGGTATTTTCATACTCTCTAAGGTTTAAAGGTTTTCACCTTTCTAAGTCTTGGAGTTTATACACTCCCGCCTGTAGCGCATGAAAAGTTGGGATTTTCCCCAGGATACAAGGGATTTATCTCCAGTACATCCTTGGGTTTTACCCTTGGGACATAAAAAAAATTGCTTATGCAATGGAAACTGACATTAAATAGATTTCTAAGATACTTGAAGACATTGTATACAGGGGACATTCCCACCAAGGTGGTGGTGTAAAGCTAAAAAGATGAAGTTTGCAACTAATGCACTAAGTACCTTGCACAGGGGACATCTTCATTGGAAGAGTTGCGAAGGGATTGAAGTTTGGTAATAGGTTTATATCCTATTTCTGGTATGATCTTTCCTTTGTAAGCCTCATTTAAGTTTTTAGTAACACTATGTTGAGTATCCTGATATGTATCCTCAAAGTGCTTTTAAGGATATGTGATTAGGGTGTTTGAAACCAGTATTAGGTTGGAACTCTGATCATTTAAATATCAAAACTTGGTTTTGAAAAGATAAACTATTTTTTACTTTCTAAAGAAATTTTTACAAAGTTGAAGGAACGTTTGGAAGATCTATCTAATAAAAGGCTTTTGCAGTATGTTGCTGAGCATACTGATTAGGATATTTTATAAGATAACAATACAAAATATTTACAAAGATAAGACTCACACTAAGAAATATAAGGTAATGCAAGGTAACAGAAAATAAGTCAAAAGATGAAATTATTCTTAAAGCAATCAATACTGGTTGATAACCGAAGGTTTCATCCTGAAACCCAGGACCCATCCGCCTTCGGTTATCAAATTGTATAGAGACAGAAATGAAAATTGTTCATAAAAACATAAAATTGTTCGAATAAAAATAAGCTCTAGGGGGTAGTGCCTTCTTGGTCCATAGCGGTTTCAGCAACATCCATCTTGGGATCCGCCTCAGCATCCTTTTCAGCATTGGTTGCCTTTTCAACTGCTTTAGAAGGTTCATCGACAGTTGATTTGGAAGAAGTACCGCCAAGATTCTTCAGCTTGGTCTCCCATGCACCAACGTCCCAAGAAGGGCATTCGAAGCCTAATGTTTTGGCTTCATGAGCCATCTTCAACCTAGCCTGGAGAAGGGAAATGACGACGGAACTTTTGAGGCTTTCTCGGTAACTGACCATATCCCGTTCGTACTGCACATGGGCAGCTTCCAGATCGGCCTGGGCTTGAAGAGTAGCTTTGTTGAGAGTAACTTGGTGTTCTTGGGTCATAGTTTTGTATTTCTCCTCGTAATGACGAGACTTGGCGGCCGCAATCATGCCTTGGTCAGAGATTGTGAGTTCTGCTTCCTTTAGCTTAGATTCAAGTGTTTTGTTAAGCTTGCAGGATTCTTGATATAAATGAACCAAACGCTCAAGACCCTACAAAGGTAAGAGGACAGGGATTAATATTATTAAATCTTTGAAAATAGTCTAAATTGCAGGATATGATATGAAGATACTAACCTGGTTGAGAAAAGAAGTCATAAAACCACTGGCTTCAATGAACCCGTGCTTTTCATAAGGAAAGGTGTCAGAAATGACAGGGGAATCGGGTTCTTTCCTTTTGCGGGAACTTGAACTCCGGGGCTTGGTAGCCGGTGAAGGTTTAGGAATGATGATGGCTTTGGAGGTGCTGGGTTTGGATGTAGCAGTAGTCTTGGAGCCAGATTCTTTCTTGACCTGGATCTGGTCAGAATAGCTATCCAGTTCATCAAGGTCAAAGACTTCAGGGATCTTAGCTGGTGCTGCATAAAGGGTAACCGGTAAACGGTATTGATTCTCTCTTCTAACTCAGCGGTAGGGGGAGCAACTTCCTTGAAGTTCACTGCATAAAGATCAAAAAGAAGAATATTAATAGAGGATAACAATCAAATCGTCTATGAGGATATTTATGATCCTACCGGTGGTTAACCACTCCACCGGAAGGTTGGCACCCTCAGCAATGGAATCTCGTTTGACAAAGAAGAATTTGCGTTGCCATCTGTCTTTTTTTTTGGTGGCTTTAAGAATCAGGGGTTTGCTGGAGGTCGAGAAGAGCAAGAACCGGCTAGAGCCGTGGGATCGGAGGCGATAAGCAATAGGTAAATCCTCGATGCAGAGGTCAGAACAATGGAGGTTTTTGATTTGGTTGAGTACAATTAGTACTCTCCAAACCATGGGCATGGTTTGAGCAAAAGAAATGGCAGTAATACGAAAGAATTGCATCATGAATTCAGGAAAAGGGTATCGAAGACCTAGTGAAAAAGGATATGCTGGAAAACAGATCCATTCGGTAGAAGAAACATCCGATCGGATTGACCGATCGAATGGCCTAAAAACTGTGCTGTCGGGGAAAGCGCCGGAGGCTCTTAAAGCTGCAATGTCTGCGTTGTCAAAAGCGCAGATCTCCTTTTCGGGATATTTAAGAAGATTCTGCTGGGTGAAGGTCTCGGCGACCATTGCTAGAAAGATGAAGTAAGTTGACAGGAAAGAAGATCAGAAATGGAGAATTACCTGAAGGGTCTGTTGAAGATATCTGCTTTTCAAACAAGAAAAGAGAAGATATAGGGGCATCGTGGATCTCCATTGAGTAGAAAACGCGTTGGAAGTTACGATGTGATCTTGACCGTCGCTTCGTTTTAAATACCTTGAGTTAAGGGATAAGATTTTTGAAATATATCCGTTGGATTGGTATACCAACCGATATATTTGGGGACAATTGTTAGGGGTCATTTTCTTAACATACGTATCCTGATCAATATCCTGCCTTTGTTCGTTTATCTGTGACCAGGATGCTGGAAGAGGATATTGCTAACATCTTGGGCAATATCCTGAGGCTTGTTGAATTAACCACGAGCAGGTTGAGGGCTGAGACTTGCTAACGGTCAAGAGGACTTCTTCTCCTCAAGACTCGGACGAATTTGTTAAGGAAGAGACGTTGAGCCCGAAAGACCAGGTCTACAACGTTCGAAGAAGGAATATTCGGTGGATCCCGCAAGTTTAGGATAGTTTGTTATTTTATCTTTACTATAAATAGATGGGGGCGGATCAGCTTAGAACACACAATTTTTCACTAACACTCTCATACACTTACACTCTATAGCTCATCGCAAACACCACACTTGTATTCAAGTTTCGTTGTAACACTTAGTCGATCCGTACCACATCCTGCACTGTATCCTGATTTTTGAAGCAATAGAAGAACTAGGCAGCTGCGATTGTCAGCTCCCGAGGTTTTATGCCGGCGATCTAGATTGATCAAGGGCTTTCCTCGTACATCCCGTGTCGTTTACTTTACTTTTGCTCATTGTTTGATCATAGATACAGCTCTATATCCTGAGCCGTATCCTGAAACTGTTTTTACAAATTAACTTGATTAACATATTTTCTACACTCATTTCTAGCACACTACCTCACTTAACTAATTTGATCACTTAATTACTTCGGTAATTTTTGACCAAAACAGATGTACCAGGGTAGATGTAATCATTTTGATTCCCCAACTCTTGCAGAAGTCAGTAGTCCTTTTACTTATAAATTGAGATCCGTTGTCACAAATTATCTCAGCTGGTATTCCAAACCTAGTCAGGATATTCCTTTTTATGAAGGATACCACTTCCTGATCTCTAACTTGAACAAATGCTTCTGCTTCAACCCACTTGGAGAAATAATCTGTCATTGCCAACATGAAAACCTTTCCTCCTGGAGCCTTTGGAAGCTTTCCCACTATATCCATACCCCACTTCATAAACGGCCAAGGGGAAACAATAGGATACAGCGGTTCAGCAGGCTGATGTAATATGTTACTATGTCTTTGACATGCATCACATTGTCGAGCATATTCCGTGGCATCTTTCCTCATCGTCGGCCAATAATATCCTGTCCTTAATATTTTTGAGAATAAGGACCTGCCCCCAGTATGGTTGCCACAATCCCCTTCATGTATATCCTGAAGTACTTCTTTGGTTTCGGGGTTCTCCAAGCACCTCAGATATGGTCCTGCAAGAGATTTCTTATATAAAACATCATTTATAATAGTGAATCGTGATACCTTCATTCTAAAGGCTTTAGGATTCTCATTCTTTGGGATGTGTCCTTCCTTGAGATATCTTATGATTGGAGACGTCCAAGACTTAGGATCCTCCTCAGGATACTCCTCATCGGGATTCTGAATACTTATTACTTCTTTATCCTGAGGATTCGTCGCAGGATATAGGATATGTAATATTGGTATTCGGGTCCCTTCCGGTATCCTGACCGATGATCCCAGATTTGCTAAGGCATCAGCTTCAGCGTTATCCTCTCTTGGTACCTGTTCAAGTATAAAAATATCGAAATATCCTGCTAATTTTTTGAGAATTTCGAGATACACGATTAACTTCTCTCCTTTAACTACATAGGTTCCATTAAAATGATTAGTGATTAACAAAAAGTCAACATATATTTGCAAATTCTTGATATTCATATTTTTAGCCAACTCTAATCCTGCAATTAAAGCCTCATATTCTGCCTCATTATTAGTAGTAGGAAATTCACACCTAATAGCCTGGGGTAGTATGTCCCCCTGTGGCGATTTTAGTAGTATACCTAAACCTACACCTCTTACGTTAGATGCACCATCAGTATACAATGTCCAACATTCTAAGTTTTCTCCTAGCTGCTGTACTTCTAAATCTACTTCGTTTTGAATGTCACTACTGAAATCAGCCACAAAGTCAGCTAAAGCCTAAGACTTAATGGCATTTCTAGGCTCATATAGTAAATCATAAGCACTCAATTTTACTGACCACTTAGCCAACCTACCTGACATCTCGGGTTTCCTAAGCACGTTTTTAACAGGATACTTGGTTTTAACATGAATCCTATGCGTCTCAAAATAATGTCTAAGTTTTGTTGATGCCATAACTAGGGCTAATATCAATTTCTCTAGATGAGAATATCTAGTTTCAGCATCTAGTAAACGTTTACTAACATAATAGACAGGATATTGCTGACCTTCATGGTCCTTTATAAGAACGACACTTACAACATTCCCTGATACAGCGAGGTATAGGTGTTTTGGTCAAAAAATTTGTTGAGGATATTGCAACCAAACTCTTTGTTACGGGGTATGATGCTAATTATGTATATCAATGACAAGGATCACTTCAATGTAATTTGCACAAATGACACAAGGATGTATACGGGGAAAAAGCCCTTGATCAAGAGTTGATCTCCGGCACAAAAAACCCCGGGTGATGGAAACTACCGATCACCAAGCTCAAATAAATGATTAAATGTTTACAACTTCGGATAGTAACGAGCTAGGTACAAGGATCACTATCGTGAAATGTGTACAAGTGAGTGAAAATGAATGTATGTTTGTCGAGAGCTTCAAGTGTGCGAGTATACGAGTGTGTGTAGCTGCAAAAATGGCTAAGTGTTTCTCTACTAGCTCGTTACCCCTTTTAAAATAGAAATCTAACTACCAAACTAACTATCCGACTTTCGTGCCATGCCTCCACGTTCTCCACAACGTCTATTTTTGGCCAAGCACGTGCAGAATAGTTTGGGAATATTCTCCAGGAATGTCGCCAAGACTTGGTCAAGCTTGTTATACCTGCGAGATACTACAAAACATAAGTAAACAATCGTCAATACGAGGATCCTTAAAGTGATCCATGATCCTGATCCTGAAGCTCTTCTGAGGATCACCACCTGTCACAGAAGTAAGGATCACTAATTAGGATAACGAATTAGGATCACTAATTGTTAGAAAATCCTCCCCTAACAATTGCCCCCAAAATATAAGCAGTAATTTGTAAAATTAGCGAGTTATATTTTCTTGATCTTATCCGCAACTAACTAACGGATATATAGCTGTTGATATCGAACTAGCCGTTGCATCCATGACGTCACAGAAGTGACAACCCTGCACGATCATGATTATATATAGGAGATAGAGATAGGATCAACTGCATTTAAATTCGAAAGAAACTCCCTTTATATTCTTCGTAGAAGATCAATCAGGTATCTCTTTCTTCATCTTCTTCCTCTCTTACTCTGTTTTTCTTTCTTTCCATCAAAGATGTTGCTCCGAAATTCCCCAGCCAAGGATCACCCAAAGAATAGTCCTCCGAAAAGCCAGGGGATCATTGAAGACTCCATTAAAGAACGCTGCTGTTTCAATGATGCTCAGATAGATAGGATCCGCCACTGTTTCCCGGCGAACACTGAGTTTAGGCCTTATGACCCCAATGCCCTGAGTGATCATATCTCCGACACGTGGGTTGTTTTCCCCGTCACTCTGTTCACCATAGGCTATTCATATCCTTTTCCTACCTTCACCCAATCTTTCTTTTCACTAACCGGCATCTCTTATGTTCAAGCCATGCTGATGATTTGGAGGGTTTTATACACCCTTGAAAGGATCATCGATCAGGAGGGAATAGATCTAGGAATGGCAGAGCTGGGAGAGCTGTATGATCTTACCACCTTTGGTTCTCATCGCTATTTGTTTAAACGTAAACCCGGCGAGGAACACCCGATCTTCAAAGCCACCAAGAATGATACTAATTGGAAGCGGCGTTTCTTTTTTATCAAGAGAGATTCCATTGAGGATGGAAAGGATCTACCTAAAAAATGGGCTACCCACGGTAGGGTGGAGGATCCTGATAAGGATCACCAGGAACTTTCTTTTGATGTAAGGATAACTTATATTTTTGCTTTCTTGTTATGCAGCTATCACCGTCTCACACCTCAAACTGTCCCCTGCTGCTAAGGAGAGGCTCCTTGCTTTCAAGAAACTTGACCCTGAGACAAGAACTTTCAAGACAACAACCCAAGATTCACAGGAGGTATCCTCAGGCTCTGTCACAATGTCAAGTAAGTATCCTTGTCTAAAATTTAAATAAATAGTGAAATATGAATTAAGAAAAGATACTTATCTTATTTTGATTGTGTAGGTGCTGGAAAATCCACCAAGTCTGCTTCCAAGTTCAATGTTGCTGATCTCACCACTGTCAGATCCTCCAAGAGAAAAGCTCCTACCAGTCCGACAGCTTCGGTCCCCAAGGCACCACTCAAAGGAAAAGCAATCAAGAAGAGGAAAACCTCTGAAGCTGAGGATCTGCAGGGTCTGCCTCTAATCCGCCACCAATTTCTCGAGTACTTTAATGAGGTAAGGATCACTGTCTCTGCTCGTATATCCTGTTGATATATCCTGCTGATTTGAGGATCACCTAATCCTGACCTTATCCTCTATCCTTTTTGCAGAAATTTTCCGAGATTGAGGATTATGTTGGCCACGTCGAGGATCAGGATAAGAAGATTGCCGATCTCCAGCAGGTTGCGGTGTTAAAGGATCTCACAATTGCTGATCTCCAGAAGGAAGTCCGGGATACCAAACAGTAGATGGCCAAGGTGCTGGTTAATGTTGACTATGAGAAGAGTGAGATCACCGAAGATGCCAAAGTCTCCGCCGCCATTACAATGTACAAGACCAAGCTTCAAATGGCCTTGGAAGCTCAGGATCCTGCTTTTGACAAGAGCACCTGGGATATTGAAGGTTGGAAGGCAAGGCTGGCTGAACTGGACGATGAAGAGGCTGAGGAGGTTGAAGAGATCCTGACAATTAAAGCTGGAGGCAAAGGTGAAGGTGGTGAAACAAGTGGAGCTGGAGGTGACAATGCAGCGAAGGTTTAGGCTGCAGGATTGGGCGATGAAGGACATTTCTAGACGCAGCCGGAGCCCAATTTACTAAATTTGATAGTTTGTTTTGGTTATGGTGTTTTTTGTTGAACAATGATGGGTTGTACTTGAACAGTAGGTTTTAGGATTAAGGATCATGTATGATCCTGTGGACAATAGGCAGGATAATGGGTGGTGGATGGATCCTCTGTTTGGGGGATGAAGCCACTCGTTATCCTTCCATCTTTTATTTTCTGCACTACAAAGACCCGTAAACAATGGACACCCTTTGCCAACCCATGTGGACGGGCCGCATTTTGCTGGTAGAAATGTGGGTTGGCAATTTTGACAACCTTAAGGGGTTAGTCTTTTGTTAATAAATAAAAACTTAACCTTTTGTCGCTTATCTTGTGTTGTTATCCTTTATAAAGTCTTACTTTCCAACTGTTGTAATATTCATTTCGTTTATACTTATCAAGCCTTAAAAAATCAGAAAAGATATACAGAAAGTTTAGGACATGATCAAGGATCACATATCCCATGACCGATAAGTTCTAAAAAGTGATATGGTTTAAGAATCATAAGTTCAGTTGTCAAATATAAGGGTTATTCAAATAAATAATGAATAGAATTAAAAATAGTTAAGGATCATACCTGAGGATCCAAGTTAGGATCCTAACCATAATAAGGATAATTACAAGATAAACCTTAGAATAAAGTAAGGATCAAGGATCCCTAGTTGCCTATCTTCAAGAACCTGAAATAGAGCATAACTTGGGACTAAGCCAATATAAGATAAGAGTTAGTAACTGGGGACAAGCCCAAGGATAACTGGGGACAAGCCCAAGGATAACTGGGGACAAGCCCAAGGATCGTATGTAAACTAGAGTATGGCCCTAACTGGCGACTATCCAAACTTAGTGGCATGAAAATGCCAAAACCTTAGCTAACGTGAAAACGTTAGAAACCTTAGCTAACATGAAAACGTTAGAAACCTTAGGAACGGATGTATGGTACGTCTACCATTATACGTAGGATCCTAAGCATATCCAGAACAATGGAATTATCAGCCACTAAAACGAGTACTGGTCCCAATGCCTTGAACTATACCAGGATCATCGTGCGCTACAGGCGGAACTGGGGTCAAGCCCAAATAACTGGGGTTAAACCCAAGGAACGGATTGCTTCAGCAGATAACCAATGTTATGCTAAGGATACCTGAACTTTCCAAACTTAAACTCACGTGAGAGATGGATAAAGGATACATGATCCTTATCCTTATATGAGAAAATAAAGAAACGAAATAGTTCAAGTTTAGGATATTACCTAAGTAAGGATCACCAATATTTCGAGGATCCTTTAAGGATATCCCTATCGTGAGGATCATCTATGCCATGAGGATCCTGCTCACATGAAATATTTCTTCAAGTGGACAGCATTCCAAGCTCTTGGTAGCAAATCACCTTCCATGGTTAGCAATCTATATGCCCCCTTTCCTGCTTCAGCTTCAATCAAATAAGGGCCTTCCCATTTTGGAGCTAACTTTCCATCAGCAGGATTGGTGGTATTCTGAAATGCTTTCCTTAATACCATGTCTCCAACTTGAAACCTCCTGATCCTGACATTTTTATTGTAAGCACCAGCCATTCTTTGCTGATAACTGGCCATCCTTATCCTAGCCATATCCCTGATTTCTTCAATAGTATCCAGGTCTTGAGCCAAGTTCTCATCATTCTCCTCAGGATCACGGGTACTTGTTCTTGCAGTTGGAACCACCATTTCTGTTGGGATCACTGATTCTGCCCCAAATACCAAAGAGAATGGTGTTTGACCAGTAGCATTTTTAGGGGTTGTCCTATCAGCCCAGAGCACATAGGGTAGTTCTTCTGCCCATTTCCCTTTCTTGGATCCAAGCTTCTTCTTCAAATTGTTGATGATGATCTTGTTAGATGATTCTGCTTGGCCATTAGCTTGTGGGTGGACTGGTGTTGATGTTATCATCTTAATCCCCCAGCTGTCACAAAAGTTAGTGGTTCTGCCCCTAATAAATTGGGAACCATTATCACATATAATCTCAGAAGGAATTCCAAATCTAGTTATAATATTTCTTTTAATGAAGGATATAACTTCCTTTTCTCTGACTTGGACAAAAGCTTCAGCCTCTATCCACTTGGAGAAGTAATCAGTCATAGCAAGCATGAATACTTTTCCACCAGGTGCCTTAGGGAGCTTACCAACTATATCCATACCCCATCTCATAAATGGCCAAGAGGAGGATATAGGATGCAATAATTCAGCTGGTTGATGAAGGATATTGCTGTGTCTCTGGCAAGGATCACATCTTCTGGCATACTCCACAGCATCTTTCTTCATGGTTGGCCAGTAGTATCCTGTCCTCAGGATCCTTGAGAATAATGCCCTGCCCCCAGTGTGGTTTCCACAATCTCCTTCATGGAAGTCTTTTAAAACTTCTTGAACTTCAGGATCCTCAATGCATCTCAAGTATGGTCCTGCAAGAGATCGTCTATACAACATATTATTCATAATTGTGAATTGAGATACCTTTGGTTTGAAAGCCCTAGGGTTTTCTCCTGTAGGAATCTCTCCATGTTGTAAGTATCTCATAATTGGTGAGATCCATGATCCTGATCCTGAATGGGATTGAGTATCCTCACAAGGGATAATTGCAGAATCATTTCCTATCTCCATAGCCTCGTGATCCTCGATAGCCGGGGTCAGGATATGGATAATAGGAATCTTGATATCCTCCGGGATCTTCAAGGATGATCCTAAGTTAGCCAATGCATCAGCCTCTGTATTTTCTTCCCTTGGTACCTGCGTCAAACTAAAGGAAACAAAAGAGAGTGCCAAACTTTTGACTATCTCTAAATATTTGGTTAGCTTTTCACCTTTAACAGCGTAGGATCCATTAAAGTGGTTTGTAATTAACAATGAATCTACATGTACCTCAAGATACCTGATCCCCATATGCTTTGCAATTTGCAAACCAACAATTAAGGCTTCATATTCAGCCTCATTGTTAGTGGTTTGGAACTCACAAGCTATAGAATGGGGTATTATGTCCCCCTGTGGCGATTTTAGTAGTATTCCAAGCCCTGTGACTTTGACATTTGAGGATCCATCAGTATAAAGTATCCAAGGATCCTTGGTCTCTTCTAGCTGCTGGACTTCTAGCTCAGCTTCTTCTTGTAAATCACTACTGAAATCAGCCACAAAGTCAGCTAATGCTTGGGATTTGATGGCTGTCCTAGGCTCATATCTTATATCATATGCACTCAACTTCACTGCCCACTTAGCCATCCTTCCTGACATCTCTGGTTTCCTGAGGACATTCTTAATTGGAAAATTAGTTTTAACAATGATAACATGAGTTTCAAAATAATGTCTTAACTTGGTAGATGCCATAATTAATGCAAGAATAAGCTTTTCAAGGTGTGAATACCTGGATTCGGCATCAAGTAAACTTTTACTTACATAATAGACAGGATGTTGTGTACCTTCATGATCCTTAACAAGGACCGCACTTACTGCTTTTGAGGATACCGCAAGATACAAGGATAACACATCACCTTTTTCTGGTTTCATCAAAGCCGGGGCTGAGGATAGGTAATCTTTGAGGGCTCTTAAAGCATTTTCATGCTTCTCAGTCCACTCAAATTTCTTGTTCTTCCTTAGGATATCATAGAACTCTTTGCACTTCTCTGAGGATTTGGATATAAATCTGTTCAAAGCTGCTATCCTTCCTGTTAGCCTTTAAACAGTCAATAACACAAAAATTTTGATAAGAGTGTAAGCCTTCAATATATATTGGGAGCTTAATGTCCCCCAGGGTATTCTTAGTTTCGCCACTAAATCCCACGAGCACGGAGGATCTTGGTATGATCTCTGATTCAGGGATACCCATCTTCTTTAGAACATCAAGTTGGATAATGTTCACTGAACTTCCTCCGTCTATAAGGATCCTGCGGACAAAATGATTAGATATGAAAAGAGTAATAACTAAACCATCGTGATGAGGATCCTGGATATCAACACGATCCTCTTCATCAAAGGTTATGACTTTTCCTTCGGAGACACTTGATGTTCGAACTGGTCTTTCTCCATTATCCATTTTAGTTTCCTTTGCATGCCTTTTAGCTGCTGAGAAGGATGTGCCACAAATGTCGGATCCTCCAGAAATAAAGTTTATTACTTGTGCATCCGCTGGAGGGGCTGGAGCCTTCTCAGGGATCCTTTCAGGATCCTGAGTCTTTGACTTTTTTCTCCCCAACAATTCTTTTAGATGCCCCTTGCTCAACAAGTATCCAATTTCCTTTCTTAATGCAATGCATTCTTCTATGAGATGCCCAAAATCTTCATGATATGCACACCACTTTGATTTATCCTTAGTTGCAGCTGTCCTATCGTTCTTTCTCGGCCATCTAGCTTTATCACCTAGGTTCTGCATAGCAAGGATTAGCTCATTGTTATCAACACAAAAACAATATTCAGAAATTGGAGGATAATCCTCATCATCCTCTTCTTGATCAACAGAATGCACGTTCTGGTTATCAGATCTATTGTAAGATCTGAACTTGTTGTTCCTGAATGAGGATCCTTGCTTATCCTGCTTTGAGGATCCTGCTAACCTCTCCTGGATCCTCTTGTCATCCTCTAGCCGGATGAACCTAAGTGCTCGTGTTCTTACCTCATCTAAGTTCCTGCATGGTGTCATAACAAGGTCATCATAGAAAGACGAATCCCTAAGCAGTCCCATTTTAAAGGCCTCAACAGCCGTGGCTATATCTAAGTTGGGAATGTCTAAGGATTCTTTACTGAATTTGGTAATGTAATCCCTTAATGATTCATTATGACCCTGGTTAATCGTTCAAATTTTCTACTACAAGAAAACTGATTATTAAATTTTCTATATAAATCACTAGTTAATCGTTCAAATTTTCTACTACAAGAAAACTGATTATTAAACAAGTTAACTAGGTTAGCAAATGAGGTAATAGAATAGGGAGGAAGACTTAGCAGCCATTTGAGAGCTGATCCAGTAAGAGTGGATCCGAATCCTTTGCACAGGCATGCTTCCTTTAACCTTTCTGGGATTGGATTGATCTCCATCCTCTCCCTGTATTGTGCTATGTGTTCTTCAGGATCCGTCGAACCATCATACAGTTTCATTGTAGGCACATGGAACCTCTTGGGTATCTCAGCATCACAGATTGGTGGTGCGAAACGAGATATCTTGTGGCTCCCATCTGCAATCTCTGGGATAGGTTTGACCACTCCTGGAACACTTGATATCATATCCTTTAGCTTTTGCAACTCTCTGGCCATGGCATGATTGATACCTGGATCCTGCATAAGACCATGGTTAGTAGTATATGAATTATTAAAAGTGTTACCTCCCATTGGATTCAGATTAGGAAGATTGGATGTTAATCCATATTGTTGAGACTCTGGAATGATCGAGGGACCAGTAGAAGCATTGGTCTGCATTGGAATAAAATCTCCCTGATGGACATCTGAACCTCCTGTTTGCAAACTCCTCAAGGATCCTGGCATCTGGAAGGATCCCTGAATCTGGGACGATCCTGGAACGAAGGAGGATCCTTGAACCTGGGATGATCCTGGAACGAAGGAGGATCCTTGAACCTGGGATGATCCTGGAACAAAGGAGGATCCTTGGACCTGGGATGATCCTGGAACAAAGGAGGATCCCTGAACCTGGGATGATCCTGGAACAAAGGAGGATCCTTGAACCTGGGATGATCCTGGAACAAAGGAGGATCCTTGAACCTGGGATGATCCTGGAACAAAGGAGGATCCCTGAACCTGGGATGATCCTGGAACAAAGGAGGATCCCTGAATCTGCTGCATTCCCGAATATCCTCCTGAATTCGTGAGGGACCCCATATGCTGAGGATAGGATCCCGCTGGCTGGAAATATGAACCTGATGCCTGGGTCACTATTGTTGTTCCGTAGTGCACTCCTTTTGGTCCACCCACATATTGAACATCTGGAGCCACTGATGGCTGAGAAGTAATCACCGGAGTATCAAAATTCAAGGATTTTGGCACCAGTGGGGAATGATCCTCTGCCGTTGTCTTTTGTTTCTTGAGATCTCCAATTTCTTTGAGAATCCTCTCATTGGTCTTATCCTGTTGCCTTATCTGATCCTTCATCTGCAAAATCAAAGTAAACATGTCACTAGTAGTGGGAGTGTAAGAAGCAGAAGAAGTTGGGGGTTTTGAGAAAATGGGAGTTGGTTTCTTCGCAGCATTCTCGGTATTCTTCTGGGATCCAGAAGGTGGTGGAGGCAAAGGAGGGACGCCTTGTGAAGAAGTGAATGAGGGCATCAAATTTGAAGCATTCTTCGCTGAGGAAGCCATTTGCTTGGTTGTAGTGAACCGAAATAAGCACAGAAATGCGTATTTTTCTGAGGACGAAGCACCAATTGCCCCACGGTGGGCGCCAAACTGTTTTGGTCAAAAAATCTGTTGAGGATATTGCAACCAAACTCTTTGTTACGGGGTATGATGCTAATTATGTATATCAATGACAAGGATCATTTCAACGTAATTTGCACAAATGACACAAGGATGTATACGGGGAAAAAGCCCTTGATCAAGAGTTGATCTCCGGCACAAAAAAACCCGGGTGATGGAAACTACCGATCACCAAGCTCAAATAAATGATTAAATGTTTACAACTTCGGATAGTAACGAGCTAGGTACAAGGATCACTATCGTGAAATGTGTACAAGTGAGTGAAAATGAATGTATGTTCGTCGAGAGCTTCAAGTGTGCGAGTATACGAGTGTGTGTAGCTGCAAAAATGGCTAAGTGTTTCTCTACTAGCTCGTTACCCCTTTTAAAATAGAAATCTAACTACCAAACTAACTATCCGACTTTCGTGCCATGCCTCCACGTTCTCCACAACGTCTATTTTTGGCCAAGCACGTGCAGAATAGTTTGGGAATATTCTCCAGGAATGTCGCCAAGACTTGGTCAAGCTTGTTATACCTGCGAGATACTACAAAACATAAGTAAACAATCGTCAGTACGAGGATCCTTAAAGTGATCCATGATCCTGATCCTGAAGCTCTTCTGAGGATCACCACCTGTCACAGAAGTAAGGATCACTAATTAGGATAACGAATTAGGATCACTAATTGTTAGAAAATCCTCCCCTAACAATAGGGATAGTGGTTCACCATTTTCAGGCTTCATCAATAGAGGTGCGGTTGAGAGATATCTCTTCAAATCCTGTAAGGCCGCTTCATGCTTTGCTTCCCATTCGAACTTCTTATTCTTCTTGAGGATATCATAAAATTCCTTGCATTTTTCCGAGGATATCGAAATAAATCTGTTCAATGCTGCTACTCGGCCTGTCAACCGTTGAACATCCTTCATATTTGAAGGTGATTTGATATCCAAGATGGCTTTGATCTGTTCCGGGCTTGCCTCTATTCCTCTTTTGGTCACCATATATCCTAGAAACTTTCCTGCCCCCACTCCGAAATGGCACTTAGCAGGATTCAGCTTCATGTTATACTGATCTAGGATATCAAATGCTCCCTTAATATCCTGGAGGTGATCCTCAGCCTTTTTAGATTTCACCACCATATCATCGATGTATACCTCCATTGTGTCCCCCAGCTTATCTTTGAACATCATGTTCACCAATCTCTTGTATGTTGCACCTGCATTTTTCAAACCGAAAGGCATAGCAGTATATCAATAAATACCTGTTGGTGTCATGAAGGCAGTATCCTCCTGGTCCGAAGGCTCCATTTGAATCTGCTGAAATCCTGAGGATGCGTCCACGAATGTTAACATCTCATGCCCAGCAGTAGCATCCACCATTGCATCGATATGAGGAAGAGGAAATGGGTCTTTAGGACAAGCCTTATTTAAGTCTGTGTAATCTACACAGACTCTCCATTTCCCATTTTTCTTCTGTACTACGACCACATTTGCCAGCCATCTTAGAAACTTGACTTCTCTGATCATTTTGGACTTCAACAACCTTTCAACTTCCTCTTGTATGATTTCATTTCTTTCAGGAGCAAACTTCCTTCTTTTTTGCTGAACAGGCTTGAACGACCTGTCAATTCCAAGCTTGTGAGTAATAATGTCTTTGGATATACCTGTCATATCCTCATGCTTCCATGCAAATGTTGCCATCCTGCACTTCAAAAAGTTAGTTAATTGTTCTTCAATATCCTGAGGGATATTGGTTACTACGAGCACCGAGATATCAGGATTATCCTGATCCAGGATAACTTTCTTCATATCCTGCTCTGAAGCCTGCACGATATCCTGGGCCCGCATCTTTAATTGCTATGCTGGATTAGGCTTGGTTGAGGATTTCATTGAGGATGAGTAGCATTCCTTTGCCTCCTGCTGATCACTATCAACTTTGACGACCCCCCAAGGGGTAGGGATCTTGATGCACTGGTGATAAGTCGATGGCACAGCCTTCATGTCATGGATCCATGGCCTGCCTAGTATGATGTTATAGCAGGATAGGGAGTCCATCACATAGAAGCGTTGTATCGAGTTGACCCCTTCAACATATACTGGTAACTTTATCTCTCCTACGGTATTCCTAGCTTCTCCACTGAAACCAACGATCACAGTGGACTTTGAAGTAATGTCCATCGGAGATACATTCATCCTCTTCAATGTTTCCAGCTGGATTATGTTGACAGAGCTACCATTGTCCACCAATATCCTGCGTACAAAATGGTTAGCAACATATAATGTTATTACGAGAGCATCATGGTGAGGATCCTGGACAGTATCCCTGTCATCACTATCAAAAGTGATCACTTTATCGGTTGTAAGGGTAGTCATTCTGGCTGGTTTGTCTCCCCTTTCATTCATATCTTCCTTCGCATGTCTCTTGGCCACAGAATACGAAGTCCCACAAATGTCGGATCCTCCTGAAATAAAGTTAATTATTTTGGCATCTGCTGGGGCTGATGCTGCTCGTTCAGGATCCTTCTCAGATCCTGACCTTTATTCTTCTCTCTTCCCAGCAAATCCTTCAGGTACCCCTTGCTTAACAGGTAACTTATTTCTTTCCTTAGAGCAATGCAATCCTCGGTCACATGTCCGAAATCTTCATGGAAGGCACACCATTTGGATTTATCCTTCCAATCAGCTTTCTACTGGTTCTTTCGAGGCCACCTAGCTTTGTCTCCTAAACCCTGCATAGCATACATTAACTCAGGTATATTAACAGAAAAGCAATATTCAGATAATTCAGGATATTCTTCAGGATCCTCGTCTTCAACAGCATTCACTTTCTTGTTATCATTTCTGCCATATGGCTTGGAGCGATATGGTTTGTACGGGGATTCTGATTTCCTGTTGACTGATTCGCAGGTTGAGGTAGAATTCATCCTCTCTTGCATCTTTTTGTCATCTTCCAAGCGGATATATCTCAAAGCCCTGTTACGAGCTTCGTCGAGATTCCTGCAGGGATTCATTACAAGATCCTGATAAAACTGAGAATCCTTTTGTAACCCCATCTTGAAAGCCTGCACAGCTGTTGCAACATCAAGATGAGGGATATCCAAGGATTCTCGACTAAACTTGTTCACATAATCCCTCAAAGATTCCTGAGGTCCTTGAGTTATCCTGTAAAGATCACTGGTTAGTTTCTCAAAGCTCCGACTGCAAGAAAACTGACTGTTAAATAAATTAACCAAATGAGCAAACGAAGTAATTGAGTGAGGAGGAACATTTAACAGCCATTTTAAGGCTGATCCTGTCAATGTAGAACCGAAACCCTTGCACAAGCATGCTTCCTTGAGCTCCGGAGGAATGGGGTTAATCTCCATTCTTTCTCTATATTGGGCAACATGCTCTTCAGGATCCGTAGTCCTATCATACAATTTCATGTTGGGGGTCTGAAATCTTTTTGGGATTTCAGCATCACAGATAGGATATGCAAAGCGGGATATCCTGTGGCTCTCCTGGGATACTTCCGGAATTGGCTGGACCACTCCAGGCACACTGGATATCATGTCCTTTAATTTCTGAAGCTCCCTAGTAAATGTTGACATCATACCTGCATCCTGCAAAGATCCATTATTGTTAGTAGCTTGAATATTATTATTTGACACGTTACCAGTCTGAGGATTCTGGCCATATCCTGAAACATATCCTGAGCTCCTCACAGTTGACATCCTGATCAAGGAGGGTATTTCATGAGTATGATTCGGGGAATGACTGGGCACAATATTCCCCCTATTATCCTCAGTATACACAGCCGAACTGAAGTTCAAAGTTCTGGGTTGTAAAGGAGTAACAATATCCTCAGTGGATCTGCTCGAGCTAGCTTTTAAGAGTTGTATTTCTCTTAACAGCATTTGGTTAGTTTCCTGTTGCTGCCTCATTTGTTCCTGCACACTTCCAAATAAAGTTAGAATTTCATCATTAGAGGCTAAAACGGGAGCAGATCCCTGAACACTCCGAGTAGGGATAATATCCTGAGGTTGTGAAGAAGCTGGCATCCTTGGAGGAGGTGGTGGAAGTACCGAACCGGTAGTAGCAGAAGTCGTAGCAGACACAGTGGAGGAGCTCATGTTTGATCTTGAGGCCATTGTAAACAATGTGCCAAAAAGTTTTGAAAACAGAAAACCGATTAACGATTTCACAAAGATTTTTAGTAAAGGTAGCACCACTTGCCCCACGGTGGGCGCCAAATTGTTTTGGTCAAAATTACCGAAGCAATCAAGTGATCAAATTAGTTAAGTGATATAGTGTGCTAGAATTATGTGTGAAAAATATGTTAACCAAGTTAATTGTAAAAACAGTTTCAGGATACGGCTCAGGATATAAAGCTGTATCTATGATCAAACAATGAGCGAAAAAGTAAAGGTTGACACGTGATGTACGAGGAAAGCCCTTGATCAATCTAGATCGCCGGCACAAAACCTCGGGAGCTGACAATCGCAGCTGCCTTGTTCTTCTATTACTTCAAATATCAGGATACAATGCAGGATGTGATGCGGATCAACTAGGTGTTACAATGTAATTCGAATACAAGTGTTTGTGTATAGTGTTTGCAGTGAACTAGAGAGCAAAAGTGTTCGAAAGTGTGTGTGAAAGTTGCGTGCCTTAATCTGATCCGCCCCCATCTATTTATAGTAAAAGAAATGTAACAAACTATCCTAATAAACCGGGATCCGGCGAATATTCCCCACTCGAACGTTGTAGACCTAGTCTTTTGGGTTCAACGTCTCTCACATAACAGATACGCCCGAGTCTTGAGGAGAAGAAGTCCATCTGACCGTTAGTAACCCACAGCACCTAACCTGCACGTGGTTAATTCAATTAACCCCAGGATATCGCCCAGAATGTTAGCAATATCCTAATCCAGTATCCTGATCACAAGCAAACAACCAAAAGCAGAATATTAGTTAGGATATGTACGCTCAGAAAATGACCCATAACAATAGGGTGTATATTTTATGCCATGATTATAAGGCCTTTGGGTATACCTTAACGTATCTTAACTCCATCTAACTGCCACATCAACCCTTTTTTCCCCATTTTACTTTGTCTCACTCTAAGGAAATGGTTTAATCCCATTAACTTCATTTAACCCTATATTTTAGTGGTTTTTTTGTCTAAAAAAGAAAAGAATAATTAATTCAATCTCTTAACATTGGGTTAACATGTTAACACATAACCCATTTAATGCCCTTTAACACAAGGGGTAGTGGTTTGCAATGTGAGTTAACTTGTCATGTCATGGTTAACACTCTAAATGTTAGAGTACACCCCATAGCCTAACTTACAAAAAGAAATTTACATTGATTTTAAAATTTAAATATGATATAATTATATACATTTGTGTTTTTTAAGTAAATTTTAATTTTAATATATTAATTTCAGAAAAAAAAAATAAAAAAAATCGGGTTGAACGGGTCGTGTTCGGGTTTTATGTATGATACGATTTTCGGGTTCGGGTTTGTGTAAAATTTTCGGGTTCGGGTCGGGTTGGTTGAACCCGCCAACCCGTGAACACGACCCGTTTAGCACCCCTATATATATATATTGAAACGGGATCAGGAGAAAACGGCAAAAAGTGTGAGAACAGTGAGAACGCATCCTGGCCGAACATGTGGCGCGGGGCATGATCAGTGTCCGAGGGTTTTTTTTTTTTGTCTTTTTAGTATTCTTCTCCTTTCACCATTTTCGCGTTTGACATACTGTTTTTTGTTTTTTTTTGCGTGCAAGATAATTTTGGCGTTATGTAGAATTACTAATTATTTGGCGTTTTACTGTTTTTCTCATATTTCTTTTCGTTGAATTAATTCTTTTTGTGTCACATAGTTAATTTTTTGGCGTTATGGCTTTTTCCATGTTATTTTTGGCGTTTTGTATCTTTTTGTTAATAATTGATTACCATAGTTTAATATTTTATAAAACTACAATAACACGAAAATCAAAATAAACTAATAGTCTTTCGTAGGTGGGATTACATCAGAGATGTACCCATCTCTTTTTCTTCACTTTCTTCACATTCTTCATCATCAAATTTCATTTTTGCGTATAACGCCATTAGCTCATCTCTTCTTTACTGCAGCCTATTCTTGAATATGACTGCATCCTTGGATTTTGGATCGTTTGAAGGTGTTAAATCACAGAGTTGTTTAATGATAGATAGCAACCATGTCTTCAACATTTCTTCCATTGGCCTTGAATATTGCACCCCGTTTTTATAAGTCACTTCAAGTGTTCCTTCTTCCTCATGCAATACCCAACTGCTAAGTTTTGGTATATGAGTATCTTCAATATCATCATCATCTTCATCATCTTCTGCTGGAAATTTTCTCTTCAGTCTTTTTATTACAATTCTCGTTCTTTCACAATCGTTGTCTATTGGAACTCCAAGGGCCAGGATATCCTTCTGAACATTTTCATTCATTCCAAGCATTGCTTTGATTGTCCTTCCTTTACCCTTCTCCTATCAGAGAACTTTATGATGAATCGTTTCTCTTTCCTTTCAAACCTCCATGCAATAACCTTATTTTTAATTTTTTTGGCGTTTTGGACAATATGTGGCGTTTTAGTCAAATTTTTTGGCGTATTTGAGCTTAGGTTCTCATAAGTCTTCTTTTATATTGACGTTTTTTCCCCGCGTATGACAGGTAATTATGGCGTTTTGAAAAAGATAAATAAATATAATAAATGTTAGTAATTATGTTTTCCGTCGTTTCATTTTACTGTTTTTTGCAGTTTACCATGTTTTGTTTTCAGACTCAACTGTTTTTATGGTATAACACGTCAAATCTTTGACGGCTGTAATTATGGCGTTTTGTTTTCCAATGGCGGTTAGATAACTGTTGTACTTCTTTTTGTTTTATATTCTTTGCATATTGTTTCACGCTTTTTTTTATAATAGTAGTTGTTCAAATTAATTTTATTATAGTTTGGTAGTTTTTTGAGGGCGTTTTTATGGAATTATGGCGTTTTACACGCATTTGCTAATTTTGGCGTTTTATTTTATTTTTCATTATAGCATTAATATTCTTTTTGTTGTTTATTAACTGAAATTACAAAACAAACAATAGATAAAGAAAATTAAAAAAAAAACAAAGTAGAAGCAATTTATGATTTTAAATCTTCAGTGTCATCAGTCTCTTTTTTCTTTTGAAACTACAAGAAGTGTGACAAATAAATGGCGTTTTTGGTTTGGCGTTATTTATTTTCTTTGTTCATGTGTTGAAGTGTCTTTGTGGATGTTGGAGACATAGATCGACCCCGTGTGGGTGGATGCTATCTGCATGTCGTCTTCATTATAATCATCGTGGCCAAAGTAGCATTTACACTGGTATAGGTCTCTTCTTATTATCCAAACCTTCTTCAGGACAAAGATGACAGTATGACATATGGGTGTCATCAGTCCCTCTTTATTCAATTTTCTCCATCTCATGCAGCAAAATCTTTCTACATTCACGTAACAAATCATTCAATGAAGCTTCATGCAGAACATTACTGATGATCAAAGAAAAGATGTTTGCAGTCGTTGTATTTTTTAGCGTTTTACATTGAGTTGTAATTTTTTTAGCAACCACTATGTGCTTTTTTGGTGTGATAAACGGAAGGTGGTGAGACGTTTCTATTTATAGAATTTTTTTTGGCACGTAGTTTAGGCGGGATGTTATTTTTATAACAAAAAAATGCAATTAACATTTATCCTGATGTAAGGGGCTGTTTGGTAGCCTCTTAATGACCATTCAGATGCTACCTCTTAAAGGTTTAAAACATCTGAATGAATAAGAGGTAACCTCAAGTCTGAATGGCTAAGAGGTAACCTCTGAATGGTAAATCATCACATGTCACATTCTTCTACCTTCTCATTGGTAAAATTCTTAATGGTTCCATTAAGAGGTAGCCTCTTAATGACCATTCAGAGGCTACCAAACAACCCCTAAGCTTTGGCGTTATATATAATGGTCTTTCATATTTTTTGGCGTTTTTGTAGTCAGAGAGCTTAAATAAAAACCCAGAAAAAAACACCTAGTGATAAAATTGGCGTTTTGTATGTATTTGGCGTTTTATTTTTTAATGGCGTTTTATGTGAGAAATGGTTTTTTACTTTTTTACCCTTAATGAAGCGCGTCCACGTAATAAAATTGTTGTTATTTACTAAAATGCCACCGCGCCAATCTAGTCCATAGCTTGTTTTGATCGGACGATCAATAAGCGTTCTCACCGTTCTCACACTTTCTACCGTTTTCTCTATATACATATATATATACATATATATACATACATATATATATACATATATATAGTGTTGGGATCAAAAGAAAACGATTTGAAGTGTGAAAACCGTGAGAATGATTTTCAGCCATAAGATCCTTGTGATTTGTGGCTAAGATGATGCGGTGGCATTTTTGTAAATAATGAGAACCTTAGAACTACCATGAGGGATAAAATTGAAGATCCAAACAAGGGTGCACATGCTAATCACATGTCATTTTCCCCATCATATTTAAACACCAATAAGTTTTTTATACGTGGTTATTTTTCTGAAAAAATTACACCATAAAACTCATCGTTTTTTATCTTTCCAACGAGTATACTATTGATATATTTTTTCAAAAGAAATATAAACTGGGTTTTTTATGACGTTTTGAACTTTGTTTCTTTATGGCGTTTTCAACTAAGTTTTTATGGCGTTTTTCTGAAGTGGATGTTTTTATGGTGTGCTTCTAAAGTGGGTGTTTTATGGCGTTTTAAACTAGTTTTTTATAGCATTTTCAGAACTGATAGTTTTTATGGCGTTTTCAACTAGTTTTTTATGGCGTTTTCAGAACTGAGTGTTTTTATGGCGTTTTCAACTGAGTTTTTCATGGGTTTTGTTTTCTGAACTATGTGTTTTATGGTGTTTTAAACTGGGTACTTTCATGGCGTTTTTCTGAACTGTGTTTTATGGCGTTTTTATTTGAACAACCAGTTCATGTCATTTTTTTATTTCAAAAGTATAGCAATAGTATACTCGTTGGAAAGAAATAATAAAACACTCGATTTTATGGTGTAATTTTTTTAAAAAAATAATCACGTATAAAAAGTTACGGGAGTTTAAAAAGGATGGTGGAATATGCATGTGACTTGCATGTGAATGGTTTTTTGCATGTGAGTAGCATGTGCATGGATCTTTTGACAATATTACCCTTTGTGTAAGTTAGCACCAACACCATATGTCAACACCAAAATCGTTCTCACCGTTTTCACACTTTTAGGTGTTTTCCCCAGATCTCACCCATATATATATATATATATATATATGTGTGTGTGTATATATATATATGTTGGGAGGGAGTTGGCTACAAAGTCCATTTTTTCTACAAAGTATAAAAAGTCCTAAAACACCATAACTTCAACCATAAAACACACTCAAAACCCACAAATAACAAAGTGAGGATTACTAAAACGCCATATTTATGGGTTTTGTGTTGTGTTTTTGATGATAAAGATTTGATTATCGAATGACTAGTATTAGTGTGTTTTATGTTAATTGTCATGTTGTGTTTTATATTCATAGTTCTACGATGGTGCGTTTGAAGTTTTTATGGACTTTTAGGATTTGGATATTGTGTTTTAGTGACATTCACTTTGTTATTTGTGCGTTTTGAGTGTGTTTTATGACTGAAATTGTGGTGTTTTATAACTTTGTACACTTTGTAGGAAAAATGGACTTTATAGCTGAACCATACCCTATATATGTAAGGGATCAGAAGAAAATGCCCTAAAGTGTGAGAACGGTGAGAATGCATCCTGATGGAATACGTGGCGCGGATGTAATTAGGGTCTGAGGGGTTTTTTTTGTCTTTTCAATATTTTTTTCCCGAGTTCGTGCGTCACATGCTGCTTCAGTTTTGGCATCTAAGATAATTTTGGCGTTAACTAGCTTCATTAATTACTTGGCGTTTTACTGTTTTTTGATCTGCCTCGTTGAATTAATTCTTTTTGTGTCACAAAGTTAACTTTTTTGGCGTTATGGCGTTTTCCAGGTCACTGTTTTGGCGTTCGTGGCGTTTGTTAATAACTGATTACCATTGATTAATATTTTATAAGATTACAATAATACGAAATTAAAATAAACTAATAGTCTTCTATGGATGGGATTACATCAGAGTTGTATCCATCGCTTTGTTCCTCACTTTCTTCAGATTCATCATCATCAAGTTTTAGATTGGCGTATAACGCCATCATTTCGTCTCTTCTTTGCCGCAGTCTATACTTGAATATCATTGCAACCCTGGACTTTGCACCATTCGAAGGTGCTAAAACACAGAATTGTTCAAGCAAATGTAGCCTCTCTGTCTTCAACATTTCCTCCATCGGCAATGAATATTTCACCCCATGTTGATAAATCACTTCAACCATTCCTGCTTGATGCGGGCCCAAGTGTGGAAGAGCGGGCCATCTTGTATTTGGAGGCCCAAGATCGTGTAACAAAAGGGGCTTCACTATAAGGCTCTAACTTGGGCTACGGGGGTCCGTTTTGGGCGTGCGACCAGGCGAAACGAACGTGAGAACGAGCTCCATCTTGCTGCAAATGCCTATGACGGTTTGGGTCATCGTCCGGGCCAAAAAAATGCTTATTTCTATTAGTTATTTACGTTTTTATGTTTTTTGAACTGTTTTGGGCATTTTGTTTTTGGGCGTGTGTTTGGCCCATTCTCTTTTTTAGGCCCATTTCGAATTTCTGTTCCTATTTATATGTTGCTCTAGTAATGTGAACAATCAGACTTGAATTTTAAAACTACTCACTTTTTCACTTCAAATTCCGTGCCCTTTGGGTTGAATTTTGGGGTTGGGAAAAGACCTACACAGGTATTCGCAGAATCAACGTGTTTGTTCTTCGTTATCATATCACGCACTACATCACTGCTTCTTCATGCACCACCCAATAGCTAACTGTTGGTAGAGGACTAACGTCAATATCATCATCATCATCTTGTCCCTGAAATTTTCTCTCCAATCTTCTTATTACTGTTCGAATTCTTTCACAATCGTTGGCCCTTGGAACCCTAAGGGCCAGAATATCCCTCTGAACCCCTTCAGACATACCAAGTATGGCTTTGATTGTCCTTATCTTCACCCTTATCCTATCAAAGAACTTTAGGATGAATTGTCTCTCCGACCTTCCAAACCTCCATGCAATAACCTTAGCCATTTTTTAAAGTTTTTGGCGTTTTGGACAATATGTAGCGTTTTAGATAATGTTTGGCGTGTTTGAGTTGTGTTCTCATGGTCTACTTTTACAATGACTTTTTTTCCCGCGCAGTGACAGGTAATTATGGCGTTTTGAAAAAGATAAATAGAATTCCCCAAGTATTTGGCTTTCAATATAATAAATGTTTGTAATTATGTTTCCATCGTTTCATTTTCCTGTTTTGTGGTTACTGTGTTTTGTTTTCAGATTCATCTGTTTTATGGTGTAACACGTCCCATATTGACGGTTGTAATTATGGCGTTTTGTTTTCCAATGACGTTTAGATAAAGATTTCACTTTTTGTTTTATTCTCTTTGCACATTGTTTTAACCTTTTTTTTTAGATTTATTATGATAGTACTTGTCCAAAGTAATTTTATTATAGTTTGGTAGTTTTGGGGCGTTTTATGGCATGATTGCGTTTCACAAGCATTTGACCGTTTGGCGTTTTATTATATTTTTCATTACAGAATTAATGTATTGTTCTTCTTAGCTGAATATTACATAACAAACAACAGAAAAAGAAGATTTAAAAAAAAAACAAATAGAAGCAATTTATGATCTAAATCTTCAGTGTCATCAGTCTATTTCTTCTTTTGAAAGTACAAAAACTGTTACAAATAAATGGCGTTTTGTGTTGAAGTGGGTTTGTGGATGTTGGAGACATAGGTCGACTCCGTGTGGGTGGATGCTATCTGCCCGTCATCTTCATTATAATCATCGAGGCCAAAGTAGCATTTACAATGGGATAGGTCTCTTCTCCTCATCCAAACCTTCTTCAAGAACAAAGACATATGGTTGTCATCAGTCCCTCTTTCTTGAAATTTCTCCATCTCATGCAGCAAAATCTTAATTCCCTCACCTAACAAACCATTCAGCGAAACTTCATGCAGAACATTACTGAGTATCCAAGAAAAGATGTTTGCCATCGTTGATTTCTCTCAACTTTTGGCTTTTTATAGTGAGTTGTATTTTAGGAACCATTGTGTTTTTGTGTGTGATAAACGGAAGGTGGTGAGACGTTTCTATTTATAGGATTTTTTTTAGCGCATAGTTTAGGCGGGATATTATTTTATAACAATAAATGCAATTAACATTTATCCGGATCTAAGGCTTAGCGTTTATATATTATGACGTTTTTGTAGCCTAAGAGCTTAAATAAATACACAGAAAAAACTACGCAGTGATAAAATTGACGTTTTGTATTTACTTGGCGTTTTATATTTCAACGGTGTTTTATGTAAGAAAGGATGTTTTACCTTTTTTACCCTTAATGAAGCGCGTCCACGTAATAAAATTTATGTTATTTACGAAAACGTCACCGCACCAATCTAGTCCATAGATTGTTTTGATCTGGCGATCCATAACCGTTCTCACACTTTCCTCGTTTTCTCTAAATCCTGACCCTATATATATAATATTGTGAGGTTCATTGGGGAACATTAAAAAAGTGGGAAACCGGGGAACACTCTTAACAATTTATTAACTTAACATGTTAAAAATCTTTTTTTTAATTTTTTTTTTCGACACTTTTTTATATATACTTTTAGAAGCATTTTTAATAAAAAAAATCAAAAACTAAAATATAAAAAAACAGTTAAAAAAGACATTATTTTTTTACAAAAATGAATTTTTTATTGGAATAGTTTCTACCAATTTTTATAAGGAAAAGCGCTGAAAAGAAATTTAAAAAAATTGATTTTTAACATGTTAAGTTAATTTTATAAGTTTTTAAACTGTTTTTTAAACATTGTTTTTATATTTTTTTAGTTTTATATTTTTTTTATTAAAAATGTTTCTACATGTATTTATAAGGAAAAGCGCCGATTTTTTTAGAAAAAGTTGATTTTAACATGTTAAGTTGAAATTTTAAAAGTGTTCCCCGGTTTCCCACTTTTTTAGTGTTCCCCAATGAACTCTCCTCTATATATTAATTTAAAGGGATGAACCACTAAAAAGTGGGTTTCGCCTTGCATAAGAATTACGAAGATGACATGTGGATGGAAGGGTATTTTGTCTGTTCCATTATTCGTTCATCCCATCTGAGACTTATTTTTAGTCATTTAATGTGATTTTGCAATTAGGTATACAAATATTTATGATTTGGTAGCTACCAAATAAGTACCTGTTATCCCGGAAATATCATCAACAAACTCAAGTCAATGAAATATCATCAACAAACTCTAATCATTTCTTGGGGTGATCGATATACAATTTACACTATTGTTATTATATTTTTTTATCCAAATAATAACTCCAAGGCATATATCACCAAAGAAAACATAATTTATTAATATATAACCCATTGTGTTTTTATCAAATCTTTGAACACTTGCATCTTTAAGCTTTTACCTTATTACATATATAAACAAGATTTGATAAACAAAGTTTGGAAAAACTTTAACAAGGATCTATTTTGGTAGACTCAAAGAAATCCAATTCAAGTTTGTTTCGGCAGACCGGGCAAACTGCATTCTTCGAGAGCCATGTATCAGCGCATTGTAAATGAAACCCATGGTTACATCCCGGAACCACCCTCGCTAGTTGCTCTGCCTCAATGACATCCAAACAGATTGAACACTCAGTCGCCAACCCAAGTTCCTTCCCGGTGGATCTTGGAAGTTTGTTGAGTTCCGTAGCGGAAAGCCCATTTCCATTATTTTCATGTAGGCGACATAAGGTGTACCAAAACAAGCAAATGTAGACGAGCAACACCCCAGTCATGATGATGGACGGTAAAAACAAGGCAACGAACAAAGAAGGCATCATTGTTTTTAAAAGGCAGGTGTCAGTGGCGGAACTAGACCTAAAAGTTAGGGGTATCCTTTATATAACAGAAACGGAGTTGAGGGGTATTTTTACACTACGGAAATGGAGTTAAGGGGTATTTTTACACTACGGAGACGGGGTTGAGGGGTAGCCCGTGCTACCCCTATTAACCCTCTAAGTCCGCCACTAGCAGGTGCAAGATATGAAGAACGACACTAATTTACATGTGAGGTGCCTTTGGTGAGCAATAGTTTACTAGATCAATTACACAAAACCAATTTTAAGAGAGAAGTGTAATAATGATATAAATATTTGTGTTTTGCGTTAACTGTAATGTCCCTATATAATAATTCCATTTACAAATATTCTTATATTTTATATGCAATTAAGGATATATTTATCACCTCATCATTTACATCTTTTTGTGTGAAAACATTTAAATTGATGACATAAATGCCATTTTGGGTTTATAAGGCTGGAGGGTGTGGGGGCGCCACCCTCGCCACGTCACACTCTATAGCGCCCCCCGGCGCTATACACTCACACCCATCATTTTAAGAAGGGGCGTCATTGATGGGGCTCCATCATGGTAACGAGCTCGAAGGGCTTTATCAGGTGGGGCTCATGTAAATTCACCCAATGAAAATCTTTTTATTTTTTTTTTATTTTTATTAATAGGGGGCTCCATCCACACCATGCAAGTTAAAGAGGGGTGTGATAAAGCCCCAAGGGTGACATAGCGCTGACGTGGAGCTGAGGTGGACTGATAAAGCCCCTTGGGGGCTCCAACCACACCCTATAGCCTAATCATTATCGTGGACACGGAATTAGTCATGCATATGCGCAAAATGTATGTTTACACATTGGAAATATTAAGAATTTCATATACACTTTTACAAACTTCATTAATATATAAGGCAATCGTAAAGGAAACCCCTTTTAACTTAAAAAAAAAACTTAAGAAACTTAATGGATAGACCATATGTTGCCACGTGTTACAACATTTTTCAGAATTCAGACATATAATAGCTTTTGTTAGGAGATATAAAGTTAATATGTTACACCTCTTTTGCCGTTTATGTAGATGTAACAACACATGTTACATTTTTTTTTTTGTTTTTCAACAACAATTTTTGCAGGTTTTACGAAGTGTAACATTTTCAAACTTAACATTTACGAGTTTTCAATGTGTAGTGCATATAAAAAACATGTTACATGTTTTTATAGAAAAAAATTAGTGTAACAGACAAGCCTGTTACATATCAATGTGTCAGATAGAAAAGTGAAAAAACAAAGAGTTGTTACATGTATTTTTGTAAGTCTGTAACATGTTTCTGAAAAGTTACTTTATGTAACATGCAATCTCAACATTGTGAAGCACTTGGTTTGGTGGTTGAAAGTCACTTTAATAATAAGAAGACACGGGTTCTAATCCTGGTGTCCTCAGTTTTATTTTTATTTTTGTTTTTCATCTATTTATTAAATGCAAATGACATTAATTGCCTAATTTTGTCAAGTTACATTAAATGATTGGTGTTGATTCAAATGACATTAATTCATTTTTATATATTTAAATTATACATATATATTGTTTTAAAAAAAATTATATTTAAGGGCCTGTATTTTCTGTTCGCAACGGGCTTAAAGATTTTCAAAGATTTTTTAAGACAGCCCTGACCTTATTCCCAATTCTACCAACGTAGACAATATATACGGAAGGTAAGACGAGGAGATTTTAGTGTTAAAGGTGGAGGGAGTGGTCAATCATTGATGAGTGTTTAAGTTATTTTCTAGCCAATAATATCATGTTATGTCAAGTCACCACTTCACTTCTCATTTTGCACTCAATCACTGGCAATGATCAAACGCATAGAGAGTTGTAAAGAATTAAAAAAAAAAAGTGTACTTGGTTGAAAGGGGTTGGGGCCCACCATTCACCCTCTCTCTCCCACCTTTCGCTTCTTCACCAAATCGGTGAGTAGTCACCGCCCACACCACCTCTCTCCTCTTCCCCGATCACCACTCAATCAACGGCAATGATTCCCCAATCAGTAAACCCCCCTCCCCGCTCCACTCACCGAGACCACTCCCTCCACCCTCAAGTCGTTAATAGACTCTTAACCGAGATGATAGAATGTAAAAGAGGCAATCTTGTGCTTTTTCTTAAATAGAGAAAGTAATTATCGTAATTAAAAGTAAAAAAAAAAAAACATAAATGTAGTTGTATTTCCAATGTTATGCATGATCGGTGTCGTATTCTTAATAATGATTATAAACCCAAAACACCATTTATGTGCCGTTTTATATGTTTTTTAAAATGAAAAAATATAAAGGATGGTTGATAATGAAAAAATAAAAATGATGGTTGATGGTAATATATTTGGCGAAAACAAATGTATTCCAAATCTATATCTATATCTATACTATATAATAAAGTAAATCAATCGATGACACATGTCGTTTATTGAAAACGTATATTTTTTATTTTCTCGCTATCCTTTTATACTTATTCTCTATTAATTAAATCTAATCTAAATAAATCTAAAAATTTTGATCTACATATCAGCAGATATATATATATATATATATATATTAAATAATAATTCATATTAATATAGCTTCAATATTTGTAGATGTAAATGTCTCGCTAAGTGATATATATCTTAAATAATTCATATTAATATAGCTTTAATACTTGTAGATATATATCTCGCTGAGTGATAGATAATTTATAATTCATGTAATTGTAGATAAGTAAGATGATTATTAGTTTAGTTATATTAATAAATTCTTGGCAAGATATACATGGAACAAGAATTACCTTTTTATGTTAGTGGAACATACACAAATAATCATGTAACATGTCATTTTTTATAAAATAAAATAACTATAACAATATTATATGGAGACATCTACTATTTAATTTCCCGTCTTCGTTTCATACTTATCTTATATAAACTTATATTAAATCTTATCCTACTTTGAATTCGACGTGTAATAAACGAGATTTTTAATGATATAATATTTTATTATTTGGTATATAAAATTAGACTAGGTTATAACCCGTGGTACCCACGGGTCGCTCTACTTTTAAGGATATTTATATTTTATTAATTTTATTACAATGGTCCGTTTTATAAAATTTGTGGGGATATATATATTATGATTCAATGTTAATCGTATATAATAATATATGCAAACAATGTGATTTATGAATGGTAACAATTACCATATAATTTTCAACATATTACCAGATAATGTTCTACGTATGTAGAATGATAGCCCGTCTAACCATTCTCTGGATATATATTTGAAGCGATGAATTGATATAGCATTTAGGTTGGTTAAAATATCAAATAGTATCATTTCAAAACGAACATAAAAGAATGGAAGAATGAATGAAACATGTAATGGATTACTGAGTATAACATATAGATTGATAACCTAATTTATAAAAGTAAAATGAAAATGAGCTTGAAACATAAATTCAATTTAGACCATATCCATCGATTGAAATGGTGATTACTATTTAATATAATTAATTAAACAATTGAAATATTTGATTAGTTAGAGAATTGATTATTTAAAAAAAATCAAATCATAAAAATGAAATCAAGATTCCATTAATAAACCAATATTACGGTTTACTAACTTATAATTACTTAATTCAATTTTGAATTATAAAATACAAAATATATAAAGAATCAACATTAAAATTTATAAAGGAATTACCATATTTCATTTTGAATTGGCTTTTTTATGTTTCTTTAATTAGGCCCAATTTGATCTTATATATAGATATAGCATATTGAATTATAGGTTTCAACTTTTTTACATAATGGTTCCTCTTCCTTTTGATATTCTAGTTTTTGAGATTTTAATGAGGCTCAATGCTAGATCGATTAATCGCTGCAAATGTATATGTAGAGAATGGCGTCACGGGCTATCATCATGGGAGTTTGTGTGGCTACACCTTAACTATGTTGAAAATTATCTGGTAATATATTATTGTTGTGTTTTAGTTATATTGAAATTAAAATACTTTTTATCAACATTGTTCTTATTAATTCAAAATTATTTACCTTTTATGAACGCAGAAAACTCTATGGGAGGATAGCCCGTCGCTGTATAAAGTAGTTTATACAGAATATTTTCCTCCTGAAATGTATCCCAAAAGAATATAAGATTACGGTGAAATGAAGGAAGATAAAACGACTAAGAATAAAGAGAACATCAGTGATGATGTACAGAAGAATGAAAATGGCACACGCACTGTTAGTGAAGTGAATGATGTTGATGCTACATTGCCAACCTCTAATTCAAAACGTATGTTCTACATATGCAATATTGGTGATAAAGACAATTAGTATTTTATAACTTTTGAGTTATGGGTTATTTATTTGGAATAATAAGTGTTTCCTTTGTTTGAATAACAATTTCAGTTTTTATGTTTTTTGGATTGAACACAAACATTTGTATTATGCTTTTAAGGAATCATTGAAAAAAAAAAATAAGGCAACCTATTAAATATTTTAAATCAAGATTTTACCAATAATATAAATTGTAAATTCGGCCGTCAATATAGTTAATATAAAATGTAAATTTCGGATTTTTTGAATATATAAGGAAGTTATTAAATTGGAGTTAAAAATTATTATGTATATATAAATGTTGAATTACAGTTTGTTAATTAATATAATATAGGTTTTACATTTCTAAAAAATATGAAAAGATACTTTCAATACTTATACAATCGATGGTTCATTAGTTCATTTCTCTAAATTCGATATTCTTAAAAACATAATTATAATATCGGTTGTTGGTTTCTTTTTAAAAACGTTCTAACAATACAATTGAACATATTCACATGTGGATATTAAATTTGGTGACAATTTAGTTCATTTCTAAAATTGGTATTGTTAATTAGATAATTAGAGATTAGATACTTTGAAAATATACATAAACTTTAAATGATTTTAAACTTAAATCGAAAAATGTAAATAAATGGTTTTAATAAAAAAAAAAAAACTTATATTATTATTAAAAATAAAAAGAACCACTGACTCATCCAAAACAAAAACACACAATTTAAAATCACAAAACTACTAATTCTCATCTAAAAGGTCATATTTCTGAAGCTGTTCATGTAGGATCGTGTAGTGACCCAAATGAGTCGATCGGAAGAGCTCTAATCTGTTTCAGAGGCGTAAACTAAGAAACAGACGTGGAAAACAGCTTGTTTCACTACTAATCGTCTTGTATATTGATTAAAATCAGTTTACAGATCAAACGACGCTTCGCCAGCAGTTCGGTACCGGAACAATGAGTGTTACAAATGATCTCGCTTGGAAGACTATATATAGGTCTCCTGATTTCGCTTGAAGATGACAAGATCCAGTTCAAGCGAAATCACTTATGTTGATTTTGCTTGAAACTATCAATGTCTCATTCAAGCGAAATCACTTACTTCAAGCAAAATTACTATTAATTCAACCTAAACTCTCCTAATTTCTTGTACAACGCGCCCTGATCTAACAATTCTAATATAAGACTCGATACAAGACGAAGTCGACAGACGTATGCACCAACAGATTCCCCCTCGGATGTTGACAAGTCTTAAGTGTAGAGTCTTCAATGTCTTCAATCTTTATCAGTCTTCGGGCTTCCAGAATCTCGATCTGGCTCTTGCCTCACTCTAATTCCTTTTTCAGCATATCCCAGAATCGAATTCCTGGCTCTATTATTCTACATTCTCTTGATTAGATCTCTTGATTCCTTAATTTCATCATCATCAGCAATCTCAGGATCAGAACCTGGCTCTTTGTCATTCAGACTCCCCCTCAACTTGTGCTGGAATCGTAATCTGGCTATTTTTAGTTTCAAGCATCGCAACCAGGCTCTCCTGCAAATCCTCTACCCAAAACATAAGTTCCATAAAAGATAAGATATACCAATTCTAGAAACCTTGTTAACCACTTTAAAACACAATCTGAACAAAAAGATTTATCATGTAAGTTACTGATGAACCACTTGTATGAATGTCATTTTTCATTTTAAAACATCTTCAAACAAACTTTCCCAAACCTGTTCGTCATATTCAGCACTCGGAATTTTGAAAATCAGCTTTTCAACATCAGTCGTCCAAAATCTTTTTGAATTTTTCAAAATTTATGCTAAAACACACAGAAAATCTTTTTGGATTTTTGATATAAAATAAATGAAATGCAGTAAAGAACTATTTACATACAATATTTTTGTGAGTTTGCGTAAGAGGATCATATCAGTTTTTGAGACAAATCACCAACACCGTTAAGCTTTAATCATTTTAAGTTCTAAACGATTCACTTAGATTGTCAGTATACTGATCCACTTAAATTCTCACACAAAGTTCAACTGTTCCGAGATACGAGATTAGTGTTTTAGATACTTAAACTTATTCGCGTGTCCCACCTCAGAATATACTCCAGTATCCAGATCCCAATATTCAGTCTTACAGGTGAGTATACCTAGATGATATCTGTAAGGGGTTAAATTGCGAAACCGTGAGAGCTCAGGTCAGAACTTCCGTTCAGCAGGGAGATGACGACTCGACTTTTGGTGGGTCCCCTTTAGAGGATCTTTTTTACAACAACATAGATTAGCAATTTTATCATCTCATCATTTTATGCTGAGGGCGGCGCTATTTTTCAAGCAAGCGTAAAGTATTCTCCGGGGACTAGGCCATTGCTTCCGCATTATCAGAAGTCCCGGGATAATACCCAGATATCACTAAGCATAAAGACCTGGTATCTCAGAAATAGGGGTCCTTCAAACAAGATTTCGGGGGTTACCCATATATCCGAGAGATGTTCCCCACGATATAAGCAAGTTTGAATTTAGGTTTATATCTCGTCACAATATACTAAATGTGCAAAAACCTACTGGAACATCATCAGTAAGATCGTTTATCACATTTTTACTTTCCAATTCTTTAGCATGCCATGATCGTCCACTGATGTACTATCATTTCCTCTTTTATACAACAAAACTCATTTTTGATTTTATCATGTTTTTGTCATTTTCAACTTTTCTAATGTTTTTGGATTTTCTGAAATTTTTTACTCCCCCTAAAATGCAAATACATTTTAGGAAATTTGAAAACAAACTATACAATAAAGTGACAACCGATATCAAATTGCTTCAATTCACCATCCACTTGGCATAAACAATCAGAACTCCCCCTTACAACAAACTATTTTCCCATTGTGATTTCAAAACACTTAAATTTGTTTTAATCAAATGGTTTTTCCGAAAAATAAGTTGTGTTGATTGATTTAACCATTTGTAGGTTAGGGGTTCATCATCTTGTTCTCTTCAACCACTTGTAAAAATTTAACATTTCACGATTTTTTCAACACAATCACTAGTAGAAAATCAAGTACAACTTAATGTCTCTGATTTACCACTTGTAGGAAGAAACCACTTTCGTGAATTTCTCAAGAAAAATGCCGATTCCTGCTCCACACTTATCAACCAGGGAGCTCCGGCAAGTCAGGAATTTATGGTGAAAATGCTGTCACCCAAGCCTGACCAGCCTTGGGTGATTTTGGTGGCAAACATCTGTCCCACCAACATTTTGATTTATAAAATTCTTTTGCATTTTTAACCTTCCCGTCAACCATCTTCCCGAAAATATGTTTAACTTTGCCATTAAACGCCTTTTCAGCATCAAATTCTTTGTTACCAGTGAAGAATTGATCTGAAATCTCAACCATACCTTTTGATTTCAGATTATCTTTTGTCAATGGCGGAAAGTTTTCCTTGTTCAACTCTGGAACGGAATTAACAACCTTTTTCTCAACAGATGACTCCTCTGATTTTATGGAATCAGATTCATTGTCAGAACTACTATCAGATTTTACAACCCATTTTTGTTTTGTTAAATCAACACTTCTTTTGTAAAATCGTTTTGAACTTTCACCTTCTTCAGAAGTTGAATTTTCAAACACTTTCGATTTCTCAGTAGATTGATTCTTTTTATCAACAACTTTCTTGTTTCTTTCAAAGTGAGAAGAAACTCCCTGTTTAGAATAAATGGACTCTTGGCAGTTCCAAGCAATATGTCCAGTCTTTTGATAACAAGAATTATTTCTTGTAAACCCGTTTCTCTTGTGAACTCGGACTCTTTTCTGATGAACTCGAACTTTCAGACTTAGACTCTGACTTAGACTCTTCATCCATATCCAACACCTGATCAACAACTTTCTTTAATAACTCAGACTCATGATCAGTGTCAGACGCTGTGAATGTAACATCAATATTTTCTGGTAATTCATCAATGATTTCAGACTTTAACTTGATGTTGACTGCCTTTTTTAGACGCTCCTCGTTAGGATTCCTGGGAGAATAACTTTCATGGATCGGGGGCGGACATCTGTTATACTTGACACTTTGTTTTTTACCAGTATCAGTATCTTCAGTCTTTTTCTCCATGAATGCTTCAAGACCTGCCACAGTAGGATAAACACGATCAATCAAATAATCACAAGTAGTATAACTCAACAGTAATCGTTTAATCCTTTCACTCTCAATCTTTTCAAGTTCCAACTCCTTTTTCAGTTTAGCACAGTCTTCGATATACTCATTGATGACGCTCTGCTTTGTCATTAAAGTTGCATTCATCCTCATCTGAGCAGTTTCAACTTCCAAATTTGTCCTTTTCAGACTATCAACTGTTCTGTTTAGAACATCATACGACTCCTTCACGTACTTCACATCAGACAACAAATTCTCTTTCATCTCTTCCAATTCAAGAATCTTCTTGTCTTTCTCCTCACAATGTTTGCAAGGCTCCTCACATTTCAGACAAGGTTTAATGATCTCGACTATCTTATCAACTTCAACAACTTTCTCAACTTCAACAATCTTTTCTATTTCAACAACTTTCTCAACTTCGACAATCTTTTCTATTTCAACCATCTTTTCAATTTCAACGATTTTCTCTATAATCTTTTCAACCACTGGTTCTTCAGATTCTATTTCAGCTTTCTGTTCCTCAGTTCCCTTTGTTGAACTTTCTTCAACTTCTGCTTTCTCAGCTTCTATTTTTGCTTTATCTTCTGCAGCTTTTCTTGTTTCTGTTTCTTTCCATTCTCTTTCCAATTCCTGCTCTTCAATTTTCTGAATAAACTGTGCCAAAGTCATATTTTCAGACTTCCTCATGTGTTTCACAATCATCAAATAATTTCCCCATTTCTGTTGTGGTAAAGCATCAGCAAGTTTATCAACCCATTCATCATCATCTTTCTTTATGTCCAAACTTCCCATTTCCAAAACAAGATGACAATATCTATCAATGGTCATTTTTGTGGTTTCATTATCAAAGGCTACAAACATGTCAAAAGGCTTCTTCAGTAACGCCTTTCTGTTTTTAATCATATCTGCACTACCTTTAAACTTTTGAATCAATGCTTCCCAAATTGACCTAGCTGTACCTTTATGTTGGAGCAAAACAAATATATCTTCTTTTATAGCTTGTTGAAGAAAATTGATCATCATTTTTTCACTTGTAAATTTCAGTTTGTCAATCTCTGAGAAGTCAATAATTGCTTTTTCAATTCCACGTTCATTTTTCGGTTTTTCATAATCCTTTTCTAATGCACACCATGCGTCAAACTTATATGCTTGCACCCAAGTCTCAAAACGATTCTGCCAACCTTTGAAATCCTCAATGTACATCAGTTTTGGCGGTTTCTGATGAGTTCCAGTTTCATTCTCACTGTATAGAGTTTCAGCAGCAGTAACTGGTGCAACAGGTGTAGCAAACGCATTGTAGAATTCCTCAGCCATGTTTAGGAACAATTTTTTCACAAAGACTTAGGTTTAAAAAAAATCTCTGTTGAAGCAAAATCTTTCTTGAAACGAACTCTCAAGCGAAATAGTCTCTCAAGCGGAAACACCCAGAAGCGAAATCTCTGATTTCGCTTGAACCACCACAATTTCAAGCGAAATAATGTCTTGAAGCGAAATAGCAGGTTTCGCTTGAAACAACTCAAGCGGAATAAACTCTCTGAAGCGAAATCAACAAATTCAAGCGGAATCCGGTCAAAAACTTAAGCGAAATATTGTATTTCAAGCGGAATCTCAAGCTAATCTCGCTTGAAAGCTGCTGACGTCATCACAATTCGATCTGTTTTCAAGCGGAATAAGGTATTTTTACCAGTTTTAAGCCGAATTAATGTCCAATTCTTTCAAGGATTACTTAAAACACATTTTCGACCACAATATGTGAAATTTAGAACTTTTTGACCGTGAAAACAGTTTCAATTTCAAAAAGAAGGTGTAGAAGTCAGAAAATGAAGCTGTTTTGGCAAGAACTCTTCTTCCTGAGCTCTGATACCACTTGTAGGATCGTGTAGTGACCCAAATGAGTCGATCAGAAGAGTTCTAATCTGTTTCAGAGGCGGAAACTAAGAAACAGACGTGGAAAATAGCTTGTTTCACTACTAATCGTCTTGTATATTGATTAAAATCAGTTTACAGATCAAACGATGCTTCGGAAGCAGTTCGGTACCGGAACAATGCTCGTTACAAATGATCTCGCTTGGAAGACTATATATAGGTCTCCTGATTTCGCTTGAAGATGACAAGATCCAGTTCAAGCGAAATCACTTATGTTGATTTCGCTTGAAACTGTCAATGTCTCATTCAAGCGAAATCACTTACTTCAAGCGAAATTACTATTAATTCAACCTAAACTCTCCTAATTTCTCGTACAACGCGCCCTGATCTAACAATTCTAATATAAGACTCGATACAAGACGAAGTCGACAGACGTATGCACCAACAGTTCAGGAGGCCAAAATTCTGCATAATACTCATTAACGACATAGAAGCCTTCGTCTCGAAGATAATCCTGAGTACAAAAATGTTTAAAACATGACATTAATATGAATAAAATTTGTATAATCATAACGAATATACTCAAAATAGTATAAGATAAGATCTTACCAAATAATTTTCAACATAGGTAGAATGAAGAAGAAGAAACTCAAAGGATGATAGACTGTCACGCAATTGTCTGCATACACATTTATAGCGATCAATTGATCTAGCGTTTAGCCTTGTTAAAATCTCAAACAGAACCATATCAAATGGCAAATAAACCATTGTATTAAAACTTCGAAAGCTTTAAAAAATGGATATAGTGAATAGGTTAAAAATCTAATTTATATTTAAGAAAAACAAATGAGGGTTTAATAAGTTTTTGTATGGGCCTGGTTCGATCCAATTCAAAATAATATTTTTGGTTATTATAATATGTTCTATAATATATAAAATTGTTCGATAACAGTTTACCAAATATTACAGTTTTATAATATTCAACTTGATATATAATGTACCATCTATTTATGTAAATTATTTATGACAATATTGGACAAAGAAAAACAAAAAAGTAAATGTCTAATAATCTTTTAACAGATTTAAAATAATTCTATCACCATCATACTATCTCTACTAACCTGCAAATTGAGCTCACCTACATTCACATTGTTCAAGAACTCTAAAATCGTCGGTTGAAGATTTGGTAAAGGCAATTTTCCGACAAAATCTCCGATCACTTCTATGACGATTTCTTTTTTGATTTACCAACTAAAAATGTCTTTAGTACTACAAATAACTCATGGGATGTTTGTTTTCACCGAATAATGACTAAATAGACGTTAAATTGGAGTTTAGGTATTTGTTAAGTTGAAAGTTTAGTATGTTATGTATATCTAAAATGGATTTATGTATTGCATGTGTTTGGAAATATAGATTTTTGGGTTCATATTGTGTTTTGGTTGATAGATTTTGTTGATATTCTTATGAAATTTTGATTTTCTTGCATAATAGTTTGATTTGGATAATTGAATGGGTTATGATCCGGGCATAAAATTTATGATTTAGAATATTTTTTTCACCTATATTCAAATACGATTATATTACATTTATGTATTTTATTTTTTGCTTATCAATTACAATATAGGTATACTCTAAGGTTTTACACTTAAAAACCATATATGTCGTTATAAATTTATTGACGAAAATAAATATTTCTTTAGTTCTAATCAAATATGATCATGTGATAATACTTCCTTTAGTATTGTTTATATGTGTATTTTACATTGTATTCTTAAAATCCTACATAAATGGCTATTTATTACAACAGTTTGTCTAATATTGCTTAACACGTAACTTTTATATTGTTATGAACATATATGAATGACTAAAAGTTGAATAGTAAATGTTTCTAATAGATGTTGGTATATTACAGGTATATAAAAATGAGTCTGTCATGCGTCGCTTTGTTAGAAGAGCAATCATCGTTAAAACTGGTATGCTACAATGGTTACAAACAATTTTCTATATCTTATATTAACTAACATGTACAACATAAACTAAAACGCAGGTGCTGCCAATTGACTTTGTTAAGAATGTATACGGAGATTATTGGCAAAGAACAAAAATAATGATACATCATAAAAGTGGAAGAAGTTGGCCAGTTTCTTTGAGAAGTGTAAGTGGGGAATGCGTTATCATTGACGGATGGAGTAATGTCGTAAGGGACCTTCAGTTGCCAAAGAGGACGTTATTGCACTTAAGGATAATCGAAGACAACAACATTGAAATGGATTGTTTCGTTGAAAACATATGTGGTGAATCCTTTGTGACAGTAAACCGTTACGGCATTTTAAAGATTATAGTAAGCCTACTAACATGTCTGAATTAATATTTACTCTATTATAGTTTTAAAATAAATAGTATACATAAATATACGACAATAAAATGTTACAAAACTTTTCAGGTGATTCAAGACGCTTATGTAACAAACTGTTACTCTTACTCGCCAGTCAACGATTATTATAACATTTATGTAGCAGGCAAGACTTGGAAAGTTGAGACAGACAGAATCAATGATAATTATGTTTTTACAAAAGGTTGTCCAAAGTTATTTCATGATCTTGCAATAGAAGACGATGATATACTCCTGTTGATGAAGACGGACAACGTGACATTTGAGTTGAAAATTTATCATAGAGGAGTTGAGGTAGCCCGTAACAACAAAGAAGAAAGTGAAGATGACTCTCTGCTAGAAATACCTAGGGACACATACTACAAAAACGTTGACTTTGTAAGTATTTTGAACTAACGTATAACGGTATTTTAAAAAATAGGACTTATTTTGTGTATTTTATTGTATAACAGACCTTCTGTCAACAAGATGACTCATTAGATCAATTAATTACTGAGGTAATAACCACTCCTTTATAGAGATTAAAATACATTCAATAAGATTTGGTGGATTTTTGTAGGTCCCTCGGAGGTTGAGGTCAAACCTATTCCTTGTTATGTCTAACACACTAGCAAGTGCGGAATCCAAGCTAGCATGCAAACCGAGATAGAAGACGACAATACACAACACGCAAGATTCACCGATTAACACCACTTGTATTAATACGAATGAAAGGTTCGGTTACAAGCTCAATGTTTACAGATGTTTTCTATAAACTCTCAAAGTTCTCTCTTGTGTGTGTGTGCTCTCTCCTGTCTCCTCTCTTTCTGCAGTGAACACACTACATGAGTATTTATACTCATCACAGCAGGTCTGGTCGAAGGATCAGATAGCCTGATCGAAGGATCATCTATCGACCTGAAACCTATCGAAGGATCAACATATACCTCGAAGGATGACATCTTTCGAGGTCCATCAATCATCCATCGAAGGTTCATCTTTCGAGCTCATCGAAGGATCTAAACAATCCTTCGATGACTCATCCTTCGACACACAGATCTTACAAACAAATGCTAACTGTTTGGTCAAGTCAAACCAGGAGGATGGTTGACTTGGTCAAACTTACATCGAACGCACATAATAACAAACCTAAGACGTAACTCAGACTAACACAAGACATCGTTTTGTATCATGACGAAATACAGACAAAGTACAGACACAAGTGCACCAACAAACTCCCCCTTGGCTGTAGCTTTGTCTCGATTTTCGTGTCTTCAAGTCTTTGACGTCCTTTCAAGTCTTCAATGTCGGAGGATCTTTAAAGTCTTCACGTCTTGAAAGCAGAAAGTGTACCAACAAACTCCCCGTTTCATGTAGGAAGTGTGTTGACAAACTCCTCCTTAACATAAGCTCCCCCTTGAGTTATGCTCGTGAATGTCTTGATCTTTACAAGCTTGAGATCCTTGTGGTGTTGATGATTGTCAGCGGCAACTCGATCATCTTCATCATTTGAGTGCCTTCGCGTCGTGTCTTCATTCCGAAGCTTGTCATCGAACATGTTCTCCTCACCTTTAGCATCTGCACATGCAAGAAAGCTAAACGCATAATGAGAACAACCACTTGTAATATAGTTAACATTTAAACAAAAGACACATATGAGATCAAATCTCAATCAAACACCAACCGACAACAGTTTGAAAGTTTAGAAAATGTACAATTTTAATCCTTTAACTTTCAAAATGTGTTAACTTCGACCATTTATGAAGGTGCAATTGTTTTCCGGCTTATAATCAGGATTTTGGGTAGGATAGACTCGAGTTCCAACATCAGTCAATCAAAAATAAACTAGAAGCAAAATCTTTTTGGATTTTATAAAGTTTATATTAAAACTTACCTAAAATCTTTTTGGAATTTTTCATTTTTCAAAAGTAAAGACGGAAAGCAATAAATAAATAAATATATACACAGATGCAGAAACGAAAGCAGTAAACAAATATTTACAGACATTCTTTTTGTGAGTTTCGAGGGTAAGAGAATCATATCAGTGTACGGTCATGCCAAAACGCTCTTGTTGTTCAATTAGTTAACATTAAGATAAGCATCCTATAACGATTATCGGTATTGTTGTCCACATAAGCTCAACTTATCAGATGTAATCATGGCGAGGGGATACATTAAGGTATGATTTATACTTACCGACCGGTGTTCATCCACATCACGACACATTCCCGTATCAAGGTATGCACGAGGGTTCATCTTACCGGTGAGTATACCGATTATCATCTGTTTGACCGTATAAAAATGTGAGAAACTCACTTATTTTGTTTGAAAAACAAGCCCTATGTGATAGAATCACTTATTGATGAGGAACTTGATTTTCGATGCATGAGGGCACAGGAGCAAGTCCGTGAACAGGTCAGTACTTTCGTACAGCAAAGAGACGAACTTGACTCCCGGATAAATGTGATATATTATCACTTATTTTGTATGGACATGTGATTGTTGATCACTTATTGAGGACGAATGCAATATGTACACGTATGTATGGTATCATGGAAGATCTAGACTTGCGTCCCCGTTATTTTTCGGTAAAAGATACAACCATGATACCCAGATGATAAGCAGCATAAAGACCGAATATCTCAGAACCTCGGCAATCTCTCAAACGAAATTTCGGTACTAAGACCATATGCCAGTGAATGGTTCCCACCCAGTCTTCAGTCGATTAAGGTTTATATCACCCTGCACACTTTAAAATGATTGTGAGCCTACCGATACATCTTATATAGAGCTGCTTATCGTTTTTCAGTTTAGGTTTAATAGAGGTTTAGACAGACCACTGATGTACTATCATTTTCTCTTTTGCTCGCCAGGAAACTCATTTTTGTTTTTCTATTGTTTTTGTGTTTTTGAAATTTTTCAATGTTTTTGGATTTTCAAATTTTGGATTTACTCCCCTTAAAATCAACAAACTAAGGTAAAATTTTAAAAGACACAAAGATATTTACAAAAACAATTTCCCGATGTCGGTTAACTCATGTTTTACCTCAATGCCGTTTACCAAAATTAATTTTGAATCAGAAATGATTTATCAAATTTTGGAAAAATCAGTTGGCATGTCGGTTTGCGGTGCGGACCATGACAACATCGATGAGTTTCATATTGAAACAATCACGTGTGAGGTGATATTCGAGATCAACGTGTCTGGTAAAGGAGTGCTGTATGAGATGATAATAATTCATAAAGCAGCTAAAATATCGACAAGTATAGGAGAGATTAGAAATTTAAACCCGTATCCTGCAACTGCTTCGTGCATTGCCAGGAACCTGAGCGCTCTCCCAAACTGGATATCCACCCGGTGTGGATTTCAAAGTCGATTTTTTTTTTTGTAGCTACTGAGAAATCTCTTGACAGCAACAAGATCAAAAACCTTTGGGTCCGGCTGGTCTTCCACATTGCACCAGCGAAGGTCTTTGTCTTTCTCTTTCAGAAGTAGTGTGCGGTTGTTCAATCCATGCCAAGGCATCCGCACACCCAGTTGGTTTGTTCAACAAACACATTTTCTTCAATCACACCGCGAAGAAATGTACACTGCACGTTCATCTTGTTGATTTTGAACTTCAGACGTGCTGCAGGTGCGTACATTTTACGTGAATCTATCCCGGGGACCCGATCAAAGCCTTTAACAATCACACCTTTGGAATGATTTTCATTTTGTCGAAGCTTTCAAATTTCTTTCAACCACATTCTTTCACCATCATTCCTTCATCGGAATGTTTGTCTTCTTATCTTTTTCCTTTCTCTCCATCAATGGCAACAATTTCTTCTGTCGCCTATCTTGTGCAAGGACGCTCCACTATCAACAATCTTACGACTATCGAAAGTTCCTCCTGGAATATCCTACACACTCACTCAGAGATTAGTTGGAGAGGGGGACCCAAGCCTTTGTGGACTTGGGTCGTCCTTGATCATCAAGGAAAGTGATCTCAATCACTTGATGATTAGGAAAAAGAACCTGTGGTGCTCCCCCTGATTGAGTTACCTGCTTTTGCTTCCAAGCTGTTTGTCCTTTACCAGTATTTGAATTTATTGTTTTAGCATTTACTGGTTTTACAGTTTCAGATTTTGCTTGTACAGGTTTTTCTTCTTTGACCTCTGATTTTAAGGCCTTTTCAATTACCTTTTGATTCTTTTGCTTTAACTTCTTTTCCCTTTCTTTCAAGACACGTGGGTCTTGTTTCGGGGAAACTGATCGTTTTCGGTAATCGATTTCTTGGGGAGCACTCGTTTTTGACTTCAGTTTTTGCAAGTGTGGGCAATATCTTACAATATGCCCAACTGTCCCACATTCAAAACATGTTCTCCGCTCTACAAACTTCGGAGAAACATGTTGATGACCAGACGGAGAACCAGACAATGAACTTTGTGATCTAGACGTGCTTGGACCTAAATCACATCCGTTGGTGTGTTGGGTGTAATTATTCTGATCATTTCGTTTTAAAATTCTAACTTGTTTTACCAAATCAACGTTAGATTTTTCCTGAAATGTTTCAAGTTTATCTGAACCCGTGGATCCAACAAAGTTCATTTTCGGTTCTCGTTTCTTAACAGGAGCTCTTTTGTTCTGCACCTTTTGTTGTTGAACCTTTGGTTGTTCAGTCTTAGGCTGCTGAACTTTAGGTGCTTGAACATTCTTGTTCTGAGCCTTCTTTCCCTGTACCTTACCCTTTCCGGAGTTGACTTGTTGTTTTCGCTCAATTGGTAGTTTTTGGTTTCCGTATTGTTTTCTAATTTGTTCACACGGAATTGGATCACATTGAGTGACGGTAACTTTGCCACTTTTGTTCCCCAAAAACTTATCAGTGCATCCTTCAAAAATTTGCTCAATTAAATCTTGATTTACATTTTTAATTGGAAAATCTTTGTTAGAGTAGATTTTGCTATCTCCTTTGAGCGTGTACAACAAGTTATTCCCTTCACAGCTAGATACAAGGGACTCCATTGATTTTGACATTTCAGTCTTACTCGGTTTCACTGGTGGATCACACAGGATGTGATTCTCGATTGGAATATCTGTTGTAACCGAGTTAGACTGTTGTTTCACAATTTCTTCAGATTCATCATCCGAAGAATCAGCATCCTCAACAATGGGAGGACTCTGTTCCTTAACACACGATGAATCTGTCACATTCTCAGATTCAGATTCAGATTCAGATTGACCCGAGGATGATGTACCAGTTGTGAACCCGAGGCCTGCTGCAAAATCATCTAGATTGAGTGGCACAGTAGGTTCAAAACGGGGCATATCCTCGTCATCAGGCAATTTGGAGTAATTGTGATTCATTGGGGGAGGACATGATTTGAATCCAATACATTGTTTATCCCCTTTTTTTCTTTTGAACGTCAATGATGTGATCCAATACATAGCGGGAATTAGAATAGCTTTCCAGTTTCTGCTTGATTGTCTCACATTCACATCGAGCTGTTGCCAACTCTACCATTTGTTTTTCAATTGTGTCAATAAGATTATTGTTAGCATGTTGTTTTCGCAACACAGCCTTTTGTAATTCTGAAACATCATGTCTTAATGACGCAATTGTTGCTTTAAATTCCTTTTCATTTTTGTTTAAAAACAAGTTAGCTTCAGTTGCTTTAGAAAGATCTACAATCAATTCTTGATTGTGTTTGTATGTGATTTCAAACTGACTTTCCTTTTCAGCATATTTAATTTTTAAACTATCACAATTTTCACAACTAACTACAGTGGGTTCATCGACACATACCTGACTTGATGAACTGTCGACATTAGCCATAAAGGCTGAATGGAGAGAAGACGAAGAGTAAGCAGCTTGATCCACCAAATTAGATCTTCTTTCAGTTCCTGCTGCAGCTTCTTCCAAAAGCTCATTAATATCTGCATCGACTGACGCACTTGATGTCTCATCCACATGATTATTGCCTGAAGTGGAGGATTCTTCATCTGAGCTTCCACTATAACCAGAACTGTCTTCATCTTCAGAAGATTCATCACCATTGGTGGAAGATTCTCCACCACTGGCGTGCTTTAAATCCCTTACGACTTCAGCAAAACATCCTGTTCCATCTGGAGTATCATTTCCCAACTGAAGCGACCAATCACAACCTTCATCTACTTGAACCACAAGTGCCCGGTTGGCATTTGATGGCCCTGCTTGGCTTTGGTTGTTGACAGGTATCAACGTACGAACATTGTTCCTGTTCTGGTTCTGCTGGTTGCCTTGATTTCTGAAAGGATTTTGGTTTCCATGCTGAGCTGGTCTTGTGCATTCCCTTTTGAAGTGACCCCGTTCACCACAGTTAAAGCACGTTACAGCTTGCTTGTCGAACCCATACTTGGTGTCTTTCTTGCTTTCCAAGTTGGTTCTCCCCGTCCTTTCCATAAACTCCTTTGCTCTTCGAATTGCACTAGCAAGAGCCCATTTGATATCCATCATTTCAAACTCTTCTTTATCCACTTGCTGATAATCTTCATTGGTTAGATTGATATTCCCAATCTGACCTGCGATCAATCCAGAATAAGCACTAACCAAGGTGTTCAACATCTCCATATGCTCCTTGGCTATTTCGACACTGACTTTGGAAAAGTTGGAAGTGTCTAATCTGACTGTGTTCGGATTGGAAGTGGCTTGAAAGTTTGAAGAGCTTCCATAAAACCCTTGTTGTTGCTGTTGTTGCTGCTGAGCAGTCAGTTGCACATTCTGTTGTAGAGAAGAAGAATCTGGTCTTAAATACATCATCGTGTATGCTGAAGGATCAAACTGATTTGTTGTGGAAGTTCCAGTGTTTGAGATGAAGGCTGTTTGAAGCTTCGCATGTTGAGAGACTGGTTTTTCTCCACTGATACCTCCTGCAATCCCATAGTACATCTCTGGATTTTGAGGAGTTAGTGTTCTTTTTGCTTTAAGCTTTTCTTCTACATCCTTGTTCTCCAATCTTTGAATTAACTCATAAACGGTGATTGTGTCTAGAACACCATTTTCTTTGAGAATTTCAAGATAACTGCTCCACTTTGCTGGTAAGCTATCAGCGAATCTCTTCACCATTTCTTGTGGAGTGGCAGTGACTTTAAAGGCAAACATCTCGCTCAACAAGTGATGGAACCTTGTAGATAAATCTGCCAAAGTCTCATTCTCCATACACGTGAATCCTTCAAACTCTTTCTTCAGTAATTCTTGCTTGATCTTTCTAGATTGAGCATTTCCTTCACATCGTAACGTGAGCATATCCCACAAGCTTTTAGTAGTTGTGCAGTAAACAAACTGGTGGTAAATGTCTCTGTGAAGAGCTTGTGTGAGAATCATGAATGCTTTCTTTTCTAACTCAAATTTCTTCTTATCATCTTCAGACAAAGTGCTGTAAGTTTCTGGATTAGATCCTGCAACTTCCAAATCATGGTCAAATGTGGTGAAAAAGCACATCCATAGGTCTTGACCTTGCCCCTGAACATAAGTTCTCAGCCTTTCTTTCCACCATCCCCAATCATTGATGTGATTTAGCTTTGGCGGTTTTGTGCTTGTACCAGTTTCACTGTCGTTCTGCATCATAGATTGAATGATGCTGCTTTGATTTGTGACCAATGCCCATTGATTTGCAGTTATCATTGCAGCTTGAGGTGGAGCAATAGCCTGCATCCATGCAGTTTTGTTGAACTCTGACGCAGATTGCGTAGCTGATGATTGCGCAGCTGATGATTGTGGAGTCAAAGATGTTAGAGTCCACGCGGTTGGATCCCACTGACCGTTAGTTCCCATTTTAAAAAAAAATTTCACAAACTATGATAAAATTTCGAATGATAACAACCAGCCGAAGGATCCTTGATCGAAAGACTTGAAAAACACAACTTGTTAAACATAAACAGACTAAGGATCGAAAGATCAACACTCGTTCGAAGGATCAACAGTGTTCGAAAGATCACTGTTGAGTTTCGAACAATTGATTTCGAAAGATTCTCCAATCGAAGGATCCTTATCTTTCGAACAAGAACTGTAGATCGAAAGATGTAACCTTCGAAAAGATTCCTTGGAACGAAGGATAAGTCACCGACTTCGAAGGATGTTCGAAGGATGATTATCTATCGAACCTCCTTTGATCGAAAGATGATCTTTCGACTTCGAAGGATATCCTTCGATCTGCACTGACACAGTTGACAAAAGGTGACAGGTTGGTGAAAAAGGTGATGGGTTGGTAGAAACTTTCGGCAGAAGGTATGTTCAGGCCATGCTTTCTGCCAAAACCAGATTTGAACCAATAAAATATTACCCAAAATGGACAGTTTGAACCCAGAAAAACCGGTCACCGGAGAAGCCGGAATTTTGGCCGGAAATTACCAAAAACCTTAAAAACAGATTTTTAAGTTACCCAAAACTCCCTTTAACACACCCGGATAGTTTAGAACACGTTTTAACGTCTGAAAATGCGAGAAAAACAGTAAAAACGGGTGCTAAACCAGTGAGTTTTTGTCCAAAACACTCGGTTTCTAACAAGGAAAAGAGCCACGGCTCTGATACCACTTGTAGGTCCCTCGGAGGTTGAGGTCAAACCTATTCCTTGTTATGTCTAACACACTAGCAAGTGCAGAATCCAAGCTAGCATGCAAACCGAGATAGAAGACGACAATACACAACACGCAAGATTCACCGATTAACACCACTTGTATTAATACGAATGAAAGGTTCGGTTACAAGCTCAATGTTTACAGATGTTTTCTATAAACTCTCAAAGTTCTCTCTTGTGTGTGTGTGCTCTCTCTTGTCTCCTCTCTTTCTGCAGTGAACACACTACATGAGTATTTATACTCATCACAGCAGGTCTGGTCGAAGGATCAGATAGCCTGATCGAAGGATCATCTATCGACCTGAAACCTATCGAAGGATCAACATATACCTCGAAGGATGACATCTTTCGAGGTCCATCAATCATCCATCGAAGGTTCATCTTTCGAGCTCATCGAAGGATCTAAACAATCCTTCGATGACTCATCCTTCGACACACAGATCTTACAAACAAGTGCTAACTGTTTGGTCAAGTCAAACCAGGAGGATGGTTGACTTGGTCAAACTTACATCGAACGCACATAATAACAAACCTAAGACGTAACTCAGACTAACACAAGACATCGTTTTGTATCATGATGAAATACAGACAAAGTACAGACACAAGTGCACCAACAATTTTATTAATTATCATACACAGATTCACGAAGGTCATAACAAACATAATGTGACTAAGAACATTGGTGAAAAAGAAATGTCAAAGGCAGGAAGAAAGAGTATGAAGATAGAAGAGACAAACCAACCAACAAAAGAAGATGTACTTATTTTAAACATAATAATAGATGAGTATTTTCATTCATATATGTACAAATATTTACTTAATTATTGTTTGTTATTGTTATTTAACGTTACTCATTGTCTTAATAGCTTAAAAAGAAAGGAAAACAGATTGTGGAATATTGTAATCCGGACAACAGTAAAAGGCTGTTATGCGGAACAGATGTGGAAATGCCAGACGTATCAATAGTTGGACGGAGAACTCGCAGCCGGTTGGTACGCATAGGTAAATTAACAACATTAAGTGATCAATATTTGTTTTAAATTAAGGGATTAAATATAATAATCTAATACTAAAATGTGTATCTGTAATAATAAGGTTAACGAAAATAGAAAGAGATATGGTAATGCATTGAAGATATTGGATGTCGAACCAAAACGTGTTGCAAGGATAAATGATGTTGAGAAAACTGGTAGTTATGAGTTCACAAAGAAGGGAGAAAACCGCATGGTATGATTTTTTATAATACTCAATGACAGTCACAAATATTATAACATCAATAAGGCTAATTTACTTATACAATTATTGTTTTTATGCAGAGAATGCATGCTGATGTTGTAAGAATAGCCGGATTCAAAAATAAAGTGCATGAGTTAAAAGTGACGAACATGAATAAAAAAACCATCGACATGAATCTTAGGCGGCAGAAGAATGGAGATGGTGTAAGGTATGCTATCGAAGGTTGGCCGATGTTCATGGAGGAGAATGGCATTCGTTTCGGTGACACATTGCATTTCAAATTTGTATGTTCAGGAAATGTCCTGATGTTATCACAAGTAGATGCGGTTAATGAAGGTTAACAGGTAAAAAAAATAACTTTAATGCTTCAGGTGTTTGTGTAGACGAAATGATGACGCTTTTTGCTACTATTACATGTTTCGTTCTTTTTTTGGGACATGCAAGTAGACGTTACCATGTTTTATTTTGTTCCTTGGTAGATTAAGGTTAAAGACAATTAGTGGTATATTATAAACCAAGATACCATATTTTTTATTGTAAGTAACGTTGGTATCTTTTATTTTTAAAAATACTTTATAACGGGTTGTTGACTATCAATGTTGAAATACATATATTTACAAATACTTTATAACGGTTTGTCATCCTTAACAACCGACTAAATTGCCACTAAGCCCATTTAAAACATCTACCTCTTTTTATTTAAGTTCCAGCCCACCAACATTATCATGTTCTTTATGGAGCCCATATTAATTTCTTTAATTTTGCTTTTCATCAACAACCATTTAAAATGTTACATATGAAAATGATCATTGATCATGAACTTAAATCGGATGTTCTTTAAAATTGGGACCAATCAAATAGCATGTAACTACCAAGGAATTAACATTTGTGTAATAGATATTTAAATGATTATTGTAATTAGATTAAATTTTTATAATAATTTGTGAAACATAAAATATGAAATCCTTAACTTTATTGATTTAACTCAATATGTCTTCATTGATAATCCTGGATTGTACGAAGATAAATAGTAGCATCCAATCCATGGGAAAAAATTTAATTAAACTTGATGATTGAAATAATGAATAAATTTGTTAAAAAAGCTATGATATGATAATTTCTTTGTAACTTAGTAGAGTGGTTTTCACTATATTCCACCTTGTTGGCAAACACCCCTACGATCCTTCTAGTGGACAAAGTTAGTCAATTACTCCAGTTGGAATAGAATTAAAATGAAAGTATATGAGATATGTATAAGAATATTAAAGAATAAAAAAATCAACATAAGTTATGACATTTTATTTCAAACCAAAATAAGTTAAATGAAAAGTTCAAAGCCATGAAAATCAAATACACGATTACATCATAAGTTACGAAAAATCTCCTTGTAAACTACGTTAGATGTCTTCGCTGTGGGTTTACCATCGACATCAAATGATAAAATTTTAACACCTTCTCTGGTCTTCACTCTTGATAAAGCTACGTACAATTGACCGTGAGTAAAAACAGGATCTTTTAAATATAAACCAACTCGGGATAGCGACTGCCCTTGACACTTGTTAATTGTCATAGCAAAACAAACGGATAAAGGAAATTGACTTCTTTGAAATTGAAAAGGTATTTTCTTGTCTAAGGGAACCATACTAATCTGTAACACCTCGTAAAATCATGTCCAATATAGTATCGACACGTGTCATGAACTTTAAACGTGTAACGTATTGAATATGAGGGACTAAAGTTGACAAACGAAGAAAGTATATGTATATAAGGATACAAAGTGTCAACATTTAATAATTGTGCCTTTTTACAACCCTACACGATGTTTATACCCTAAAACGAATGTATCATGAAGCATATTAAACCGTTTGTGGAAGAATGTGAAAGTTTACAAGACGCGAGGGTTAAAAGTGTCAACATGTTTAAGTTATACCTCTGAGTGACCTTTTAGTGAACCTGGAGCCTTGTAACGATTAATTATACTCCCAATAATAAGTGGTAAAAATTTCACAAGGTTTCGATATCGTATGAGAAAGATACGCTAACTTTCGTAATTAAGGGGTTAAAAGCGTCAACGAGGCAAAACTTGTGTTTTCGGTTATCGTTTAATGAAACCGGACCTAATGATGATTGGTTATATCTCATGGATCATAGAAATATAAATTTCATGGGTTAAAAGTGCTTAAAATGGAAGAAATTACGCTTTAGAAGGTCCAGGGGTTGAAAATGTCATTTTTGAAACTTGGTTGGCTGGTAACTGAGTTGCTGGCGCTGCGCCACCACCTGAGCACTCCTCCGTCGCGCGACGCGATGGACTGCCAGCTCAGAAAAATGTGTTTGGACGTGGCAGCTTGCATGTTTGCTAAGTTCCGCGAGTTTGCCACCCTCTAGCTCCTTGAAACACGTCCCTAGGCACTTGTTTTCATCTATGGAGTTACCATAACACCTGGATCAATCTCCATGACCCTTCCTTGGCTATAAATAGAGCCCTTTGTTGCAACTTTGTGAACTCACACTTTCACATTTGCTTGTTCTAACTCTCTAGAGCATTCTTGGCAATTAAGAAGCCTTTCCTCTGTTCCAATCTCGTGCTAAGGACTATTGTAAGTCATCTTAGCTTTTGTAATTCAGTTTTAATTAGTTTAATGGCCCAAAGTCAAACCGTCGTAATTAAGGTTTGACTTAGTGATTAATCACTAATGGTCCAGTCAATTCTCGAATTAAAAGTAGCTTTGAGTTGGTAATTATGTGGGTAATAAACCCTTAAAAGGGAACCCTCTGATTCCCACTCTAACTAGGTCAATTGTCAGGTCAAACTTGATTATAAAAAGTCAACAGGAAGCTAATTTTCACATAAACACATAACTAACAATGCAGAAGCTATGAAACCTGTTTTATCACTTGTATAACTTGGTAATTAATGTAAGAACATGTCTAAGCATGTTCAACCCGACAATTTTCAGTATAAGCTCGGTTCGGAACCGAAAGTCGCATAAGTGGACTTTTGCTTTGACTTTCAGTTCTGACCCATTAGAGCATATTTTAGAAATTCCTTAGAGCTCTATTAGGACCAGGTTACATGTTAGTATAACCCTCTGTGATTATACAACTTGGTTCATTAGTTATCCGATTCATATGCATGTTTCCGTTATATGCCTAAATGTTGACCAGTATGCCCTTTTGACCTTAAAACAAGAATTTTGAAAATGTGAGAGGACAATAATCTTTATTACTGATTTATAAACATGTTCCTAAATTTTTACATCAGTTGGAGGTCTAGATTAAGAGTTATGCTCAATAGCGTAATTAGAAAGCTTTTTATTAATTGAACGGCGTAATTAGCATAGAGCCCATCTAAACCCAATTTTTGATATCAAACTTTTTACCTACTGATGTAAAATAATATTGTGAGATTTTTGAAGATTTTTATTTATTTTTAGGCTGAGCATAACATAGGGTTATAGATTTGATTCGGTAATTGTCGGTTTTGCTCTTTTGGCTTATAAAATGAGTTTTACATAATATTTTGATACCAAACCTTTTGCTACTGATTTTATATAATAAATAAAATATGTTGAGTCTTCTGGAATGATAAAAAATATCAGCTTTTCTTTAAAAACCCGGAAATCGCTTAAAACCGTCTTTTTACGCGTTTAAAACACATAGTATGTATTAAAACCATTTTTCTCATATAAGACTTAATACCTACTAATGTTTTAAGTAAATTTTTATATTTTAACAGTAAGCAAAAGTTTTTAAACTCAGAATTCAATTTTTGACCTTTAAAGCTTATGTGAAATTACCAAAATGCCCCTACGGTGCATAGTTTGGTTATAAAAGGTAAATTTCACATATATGCCATACCCTACTGTTATGACTTATAAAAATAAGTATTTTTACTGAATATATCAGACCTGAAACTCAGATTTATATTTAAACCCTTTTATAAGCTTTAAAATGACCAAAATACCCCTACGGGGCATAAATTGAGTTTAAATTCATTTTGGGCATAATGGAAGGTATCCTAATGATATCACAACATATTTAAGGCATATTAACTTAGGAAACCTGTTCATGAATCATTTGGTTACCCGTTACGCATTATTCGCGTTCGGTGCGGTTTATGTAACTAGTTTGCATAAATTAGCCGAAACGGGTCAAACCTTATCATTTTTATCTCAAAATCCAGAATGTGTTTAGTTTACCCATATTATACAAGTATACAAACTTCTCGGGTCTAAACCACATTCTAATCCGGTCTTCGCTTAATCGTGCGTTTGAACTGTATCTTCCTTTAAAAACTAACCGGTCTAAGTTTAGGCTTAATTAAAGACCCGTTAGGAATCTAATAGGTTATTAAAAACCTTCATTCCAGATTAGGAGCCCGGTAAAAGCTACTTGCACTCGCTGTTTGTGAATTATACTTGCTAAGGTAAATACTTTTAACTTATTTTCCCTATACGGGCTTGGGATACGGTATTATAATAATACCGCTTGGTCGGGTGTGTAGTCATTTAAATCGGATTGTGATTAATGTATTTACATAACTCGTTTTAATCTGTATTATTTGGTGTATGGCCTTTGGGGGTTAAATGACCATGTCCCAGATATCCTTGGCATCATTCAAAGAAATGGCCACAACCTAAGCACGGTGTGTAGGCATACACCTGATAGTTGCATTATGTAAAAACTAGTAATCCACTTAAAGGAATCAACCTTGTGGGCATTATACCTGTGGCGTGTCAGTTAATCTTGTCCGGCTCTTCTAACCGGCCCTGACGGACGACAAATAAGTAAAACTATATACAAGATTATTTTTAAATAATTGTCCAAGTTATAAAAGATATTTTGTGTCGTGTGCATTCAAACTAATTTTCTTAAACTCTTTCAAAATGAGTCAGCTAATTGTATTTACCAGTGTAAACTGACGTATTTTCCAAAAAAGGCTAAGTGCAGGCACTAGACGAAATAGGCTGGCTACTCCTGGCATCATTAATCAAGTCTTGCAAGCTCTAGATGTTAAAGTCTGTTGAACAATGATCTTTTTATCTTTTGATCCGCCTGTTGACCCTTTACAGTCTGTTTGTAATACTTTGATATTACTTTTTATTTGGTTGTAATGTGATTCATCTTTTGCTTCTGCTGTGCATATAAATTGTGTTGTTTGACTATGATGATATCAACTACGTCACGATACTCCCCACCGGGCCCACCGGTAATACGTGGAAATATCGGTGTGTGACATAATCCTTCTAATAAAAACTCTTGTGCCGATATTTCCGCCAGATATTACTTCAGCTTCAATTACTCGTTTACCAAGAAAGGTTATTTGAAGTCTAGTTCCGTTACATAATCCGTTCTGTTGATCAATGTTTCGAAGAAGCATCACAGGAACACCAACTTTAAGAACCAACCTATTGTTAGGTAAACCGGATATTTTCAGAGCATTCAAATTATCAGGAGAGTATAGTCCTTGTTGAAAAGAATCAAGAACTTGCTCAGTTTGACATATACTGTCAGAGCTCAAATACTCTTTTTCTTCACCTGGAAATAAAGTAAGTAATCAATCATTAATCTCATGAACTACTTCATTCTTTGGTGCTAAAATTGCTTTCTCTGAAAAGAATCCAAGATTTTTATACTATTGTAAAATTGAAGGATAAACAACGTCGATTAAACTTTGAATTGGATCATCTGAGTCGGTAATTACTAAATCGTCCGGTATCTCTATACGTGCTTCACCATCGTTTTCTGAACCAATGTTTCCTTCACCAATATCAAGTAGCCATTTTGCAAACTTCTGAATAGAATTGCTATTAGATGATTGAGCTCCAATACTCAACCTCATGTTTTTTGTTAACTTTAAAACCTTGCATTCTGACCATATATATGAAGAACTCAAAGATGCATTAACAATCTGCTGCCTAGTACTATTAGGGATAACCGGGAGTATCAGTCTAAAGTCACCACAAAAAACAATAACTTTACCTCCAAATGGTAGTTCCGAATGGTTATTCGTAGAAGACGATAGAATGTCTTTCATTGTTCGATCTAGTGCCTCAAAAGCATGCTTGTGGACCATAGGGGCTTCATCCCATATAATCAACTTTGCCTCTTTTAATAGATTAGCAACGTCATCATTCGGCTTAATGAAGCACATGGAATCTTCTGTCAAGTTTATGGGGATTTTAAACCTAGAATGTGTTGTCCTTCCTCTAGATAATAATAATGATGCAATACCACTGGAAGCAACGTTCAAAACAATCTGACCTTTAGATCTGATTGCAGAAGCCAAGGTCTTCCACAAAAAATTCTTCCCAGTTCCACCATAACCATATACAAAAAACAACCCTCCACTTTGGCAATCGACTGCATTGACAATGTGGTTAAAAACGTTTAACTGCTCTTCAGTTAGAGATTCTTTCAATCGACTAAACTCACTTTTCAACTCATGTGTGTCATGCGATAATTCCTCATTGATTAGACGATTAGTAGCTTGACGTAACGAATCATCGTATGGATAGGGCATCGTCGAAAAATTACTTAAGGTTGACCCATTGGAAATTAAGTAATTCTCGATTTCCAACAAAATAAGATTCTTCAACTGATGTTCAGGAATCATTAGATCTACACAAGGTATAAACTAAAATTAAACAAATGTTGAAAGAAAATAGATAAAAAATAAAAAATATAATAGGTAGTTCCTATGAAAATAAAATAATAACTTACCAGGGATATGTGTCTCTTTGCGACGCTTGTATAGAATATCGTCTCCTAGTAAATGGCAAGTTTTTTCCCACACAAATTCTGGTCGTGATAGCGTATTTGTTAAAAGCAATGTCGCAAATAATGATCTTAAATAGCGACAGTGAACTTCAAAACTTGCTTCTTTAATGGCTTCAACATATTCGTTGTCATCGTCTAAAAGACCCATCGCATAACATGCATCTTTAAATGTCGGAAATACTTGTCCGTTAACTGTTCGAATCTCTTCAAATGATTTAGGACCTCTAACTTTATTTAGAAGAATCCTTAAATAATAAGGTTCTCCTGAAGCAATTGAAACAGAATGAACTCTACCAACAGTTTTATACCGTTTTCGTACTTGCCAACATCTATCTTTTAAGTTCAAAACAAACTTTGATGGGAACTCCACATAAGTCAGTTTACGTGCTTCCTCACTATGTTGATTTAAACACATCCATTGCAAAAAAATAGAAGAAGCAACAGATGGTTTGTTCAAGACATCTTCAATATCATCATCTGCACCGTATACGACATTGTGTTGACCAGGTAAATGAAAAGGTAGCCTCATTACAACAGGAAATCTATAATGAACTTTGTTTGCGAAAATTCTCCAAGACGCTTCACAGGCTGATATGTATCTACAATCGTAGTATTCTTTGATCTCATCTTTTATTTTCTGATTGCTAGTACCGGTTGCATCCGTATATAAAACTGCCGTAGCCCAGTCAGGTCCTTTGTTAATGTAATTGAACAGATACTTTATCGAACCTGCTTGGTTACACCATTCAACATTAATGTGTGCTTGGTATCTTTTTAATAGACCTTTGTTGTAAGGTACGACACTTCGGTTGTCTAACTGAACACCTTTTTTCATAACAGTATGCCCAGAATCTCGTCTTCGATAAACCGGAAAACCACTTGAGTCAATAATTGTATGATCTGAAAACTTTTTCGGAAATCGTTTAGAACATTTGTTGTCAACCATGCAAGGACAACTCAAGTTAGCAGTCCCACAAGGACCATGAATCATATACTGAGACACAAGATAATGTAATTGAGGATCTTCAGATTTATCAGGAATTTCAGCAGAAATAAAAGGATCTATATGATCTACAGTCGGAAGTTTATGATCCACATTCATGAATAAACATATGTGTGCATGCGGTAGGCCACGTTTTTGAAATTCAATGGTATAAACCACTATACAAAAAAAACTTTATGTGTTAGTAATATACTAAATAAAATGTCATATAAATTATAAGAAAAATTGTAGATGAAGTAAAATTATAACAAAAGGATACCGGCATTGATGACACCAAAAAAATTATTATCCTTTATATCTTTAATCATTGAATCCAGCTTCATCTTGAACAATTGACATAATATATCAGGCCAGTCTTCTGCTTTAATGGAAGTATCTTTCAGAAATCTTGAAACTTCCGGCCATTTGGGATTGCATGTAATGGTTTTGAAAAAATCCGGGTATCCAAACCACTTACATAACGCCATAGCATCAAGGTAGTTTTGTTGCATGAACCGAGCCCCTCCGGTAAAAGATGAAGGTAAAATTACCTTTTGACTAGTGTTAGATAAATTTTGTTTACCAGTGTCCTTATACTTTTGAAGATTTTCAAATGACTCGGAACGTAGATTCTTCTGCTTACCACGTATGAAATTGAGCCTTTCACCTTCAATCACAGTATAAGCATCAACCAAAAACTGTTGCAACAGTCTTCTGGTGTTTAAAACCAACGAATAACCACAACTCCGATCTTGTATTCTATATGCAAAGAATTCCCGCATTGTGCATTTTGGTCATATTTTTTTTTGGTTGTTACACCATCCCTATGAGGAATGTCGATCCTATATCCATCATAACCAAAAGGGAAAAGAATGGGATATTGAAGAGCAAGATAGGATGGGTGTAACTCACTAATACGTTTAAGCATACCAGATTCAGTTTCAACTAAAATGTCTCGACGATCAATAGATGCATCTAAATCATCAACAATCAGTTCCGCAACCTCAATAGTGGATGGTAGATTATAAGTCCTACCATCTTTGTCTCTCTTGTAAATAAGCCGGAGCTTTAAGTTTGCTTGAGGATTCTCATGAAAGTGGTTTCTTACCACTTTGTACGATTTAACCAACTCGTTATGAGAATCTAAAAAATCTCCGAGGTATTCAATTATTTCAACGTCCAACTCCTTTTCATGTGAAGATAGTTGATTCCTATTATGAGAACAAAAAAATAAATTTAAATAACAAACAATAATTATATTTGAATAACACTTATAAGTTGTTAAAAATATAAATAAACCAACGAATACGCTTACCCCAATACACTCTGTCTGTTAGAGATCTCGTTCTCAGTATCATATATGTATAGCTGAGAAAACTTAGCTTGCTTGCCATTAGGTGGTCTAAGGCTACCTAAACTATGATAATTTTGACCACTAATACGGTATAAGAATGGGGCATTACCCTTGTTGATCTTCGAATCAACCTTTCCACCCATAGATGTAAAAGAGAACATAGAATTATAACGTCGGATATTCTTCAAGAAAAACTTGCTTTTTGTATCGGACATGTGAAACAACTGTTGATACTCCGAATTAGCGTCTTTTAAGACTGGTAGCTCAACTTTCCCATATCCACAACACAAACCATAACATAGTTTATCCATTGTTATACAACCTTTGCCACCTTCTGAAGTCCACAACTTTGCATGACAAATCTCACATATAAGATCCTGGTCACCATGATCTAAATAGTCTACATAAAAATAAGTTTCTATTATTTTGAATGAATTTTATTCATTTTAAAAAAAAAATTGTCTGTTAAATAATATAAATTGCACACATGATGAAATTCCTCTATAAGGATCCAACACAAAAAGTTCTTCGTTGGGTTGGTCGACGGAATCCAAATCTACCATAACTACTAGAGTTGTGTCAAGTGTCTTGTGCTTCAATTTGCGCTTATCAGCTGATAACTTATTAAGTGATGATGTGTTAGATGTTGTAGACAGATTTGTAGATGTCACGATACTTGAATTAAATGAATATACCCCAGGTGTAGATAACGCCCCATCATTATTATCTATATTATCATTTGCTGAAAATAAACTCAAAGGAAAATTGGAATTATAACATAATTAGTGATGAATAAAATATTTATAAAAAAATTAAATAATCTACTATATAGAATATAATACAATATATTAAGATGTTTCACGTACCCGAAGTAATATCAACTAATGAAGCTGTAGCATTTATACTTCTGTGAAACGGGATGGGAATATTTAACTGATTTGTAACATTCGAGACTTGAGATAAGTTTTCTTTGTCACGTAAGGTGACACCAACCTTCCTAGATGAAGATTTTCTCTTTGCCTTTTTACTATCAATTATTGCTTTTCGAACTCTACGCCTTTCTCCGGTATCAATTACTTAATAATCAACCAAAAAAAATAAATACATATATTATTAATCTAAACAAAACAGTAAATAAATATACGAATTAATTTTGTGATCTAATAAAAAGTAATACTTACCATTAGAAATGTTTGAAAGAGGAGTTCTGTCCAAAACACCTACATGTATACATGTATTATTAAAGTATAAGTAAGCTATTGTCGGTTTAAAGATAAATTGTTATAAACTTAAAACTTACTGTTAACATCTACTGCTACTGATCTACCGGGTGTTGATGTTGATGAACGTAAATTATAGGTTCTCTTTGACATATTCTATACAAATTAAGATCCACAAAAACGAAATACTTAACATATAAACATGGATCAAACGATGTGCAAACTTGAGTTTTAAAACAACATCAATTAGTAGAATAATAAAACAAAATAACATTGAATAAATTATAGAGATGTTTTGAAGTGCCAATAGTTAAAAAAAAAAACAACTAACCTTGAATAAAGTATTGAGATGTTTTCAACTGCCAAAGAATGAAATTGGAACTGACGAAATGAGTTGGGTGAATAGATATATGTTTTCAATTGAAATGCATGGCATATATATATAATAGATTAAAACATATTTTATTTTTTAAACTTTATGTTAATATGGAATGTATGTCATTACCTTAATTAGCCAGAATCACAATTACAAATCATATTTACTTTTCAAAATTGGAAAGATAATAATTACTAACCATAATTCGTAATATACATAATAATTAACAAACGGTATTAATTAACCATAATCTATTATAATAGTGGAAAAATGATGTGTCCATGAATAAAAAGAAACCGATAAAGTTTAAGTAAAGTCATACTGGTCTTATATAGTCAACTTTGACAACATTATTAAGGAAACTTATAATGTTGAAAAAAAACGGAAATAAACAGAAATGATAAATAATATTGAAATATGTTGATAAATTGAACTCAAGCAATCTTCACATGGCCAGTATTCTCAATCGATGGTCTTGCGTTTGTCGCAAAACAATGCTCACTTTGATGAATGTCATAAACTTCATTAACACCGCGTCTACCATTTATTGACTTGCGATCCTGCATAACATAATAACAGAAAATATTCAAATAGACTTGAAGAATTGATGCAATATACACTTTAAATTTGATGATTATAATACCTGTCCAGTCCCAAACTTGTTCTAAATGTCACAAATTAGAGTTTCATCATGTCTTATATGGGTGATTCCATAAACCTCGTCATAATGTGCAAGATTGTACTCAGTGATCTCTATCTTGAATGCGAATAGCTTTCTAACCAGTGACCTTATCTCTTCTGGAACCACAACAATATCATCACACTGAAAGTATTAAAAACTGTTTGTGTAAGTTTTTAATATTTTAAAATGTTTATAAAACAATAACTGTTATAAATCGAAATATATAAATAACCGTGGTGTTCTCGTGAATCAATTGTTTAGGAGACTTATTAATAAGCTCAGCAGCCTGGTTGTGAAATAAGACCTTCAACGGAATCAGAGTCATCAGCAACTTCCAGATTAATTTTAAACATAGGAACAAGTTGGACTCTAGTCTCAGAACAATCGTAATTCGAACAGTTATAAACTTCGTATTGCTTTAAGTCATCAAAAGAATCAGGTGAAAAAAATTCTTCGCCTCCAAAGTGGCTTCGTTAGAACACGTAGGGCACATCATACAGTACCAAGCGTTGTTGATAATATTTTTGACCTTAGCCAAAATAATAACATGCTTTAGTTGAAAAGATATCAAACATAAATTCATTTAGTTGTTGAGTGTATACGTCCTCAATATTAGTTAATAAATAAAGTATACCTTTGATATCTCCCAAACGGCACCAACGTTAGAGAAAGTTGAATCTTTCATAAATAAAGATGATAAAACATCTCCCTTGGAAGACATGACAACTGATACACATTAAAGATAAGCGTTATAATTTATAAAATGAAGTTACTAATAATCAAAAACCCTATAATAGAACTAAAATCTCATATATAAGGAGAATTTAAAAAAATAAAATAAAAACCTTGATGAAGAAGAACACAAGAAAACCAATAAAAGTTTGTTGGAAGATTCGACATTTCAACGTGTATTTATAGCCTCAACTTTATGTATTTTTGGATATAAGGTCAAAATAATGGAAGATATATCAAATCCATAATTTTTTCTAATTTAAATTTTGATTGTAATATAATCAATTATCAATTATATATTATAAACCATTATGTATTATGTACAAATCGAATTTTAGTAAATAATAATTCAAACAATTTTTGAAAAGATCATGCGTGATTTAGTTTTGAATTTTTAATATATTTTGTTTGGCAAGAAAGTATTTTTGGTTTGGTTTAATGATATTTTACATCTAATTTAGGAATTTATAATGTTTCATAAAATAAATGATAGAGGGGTTATTTTAAAAAATCATATTACATTTGAAAACTGTAATCAATTTCTTATAATGCATGACAAAAGCTTTTAATTTTTTTAATACAATTTTAGAAATTCAAATTTTCGCATTTTGGGATTTGTAAGAAAAAAATAAAAAATATGAATTAATAACACATAAAACACCTTACAGATTTACTGATTTAATTACTTGGTAAAGCTTAATTATTTATATTTAATTAAGTAAATATTTTTTTTAATTTAAAAAGCTTAATTTTTTATTAAGTTGGTTAAATCTTACAGTTATCTAAGGTAAACTAATTATGTAATCAAGGTTGAAACTAACCTAGTTAATTATTGAAGTTCATGTGGTAGATAAGGTTGAACGGCCTTTTGTGCAATATTCAAAAAACATATAAATATGAAAATAAAACAAAAGGGCACCGCCGGGTATTAAACCAGCGCCAAACCGGGTTAAATTTTGAAGTTATCTACATTAAACTAATTAAATAATCAACTTGTCATAACTACCCTAGTTAATCATTGAATTTAAGGTGGTAGTTAAAGTTCAAGGGGCTCTTGTGAAATTTTTAAAAACTTATAATGAGATAGGAAAATTGAAACAAACGAAAAATATGGATTAAAAAACATAACAAGTGTAATAAAAACAATAAGCATATTATTCAAATGACTATTGTCTTAAAACCATATTATAGCAATAACCAACTATCAAACAAAAAACTCAACACGAAATCAAACCATAGCAAATTGTCTTTAACTCAACACAACCAACTAATAACCCGAAGGACACACGCTACTTCTCAATTTTAGGAATCAGAAGTTTTGAAGATTCTGAATTTTGGGATTCGTCTTTCTCATCACCAAGATGCCTTTTTGTTGAAGAACATCCAACCATGTCATCAACATCATACATTTCATGGAGGTTACGTTTCACTTCCCCCGACGAAGATGATTTGTGATCATTATGCAATACGTTAGACATTGGCGTTTCATTATCTCCACTGAAAGATACCTCATCCTGAAAATAAAAAGGGTATGCATCAATTGAGTATGTCTATTTTATTTTTTATGGGTATCATATAAGAGAATAAATATATCTAAAGCATATTAACTTGGGGAACTTGCACATGACTCATTTGGTTACCCGTTATGCATATTCGCGTTCAGTACAGTTTATGTAACTAGTTTGCAAAAATTAACCGAAACGGGTCAAACCTTATCATTCTTTATTCAAAATCCAGAATGTATTTAGTTTACCCACTTTATACAAGTCTTCATACTTGTTGGGTCTAAAACACATTCTAATCCGGTCTTCGCTTAATCTTGCGTTTTGAACCGTACATCTTTCTTTAAAACTAACCGGTCTAAGTTATAACTTAAATAAGATCCGTTAGGAATCTAATAGGTTATTAAAACCTTCGTTCCAGATTAGGAGCCTAGTAAAAGCTACCTGTACTTGTTGATTGATATACGGCTGAGAATAAAATTATATTTTAGCTCAGGTAAATACTTTTAACTTATTTTTCGTTATACGGGCTTGGGATACAGTAAATTATTATCGCTTGGTCGGGTATTGAATCTTTAATCGATTAGTGCTTAAATCATTGAGATAACCCGTTTTAATCTGTTTTGTTTGATGCAATGCCTTTGGGGGGGGGGGGGTTAATGACCGTGTCCTGGATATCCTCGGCTCATTCATTGAAACGGCCCCGACTTAAGCACGGGGTGTAGGCATACACCTGACAGTTGCGTATGTAAAAGATATAACCACTCGTGGAGGATAACTCGTAGTGGGATTATATTAGTGGTGTGTCTATTAATCTTGTCTCGGCTCTTCTAACCGGGTCCTGAATGGACGACAAACATATAAATCTGATACAAGATTATTTATGCCTTGTGCATTTAAATAAATTTTCTGAAATGTTTTCAAAAAGAGTGAGTTAATTGTATTTACCAGTGTAAACTGACGTATTTTTCAAAAAGACTAAGTGCATGTACTACGCGTAATGGGCTGGAACTCCTGAGTATTAAATAAAGAGTCTTGCAAGCTTTTGATACTTAAAATCTGTTGAACAATATTTCTTTCTGTTTTAGATCCGCCTGTGGATCCATTTACAATATGTTGTATAATATTTTAATGTACTTTCAGCTCGGTTTGTATAATTACTTTTAGACTTCCGTTGTGCATTAAACTGTGATTAATTGACTATGATGATATCAACTACGTCACGATACTCCCCACCAGGTCCACCGGTAATACGTGGAAATATCGGGGTGTGACAGGTTGGTATTAGAGCCAACATTGAGTGAATTAAACACTAGCCTTTTGTGTTTAATCTCAATGACACAGTTGCACATTCCTTGACTTCCGAGTCTAGGCTAATAACTTTGGACTAATCCTAATCTTATTGTTTTCTTTTGTTGGTTTCCTTTGTTTGTTTTGGCAGGAACAAAGACAATGCCGCCACGTTTTAGAGGCAGAGGTGGAAGAGGAAAGGCACCAATAACTGCAAGGAATGATCATGAAGTCGGGCAATCGCACCGGCGTACACCTTCAGCGACCTTTAGCTCTAGTCCCCATGAGGATTGGAGAACTTATTTAGAGCCTGCGAGACGCTCGGTCTCGCTCAGTTGAGATGAAAGAGTTAAGGACTCAGTTGGATGATTTATTGGCAAAAGGATTTATTCGACCCAGCTCGTCCCCTTGGGGAGCACCGATTCCATTTGTGAAGAAGAATGATGGCTCGATGCGCCTATGCATCTATTATCACGAGCTGAATAAAGTAACAATCAAAAACAGATATCCATTGCCCGGGATCGACGATTTGTTCGATCAGCTTCAAGGAGTAAGTTACTTTTCAAAGATCGATCTACAGTCAGGTAATCACCATTTGAAGGTCAGAAACGAAGATGTGCACAAGACCGCATTCAGAACACGCTATGGCCACTATGAGTTTTTAGTGATGCCTTTTGGGCTCAATAATGCACCTGCAGCATTCATGGACCTCATGAATCACATTTGCAAGCCGTACCTAGACAAGTTTGTCATCGTCTTTATCGATTACATACTCATTTATTCAAAGAATCAAGCCGATCATGAAAGATATCTCTGGTGTATCCTTAAACTTCTTCAGCAAGAGAAGCTCTATGCTAAGTTTTCAAAATGTGAGTTTTGGCTTTGTGAAGTCCAATTTCTTGGACATGTGGTGAGCGAGTGTGGTATCGGTGGATCCTGCTAAAATTGAAGCGATTATGAATTGGCAAGCGCCTAAGACTCCTACAGAGATTCGCAGCTTCTTGGGTCTAGCGGGATACTATAGACGTTTCATTGAAAACTTTTCAAGGATTGCCGCACCTCTAACATCATTAACTCGTAAGAATGTCAAGTTTGACTGGGGTCCCAAGCAGCAAGAATCATTTGATATTCTTAAGCAGAAATTAAGCAATGCTCCTGTGTTGACATTGCCAGAAGGAATTGAAGAGTTTGTGGTTTATTGCGACGCATCGCACACAGGTATGGGGTTTGTGCTTATGCAGAAGGGCAAGGTCATTGCCTATGCATCCCGTCAATTAAAGGTGCACGAGAAGAACTACACCACCCATGATATGGAATCGGGTGCCGTTGTATTTGCACTGAAGCTTTGGAGGCACTATCTTTATGGGACAAAGTGCGTGATCTATTATGATCATAAGAGCCTTCAGCATCTGTTCAATCAAAAAGATCTTAACATGAGACAACGCCGATGGATGGAAACATTAAATGATTATGATTGTGAAATCCGATATCATCCAGGCAAAGAGAATGTAGTCATTGATGCTTTGAGCAGGAAAGAAAGGATCAAACCTATTAGAATAAACGCCAAAAGCATTGAACTAAAGAACAGCTTGAATGAAAGGCTGTTAGCCGCTCAAAAGGAAGCTGTATTAGAAGCTAACTATCCGAATGAGAAGTTAGGCATAACTGCTGATCAATTGTCTTATGGCAAGGATGGAATCCTAAGATTGAATGGTCGAATATGGGTTCCAATTTATGGAGGACTTAGAGACGTGATCCTTCAAGAAGCTCATAGCTCGAAATATTCCGTGCATCCAGGCAGTGATAAGATGTACCAGGATCTAAAGGCAAACTACTGGTGGATAGGTTTGAAGAAATCTATAGCCACCTATGTAGCTAAATGTTTGACGTGCGCGCAGGTTAAAGCTGAGCATCAGAAACCGTCAGGTTTGCTGCAACAGCCTGAACTTCCCACCTGGAAATGGGAAATGGTAACTATGGATTTTATCACTAAGTTACCAAGAACGAAACGTGGGAATGATACGGTTTGGGTTATAGTCGACAGGTTGACCAAGTCAGCTCACTTCTTGCCGATTAGAGAAACGCACAGCTCCGATAAGCTAGCTCAGCTATAGGTGGATGAGATAGTATCTCTCCACGGAGTGCCACTATCTATTATCTCTGTTAGGGATACAAGATACACATCGCATTTTTGGAAAAGCTTTCAGCAATCTTTTGGCACTCGATTAAATTTCAGCACTGCTTATCATCCTTAGACGGATAGGCAAAGTGAGCGTGCAATTCAAACGCTTGAGGATATGCTACGAGCTTGTGTTATAGACTTGGGTGGAAGTTGGGATGACCATCTTCCTTTAGTTGAGTTTTCATACAATAATAGTTATCATTCGAGTATTCAAGCCGCGCCTTTTGAGGCTTTGTATGGAAGAAAGTGTAGAATGCCAGTTTGTTGGGCGGAAGTTAGAGAAACCCAACTATCAGGACCTGATATTGTCCTGGAGACGACGGATAAGATTTTTCAGATCCGTGATCATCTGAAAGCCATAAGGGATATACAGAAAAGCTATGCAGATATGAGGCGTAAACCTCTAAAGTTTGAAGTTGGTGATAAAGTGCTACTTAAGGTATCACCCTGGAAAGGGGTGATGCGTTTTGGCAAAAAGGGCAAGCTGAGACCAAGATACATAGGACCATTCGAGATCATCGAATGTGTCGAAACTGTAGCCTACAAGCTAAATCTGCCAGAAGAGCTTAGTGGAATTCATAATGTATTCCACATCTGCAATTTGAAGAAATGTCTAGCCGATGAGTCGCTAGCAATGTCGCATAAGGATGTGTAGATAGATGAGAGCTTGAAGTTCATTGAAAAACCTTTGTCGATCGAGGATCGACAGGTTAAGAAGCTTCAAAGAAAGCATGTGCCGATTGTGAAGGTAAAATGGGATGCCCGAAGAGGCCCAGAATACACGTGGGAGGTTGAATCCACAATGAAACAGAAGTACCCTCATTTATTTCAGTAAATCTCGAGGTCGAGATTTATTTTAAAGGGGTGAGGATGTAACACCTCGCAAAATCATGAACAATATAATAAAGACACGTGTCATGAAGATTTATCGTGTAATGAATTGATTCCGAGGGACTAAAATTGTCAAACAATGTAAATATGTAAGTAAAAGGATCCAAAGTGTCAACATGCCATTCTTATGCCTCTGATTGACCTCACATGATGTTCGTATTCTTTAATGAATAAATTGTCGGACATAGAAAGTCGTTTGTGCTTAAATTAAGGATTATACGAAGCATAGGGGTTAAAAGTGTCAACATGTTAAATGTTACCTCTGAGTGACCTTTTAATGATCCCAAAAACATTGTAATAATTGTATATTTTGCTCTCAAGAATATTGGATAGTAATCTCTTGGAGTTTCGATGAAAACAAGACTTTTCGGATGATCTCATAACCATGGTTGTAAAAGTCCCGCCTAGGCTCCGAGTACTCTCCGAGTACTCGCTACAAGGTAGGCTGCTGAGGCACGAGCACTGTTCTCCTACGCCAATTACTCCCCGAGTAATCTCCGCCTAAGTCGAGTACTTCCCGAGTACTCCCGAATCCTACTAGGGAGCGCCTAGCGACTTTTGCAACCATGCTCATAACTAACCCGGAGCTTAACGGAGTTAATTTGTGACTCAAGACCCTTAAAAGTTAACTATGGGGGTCAAATGTGCAATAAAAGAAAGTTATTTAAATTAATTTTGGACCAGGGACTGAAATTGCAAAACTTGCAAACTTTTTACCGAATCATCCCATCGTCGCGGGCCGCGTAGGTCGACTCCAACTCTTACGCGGGCCGCGTAAGAGTGCCAGCGAAAGAAAAAGTGGACAGTTGCATGTTGCAGCCTGTCCACCGCTATTGCATGCTAGTTTTTCGATACCAGGGACTGTGCAACTGGTTTTTACTGCCCAGGGGACACTTGGGAGCATCTGGTAACATCCTAGGGACAAATGCAAAGATCTTAGAGCATCATACTTCCTATATAAGAGCCTTGTTTGTTCTTGTGTTCATTCACACTTTAAAATTTTACTCTCAAACACTTCTCTGGAGCCTCCTGGACTTCTAAGAAGCTCTCATAGTCTAAATCTTCGTGCTAAGGACTCTTGTTTAGCCTCTGTAATTAAGTTTTCATTAGTGTAATGACCGAAAGTCAAAGTTAGCGTAATTACACTTTGACTTTGTGATTAATCACTAACGGTCCAGCCATATTATTCAAATTGAAAGTGGCTATGTGTTGGTAATTATGTAGGTAATAAACCCTTAAAAGGGCACCTTCTAATTATCACATTATCTCAGTCAATCGTCGGGTCGAAGTTATGAACAAAAAGTCAAACGGGTCAGTTTTTACAAAATAAATTCATAACTGATAATGCAGAGGTTATGGAACATGTTTTAACATTTAAATAACTTGGTAAGTAATATAAGAACATGTTTAGGCATGTTCAACCCGACAATTCTGAGTTTAGGCTCGGTTCGCAACCGAAAGTCGCAAAAGTAGACTTTTGCTTTGACTTTCAGTTCTGACCCGATTTAGCTTGGTTTAGATATGCCTTAGGGTTCCTTTGGGACCACATTATATGTTAGCATAACCCTATGAGATTATGCTACATGGTTCCTGTTATGGGTGAAATTCTGAGCTCATATCCTGGATAATATCTTAAATTATATCTTGCTTATCTGATATATGTTCATATCCGGGATGCTGATTCAGGATATTGGTAACATCCTGGATGGTATCCTGAGGATTACTAACGGATTGTGTGCAGGAGTACGAGTCCAGATTCCCAACATCCACGAAGACTCTTTCTCCAGAAGACTCGGTCCAAGTCGTTCGAATAAAGACGTTGAAGCCGCTTTACTCGGTCCACAACGTTAATAATGGAATATTCGGGAGCATCCCACATTTATAGGAATTTTAGTTTGTGTTTCGTAACTATAAATAGATGGATAAATTAGATCAATAGGACACAACAACTACACTCACCACTCACTCACACTCGCTCTCTCGCAACTTTCACAAAAAACATTGTAACACTTAGCGATCTGATCAATATCCTGCACTGTATCCTGACGTTTAAAGCAATAAGAAGAACAAGGCAGCTGCGATTGTCAGCTCCCAAGGTTTTATGCCGATGATCTAGATTGATGAAGGGCTTTCCTCGTACATCTCGTGTCACCCCTTTTACTTTTTGCTCATAGTTTGATCGTAGATACAGCTCAATATCCTGAGCCGTATCCTGAAAACTATTTTTGTAAACAACATAACCAGCATATTTCCAACACAATTTTTAGCACACTACCTCACTTAACTAATTTGATCACTTAATTGCTTCGGTAATTTTTGACCAAAATAATTTGGCGCCCACCGTGGGGCAAGTGGTGCTATCTTTACTAAAAATCTTTGTGAAATCGTTAATTGGTTTTCTATTTTCAAAACTTTTTGCCACATTGTTTACAATGGCCTCAAGATCAAACATGAGCTCCTCCACCGTGTCGGCTACAACTTCTACTACTGGTTCGGTGCTTCCACCACCTCCTCTGAGGATGCCAGCTTCTTCGCAACCCCAGGATATTATCCCTACTCGGAATATTCAAGGATCTGCTCCCGTTTTGGCTTCTAATGATGAAATTCTAACCTTATTTGGAAGTGTGCAGGAACAAATGAGGCAGCAACAGGAAACAAACCAAATGCTGATGAGAGAATTACAACTCTTGAAATCTAGCTCAAGCAGACCCGTTGAGGATATCGTCACTCCTTTACAACCCAGAGCTTTGAACTTTAGTTCGGCTGTGTATACTGAGGATAACAGGGGAAATATTGTGCCTAGCCATCCTCAGAATCATACTCCTGAAATACCCTCCTCGGTCATCATGTCGACTGTGAGGAGCTTAGGATATGCTTCAGGATATGGCCGGAATCCTCAGACTGGTAACGTGTCAAATAATAATATTCTTACTACTAACACTAATGGTCCTTTGCAGGATGCAGGTATGACGTCAACATTTACTAGGGAGCTTCAGAAATTGAAGGACATGATATCCAGTGTACCTGGGGTGGTCCAGCCAATTCCGGAAGTGTCCCAAGACAGCCACAGGATATCCCGCTTTGCATATCCTATCTGTGATGCTGAAATCCCAAAGAGATTTCAAACTCCCAACATGAAACTGTATGATGGAACTACGGATCCTGAAGAGCATATTGCCCATTATAGGGAAAGAATGGAGATTAATCCTATCCCTCCGGAGCTCAAGGAAGCGTGCCTATGCAAGGGTTTTGGTTCTACCTTAACAGGATCGGCCTTGAAATGGCTCTTAAATGTTCCTCCTCATTCGATTACATCATTTGCTCACCTAGTGAATTTGTTTAATAGTCAATTTTCTTATAGTCGAAGTTTTGAAAAACTAACAAGTGATCTCTACAGGATAACTCAAGGACCTCTAGAATCCTTAAGAGATTATGTGAACAAGTTTAGCCGAGAATCCTTAGACATTCCATATCTTGATGTGGCGACAACTGTGCAGGCTTTCAAGATGGGGCTGCAAAAAGATTCTCAATTTTACCAAGATCTTGTAATGAACCCATGCAGGAACTTGGATGAAGCTCGAAACAGGGCCCTAACATATATTCGACAGGAGGATGACAAAAAGATGCAAGAGAGGATGAACTCATCCACCACTTATGAGTCAACTAATAGGAAGTCAGAATCCTCATTTAAACCATATCGCTCTAAGCCGTATAGCAGAAACGACAACAAGAAAGTGAATGCTGTAGAAGACGAGGATCCTGAAGAATATCCTGAATTATCTGAATATTGCTTTCCTGTCAACATACCTGAATTAATGTATGCTATGCAGGGTTTGGGAGACAAAGCTAGGTGGCCTCGAAAGAATCAACAAAAAGCTTATTGGAAGGATAAGTCCAAATGGTGTGCCTTCCATGAAGATTTCGGACATGTAACTGAGGATTGCATTGCACTAAGAAAAGAAATAAGTTATCTTCTAAGCAAGGGGTATCTGAAGGATCTCCTAGGAAGAAAGAAGAATAAGGGTCATGATACTGAGAAGGATCTTGAACGAGCAGCATCACCTCCTGCGGATGCCAAGATAATCAACTTTATTTCAGGAGGATCCGACATTTGTGGGACTTCGTATTCTGCGGCCAAGAGACATGCAAAGGAGGCTAAGGCCGAAAGGGGAGACAAACCAACCAGGATGACTACCCTCATGACTGATAAAGTGATCACTTTCGACAGTGATGATAGGGATACTGTCCAGGATCCTCACCATGATGCTCTGGTAATAACATTATATGTAGCTAACCATTTTGTACGCAGGATATTGGTGGACAATGGAAGCTCCGTCAACATAATCCAACTAGAAACTTTGAAGAGAATGAATGTATCTCCAATGGATATCACTTCGAAATCCACCGTGCTTGTTGGGTTCAGCGGAGAGGCTAGGAACACAGTGGGAGAGATAAAGTTACCAGTATATGTTGAAGGGGTCAACACGATACAACGTTTCTGTGTGATGGACTCCCTATCCTGCTATAACATCATACTGGGCAGGCCATGGATCCATGATATGAAGGTTGTGCCATCAACTTATCATCAATGCATCAACATTCCTACCCCTTGGGGGGTTGTCAAGGTTGATAGTGATCAGCAGGAGGCGAAAGAATGTTACTCATCCTCAATGAAATCCTCAACTAAGCCTAATACAGCATAGCAATTAAAGATGCGGGCCCATGATATCGTGGAGGCTTCAGAGCAGGATATGAAGAAAATTATCCTGGATCAGGATAATCCTGATATCTCGGTGCTCGTGGGAACCAATATCCCTCAGGATATTGAAGAACAGTTAACTAACTTTCTGAAGTGCAGGATGTCAACATTTGCATGGAAGCATGAGGATATGACATGTATATCCAAAGACATTATCACTCACAAGCTTGGAATTGACAAGTCGTTCAAGCCTATTCAGCAAAAGAGAAGGAAGTTTGCTCCTGAACGAAATACAATTATCCAAGAGGAAGTTGAAAGATTGTTGAAGTCCAAAATGATCAGAGAAGTCAAGTTTCCAAGATGGCTAGCAAATGTAGTCGTGGTACAGAAGAAAAATAGGAAATGGAGAGTCTGTGTAGATTACACAGACTTGAGTAAGGCTTGTCCAAAAGACCCATTTCCTCTTCCTCATATTGATGCAATAGTGGATGCTACTGCTGGCCATGAGATGTTAACCTTCATGGATGCATCCTCAGGATTTTAGCAGATTCAAATGGAGCTTCGGACCAGGAGGATACTGCCTTCATGACACCAACAGGTATTTATTGTTATACTGCTATGCCTTTTGGTTTGAAAAATGCAGGTGCAACATACCAGAGATTGGTGAACATGATGTTCAAAGATAAGCTGGGGGACACAATGGAGGTATACATCGACGATATGGTGGTAAAATCTAAAAAGGCTGAGGATCACCTCCAGGATATTAAGGGAGCATTTGATATCCTGGATCAGTATAACATGAAACTAAATCCTGCTAAGTGCCATTTCGGAGTGGGGGCAGGAAAGTTTCTAGGATATATGGTGACCAAAAGAGGAATAGAGGCAAGCCTGGAGTAGATTAAAGCCATCTTGGATATCAAATCACCTTCAAATATGAAGTATGTTCAACGGTTAACAGGGCGAGTTGCAGCATTGAACAGATTTATCTCAAGATCCTCCGAGAAGTGCAAGGAATTTTATGATATCCTAAAGAAAAAAAAGAAGTTCGAATGGGGAGAGAAGCATGAAGCAGCCCTGCGGGATTTGAAGCAGTATCTTTTAACTGCACCTCTATTGATGAAGCCTGAGAATGGTGAACCACTGTCCCTATACCTCGCAGTATCGGGGAATGCTGTAAGTGCCGTCCTTATAAAGGATCATGAAGGTCAGCAATACCCTGTCTATTATGTTAGTAAAAGTTTGTTAGATGCTGAAACTAGATATTCACATTTAGAAAAGTTACTATTGGCTCTAGTTATGGCATCAACAAAGCTTAGACATTATTTTGAGACACATAGGATTCATGTTAAAACCAATTATCCTGTTAAAAATGTACTTAGGAAACCCGAGATGTCAGGCAGGATGGCCAAGTGGTCAGTGAAGTTGAGTGCCTATGACTTAGTGTATGAACCTAGGAATGCCATAAAATCGCAGGCTCTAGCTGACTTTGTGGCTGATTTCAGTAGTGACATTCAGGATGAGGTAGACCTAGAAGTCCAACAATTAGGAGAATCCTCAGGATCCTGGACATTGTACACTGATGGAGCATCTAATGCTAGAGGAGTAGGATTGAGAATACTACTAAAATCGCCACAGGGGGACATATTACCCCTGGCTATTAGGTGTGAATTTCCTGCTACTAATAACGAAGCAGAATATGAGGCTTTAATTACAGGATTAGAACTGGCTAAAAATATGAATATTAAGAATTTGCAAGTATATGTGGATTCCTTGTTAATTACTAATCATTTTAATGGATCCTATGCAGCTAAAGGTGAGAAGTTAATTGAATACCTTGATATTCTCAAAAAATTAGCAGGATATTTCGATGTTTTACACTTAAACAGGTACCAAAGGAAGATAATGCTGAAGTAGATGCCTTAGCAAATCTGGGATCATCGGTCAGGATACCAGAAGGGACCCAAATACCAATATTGCATATCTTGTATCCTGCAACGAATCCTCAGGAAAAAGAAGTAGTAAGTATTCAGGATCCTGGAGCTGAGTATCCTGAGGAGGATCCTAAATCCTGGACGGCTCCAATCATAAGATATCTCAAGGAATGACACATCCCTAAAGACGAAAATCCCTAGGCATTTAGGATGAAGGTATCACGATTCACTATTATAAATAATTTTTGTACAAGAAATCTCTTGCAGAACCATATATGAGATGCTTGGAAGATCCTGAAGCCAAAGAAGTACTTCAGGATATACATGAAGGGGATTGCGGTAACCACACTAGGGGCAGGTCGTTATTCTCAAAGGTATTGAGAACAGGATACTATTGGCCGACAATGAAGAAAGATGCTGCAGAATATGCTCGAAGATGTGATGCATGTCAAAGACACAGTAACATACTACATCAACCAGCTGAACCACTATATCCTATAGCTTCCCCTTGGCCGTTCATGAAATGAGGGATGGACATAGTAGGGAAATTACCAAAAGCTCCAGGAGGAAAAGTCTTTATGCTTGCAATGACTGATTATTTCTCAAAGTGGGTTGAAGCTGAAGCATTTGTTCAAGTTAGAGACCAAGAAGTAGTATCCTTCATAAAGAGGAATATCCTGACCAGGTTTGGAGTACCAGCTGAAATCATTTGTGACAATGGATCCCAGTTTATAAGCAAGAGGACTACTGACTTTTGCAAGAGTTGGGGAATCAAAATGATCACATCCACTCCGGTACGTCCTCAAGCAAATGGACAAGCTGAATCCTCAAACAATATAATTGTCAACAACTTAAAGAAGAGACTAGGGGCTAAAAAAGGAAGACGGGCAGAAGAATTACCCTTTGTTTTGTGGGCTGATAGAACAACAGTAAAAAATGCAACTGACCAAACTCTGTTTTCCTTAGTATTTGGAGCAGAAGTAGTGATCCCAACGGAAATGGTGATACCTACGGCAAGATCTATCCTCCGGGATCCTGAGCAGAATCCTGAAGCTTTGTGTCAAGATTTGGACACTGTAGACGAAACAAGAGATGCAGCAAGGCTAAGGATGGCAGCATATCAACAGAGGATATCTAAAGCATATAACAAGAATATAAGGACTAGGAGATTTCAAGTTGGAGATTGGGTATTAAGAAAGGCTTTTCAGAATACTACTAATCCTGCTAATGGAAAGCTGGCTCCAAAATGGGAAGGACCATATGAGGTTGAATCAGAATCAGGAAAAGGATCATACCGACTCAGGAGTATGGAGGGGGATATGCTACCAAGATTCTGGAATGCTATACACTTAAAGCTCTATTTCAAGTAAGAATAGAATTTAATTTCTATCTCAGAATGGTATGTATCTCTCTTAAATATATTTGAATTAGTTTATTATCTTGAAGCCAATACTGACTTAGGCATCGGAGGGGTGTTAGCTACGCTAACACCCACCTTAGTTTAAGGTTGTTTTGCAGAATATGCCTCAGGATATAGCTCCAGGATACACGTTCAGGATATCTCGAAGGATTAGAGGATTGGCCCCCCTCTCTCACGGTTAAGGGATCCTGATCCCTTCAAAGGTTTAAAGGTATTCACCTTTCTCTTGAATTGGGTTTGAACACCCCGCCTGGAGCGCAAGTTATCTAGGGATAGTTCAAGGTAACGGGACCAGTTCATGTAAAAGTGGCTGACAATTTCGTTACTATTGGCTATATCCTGGATCCTGAAGGTATATGAGGATTGATCACCCTCTCTCACGAAAGGGTATTTTCGTACCCTCTAAGGTTTAAAGGTTTTCACCTTTCTAAGTGTTGGAGTTTATACACTCTCGCCTGTAGCGCATGGATATCAGGGTTTATCCCCAGGATGTTAAGGGTTTATCCCCAGGATATCAGGGTTTATCCCCAGGATATCAAGGTTCATCCCAGGATATTAAGGGTTTACCCCAGGATATTCAAGGTTTATGTAGTAAAACTAAAGTATGGCTATGTTAAACACAGGGGACATACATCATACAATTTAAAGGATGGATTTAAACTTATGCACTGGGGACATCCCTGTGATTGAAGGTTGGAATTGACTCTTTGGGAGTATTTGGATCCCTCCACCTTTGGCCATCATATTGTTCAAATGCAGGAAAGTTAAAATGCAGGAAAAGTAAATTGTTTTGGGGTTACAAACCAACGATCAAATTTAAAAAAGTGGGCTCCGGCCTAGGCATATACATCCATCATCACCCACTTGAATGTTCTCGCATAGCAGCATCTTCACCAGCCTTCTCGGCCTCAGCATCGGTCCTAGCATCCTGAGCAGCATCCTCGCCAGCATCCTTCTTGTCTCCAGCCTTGTCTGGCACCTCTGCCGACTTAGAGGACTCACCAGCTTCAGCAGGATATGGCACAGCCTTGCCTCCAAGCTCCTTCAGCTTTGCCACCCAGGATTCAACCAGCCAGGATGGGCACTCAAGGCCAGTCTCCTTGGCCTCATAAGCCATCTTAACAGAGAGACGATAGCAGAGGCTTTGATTCCTTCTCGAAAAGAGACCATGGCCTGTTTATGCTCCATTTGGATGGCGGCCAGCTTGATCTCAGCATCCTGGGTGACCTTCTTCAGCTTGTCCTCATAGTGCCGGGTCTTCACTTCAGCAATGGCCCCTTGGTCAGCAACAGTGGTCTCGAGCTGTTTGATCCAGGATTCTTGGAACACGTTCGTGCTGCATCAGTGTAAAGGTGGAGCAGATGCTGGAGGCCCTGCACGTCAAATTTCAGGTATAAGTCAAAGTACATTAACTAGGATATTCTGTCAGGATATCCTATCAGGATATATGTGCAGGATATAGTCGCAGGATATTACCTTGTTGAGGAAGGATGTCATCGGCTCTAAGGAGTTAGAAAAGCTAAGTTCTTCATAGGAGAACCCTTCAGAGCCTGGGGCACTACCTTCAGAACCTTTCCTTTTTTTGCGGTGGAAGCACGAGTCCTCGGATTAGCCTTAGGAGCTGGGAGCGGCTTGGAGCTGGTGGCAGCAGGGATCTCTTTCTTGACCATGACTGGAGTGGGGTAACTGTCAAGCTCGTCAAGATCAAGGAGGATTGGAACTTTGCTGGAGTCTGCATACAGGGAGTAAAATTCTCTCCTAAATATGCCAAATAAAAACATGTATGCAGGATATCGTGCAGGATCCTTACTAGACATGTTTACATTGGAAAGAGGGCTTGGAGATGGTGGAGACGGATTAAAACTTCTTTCAGCCTCTGAGAGGAGTCTGATAGCGTCAATTCTCTTCTGTGAATCGGCTAGAGGAGGTGCAAGCTTCCTAAAATCAGCTGTGTACAAAACACTAAAAAGAAGTTGATCAGCTCAGGATATGAAACAGAATATAAGGCAGGATCATCCTTAAACCCTAAATCCTACCCTTTCTCAACCACTTCACCGGATATTCCGTTCCACCAGGGATGGAGTCTCTTTTGACAAAGAAGAACTTGGATTGCCATTTCTCCTCGTTCCTGGTGGCACGAAGTATCAGCGGATCGCCGGATGTTGAATAAAACAAAAATCTACAAGATCCGTGGCATCTAAGCCGATATGCTAGGGGGAGGTCGTGAATGGAAAGGTCAGGAATGTGATTCCTCTTGATCTGATCAAGAACAGACAAGACTCGCCAGAGCATCAGCATTGTTTGGCTAAAACAGATTTTTGTAATTTTGAAAAACTCAGTGATAAAATCTGGAAAGGGAAACAGTAATCCTAAGGTGAAGGGAAAGGCATTAAAGCACAACCACTCGTCGGAAACCATGTCTGACTGGATTTCCCGGTCAAAGGCCGGAATACCGTCCCCTCCGGGAAGATACCGGAGGATTTGAGAGCCAACAAGTGGGCACTGTCAAAGGTGCATATTTCCTTCTCCGGTTCTTGGAGAAGATTCTGTTGGATGAATGAAGGGGATCGTGTTTGCCTTGTCATATTCTCGCCGGGATATTGAACAGAATGTGAGAAGAAGATGAAGATCAGAGAGAAAATGTTTACCTTTTTCCTTATCAGTAATAGTTAAAAAAGGATGAGGATGAGAAGTTATAGGGAGGTAATGAGTAAATATAGGCTGTGCAGTTACAAGCGGTCACATCATGGGTCTAATCTCTTAATTGCCTCGTTATTCGTAAAAAATATAACCGTTAGTGCCAGGATACTAAACGGTAACATTTTTTTGGGACAATTGTTATGGGCGAAATTCTGAACTCATATCCTGGATAATATCTTAAATTATATCTTGCTTATCTGATATATGTTCATATCCGGGATGCTGATTCAGGATATTGGTAACATCCTGGATGGTATCCTGAGGATTACTAATGGATTGTGTGCAGGAGTACGAGTCCAGATTCCCAACGTTCACGAAGACTCTTTCTCCGGAAGACTCGGTCCAAGTCGTTCGAATAAAGACGTTGAAGCCGCTTTACTCGGTCCACAACGTTAATAATGGAATATTCGGGAGCATCCCACATTTATAGGAATTTTAGTTTGTGTTTTGTAACTATAAATAGATGGATAAATCAGATCAATAGGACACAACAACTACACTCACCACTCACTCACACTCGCTCTCTCGCAACTTTCACAAAAAGCATTGTAACACTTAGCGATCTGATCAATATCCTGCACTGTATCCTGACGTTTAAAGCAATAAGAAGAACAAGGCAGCTGCGATTGACAGCTCTTGAGGTTTTATGCCGGCGATCTAGATTGATCAAGGGCTTTCCTCGTACATCTCGTGTCACCCCTTTTACTTTTTGCTCATAATTTGATCGTAGATACAGCTCAATATCCTGAGCCGTATCCTGAAAACTGTTTTCGTAAACAACATAACCAGCATATTTCCAACACACTTTTTAGCACACTACCTCACTTAACTAATTTGATCACTTAATTGCTTCGGTAATTTTTGACCAAAACAGTTCCTTAAAAATCTGATTCAATTGCATGTTCCCGTTAAATGCTTAAATATGGACCATTATGCCCTTTTATCATTAAAACGAGATTTTTGAAAATGTGAGAGGACAAAAATCTTTATTACTGATATATTAGTTTGTCATAAAAATTTGACATTCGTTTCTGGTCTGAAATAGGAGTTATGCACGATATCGTAAAATGAAAGCTTTTTATTAATTAAATAGCATTTTTGGCATAAATCATATTTAAACCCAAATTTTGACACCAAACATTCTACCAACTGTTATGATATAATATTTTGGGATTTTTATAAAATTTGTCAATTTTATACTGACCATAACATAGAGTTCTTGCATGGACTCGGTAATTGACGATAATGCCCTTTTCATTAATAAAATGAGTTTTATGCATCATTTGCACGTCAAACCTTTTCCTACTGATTTTATATATTAAATAAATTATTTTAAACAGTTGAGGCTGATCAAAATCTCATATTTCCTTAATCAACCCGAATATAGTCAAATACCGACTTTTAAGCGATTTAGGCGCATAGTATGGTCTAAAACCATATTTAGCACCTAAGACTTGCTACCTACTGATGTTATAAATAAATTTTTATACTTTAACAGTAAGTATAAGTCTTGAACTCAGATTTCCAAATTTGACCCTTAAAGCATACATGAAATGACCAAAATGCCCCTACGGTGCATAGTTTGGCCATAAATGATAAAATTCACATATGTGTGATATCTTACTGATGTTACTTGTTAAAATAAATATGTTTACTGATTGTTTTAGACCAGAACCTCAGATTATTATTTAACCTCTTTTATAAACTCTAAAATGACCAAAATACCCCTACGGGGCTTAAATTGGTTTTAAATTCATTTTGGGCATAATGGAAGATATCCTACTGATATCATAACATATCTAAAGCATATTAACTTGGGGAACTTGCACATGACTCGTTTGGTTACCCGTTATGCATATTCGCGTTCGGTACGGTTTATGTAACTAGTTTGCATAAATTAACCGAAACGGGTCAAACCTTGTCATTCTTTCTTCAAAATCCAGAATGTATTTAGTTTACCCACTTTATACAAGTCTTCATACTTGTTGGGTCTAAAACACATTCTAATCCGGTCTTCGCTTAATCTTGTGTTTTGAACCGTAAATTTTTCTTTAAAACTAACCGGTCTAAGTTATAACTTAAATAAGACCCGTTAGGAATCTAATAGGTTATTAAAACCTTTGTTCCCGATTAGGAGCCCATAAAAAGCTATTTGTACTTGCTGATTGATATACGGCTGAGAATAAAATTATATTTTAGCTCAGGTAAATACTTTTAACTTATTTTCCGTTATACGGGCTTGGGATACGGTAAATTATTATCGCTTGGTCGGGTATTGAATCTTTAATCGATTAGTGGTTAAATCATTGAGATAACTCGTTTTAATCTGTTTTGTTTGATGCAATGCCTTTGGGGGGGTTAATGACCGTGTCCTTGATATCCTCGGCTCATTCATTGAAATGGCCACGACTTAATCACGAGGTGTAGGCATACACCTGACAGTTGCGTATGTAAAAAATATAACCACTCGTTGAGGATAACTCGCCGTGGGATGATATTAGTGGTGTGTCTATTAATCTTGTCTCGGCTCTTCTAACCGGGTCCTGAATGGACGACAAACATATAAATCTGTATACAAGCTTATTTTTGAATAATTGTCCCAAGTTATAAAAGATTATTTATGCCTTGTGCATTTAAATCAATTTTCTTAAATGTTTTCAAAAAGAGTCAGTTAATTGTATTTACCAGTGTAAACTGACGTATTTTTCAAAAAGACTAAGTGCAGGTACTACGCCTAATGGGCTGGAACTCCTGAGTATTAAATAAAGAGTCTTGCAAGCTTTTGATACTTAAAATCTGTTGAACAATATTTCTTTCTGTTTTAGATCCGCCTGTGGATCCATTTACAATCCGTTGTATAATATTTTATTGTACTTTCAGCTCGGTATGTATAATTACTTTTAGACTTCCGTTGTGCATTAAACTGTGATTAATTGACTATGATGATATCAACTACGTCACGATACTCCCCACTGGGCCCACCGGTAATACGTGGAAATATCGGGGTGTGACACCTGTGAAGTATCATCGAACCAAAACCATAAAACTCCAACCCTGTTTTTCGATCATGTATCAAAATCAGTCCGTTTTAAAGATTTAATCAAAAATTTGATCAAATCCTGTTCAAAATTATCATATGCACACCCAGATCGTTCATACAATCGAAAATTGTTTTGAATTCAAAATCAAACGTAGAAATCAAAACCCCTGTTTTACGTTTTGACACCGGAGAAGTTTGTTTTTCCGTTCAGAATCAAATAATCAAATCGACGATTATAATCAACACTCTGGACAAAATCTTCTCCGATCTCTCTCTTGTCGCCACCACCACAGTGGTGGCCGACCATTAAATCGAGGCGGAATGGGGGTGGTGTGGTGTATTTGAGATGAAAAGGAGAAGAGGATATGGAGGGATGGTTGTGGGTGTTCGTTGTCGGCAAGACGAGGTGCCGGATAGACAGAGAAAGATGGGGTGCGGCTGTGGAGGTGTTGTAGATTTGGGTTTCTTGAAGAATGACGCATGCAGAGGAAATGAGATGTCAACTAGTATTTATTTATAAAAATGAAATGACCATTTTGCCCCTTAGGAAAATGACAAAATAGCATGGTTTTATAAGACAAACAAGACCTGATTTCATTTTTGGACCAAAATGGCAATAAAATGGAAACCACAGGGACCCAAATGTAAAAGGTTTGAGATTTGGACTAAAGTGGCAAAGCTGACCAAACCACAGGGACCAAAATGGCAGTTTACTCTAAAATTTGATAAAGCCCATCTTTTAAGTTTGGTCTCGAGTTTGCACAAACCTCTCAGGTTTCCCTTTGTTTAAGGTTTCTTGAATCTTTCATATTAAGATTTCCTTGAAATTTGGAAAATTCGACGATTGGCTTCACTACTGGAAATCTGCCTAAAGAGAATATGACAATAGAAAAAATAATATCAACTAAAAAATTAGTTTGCTTCCATTATCATTAATATTTAAATACATATTCGGCTTTACTAAATTCTTAATTGCATAATCCATGTTTTGTATAGAGAAGTTAAAAAACAAAGGAACTTTAATTTGAACCTTCGACTGATGTTGTTTACACATTTTAATATAATGTAAGTTTTGATTCTCAGATCTGGGTATGATCAATCGGGTCAAAACTAGTTATAACAATTACCAACTCGGGTATGGAACCAGATTTTTGAAGGAGAAGTCAACATGGTTTATAGAGTTTAGTGCCACTCAGAAGACCACGAGTTTTATAGCGTTTCGATGTTGTCTTGTAATTGATCAACATTATATAGAGGAATTACTTAATGATGTTGATTAATTACAAGATAACAAGGTGATTCTGATGTGTTATGATTATTGATTTTCATGATTGTTTCGAACAACAATGATCTAGGGAATAATCGATGGAATGGTGGTCTTCTCAGTCAACCGTAAAAGAATCGACGGAATGGTGGTCTTCTGACTGGCAGGTTGGTATTTATTTTTTTAAATGTTTATTAGTGATTGAGAATCATCTTCATATATATTATTTGGATTGCAAAGGCATGACTTGAGTTACTTTTCACGATCACACACTAAAAAGAAAAATGTTACTCATTGTTAGGTGTGGATTTCTAAATGACCAGTGATCCTCATTTACTGTTGGGTTTAGTGATCCTCAATTCTGTCTAAAGTAGTGATCCTCAGAAGTGTTGCAGGATCAGGATCATGGATCATCGTAAGGATCCTTGTACTAACGGTTGTCTACTTTGAATTCGAAATTGTTTTGCAGGAGTATCAACTTGGACTTGGTCTTGGCGATATTCCTAGAGCATATTCTATGTTTATTCCGCACGTGCTTGGCCAGAAATGGACGTTATGGAGTCGTGGAGGACTTGCACCATTTGCTGAATGTTAGTTAGAGTAGATATTTTCTATTTTTAAAGGGGTAGCGAGCTAATTAGAAAACACTTAGCTATTTTTGGCTACACACACACTTACAACTGCTCTCACCAGCTCTCGTGAACTCACTTGGCGATTACATACTTTTACACACAATACACTATAGTGATCCTTGTACTTAGCTCGCTATCATCCGAAGTTGTAACACATTTATTGTTTAATTTGAGTTGGTGATCGGTAGTTTCCATCACCCGAGGTTTTTTATGCCGGAGATCATTCATTGATCAAGGGCTTTTTCCTCGTATAAATCTTCGTGCACTTGTTCATTACATTTCAAAGTGATCCTTATTATTGTTCATCAATTCAAGCATCATACCTCACAACAGAAAGTTTGGTTGCATTATCATTGCTTGATTTTTGACTAAAACAGTTTGGCGCCCACCGTGGGGCAATTGGTGCTTCATTCCTAAAGAGATTCGTGTTTTCGTGGTCATTTCGGTTCGTTACAACCAAGCAGATGGCTTCCTCAGCGAAGAATACTTCAAGTTTGATGCCCTCATTCAGTTCTTCACAAAGCGTTCCTCCTTTGCCTCCACCACCTTCTGGATCCCAGAAGAACGCTGATAATGCTGCGAAGAAACCAACCCCCATTTTCCAAAAACCACCAACTTCTTCTGTTTCAACTAATCCTACTACTAATGATCTTTACACTCTGATTTTGCAGATGAGGAATCATGCACAAGAGCAGGACAAAACTAACGAAAGGATCCTCCGGGAGATTGATGAGATCAAAAAACAGAAGAAATCAGTGGAGGATCACTCCCCTCTGATGCCAAGATCGCTAAACTTTGACACTCCAGTCATAACTTCCCAACACTCAGTGGTTCCGGACGTGCAATACTTGGGTGAATTACCAGGAAGGCGTTATGGAACAGCAACTATGAGTCAGGCATTTGGCTCTCACTTTCAGCCTCAAGGATTCTCTTCTCAACCGTCAGGATCCTCTTCTCAGCACCAGGGATACTTCACGTCAGGAGGATATTTGGGAATGCATGCAGTTCAAGGATCCTCCCAGCTCCAAGGATCCTCCCAGGTCCAAGGATCCTCCCAGGTCCAAGGATCCTCCCAGGTCCAAGGATCCTCCCAGATCCAAGGATCCTCCCAGGTCCAAGGATCCTCCCAGGTCCAAGGATCCTCCTAGGTCCAAGGATCCTCCCTTGCCCCAGGATCCTCTCTGGTTCCAGGATCCTTTCAGGTTCAAGGATCATCTCAACTTCAAGGATCCAACGTTCTTCAGGATCAAGGATTCTTGAGAAGTATGCAGCCTCAGAACTCGGGCGTTCATCAAGGAGACTTCATACCAATGCAGACCATTGCTCCCTCTGGTCCTACAATCATGCCAGAGTCTCGTCAATATGGATACACATCTGGGATTCCAAACACGAATTCCGTGGGAGGTAACAGTTTCAATAATTTATACAACACTAACCATGGCTTAATGCAGGATACATGTATCAATTAGGCTATGGCCAGGGAGTTACAGAAGCTCAAGGATATGATATCCAGTGTTCCAGGAGTGGTTAAACCCATTCCTGAAATTGCAGATGGTAGCCATAAGATATCTCATTTTGCACCACCCTTATGTGATGCTGAGATACCCAAAAGATTCCAGATACCATCCATGAAACTGTATGATGGTTCGACGGATCCAGAGGAGCATGTAGCTCAATACAGGGAGAGGATGGAGATCAATCCAATTCCTGAAAGGTTAAAAGAAGCATGTCTATGCAAGGGATTTGGATCCACACTTACAGGATCTGCTCTCAAATGGCTGCTAAGTCTTCCCCCTTACTCTATTACTTCATTTGCTAATTTAGTTAACTTGTTCAATAGCCAATTCTCTTGTAGTAGGAAATTTGAACGATTAACTAGTGATCTATATAGGGTAACACAAGGTCAAAATGAATCACTTAGAGATTACATCACTAAGTTTAGTAAAGAATCCTTAGATATTCCTAACTTGGACATTGCTACGGCTGTAGAAGCCTTTAAAATGGGATTACTTAGGGATTCATTATTCTATGATGATCTTGTCATGACACCTTGCAGGAATCTTGATGAAGTAAGAACCAGGGCCCTTAGGTTCATCCGTCTAGAGGATGACAAAAGGATCCAGGATAGATTAGCAGGATCCTCAAAACAGGAGAAACAAGGATCCTACTTCAGGAACAACAAGTCCAAGTTCTACAATAAGTCTGATAACCAGAACGTGCATTCAGTGGAACAAGAAGAGGATGATGAGGATTATCCTCCTCTTTCTGAATACTGTTTTTTTGTTGATAACAACGAACTAATCCTTGCAATGCAGAATCTAGGTGAGAAAGCTAGGTGGCCAAGGAAAAGTGATAAACCAGCTGCTACAAAGGATAAGTCCAAATGGTGTGCATACCATGAGGATTTTGGGCATCTCACTGAAGAGTGTATTGCACTAAGAAAGGAAATTGGTTACTTGTTGAGCAAGGGGCATTTGAAGGAACTCTTGGGTCGAAAGAAGTCAAGGATCCAGGATCCTTAAAGGATCCCGGAAAGGGCTCCTGCTCCTCCAGCAGATGCACAAGTCATAAATTTCATATCTGGTGGATCAGACATCTGTGGTACATCCTTTTCAGCAGCAAAGAGACACGCTAAGGAAACCAAGATGGATAGTGGAGACAGACCCGTTCGGACCTCCGTTGTCACCCAGGATAAAGTCATAACTTTTGATGAGGATGATCGCGTTGACGTGCAGGATCCTCATCATGATGGTCTTGTGATTACATTGTTTATTTCTAACTACTTTGTTCGCAGGATCCTGATAGATGGAGGAAGCTCTGTGAACATCATCCAGCTTGATGTCCTCAAGAAAATGAATATCCCGGAGTCTGATATTATCCCAAGATCCTCGGTGCTTGTGGGCTTCAGTGGAGAAACTAAGAATACATTGGGGGACATCAAACTCCCAATCTATATTGAAGGATTGCATTCTTATCAGAAGTTTTGTGTTATTGATTGCTTATCATGTTGTAATGTTATCCTTGGCAGGCCATGGATACATGACATGAAGGCAGTCCCATCCACCTATCATCAATGTGTAAAGCTTCCAAGTCCTTGGGGAGTGGTGAAAATTGTGAGTGATCAACAGGAAGCTAAAAATTGCTATACCTCATCAATGAAGCCAGCCTCAAGACAAAGGGAGCAATAGCAATTAAAGTATCCTTCAAGAGATGTCTTGGAGGCAAGAGAACAGGATTTGAAAGAAATCCTCATGGATCCTGATGATCCTGAATCCAAGATCTTCATAGGATCAGGGATCCTTAGCGATATTGAACAGGAGCTAGTATCCTTCCTCAAAAGAAGGAAAACCACCTTTTCCTGGAAACATGAGGATATGACAGGTATATCTAAAGATATAATTACTCATAAACTTGGCATTGACAGGTCGTTTAAACCAATTCATCAAAAGAGGAGGAAATTTGCACCTGAAAGGAATGCCATTATCCAGGAAGAGGTAGATAAACTACTTCAGGCAGGTATGATTAGAGAGGTTAAGTATCCAAAATGGTTAGCCAATGTGGTTGTTGTTCAAAAGAAAAATGGAAGGTGGAGGGTATGTGTCGATTTTACAGATTTAAACAAGTCATGTCCCAAGGATCCTTTCCCATTACCCCACATTGACTCCATGGTGGATGCTACCGCGGGTCATGAGTTGTTAACTTTTATGGATGCTTCATCTGGATTTCAACAAATTCAGATGGAACCATCTGATCAAGAGGATACAGCCTTTATGACCCCAACTGGTATATACTGTTATATTGCTATGTCGTTTGGATTAAGGAATGCAGGTGCCACTTATCAAATTCTAGTTAATATGATGTTCAAGGAACAAATTGGACACACTATGGAAGTCTATATTGATGACATGGTGGTTAAGTCCAAGAAAGCTGAGGATCACCTTAAAGACTTGGAGGAAGCATTCAATATCCTTGATAAATTTAATATGAAACTAAATCCTTCTAAATGTCATTTTGGTGTTAAGGCAGGTAAATTCTTAGGATATATGGTGACAAAGAGGGGCATTGAAGCAAGTCCAGAACAAATCAAGGCTATTGTAAATATCAAATCTCCTGCCAATGCTAAGGATGTGCAAAGATTAACGGGCAGGATCGCAGCCTTGAACAGATTCATATCCAAATCCTCAGAAAAGTGTAAGGAATTCTACGATATCCTGAGGAAAAACAAGAAATTTGAATGGACTGAGAAGCATGAAGGTGCCCTCAGAGCTCTTAAAGATTACCTATCCTCAGCCCCAGCCTTGATGAAACCAGAAAAAGGAGATGTGTTATCCTTATATTTGGCGGTATCCTCGAAAGCAGTAAGTGCGGTCCTTGTTAAGGATCACCAAGGTACACAACATCCTGTTTATTATGTAAGTAAGAGCTTACTTGATGCTGAATCCAGGTATTCACATTTAGAAAAACTTATCCTTGCATTAATTATGGCATCCACTAAATTAAGACATTATTTTGAGACTCATGCCATTATTGTTAGGACTAATTTTCCAATTAAGAATGTTCTCAGGAAACCTGAAATGTCAGGAAGGATGGCTAAGTGGGCAGTGAAGCTAAGTGCATATGATATAAGATATGAACCAAGGACTGCCATCAAATCCCAAGCCTTAGCTGACTTTGTGGCAGATTTTTGTAGTGATTTGCAAAAGGAGGCTGAATTAGAAGTCCAACAGCTTGAAGAAACCAAGGATCCTTGGGTACTGTTCACTGATGGATCCTCCAATGTAAACGGAACAGGGCTTGGAATACTACTAAAATCGCCACAGGGGGACATAATACCCCACTCCATAGCTTGTGAATTTCAAACTACCAACAATGAGGCTGAGTATGAAGCCTTGATAGCTGGTTTGCAAATTGCAAAGCATATGAGGATCAGGTATCTTGAGGTACATGTAGATTCTTTACTGATCACTAATCACTTTAATGGATCCTATGCTGTTAAAGGAGAAAAGCTAATCAAATATTTGGAGATAGTCAAAGAATTGGCACTCTCTTTTGTATCCTTTAGTTTGACACAGGTACCAAGGGAAGAGAATGCAGAGGCTGATGCATTAGCCAATCTAGGATCATCCTTGAAGATCCCGGAGGATATCAAGATCCCTATTATCCATATCCTGACCCCGGCTATCGAGGATCATGTAGCTATGGAGATAGGAGAGGATTCTACAATCATCCCTAGTGATGATACTCAATCTCATTCAGGATTATGGATCCTCCCAATCATGAGATACATACAACATGGAAAGATTCCTACAGGAGAAAACCCTAGGGCTTTCAAAATCAAGGTATCTCAATTTACAATTTTGAATAATATGTTGTACAAACGATCTCTTGCAGGACCATATTTAAGATGCATTGAGGATCCTGAAATCCAAGAAGTCCTAAAGGATTTCCATGAAGGAGATTGTGGAAACCACACTAGGGGCAGGGCATTATTCTCAAGGATCCTGAGGACAGGATACTATTGGCCCACTATGAAGAAGGATGTTGTGCAGTATGCCAAGAAGTGTGATCCTTGTCAGAGGCATAGTAATATCCTTCACCAACCAGCAGAACCCTTGCATCCTATATCCTCTTCTTGGCCATTCATGAGATGGGGAATGGATATAGTTGGAAAGCTTCCTAAGGCACCTGGTGGAAAAGTATTCATGCTAGCTATGACTGATTACTTCTCTAAGTGGATAGAGGCTGAAGCCTTTGCTCAAGTCAGAGAAAATGAAGTTATATCCTTTATTAAAAGAAACATTATTACTAGATTTGGTATCCCTTCTGAGATTATTTGTGATAATGGATCCCAATTTATTGGGAATAGAACTACTAACTTTTGTGACAGCTGGGGGATTAAGATGATAACATCAACACCAGTCCACCCACAAGCTAATGGTCAGGCAGAATCATCTAACAAGATCATCATCAACAATTTGAAGAAGAAGCTTGGATCCAAGAAAGGAAAATGGGCAGAAGAACTACCTTATGTGCTTTGGGCTGATAGGACAACCCCTAAGAATGCTACAGGCCAAACTCCATTTTCTTTGGTATTTGGGGCAGAATCAGTGATCCCTACAGAGATGGTGGTTCCAACTGCAAGAACAAGCATTCGTGATCCTGAAGAAAATGCTGAAAACTTGGTTCAAGACCTGGATACTATAGAGGAAATCAGGGACTTGGCAAGGATAAGGATGGCCAGTTATCAACAAAGGATGGCTGGAGCTTACAACAAAAATGTCAGGATCAGGAAATTCCAAGTTGGTGATATGGTATTAGGGAAAGCATTTCAAAATACCACCAATCCTGCTGATGGAAAGCTAGCACCAAAGTGGGAAGGCCCCTACTTGATTAAAGCTGAGGCAGGAAAGGGGGCATATAGATTGCTAACAATGGAAGGTGATTTGCTACCAAGAGCCTGGAATGATGTCCACTTGAAGAAATACTTCATGTGATAAGGGCCCATGATCCTCACCTGACTAGTATCCTGGAAGGATCCTTACAGAACGGATGATCCTCATTCTGGTAACATTCTAATCCCAAACTATTTCATTTTCATTCTCTTATATAAGGATAAGGATCATGCATCCTTTATCCTCCTTTTACTTGGTTTTGAGTTTTGAAGGCTCAGGTATCCTTAACTGAGGATTGAGTATCCACAGAAGTATCCAGATATTTGGGCTTGACCCCAGTTATTTGGGCTTGACCCCAGTTATTTGGGCTAGTCCCCAGTTTGGGCGTGTCCCCAGTTTCGCCAGTAGCGCACGATGATCCTGGTATAGTTCATGGTAATGGGACCAGTACCCGCTTTAGGGGCTGACAATTTCATTGTACTGGCTATATTCAGGATCCTACGTATAATGGTAGACGTACCATACATCCGTTCCTAAGGTTTCTAGCGTTTTCACGTTAGCTAAGGTTTTGGCATTTTCATGTCACTAAGTTTGGATAGTCGCCAGTGAGGGCCATACTCCAGTTTACATACGATCCTTTGGGCTTGACCCCAGTTATCCTTTGGGCTTGTCCCCAATTATCCTTTGGGCTTGTCCCCAGTATATTGGGCTTGTCCCCAGAATTGTTGGGCTTGTCCCCAGTTACTAACTCTTATCGTATGTTGGCTTAGTCCCAAGTTGTACCTTATTTCAGGGTTTTGGAGATAAATGACCAAGGATCCTTGATCCTTACCTTTTACTAAGGTTTGTCTTTTGGATTGTCCTATTTACAACTGTTAAAGGTTAGGATCCTAACTTGGATTCTCAGGTATGATCCTTAATTATTTTGATTCTATTCATTATTTATTTAAGTAACCCTTATCCTTTGACAACTGAACTTGTGATCCTTATACTATATAACTTTTCAAAACTAATCGGCTATGGACTATGTGATCTTTGATCATATCCTAAACTTTTTGGGGATATTTCTTAAATTTTTCTCTACTTGATAAGTTTAAACAAAATAAACATCACAATAGGTGAAAAGTAAAATATTAACAAGGATATCAACACAGGATAAGCTAAAAAGATAAAGTTATTTTTATTCACAAAAGATTAAACCTTTTAAGGTTGTCAAAATTGCCAACCCACGTTTCTACTAGCAAAACGTGGCCCGTCCACATGGGTTGGCAAAGGGTGTCCATTGTCTAAAGGTCTTGGTAGTGCAGGAAATTAAAAACGGCAGGATCACAATGGCTTCATCCCCCAAACAGAGGATCCCTCCACCATTTGTAATCCTACCTATTGTTCAAAGGATCATCCACGATCCACAACCCTAATTACTATTGTTTAAGTACAGACCAACCATTGTTCATCAAAACATCATCAAAACAAAAACCATAACCAAACTTAAAAAATGGGCTCCGGCTACGTTTAGAAATGTCCTTCATCGCCCATTCCTGCAGCCTATGCCTTCGCAGCATCACCATCCCCTCCAGCTCCAGTATCCTTCGCATGATCCTTGCCACTACCACTAGCCTCGATTGCCAGGACCTCGTCAGCCTCATCCTCATCCTCATCCTCCAACTCAGCCAGCCTGGCCTTCCAGCCTTCCATGTCCCAGCTGCTCCTATCAAATGCGGGATCCTGGGCTTCTTGAGCCATCTGTAGCTTGGTCTTGTACATGGCAATGGCAGCGGAGACCTTAGCATCCTCCGTGATCTCGCTCTTCTCATAATCAAAGTTGATCAGAATGGCAGCTGTTTGAGCTTTGGCATCGTTGAGATCCTTTTCAAGGGAAGCGATCTTGAGGTCTTTGAGCATGGCTACTTTTTGGAGGTCAGAGTGTTTCTCCTCTAGCTCTTCAACATTCCCAACATAGTCCTCGATCTCCGCAAATTTCTACAATAAAGACAAAGCAAAGATTAGGATCAGGTGATCCTCAAGTGGATAGGGCAATTAAACTGAGTCAGTGATCCTTACATCATTGAAGTACTCGAGGAATTGATGACGAATCAGAGGTAAGCCTTGGAGGTTGTCAGCTTCAGAGGTTTTTCTCTTCTTTCCACCTCCTCCCTTTGAAGTGGTAGCTTTGGGGATTACAACGGAGGGGCTAGCAGCAGACCTTTTCTTGAATCGGATGGTGTCAAGCTCAGTGACACTGAATTTCGATGCAGATTTTGATGACTTTCCAGCGCCTTCACATTCAAAACAGATAAGTATCCTTATCCTATTTCTTTTTAACTATCTATTCAAACATTTAAATATAAAAAGTACAGGATACTTACTTGACATAGTAACAGAACCTGAGGATACTTCCTGTGAATCCTGGGTGTTTGTTTTGAATGATCTTGTTGCAGGATCAAGTTTTCTGAAAGCAGCAAGTCTCCCCTCAGTGGCAGGTGAGGGTATAATATGTGAAATAGTGATGGATGTACAAAAGAAACAGAAGCATATTAGTGATCATCATCAGAATTGAGCTTACTCAGTGATCCTTCTAAGGATCCTCTATCCTACCATGAGTGCTCCACTTCCTTGGCAGATCATTTCCATCCGGGATAGAATCCCTTCTGACAAAGAAGAACCGCCGTTTCCAATTGGTATCATTCTTAGTAGCTTTAAAGATGGGATGTTCCTCTCCGGGTTTACGCTTGAATAAATATCGGTGGGATCCAAATGTTGTGAGATCATACATCTCGGCCAATTCCGACATTCCCAGGTTAATTCCTTCTTGCTCAATGATCCTTTCAAGGGTATATAAGACCCTCCAGATCATTGGCATAGCTTGAATATAGGAGATGCCGGTGAGGGAGAAAAAGGATTGGGTGAATTCAGGGAAAGGATACGAGTATCCTATTGAGAAAGGAGTGACTGGGAAAGCTACCCAAGTTTCGGAAACGTAATCACTCAGAACAGTGGGATCAAACGATTTGAAAGTGGTGTTCGCCGGGAAGCAATGCCGGATTCTGTCTATTTGTGGGTCAGAGAAGCAACATCTTTCTTTCGGTGAATCTTTGATGATCCCCTGGCTCTTGAGGGGACTGTCCTTCTTATGATCCTTGGCTGGTGAGGATCTTAGCATCATCTTGGTTTCGAAGAAGGTAAAGAAAGAAGGAGTAGAGAAAGGAAACGTAAAGGAAGAAAAGGAAGAGAAATACCTGCTTAATCGTCGGATGTGAATTTAAAGGGAGTTCTCTTGAATTTAAATGTGAAATGATCCCTATCTCTAACTCCTATTTATAATGATGATTCTGCAGGATAGTCACCTCAGTGACGTCATGTTTGCAACGGCTAGTCCGATTATAACGGCTAGTTATCCGTTGGTTAATTGCGGATAAGAACAAAATATAACTCATTTATTTACATAATTACTCTTTATATTTTGGGGGCAATTGTTAGGGGTGGATTTCTAAATGATCAGTGATCCTCATTTACTGTTGGGTTTAGTGATCCTCAATTCTGTCTGAAGTAGTGATCCTCAGAAGTGTTGCAGGATCAGGATCATGGATCATCGTAAGGATCCTTGTACTAACGGTTGTCTACTTTGAATTCGAAATTGTTTTGCAGGAGTATCAACTTGGACTTGGTCTTGGCGATATTCCTGGAGCATATTCTATGTTTATTCCGCACGTGCTTGGCCAGAAGTGGACGTTATGGAGTCGTGGAGGACTTGCACCATTTGCGGAATGTTAGTTAGAGTAGATATTTTCTATTTTTAAAGGGGTAGCGAGCTAATTAGTAAACACTTAGCTATTTTTGGCTACACACACACACTTACAACTGCTCTCACCAGCTCTCGTGAACTCACTTGGCGATTACATACTTTTACACACAATACACTATAGTGATCCTTGTACTTAGCTCGCTATCATCCGAAGTTGTAACACGTTTATTGTTTAATTTGAGTTGGTGATCGGTAGTTTCCATCACCCGAGGTTTTTTATGCCGGAGATCATTCATTGATCAAGGGCTTTTTCCTCGTATAAATCTTCGTGTCACTTGTTCAATACATTTCAAAGTGATCCTTATTATTGTTCATCAATTCAAGCATCATACCTCACAACAGAAAGTTTGGTTGCATTATCATTGCTTGATTTTTGACCAAAACACTCATAACTTCACAGCTTAATCCACCATTGTATTTCTTAATTATTCCTAAAGGAAATAAGGAATTTTGAAAGTTTGGGTTGTCTTATTTAGGAATATGATGGCGGATTAAGCTGTTATGAAATTATGAGAAACATCAATCTACCAGGTAAAGGATAGTGAAAAGTGACTTAAATTAAGCTTTTGTAACCCAAATAAGCTTGTGGATTGACTTATAATTGCAAACAACTGATATCTCTATTTTTGACTTTGTTTTGGAAACTGATGAATGTCTTCTAATATCCATTGTGATATAGGTTTTGTTTAATTTAAATTATTACACCAAATTAGATTTGAACTTGACAGGTTAGTGTTGATTTCACAGGCTTTGAATTGAAAATTTTGAAATGGAGAATGTAGTTAGGTAGGATTTTGAATATAACAAAGATGAAAGACGATAAGGCTATGATGATCGGATGGGGCTTTCACATTGGCATGGCATACAATGCAGCCATGTTGATGATATCATCTGAGCCTTATAACCTAACTAAAAATAAGAGTCCCGAGTTCCACATTACTTGAGTTGCGTAGATAGATGAGGATGAAAAATGCTAAGGCTATGATGATCGTATGAGGCTCTCGGATTGGTGTGACATCCATGTTGATGACATAATCTGAGCCTTATAACGTAACTAAAAAAGGCTATGATGATTGGGTGAGGATCTCGCATTGGTGTGGCATCCATTGCAGCCATGTTGATGACACCATCTGAGCCTTAAATAGGACATTGTATATGAACTAAGTTCACAAGAAAAAAACATGACTTCTTTTGGATGATTTCAACATCACCAAGTATCAACTGGCATTACCATTCTACCTTTGTTTTCTCAAGTATGTTTTTTATTATTTTTATACATTTGGTTACACAAAAGTGTGAATTAAAATGTTGGTTTGTGGTACTGATGAATGCTTTAAAATAAAGAGGTCGTTACTTGGCGTGGCATGATTAAGGACGACAAGTGTGATGTTCTCCACTTGCAACCTTTTTTGTAGCCACGACAGTCCAACTGGCGAATCTGAGCCAATTCGTTTAATATGAAAACCTTAACCAGGGGCACCATGATGCTCCTGGAAAATAACTTAAACACCATAACGGGTAGTTCGTGTTTCGTTGAAAGGGTTTTTTAATTTGAGTTTCTTGGAATCTTGAATTTTTTAGTTTATTGAAATCAATGTGCAGGTTCTGTGTAAAAAAAGGTTTGAGCTCAATTAGGTATTTTGAGTTTGAGTTTCTTGAAGTCCTATATTTTGTTGTTTTTGATCTTCCTGAAGTTAATGTGCAGGTGTTGTTTTGATAAAAATGGGAGCTCAATTGGGTGCGTTAGAGGTAAATGTTGAACTGATGACGTCTTCTGTTCTAGACGTTTTGTTTTTGTCGCTTGTCAATAGTTTGTGATTTTATAGATGTTTTTTTTTTGTGTTATGCTTAAGGTTTTAAGTTGTGTACTAATTTGAATGTGTATTCAGTAGTTAATTAGTTATATTCTAATGTGGTATTTATTGTTTCATGGTTAAGAAGTTAGTTATGGTGCGGGTTTGTGTTCTATATCTAATGAATGTGCATGGTAGGTTGTGGTGGTATGAGATGGCATTGGTGGCGGTGGATGTTCACACTTCGTTTCTTTGAGAAACAACTTGTGGGACGTTGTGTAAAATGAATGGATCCGAGTGGCTACCCATGAAGTTCATTTTTCAATACTTAGAGAGGTGTGTATGCTTACAATATTTAGTAAAACCAAAGTAGGGTATGGGTTCTGTAATATTTTGGTTTCTCGATGAAAAAAATAGTTAAGTGGTTATTGCAAACAGCATAGTGGCGATGACAGCAGTCTATCCAGAAATAGGTCATACTACTTCAATATAAATGTGTAGGGTGGTAGACAATTGAGTGGGAGAGTTTTCACCAGATTGGTAAGTTGACTCGCGTCACAAGGTCATGAATTGTCTGCACTCAGGACCTAAAAACTACTGGGCGAAACATGGTATGAATCGTTACATTACCATCAAGTGAATTGAGGATTTTACCCTTTAGCTAGAAAGCAGAAGCTGTATTTTGGGTAGAAAAATTATGCTTTGCTTTTGAGAAGGGATTATGTTTGGTTGTGAAACATGTACTTTTTTCTTCTTCTTAGTTGTGGATTGTATGCAAGTGTTGTGCTGCATTGTTACTATTATGGTTGAGTTGTTATTTGTTTAATATAATTACCTTCTCTGATTGTTTAATAGCCCAGGCGGTCGACAGTTGAGGGTTTCAAAGACGAGAACAAGGAATCTGACACGTTCTAGTGGTCATGGCGACAAAAGGGGTGTCCAAGGTTTGGTTCTTATGGCGTTGAGTGGCTGTAGGCGGCTGACCTACATTCACCCCTATGTTTTCTTTTGCTTAAGTTGTACAAAGATTATGTTATGAATGTAACCAATCTGAAAAACTCCTATGTTTTCTTTTGCTTAAGTTGTACAAAGATTATGTTATGAATGTAATCAATCCGAAAGCTGATTTTACTCGCGCAACGCGCGAGGATCAAAACAACTATTTAAAAAAAAATTAACTTAAGAACTAGTAACTAAGTTATATTTTACTAGATCAATTAAAATTTACTTTCATTAATTTTTGTTTATTATCCATTTTTCATTTTTATTATTACCAAAAACAGACATAATTTATTACTTTTAAAAGTGAAAATTAGTTTAGCAAGGAAATGCTTACCTTTTCTATTTAAATAACACATTAAAAGTATATAGGTTTGAACTTTATATTTAAATATCAACCAAAAAGTTGTATGGTAATGTTGTTGTTCGTATGAAACCTGTGGTTAGATATGAGCAAATGGTATTGGATATTGGTACCAAATTTCCCTAACCGAAAGATGTTAATTACCAATTTGATACCGACTTTTGGCATTCTCAGTACCGGTTCGCTACCGGTATATTCTGGTTTTTTCCTTATATACCGGTGTAACACCCCGTGTTTCGGAAGTCAAAGTCAAGATTGAAGTCAAAGGGAGACAAGATTGCTAATTGCGATCTGTCACTCCTTGCTCGATTCCTGTTTTGACTTCTTTGACTTGTAGTTAGTCTAATTTATGCTTTACATTAGTTGTATTATGTGGAGTACTTATTAATAATCGAGGTTTATTCGATATTTATCGCATGTTTTATCGCTATCGCAATCGCGCTCGCAACTCGAATTACGCATTTTTGTTATTGTTCTATGTGAGTGTGTGCCTTATGTGTTACATGTGCATGTTTAGTTATGTTTATGTGTGGTGATCAATCGAAACGCAATCGAAACTCTATCGCAATCGAATTGCAAACGCTAAACGAATATGGAATAAGGATGATTGTATGTTGATATAATAGTTGGGATTAAAAGTAATTTGACTAGGAAACTCTATCGCATCACAACGCTCGCAATCGTAATCGAAACAGCAAAACTCATCGCGCCGTGCCCTCCAATCGAGTGGCCAGCCGATCGAGCTGCCACCCGATCGAGGTGTCACTCGATCGAGCAGTCACCCGATCGGGTTACCACCCGATCGACCAGCTTCTCCTCCCCCTTTCCTTTTATGGTAAGCCTATAAATACCCCCTGTCAACATCACAAACTTACCATTTTCGGCACCTCTCGTCCGACCAGCGTTCTTGCCCACTTTTCTTCAGATTTCTCGCGATTCTTGTAAGTATTCAACCTAAACCTTGTACTTTCTTGATCTACACGCACTCCTAAACCTTTCTATCTTTTGAATCTTAACTTTTAACCGTGAAATCACTAGATTTGAGGTGTTCTAGGATGATGTCATCATGTTGTCCTTATGAACTTCGTGTTTTGGCTTCAATCCACCAAGAACGACTTAGATCTGAACGATTTCCACACAAATAAACAAAGATCTTGCATAAATCCAAACATATTCAAGGTGAAAAAGGATTGAAAGATGGTTTTTAACTTTCTTTCGACTCTTTTACACTCAATGCACTCAAAACCGGTAGAATAAGAGCATGTCCTGATCTTTTACTCATTCTTGTGGTTGTATTGGTTCAAGATCTGGATTCTATCCCCGAGATTACCGATCTCGGGTTAAACATGGAACACAGTCTCGAACAGTTAACTGGTCGGATTTGGGTGATTCCTGTCCGATCAGGTTACTAAGTCGTGACGAGGTTTCTGTTGTCTAATACGTTATCAAATCATCTAAATAAAACGACAAACTATCAAAATGACCAAGGAAGAAGACGATCAGGTCGACCAGGTTGGAGTGTCGCCCGATCGAACTACTATCCGATCGGATTGTTACCCGATCGGGTTGCCACCCGATCGGCTTGCACCTTGGCCCCACACCTAACTTTTATTTCAAACTTCAAGAGTTTTGGAACACCGAACGGATAGCCGTCCGATCGGGTTGCTACCCGATTGACCGACCATCCGACCATGTGCTGTTTTGAAACTTCAATACTTAAACAATTTACAACATGTTCAATGCGCAAGGGCTGCCACCCGATCGAGTGACCGTCCTGCTGTGAATTTGTTCTCAATTTGAGGAGACTCGCCAATCGGATTGCTGTCCGATCGGACTACCGTCCGATCGACCTACCTGAAAGGTAGAGACACTTCTCTGTTTTCAAAATGCTACAACAAAAACTTCAAAAGTCAATCCATCATACACAAACACATCCCTCACAAAGGAAGAAACAATCCACTTGAAAGGTCACCCGATCGGATGACCATCCGGGCGGATAGTCACCCGATCGACTGGCTAACCGATCGGATTGCTGCTTGACCCACTGACACTTTATTCCGTTTTACGCGCCGCTTATCGCTATGCTATCGTTCTGATCAGGCTAATCTCACTCTAAGCGCTCCCTTCAATCCATCATTGCTGTGAGTATACTCGATCCCTTTTTGCTTTACGCACTTTTGGGTGTTACATACGTTACTTATTCTAAATCACATCGAACACACTACGCAATACTTTAAACGCTAACCGATTACCGCATGTTATAAGTGACTTAATGAATGCTTGTTTTTTATGTTTACACATGGAATGCTGTCTACCTGCCTTAGCAACGATAGTACTATTTGTTTGGACTCAGCACCTGTTCACTCAGGGGTTGTTAAGGACAATTTGTTACATGGCTCACAGTGGTGAGTGTGTATTACGAACTGCCTTGGGCAGTCAACCCGTAGTCATTGGTTTCGATAGGTTCATGTCGATAACTAACATGCCTCATTTTACACTGTGTACGTGCTGGTTATGCGTAACGATTTCGAACTCTATTATATCTATTAAACTTGTATGCTCACCTTTACACTATGTGTATTGACTTTTACTTTAACGTATGTGACAGGTGCTTAGGATGATTATTTGCTTAGCTTGCTGTGAAATCGAGGCTAGGAAAGGTCTAGAAACAAATAAACAATTGTCTGTATTTGAAATCTGAGTTGTCGGAACAGAACAATTTGACTAGATCTTGTCAGTAATAATTATGTTATCTTTTATATCATGGTATGGGACATGATGCTTTAAATAATCGGTAATTATAGTTGTTATGGAAACTTCTGGACAATCTGTTTCGCTCAGCGCCACGCCCCGATGTTTTTGCCATCAGTTGGGGTGTGACAACCGGTACCGTAACCGGTATTTTCGGAACCCATACCGATTCGGTATCTTTTGCACCGAGCTCATCCCTACCCCCTGAAACTATAAAAAAAATCATGAAGATCTGACACTTTGTAGGATTGATTTTAATGTGTTCTTTTCCTTAATATACCGATGCCGAACAGGACCGTACCAATATTTTCGATACCATGACCGATTTGGTACCGATTGACACTAAGCTCATCCCAACCCGTAATACTAAAAGAATCATTAAAGTTAAAATGAAAATGTATTCAACTTAAAAAAATATAGAAAATAATTATAATTATTATTATATATTAAAATAATAAAAATATGAAAAAACTGTATATTATATTATAATACTGTTAAAACTACTATTCGGTTGTTTTCAGTTCAGTTATTACGGTGCTAATACGTTAAAATATGGATGTGCTCGGTACCGGTAACGACACCGAAAGTACCGATCCGGAAAATAATCGAAATTAGGTACCGGCACCGAAAATGCTCAGTACAATACGGTATGATATGTGAAGGTAAAAATCAATAAATCCAGGTATGGTGCTAGACCGGTGTCGAACCGAAAGTAACGATTCTGAAAACGTCAAAAGGTGGGTACCATATTGGTACCGAAAATGATTTGGTATAGTAAATTTGGTACCGATACGATACCGGTTTGATTACAGGATTTGATACGATTTGCTCATCAAATATCCAAGTTAATTTTGCATGCTACAATTTATTCATTACAGAAAAAGACAAAAAATAAAGCAAAATAAGTTGTTGTGTATATAAAACCTCATTCAAACAAAATACAGTTACTTACTGTGTGTATGAAAAGTAATCTAAACGGTGCAATTACTTGCATTGCTACGTTGCTACAGGATTTGATGAGCTCGATACCGAAATTCCCAAAAGTGGGTACCGGTACCGAATATACCAGGTACGGTACGGTTCGGTACCGGTCGGTACTGATACAACACCGGTATTTGAGGGTAAAAACCGGTGAATACCGGTGCCGAACCAGTACCGAAAATACATCAGGTTTGGTAAATTTGATACCGGTACTCATACCTGATACCATTTGCTCATCCCTTAGTTTTTATTACTATTCATTCACTTTTAATTTTAATATACAGGTAATAATATGATGATGTGACTCATACAGTGTTACAAGTTAACTATTAGTTACGATCAACTTTATAGACTTTATGTTATACTCATGAGACGTTGGTAAAAGGTGTAAACTTGTACATCATATACCCTTATTCCAAATTCTAGTCACCTAGGGTAAAAGAGATGTCAAGACGGTAACATACTCAGAAACGAAACGATAGAACATTGAAGTTGAAGACGAGATTGTGTGTGTTTTCTTCATTAAAAGAAATACAAACATGAATACAATTGCATTTCCGATGTGTAAACACGTTTTGGATGTATGCATGATTGATGTCGTATTCTCAATAATGATATAAACCCAGTATGCCATTTATGTCCTTGCTTTAATACATTTAAAAATGAAAAAAATGAAAATGTTAGTTGACAATAATTATACCCTCAGAAAATATATTTAATTACAAATATACAAATATAAAAATATAAATAAAAAATATTAAAGTTGAGGTTATAAATGAATACGTATATTTGACAAGGCTATAGGCTCGACTTCGAAAAGAGTTACGGAGACTGCGATTTTCTTTTCTATGTGGAGAATCTGGAAGTTTAGAAACGAAAAGATTTTTGAGAACAAACAATAATCGGTCTCGACCATGGTGGAAAGCATAAAAGAAAACCCCATCACCTGGATCAAACATCGGTTGAAATTCAAGGATCTCGCCTGGTTTAGATGGAGAGATTTCAACATTAGAGACTTTATTATGTAATTTCCGTTTTGTTTTTTGTTTTGGGACCTCCAGCCTCTAGCTGGCCCTGCTTCGGCTTCTAATAAACGTGCCTGTTTGTTCTAAAAAAATGAATACGTATATACATAATTATTATTAAGTAAAAAATCATAATTGTGTGTAATGTATTTATACGTAATTCTTTTCTTGACGAATATAATAAAAATTAATAACAATAGTAAAATTCTTGACGAATGTAATAAAAATAATAATAGTAGTAAAGACGGTAACATAACAAACTTAGGGAGTGGGGGTGGTCACTAGTGATAGAATTCCATCACTCACAAGCATCCAATCAAGTTTCGTCATGTCAGCAACCATTTTTTTCATCACTCACAACCTTTTTTAGTGGCAATGGTTATCACACACCACCACACCCAACAATTCCCCCCCCCCCCCCAACCAACAATTCCTCTCACCAAATCAAATCATCACACGTTGATTTTTACACGCGTTATACTTTGCAACCATTTCCACGCGTGATAGAATGATGGTGGCGGTGGGAATTGTTTGTTTTCCACGTGTTATACTTTGCCTATCACGGAACATTAACGTTCCACCCCCACCGCCCTTAGGGGAGTGGGGGTGGTCACTAGTGATAGAATTCCATCACTCACAAACATACAATCAAGGTCTGCCATGTCATGAACCATTTTTTCATCACTCACAACCTTTTTTAGTGTCAATGGTCATCACTCACAACACACAACAATAAACCCTCACACCCCCTCACATCCATTTATCACTCACAAGCCCATAACGCGTTGATTTTATCACGGCTTAAACATCATCACGCCTTATCATTTTGGTGGCGGTGGACAAATGTTTTCTCCACGCGTTGAACATTGCTTTATCACGGAATAAAAGCTTCCACCCCCACTGCCCTTATACATCACCCTTAATCAAAATTTTGGGATATTAATACCATTAAGTAAAAAATCATAATGTTGTGTAATATATTTATACGAATATAACAAAAATAAATAACAGTAGTAAAGACGGTTTCATAACAAACTAATACATCACCCTTGAATTAAAATTTTGGGATATTAATACAATTATGTCACTTCACTACTTAAATAAGAAATTGTCCCAATTAAGCTATTGGTATTTTGGGATATTAATACAATTATGTCACTTCACTACTTAAAAAAGAAATTGTCCCAATTAAGCTATTGCTAAGCATAGGCAGCTCATATATAAATAATAGACCTTCATTATAGATATCCTTAGTTAAAATCCAAAGGTGCACTTAAAGGTTTCATCACAATTTAGAAACCTTATCTTGCACCATAGTGCGTACGATTTAAAGGTTTCATCACAATTTAAAATCATGGCGAGTGACTATCATCAAAACACAATTTAGAAACCTTATCTGGCGAGTGACTCTTCAGTTTGCGCGACTATCTTCGCGGCTTCCATGAGTTTATCCCATTCCTTGGGCATTCCATCTTTCCCAGTGATGGTTCTAATCAGGCTATCACAGCGGATGGCTTTCTTGAAATGGCAGCGCATGAGTTGTTCGCTTACGCCACCAATTTCCAAACACTCTTTGTTAAAGCGGGTGATAAAATCTTCCAATCCCTCGTTATCTCTGCGCTAGATGTCTTCAACCTCGGCCGTGTCGCGCTGGTATCGTCTTTGTTGGCTGAAGTGACTCAAAAACTGAGTCCTGAAATCCACCCATGACTTTATCTTTCCCGGAGGAAGGCTGTCGAACCAGGCGCGAGCAGCCCCCGTAAGCGTTTGAATAAACAAATGGCACCACATGGGCATATTCCATCCTCCCATGCAGCCCACGCTTGTGAAAACTCTGACGTGATCATCGGGATCAGTCAATCCGTTAAACTTTCCGACTGTCGGAGGTAATTTCTCTCTTTTGGAATAAACTTGGAACGCTCTACAGCTTCAGCTGGTCGATAGGCGAGGCGGAAGTCTTGCTCTGCCTCTTCGGTGTATCCCACGTGCTGTCTTGGTTTGTAGTATTCGTGATTTCTTTGTAAACGATTGAAGACCGAAGACTCTTCATCGTTCTCCCAATTTGGATCATGTGGGTCAGTATCTTCCCATTCATTGTTCATGTTGCGCGGCGTGAGCCGGCTATGAACTGGGCCTCTTTGGACGTTTGACGGATCGTCATAGTAGCTTTCTGTTTCTCCCCGTGTATCGCGCGTGTCCTGCACGCTTAGTCTTCGGGTAGGGGGAAGTCTGTTAGCTCTTCCTTGGATATTTTGCGGTGGTGGCCTCTGGCGCGGCCCGTGACTGGGGCCGTTTGGTGTAACCAAGGACGGTTCTGCCGTTAAGACTGATTGTTGTGCGCTCAAGGATTGATATGCGTCGTTAATGGTGGCAAGTTTCTTGGCGTACCATGAGGCTGGGGTTTCACCCTCTGGTAGCCCTAGTAGCGCCGAGATGTTCTGAGGTGGAGCTGGGTTTGAAGGTCCAGCGCCGTTGTTTCCTGGGTTTACCGCTTGAGTGATGCGGGTGATGCTCCCGCGCGGTCCCCCCGTATTGGTTACTTCGATTTCGCCAATTTCTTCGATGTGTTGAGGTTGGGCATTTGGATTACCCTCCCCCAACGCTGCATTAGGGTTTTCACCGAAACCAACAAACTCGGGAATGATTCCTTGACCAGCCATGATCGAAGGAAGGAAAAACACGAAAACTCATGAAAGAAGAAGATGAAAGTGATTTGTAGAAAAACCGGTGGGCGCCAATGAAGAAACACGGAACTAATTATGAGACTAATCAGTTTGGTTTATGTTCCTACCATAGTGGTTAATCTTCTTTATGGTTTCCTGAGCTCCTTAATGACTGGGTTATCTGCAAAACAGAACACCGTTACTCGTTAAGAGGAGAATGTGGGGGTTTCCCTCTTAACCGGGCTCCGGCGTGAGAATAAGCGACTGCTTTGGGAAGATAATGAAGTATTAAGAGTGAGAGTAGAGGGAACGAAATGTTTAACCTGTGAAGTGAGGTCTCTATTTATAGCCGGAGAGGTGTAAGAGGATGTGGGCTGATGGGCCTTGGGCCGGAAGGCGACAACATGGAGGATATGCTCCTTGTCTCACTGGTGTCGACCGTTAGTGGCTTCTAGGAGCTTTCTGGAGCTGGCACAATGTGATTGGAGCTACGTGTCATTGTTGTCGGCCTGGACGCCCTTCTGTCATCAGCAGGTAAGTGGAGATCGTGGGGCAGTTGTCTCTGCCTTATGATTGGTGCCATGTAGGCGTCCTTAAGTACTTTTTGTCTCCTGCATGTCAGATGATCGTGGAGCACGATTGAGCAGGGCCAGACGGGCGTTGATTGGCTCTTTTCTTCTGCCACTTGTACCTTGTGTACTATTTGGATAGGCCTCGCGCCGTAGTCACGCATGATTCTTGCTGAGCACGTTACTACTCCGTGCGGGGTAGGGGTTTCCACATGTTCTTTTAGAATGCTAAGTGTTGTTATTGGAACTTCTAGGCCTCGCGCCGAGTTACACAGATGTGCTGTAGCCCGCGCAAGGTTGGTAAATAAGGAAATTGTTGAATAAGGAGTATGGTCCCGCGCGACCTTGCAGGAGGATTGCGCAGCTTTTTGGGACCATACCCCTTCAAGTCCCCCCAGTCCAGTGCTTCACCATGCGCGAGGCAAGTGGTTGGAGCTCTGGACTTAGAAAAATAAAGTTGTAGAGAATGCTTCTTTTAGTTTGGTAGGCGCTCGCGTACGAGTGCTTTATCACTTGTTACGGCGCGGCTACGCGCTTGGCAGTTGGAAATGCTTTGGGTAGCCATGCGTATTGCGCATCATGGATAACCTCTGTATTACGTTGTTGAACTTTTGGGCGGGAAAACCCTCGAAATTTGAATTTCTGATAGGTTGGTAAAAATGTCGTGGTTGGTGACGTTTGAGTTGACATCTGACATGGTTGTCATCAACTTGTCCCTGACAAATCGTATTTCCGTTAGGGGAGTGAGGCCCACGCGCGCGTGGTAACCGTCACTCCGGGAAACACGCCTTACGTGGCGTTTACTGATTGGCCATGCTCGCGGCGATTTCGACACGGTTACCCATCGCATTAAATGCGATGGGTATATATATCTGAAGAGGCATGAGGGATTATCACTTTCTCTTCTACTCTTTTTCTTATTTCCTCTCGAATTCTTCTGAATCTTCAAAGTTTGGAGAAAAGTAGCAGCTGATCTTCAAGTTTCCCCACCATATTTCCAAGTTTTACCCAGAATCTTTCAAGAAACTCTTACCTTCTTCTATGGCTGAAGAACATCAAGAAGATATTCTCGGAGAAGAAGGCCCTATGCCTGTTCTCCGGTGGGACTTAGGGCTTTTTGAACAGATCGTACGTGGTTTCCGGTTCCCACCGGAATGGGGTGCCCGGTATCCCGGCCAGAATCAAACGGCTGCCGACGCAACGCCAGGGTACATCACCTTGTTTGAAGACTTCTTTCATCAAGGTAACTTCTGGTTGCCGGCGACAAACTTCATGGCCCATATTCTGCAGTTTTATGGGTTTCATATATCGCAGATGAGCCCTCCCGGGATGGTCCGGGTTCGACACTTCGAGTTTCTCTGCTGGTCTCATGGTATAGAGCCAAGTGTGGAAAAGTTTAGAGTCTTTTATCAGTTGATCCGGAATATGGGATTTTACTCCTTTACCAGCAGAGGCGCTGCCAAGAAGATATTGCTTAACCCTCCGAAGAGCTTTCATGAATGGAAACCGAAGTTATTTTATATTCGCGAGGAGGTGATCCCGATTGCCATGACATTTCGCGCCTGGTCTGAACCAATTGCAAAAGAGGATCTGGCAATCCCTAAGACTGAGGCATGGTATCGGGATCTCACTTCTACCCCCAATCGCGTGTTTGGTGAGAATGTTTTAGTAGCGGCGCGAATGAGCGACCAATGGCTGCCTGACAGCCAGGAGGTTCCTATCTTGATAATTGAAGACAAAGGTTAGTGATCTCCCTAGTTTCACTGATTTCTTGTTCCGTACTTGGTGTTTATTTATGTAACTTGTCATGTAGAGGCGCGTCTGTATCAAGCTGCGTTTGCCACTTTTGGTGGTTCTATGGGCGTTCGCCCACTCCAGGCTGGAGAAGAGTATTGGTACGAGCAGATTAGGGGTAATTTCATGTACCCGGTTGCTGATGCATTCGCCTCGCCGCCTACTGCAACCGAAGGTGTGCACATACCTAAACCTCGTCCTTTGCGCTCTGTGACCTCTGCTGGGAAAGAGGTTGTCCATCTTTCCAGCGAGGAGTCTGTAGGGTCTTCGAACGGGGAGCTAAGTTCGCGGTCTAACGTCTTTGCAGGTGTGTTGCGCGACCTGGGTATCGACCCCGAAGAGAAGAAGAAGAAACCCTCTAGGAAGAAGAAGGTGGTCAACCTTGAGCCTGAGGTGATAAGCAAGAAGGGCGGGAGTAGCCGCGCAGCTGCTGGTGCTGTTGATAAAGGTACTCTTCGGCTTCGTCAGAGTGACTTGAAAAATTATGTGATAATTAGTGACTCACTTGAAGGATTGTCGCGCGTAGGCGAGAAGAAAACTGGAGCAGGTGGCTCAAGAAGTGAAGGTAGCGCGGGTTCTCGCAACCCGGATGCTGGCGCTACTCCCTCCTCTGTTGCGCAGGAGGAAGAGGAAGAAGAAGAAGAAGAGGCGTCCGCTGAGAAGTTGATCAGCAGGAAAAGGACTAGAAGCGAGACCACAACTGGTGTGGCTGCTGCGTCGATAGCTGGTGCGATTCCCTTGATCGGGAAAACGAGCAACTTGCGCTCTCTTTACAAATTCTCTCCTGGTAAGTTCTTAATTTCTCTTCTTTTTGTTACTTTCTCTTCTTAATCACTTGGTTTCTGCAGAGACCAAGAAGAAGACCCCTGAGAAGGGTGTTACGTTTACCGAGCCAGAGCCAAAGAGGCCAAAGATTACCATTAAATCTTCCAAGACTGCTGGGGCTGAGTCTGCCAAGGATAAACATGTTGCTGAGGGGGATAAGGCGAAGGCTGCCGAAGAGAAGAGAAAGGTTGATGAGTAGCGTAGGAAGAAGGTTGATGAGGACAAAAGGAAGAAAGCGGAGGAAGAGAAGAAGAGGAAAACTGAGGAAGATAAAAAGGCTGAGGAGGCGAAGAGGAAGAAAGCCTCTGATATAGAGAAGGAGAATGAGAGGAAAAAGGCTGTTGAAAAGCCTATTGATGATGCCTTGAGATATACCGGTGCCGCTGCTATCGCTACTCAAGAGAAAACGCAGGGTCCGGAGTTTGTGAGCACCACGGGGCCTGAGAAGCCCCATCAAGAGAGAAGAAAGGAGCCTGAGGTTGAGAAACCTACCCGCCCCATGCATACTGAGGTTCCCCATCGCTCCAAGGTAACTTCTACCAGGGGATCGGGCCCGTATGTTTCTAGTGGCGCGAGCTCTGGTGGCGCTGGGGGTTATAACCCACAAGTTATCGGGGCGAAGGATACCCTTGGTGACATTTACTATAAAAGTTATACTGAAGAGGAACGTGGTAATGCCCCCCACCAGGCTCCCTGGGGTTTGAAGCAAAAGGACACCTTTCAAGAGTTCGGACCTTGCCGCGATTGGTTCTTAAACTCCTTCACTCCTGGTGAGGTTATCCGGCAGAGGGCGAAGACTCATGAAGGGCTATATCGCACTTAAGTGATCGGGGAGGCCAACACTCGCGCTGCTAACCATCAAATAGTTCGTGAGTGGCGGACAATGGTTAGGGAGCGGTCGGATGGGAGAGCTACCGCGAGCGAATGTTGAAGCGTGTTAACGAGTTCGAAAAGTCGAAAGCCGCCTTTGATGAAGAGAAGGCAAAGTTTGAGGCTGACAAGAAAGCGGAGGAATGGGGGCGCGAGGGCCTGAAAAACAAACTTCAAGCTGCTGAACAACAGTTGGCTAAGGAGAAAGCCGAGTTCAAGCGCATATGTGAGAAAGACAATGAGCGCGCGTTCGCGGCTCGTAACAAGATTGTCGACCTTGAAGCCAAGGTTGTTGAGCTGACTGCGAAGGTCGAGGATGCGCAGGCTGTGCAGGCTGTTAAGGAGCAGATTGAGGTTTGTGAAACTTTTAGCCTTTTCCTTCTGTGTTGTTTGCAAAATAGCCTTAGTCCTTTTATTCTTTTTTAGGTTGAGTTGGCTGATGTGAAGTTGCAGCTGTCGAGCAAAGACAAGGATCTTAAGGCCAAGGATGTCGAGATCGCTGAACTGAAACGCCGCCTGAATGAGCAGGTTGATAAGTGCGAGTCCTTGGAAATCGACCTTGAGGCGGAGAAAGTTAAGGCCGCGAATGCTGAAGAAGCACGTGATGTTAGTACCGCAACCCTCAATGTAGCGCAGACTAACTATTCTGAGGCTCAGGGCATTGTTGATACTCTTGTCTCTGAGGCTGAGTGGATGCGCGGCCGCGGAGTAGTGCTGGTATGCTATTCTTTTTTCCTTTGGAAGTTTTATTTGTTAGGAGTTGTTTTTAATACGCAGTTTTCATTATAGGTTGCCAACTCTGTCCTTAACGCTGGAGAACTAGATCGCGCTGTTGCTGCTTTGACAGATGCCGCGCACGCAGTCGGTCATCAAGGAGGGTATCTGGAATGTGCGCAACACGTTGAAGAGGTATTTGGACAGGAGTTTGAGGTTAGTCATTGCTCGGTGACTGACCAGGCTAGTGCCGAGTTGACACGTGCTGAAAATGCTTATGATCACTTATCACTGCCTGTGATGGACTTGGTCGCGAAGGCTCTAGAGCATGATGACTGGTGTCAGCGCCTCAAGGCCATTCTTGACCCACCGATAACTGTTGAACTATCAGATGGAGAGGAGCCAGCTGGTGATGACGGTGGAAACGATGGTGAAGACGGTAAGCCTGGTGGTGATGATGGTGATGAAGGCGATCAGCACGATGGTAGTGGGAATGATGAATTTGAATAGGCTTTGTCGACAGGCTTTGAGCCTTGAAATTTTTTTTTGTTTGTTTTGAATGTAAGCTCTTGCGCGGTCGCGCTTGTTTTAGACTGAATGAATGCTATTTGTTCTTTCCCGTTACAATTATTGCACTGTTGTTAAAAACTTTGGTTAAATTAGCTCGAATAAATGTAAGTGTCTCTCGTGTGAGTGTAATTTCCCGGTCTCGCGCTATGTTCGCGGAGGACCTTGGAGGCGTAACTCAAGAGCTCGTAAGTTACTGGAGTGTTTTCGTGCTAATCAGAAGTTTAACATGCATTTGTAACGAAAGAAGTAATAGAAAACATATCGTATGCTTTCATTGACTTAGAAACAGGCGCTTAGGCCAACATACATTGCTTGTAACGTAAAGGGCGTGTAGCCAACATAGGAAAGTAAAAGGCGCAAGGCCAACATCAGTGGGTAATGGCGCAGGGCCGAGATTAATTACATATAGCATTTGCGCAGTTGTTGCGCATTCCACGTTCGCGGGATGATGTGACCATCCAGGGTGCGCAATTTGTAAGCCCCTTTTCCAAGCACTTCGTGAACCAAGTATGGGCCTTCCCATTTGGGTGCTAGTTTCCCTGGGCATTCAGCATTTGACGCTTCATTGTCTCGGAAGACGTATTCTCCTGGAGTGAAGGTACAGATGCGGACTCTCGCATTGTAGTACCTTTCCAGTTGTGTTTTGTACTTGGCTTCTCTAATTCGCGCGATTTCGCACCTTTCTTCTAGCAAATCCAAGTCGAGACGTCGCTCTGCCTCGTTGTCGATTGCGTTGACTGCTGTCAAGCGTGGTGAGGGGAGGCCCACTTCTGCCGGGATAACTGCCTCCGAGCCGTATACTAGGCTGAAAGGAGTCTCGCCGGTGCTTGTCTTCGGCATGGTTCGATGAGCCCACAGGATGCTCGGGAGCTCATCCACCCAGCCTCATCTCTTTGTGCCCAGTCGGGCTTTTATCCCCTCGACAATACTTTTGTTAACGCTTTCCACTTGACCGTTGCCCTGGGGGTGCGCAACAGAGGAGAAGGTATGCTCGATTTTCATTTCCTTCATCCAATTTTGAAGATCTTCTGACGCAAAGTTGGTGCCGTTGTCAGTTACGATCTTGAGTGGTAGGCCAAATCTGCAGATGATGTGTTCCCAAATGAACTTGCGCACCATCATGGCTGTAGTTGAAGCGAGGGCTTTGGCCTCCACCCATTTTGTGAAGTAATCGACGGCCACTATTATAAACTTGACGGCGCCAGGGGCCTCTGGGAAAGGTCCCACCATATCAATTCCCCACTGCTGAAAGGGCCACACAGTGGATACGGGAATAAGATCGTTTTTTGGGCGCAGGGTTTTTGGAGAATGTCGCTGACAGGAGTCGCATTTGCGCAACTCCTTCAGGGCGTCGACGTGCATCCCTAGCCAATAATATCCGGCGTTCATAATCTTCGCGACGACTATGCGTGGTCCTGCATGGATGCCGCAGATCCCTTCGTGGATCTCCCTGATAAAGTAATTTGCATCTTGGTGGTCCACGCAGCACAGTAATGGCCCCAAGAAGGACTTGTGGTACAAGATACCACCATTCATTTCGTAATGCAGGGCCTTGTTCTGAATCTTCCTTGCCTCTGCCTTGCTCTCAGGGAGTACTCCTTCTTGCAAATACTGAATTATAGGGGTCATCCAGGATGGCTGCCCTATCTCGATCACGTTGACTTGCCGTAGCAGAACTGATGGATTCTTGAGTACTTCAATCCTTACATCTTTTGCGAGATGTTGGAAGGAGGTTGAAGCCAGTTTGCTTAAAGTGTCTGCTGGTTTGTTCTCAGAGTGGTTGATGTGTACCACCTTGTAGGACTTGAATTTTTGGAGCAACTCTTTCGCCTGATCCAAATATAGGGCCATAACTTCGCCCCTTGCATCGTATATACCGTTGATTTGGCTGGCTATCAAGAGTGAATCAACGTGTGCTTGTAAATTTTTAGCTCCCATTTTGATGGCGAGGCGCAAGCCTGCCAGAAATGCCTCGTATTCCGCCTCGTTGTTGGTGTTTTTAAAATCCAACTTGATGGCGTAAGTGAATTCATGGTTTTCAGGGCTCACTAGGCGCAATCCAGCTCCCGCGCCGTCCTCATTTGAGGCCCCATCAGTATAAAGCATCCAAGTCTCATTTGTCGTGTCTTTTTCGGGAGTCTCCACCAGCTCACAATCTTTGATTTTATCAATTGGGACTTCTGTGATGAAGTCAGCTAGGACTTGGCCCTTGATGGCTGGGCGCGGCCTGTACAAAATGTTGTGCCCCCCAGCTCGATGGCCCAATTTGCTAACCGCCCGGATGTTTCTGGTTTTTGCAATATCGTGCCGATGTGGAAATTTGTAAGTACGGTGATCACATGCCCTGTAAAATATCTGCGCAGCCTTCGGGAGGCGTGTAGCAGCGCAAGCACCAATTTTTCCATCGTGGAATATCTCGTTTCCGGGTCAGTGAGTACCCTGCTGACGTAATAAATTGGAGTTTGGACTCCATTTCTCTCCACCAGTAATACCGACCCTACTGCCTTATCCGAAGAAGATAAGTACAGTATGAGTGGCTCTTTTTCAAACGGTGCAGTCAGGGTAGGGAGCTCAATCAAACACTCTTTCATTTGCTGAAAAGCTTTCTCTGCTTCGGGGGTCCATCTGAACTCTTGTTTCTTTACACAGTGGCGTAGAGTGCTGATAAAAGGGTACGACTTCGCGGCATGATTTGATAGAAAGCGGTTAAGCGCGGCCAGGCGGCCGGTCAACCGTTGCATCTCTTTGATTGTTCGTGGCGATGGCATTCGCTCTATTTCCTGGACCTTTTCTGGGTTTACTTTAAAGCCGCTGTTTGTGACTATGAAGCCTAAGAACTCCCCTTCTTCCATGCCAAAAGAACATTTGGCTGGATTCAACTTCATATTCACGATGCGCAATGAATTGAATGTTTTTTCGATGTCCTTTGACATTTGGTCCTCTTCGGGACTTTTGACCACCAGATCATCGATGTAGACCTCAATATGCTTCCCGATGTCTCCCGCGAAGGTCTTATCCATCAAGCGCTGGTATGTGGCGCCAGCGTTTTTGAGGCCGAATGGCATCTTTGTATAGCAAAAAATCCCGAGATCAGTACGAAAAGCTGTCTTATCTTCATCTTCATCTTCGAGCTTCATTTGAACTTGATGGTACCCCTTGTAGCAATCCAAGAAGCACTTCCATTTGTATGGCACGAGAGAGTCTATCTTTTTGTCGATCTCAGGCAAAGAGTAGCAATCTTTAGGGCATGCCTTGTTGAGATCGGTATAGTCAACACACATTCGCCATCCTCCACTAGACTTCTCCACCATCACTGGGTTCGCAACCCAACTTTGATAACGCACTTCTCGCAAGATTCCAGCTTTGAGTAGTTCGCATACTTGCTCATTCATTGCTTTCGTTTTGTCTGCCCCTAGGCTGCGCCTCCTTTGGACTTTCGGCTCAACAGAGGGGTAGGTGTTTAAACAGTGCTCGGTAATGTCGCGCGGGACACCGGTCATATCGGCTGGGGTCCAGGCGAAGATATCCATGTTCTTGAACAGGAGCTGCTTGAGATGCGTTCTAATGTTTGGTGAGATTGCGTGGCCTATCGTCACCGTTTGCTCCGGGTACTTGCGGTTTAAAACCCATTTTTCAGGCTCGGTTGTTGAAACCTTCGCCGCCTTTGTTTGGCGCATCTCTTCTGTCGACATTACTTCTTTCTTTGCATAAACGATTGCCACCCCCGTCTTAGTTGGGAAACCAATTGTTGAGTGGGGGGTGGAAGTGACCATGTTCAGTTTGCCTTGGGTTTCTCTCCCAATCAACACATCATGCCTTGATTTGACATGCATCACCATGAAGTTAACGTTCGTTGTTCTTGAATGCTTCCCGTCAGAGAGTGTGACGGGGAAGCTGATCTGGCCTAGCGGGAAGACCATTTCATTGCAGAATCCAGACAGTGGATAATCAACTGGTTCAAGTCTCGCTTTGTCTTCATCGTCGAACTGGTTAAAGCACTGCTCATAGATGATGTCTGCTGTGCTCCCCGGGTCAATGAAGACGTGTTCAGTTTCATAATGGCCGATGATACCGGTGATGACGATGGGTCGTGTGGCTCGAGGACCCCCGCGCACAACCGGGAAAATGACCTGCTGTTCTTGCCATGAAGGTTCATAAGGTCGCTTGCCTTTTTCTCTCGTGCTATACCTTGGTCTGTTGACCATGTGGGTCTCTAAGCGTCGGACCTTCTTGTGATTTCCCTCATCATGGCGATGGAGCTGTCGGGTTTCTTTGCGCACGTTTTTCACCAAGTGGCTCAGCTTTCCACTCTTCAGCGCTTTCTCGATCTCTTGACGTAAGCTGTAACAATCATCTGTTAAGTGGCCTATATTCTTGTGGAAATCACAATACAGATTGGGGTCTTGCCCCTTTTTGTTCGTCATAGGCCTTGGAGCCTTAAAATCATGGTTCTCCGTCATTAGAACCTCCTTTGGTGTTTTGATGAGCGGAGTCCAATGCTTTTCTCGATTATCATCTCTGACTGCCTTTCGATAGCCGATGCGATCAATAGTATCTCGCGCGTCTTCTTTATAGCGGGACCGTTCTTCGTAACGGGGTCGTTCACTATAACCGCTGGAGTGATTGGCTTTCCACCAAGGGTTTTTGCCTTTGTTCCGTCTGTTGTCGTCGCGCGAGTGACCCCCTTTAGAAAAACGATCTTCAGTACGATAACTGTTTTTTCTGGCGAGTGACTCTTCAGTTTGTGCAACTATCTTCGCGGCTTCCATGAGTTTATCCCATTCCTTGGGCATTCCATCTTTCCCAGTGATGGTTCTAATCAGGCTATCACAGCGGATGGCTTTCTTGAAGCGGATGGCTTTCTTGAAATGGCAGCGCATGAGTTGTTCGCTTACGCCACAAATTTCCAAACACTCTTTGTTAAAGCGAGTGATAAAATCTTCCAATCCCTCGTTATCTCTGCGCCAGATGTCTTCAACCTCGGCTGTGTCGCGCTGGTATCGTCTTTGTTGGCTGAAGTGACTCAAAAACTGGGTTTGAAGGTCCAGCGTCGTTGTTTCCTGGGTTTACCGCTTGAGTGATGCGGGTGATGCTCCCGCGCGGTCCCCCCGTATTGGTTACTTCGATTTCGCCAATTTCTTCGATGTGTTGAGGTTGGGCATTTGGATTACCCTCCCCCAACGCTGCATTAGGGTTTTCACCGAAACCAACAAACTCAGGAATGATTCCTTGACCAGCCATGATCGAAGGAAGGAAAAACACGAAAACTCAGGAAAGAAGAAGATGAAAGTGATTTGTAGAAAAACCGGTGGGCGCCAATGAAGAAACACGGAACTAATTATGAGACTAATCAGTTTGGTTTATGTTCCTACCATAGTGGTTAATCTTCTTTATGGTTTCCTGAGCTCCTTAATGACTGGGTTATCTGCAAAACAGAACACCGTTACTCGTTAAGAGGAGAATGTGGGGGTTTCCCTCTTAACCGGGCTCCGGCGTGAGAATAAGCGACTGCTTTGGGAAGATAATGAAGTATTAAGAGTGAGAGTAGAGGGAACGAAATGTTTAACCTGTGAAGTGAGGTCTCTATTTATAGCCGGAGAGGTGTAAGAGGATGTGGGCTGATGGGCCTTGGGCCGGAAGGCGACAACATGGAGGATATGCTCCTTGTCTCACTGGTGTCGACCGTTAGTGGCTTCTAGGAGCTTTCTGGAGCTGGCACAATGTGATTGGAGCTACGTGTCATTGTTGTCGGCCTGGACGCCCTTCTGTCATCAGCAGGTAAGTGGAGATCGTGGGGCAGTTGTCTCTGCCTTATGATTGGTGCCATGTAGGCGTCCTTAAGTACTTTTTGTCTCCTGCATGTCAGATGATCGTGGAGCACGATTGAGAAGGGCCAGACGGACGTTGATTGGCTCTTTTCTTCTGCCACTTGTACATTGTGTACTATTTGGATAGGCCTCGCGCCGTAGTCACGCATGATTCTTGCTGAGCACGTTACTACTCCGCGCGGGGTAGGGGTTTCCACATGTTCTTTCAGAATGCTAAGTGTTGTTATTGGAACTTCTAGGCCTCGCGCCGAGTTACACAGATGTGCTGTAGCCCGCACAAGGTTGGTAAATAAGGAAATTGTTGAATAAGGATTATGGTCCCGCGCCACCTTGCAGGAGGATTGCGCAGCTTTTTGGGACCATACCCCTTCAAATACGTTATGGGGTGAATCGTAAAGGGCAAAAACGGTAGAATGGTAATCCGAACATGGGTTAACGAATAAATAAAAAGGATTTGAAAGGACACCATTTGGCATAAGTCAAAATGGGTCAAATAAAGCAAGAAATGACTTTTAAGCAAGATGAATTCAAAGAGTAAATCGGAATAGGTTAAAGGGATGAAATGGTAATTAAATACCATCTCATAATTATAATTGGTCGTTTCGACTAAACGGGTCAAATGGTGTTGTTAACACCATTTGACAATAATATCTTATGATCGAGTATTGAGTTTTGTAATCGCAGGAATTTAACCCATGGTTCGCATTGCTATTGATTAGAAATTAATAGCAAAAGGTATGTAAATGGGTCAATCCCATGACTCGAGCCAGGTACGCATAGTTAAGTTGCTAGTTAAACATGCAAATATGGGTCAAATAATTAGCGAGAGTCCTTCGTCGTAAACGAGGGACTAAAAATGACCAAAACGCCCATGATTTGTAAATCGGGCAAATGACCCTTAGAGGTCGTTTAGATACTAGTATTATGATTATGCAACTCTTAGATATATGTAAGAGTTGTAAGTATAAACCTTGAGAGTCAAATGCCTAAGAACGGGTCAATTACGTAAAATGACTATCCAAAGGGTAAGATTAAGGATAACGGTCCGTTATGTTAAATCCCCTACAAAATAGTTGTTGTGGAATATAAGAGGCTATTTAAAAATGGAAATACGAAGTGTACAAAGAGAAATGCGAGTTTGATGCTTAAATGCATGAAAACTTCTAAACGGGTCAAAATAAAGTAGTTGGTAAAATGTTGGCTTAAGTGTAATAAAGAAAAACGTAAACCGGGTAACGGGAGCGTAAATTATATGAATAATGGATCCGGGTAATGGATGATAGCTTAGACATGTTAAGAAACGAACCCCAAGCAATTAAAATGAGTTTGGATAGGTTTGGATGCAAATTTGATGAAAAATAAACGTGCAGAGTTGACACGGGCGGGTGAACTTTTGACACGGCCGGGTGAAGGGGCTGTGAAAAATATATGTTAAGCTGACACGGCCTGGTGATCTTTTGACACGGCCGGGTGAAGGGGCTGAAAACAAAATATATAATTTCTTGTATTTGATTATTTTGTTCAAATGCCTTGATTTCTAATCTTTTAAATGAAATTGTATGATAGGTAAAGATGCTCTTAAGACCCCGGAGGATGATCAAGCCATGTCAAGAACCGAACACACCGAACAAAGCTTCCGCATTTTGTCTATTTTGTTTTAGTGACATGTAAACACTTGAAATTATGTTTTGAAAGTTTATCTAGCATGATGTAGGCTTGAATGTTATGATCAAGTATGATCTTAAAACCATGAAGTTTTTGTAAACTCGAAAAATTTTGTACTAAATGCATGATAAATGTCATAAATCATGTTACTTTAAGTTGGGTCTTACAAGTTGGTAATCAGAGCTCAAGGTTAAAAGAATAAAGTGTTCGGTTCGAGGCTTGATCGCAAATCCGGTAAGTACATGTATGTTAATAGTTTAGCATGCTAAAGTCTTGTAAACAACACATAGGGCTATCGTGTAATACACGCTACCCCAATTAAAATGATTGATACAGTTAATGAAATTACGTGCGTTGACACGTATAGGAGAGAGCCTCGTATTATAATACGGGCGATTATTGATGTCAACATTACTAACCTTTGTGAATGTTTTGATTGAAGGACACTTGCATATGAAGATGACGAGAATTGAATAAATTACGGATATGACGGAGGAACGGTCCAAGGTATGACAAGAGGAACATGCTCACCAAGGAACAAATCGCGTAACAATCGCAAATAAGAATAATGGCAAGGAACGCCTGTCGGGGCAAGCATTACCAGGTGCACGCTTTTAAATATAATCGCACAAATAGCAATATGCAACAAACATGTAGATAATGATTGTTGCATATGTAAATTAAAAACTTGGAAAACCTGAATAGAATACCTATCCAGGATATTATTTCCAAGAAAACTAAATAGAGGCGTTACTTACATAGGGTGTGATGTCAAAACTGTAAAAAGGTCGTGTGTGTCATGTGTTAATCGCTTACTCTGGCCAAGTAAGTAGTGGCATATGATACCATGAACTTCTTGTAGTGGACGCATTTATATCCTATGTAGTAAGGGCGGGGCGAATGGGACGAATTAAAAAGGTACCCAAAAGAATCAAATAATTAAAATGTTTGATAGTAAACGTAAACACAAGTCGGATGACGGAAGCGTATTACGTTAGAATAACGAGCCCGAGAGAAGGGACAAAGATTAAAGTAAATGAAAACCCAAACCAATTAATGTGAATGCTAAGGCATAGGGGGGTAAAGTTTGAATGTCAAAGTGATGAAATTCACACAGACCAGTAAAGGGGGTAGAATAAAGAAATAAAGGACTTGACTGAATGAAAGCGATTGATTTCGCTAAGATGGCCAAATAAATTAAGGTGACGTCTAAAACCATATAAGAATGGTTACTTGATGGTGACTTCAGTAAAGATACCCGGTGGACGGGTAGGATTGTGGGTGAATGCGTAAACCAAGAGACGGGAACACGAAATAGAAAGTCAAAAGACTCGGAATATGAGTCATGACTAAAGGACGATGAGAATATGCAAACAAAAATTTTGATAACTACGTTCAACTGTTTTAAAGTCGAACGGGTCGAATAAAGAACAGAGTTTGACGTTCACAAGTGATTAAATTTCACCCAAAATGAGTCAAACGAGTTAATTAAGGAATAACGCTTGATATAGTAAGGAAAACCCAAACAGGTGAAACCGGAAAGGTAAAAACATTACGATAAAAGAACCCGGGTAATGGGTTGTAAAGGAGTACAAGTATGGACCGAGAAACGGTAAGTGTAAGAACAAACCGACGGGTAAACAACGCAAGGAGTCATAAAGTCGGAAGGTTAGTCTGAAAGAAAACAAATGTAGCCTTAGACTACGGTAAAGATCCATAGGACTTAAGGAATGAAAATGAATGAATTCTAAATCTAAAAAGGGTACGTCAATACCAAAAGTATATTTTAGAATGACATGAATAAAAGATGAATCTACGGGATCATCACAACTTTCAGGACTATAAGAAGTGTTAAGGTTTACGGGAACAGAATGACCCTCGGGTCACAAAATATAAAGAAACAAACTTTAGGGGTCTCGCTTTAAAAAGGAAAAAAAAACTAATAAAATAGCCTACGAGGCTAAGTGAAGGAACCTACGGGTCGATAAAGTAAAGCGTGAGAACTAGCTATGGTTCCCCGCATAAAATAATAACGGAAAGAAATAAATCATGGGTCATCAATTCCCTGATGAGAGTAATTGACAAAGGTTAAAGAGAGAAATGTTAAACTAAAATTATGTTTTAGTCAAAAGAAACAATTTAACAAAACATAAGTAATGTGAGATCACGAATTCACATAAGGCCGAGGATGGCAATGTGGCATACCCGAATGACAGGGTGTAAAATAACGGTGACTAGTTAGTCTAGCCGTTAAAACCATTCGAAGTTAAAGTAAAAATATGAACTATGTAAAGCGCTCGTCAATATAAGATTAGCGTGAAGTAAACATGTTAACAGATGTAGTGATCGGGTGATCAAATGACAATTCGGTCAAATAAGCGACAAAGATAAGGATTTCAAGGTGAAAGTTACAGTCCATAAGAATTAATACATAAAAGATAACCATGTCAATACAGATGATAACTTTTGACCAAAAAGAATGGATGCTTTAAAAATGAAACCAAGATTCGTTTGGTTTAAACCAATGAACTACGCAAATAAGGTTTCGGGGACGAAACCTCTTTAAGGGATGTAGACTTGTAACACCCTGAAAACGGGTTTGGTAATCAAACCACGTTAATATTTATGAACGGGTAAAGTACCTTTAGTGGTGAAGTTAACCCGGTAAATATTAGGGATTAAATAAAGAACCCTAATATTAAATAAAAAGGAATAAAGGCTGTTGAGGAAACAAAGTATATATATAAGGCCCGAGTTAACGGGACTTAAAATAAAACAGGTTATAATTTCCCGAACCCATTAAAATAACTAGGAATAAAAATAACCTAGTTAGAAAGAAGCCTTGTAGTAATATGTTAGAAGGTTAAAAACACCTAAAATAAGAACCTAATAATAGTTTGGGGACCAAAGGTGTTAAGTTTGAAACTAATATTATTAAAACAAAATTTAAAACACCAAACTTGTGTCTGGTTCGAATCAAGTGTAAAGGGAAAGCGTACTTCGGATGCAAGGTAAGTTAACCTTACACCCCCTTTTTAATTACATTACATTTACTTGTGAACATTGATTGTGAATTATGTTAAGTATTTGAAATATGAAGTCCGACATGATACTATGCAAGTCGGAATAAGTAAAACTGGCGAGAAACCATAAGATATGGTAATAAGGGGTAAACGGGTAAACTAGTCGGGTGAAGACTAGTAAATAAGGGATTTTGAACAATACGTTATGGGGTGAATCGTAAAGGGCAAAAACGGTAGAATGGTAATCCGAACATGGGTTAACGAATAAATAAAAAGGATTTGAAAGGACACCATTTGGCATAAGTCAAATTGGGTCAAACAAAGCAAGAAATGACTTTTAAGCAAGATGAATTTAAAGAGTAAATCGGAATAGGTTAAATGGATGAAATGGTAATTAAATACCATCTCATAATTATAATTGGTCGTTTCGACTAAACGGGTCAAATGGTGTTGTTAACACCATTTGACAATAATATCTTATGATCGACTATTGAGTTTTGTAATCGCAGGAATTTAACCCATGGTTCGCATTGCTATTGATTAGAAATTAATAGCAAAAGGTATGTAAATGAGTCAATCCCATGACTCGAGCCAGGTACGCATAGTTAAGTTGCTAGTTAAACATGCAAATATGGGTCAAATAATTAGCGAGAGTCCTTCGTCGTAAACGAGGGACTAAAAATGACCAAAACGCCCATGATTTGTAAATCAGGCAAATGACCCTTAGAGGTCGTTTAGATACTAGTATTATGATTATGCAACTCTTAGATATATGTAAGAGTTGTAAGTATAAACCTTGAGAGTCAAATGCCTAAGAACGGGTCAATTACGTAGAATGACTATCCAAAGGGTAAGATTAAGGATAACGGTCTGTTATGTTAAATCCACTACAAAATAGTTGTTGTGGAATATAAGAGGCTATTTAAAAATGGAAATACGAAGTGTACAAAGAGAAATGCGAGTTTGATGCTTAAATGCATGAAAACTTCTAAACGGGTCAAAATAAAGTAGTTGGTAAAATGTTGGCTTAAGTGTAATAAAGAAAAACGTAAACCGGGTAACGGGAGCGTAAACTATATGAATAATGGATCCGGGTAATGGATGATAGCTTAAACATGTTAAGAAACGAACCCCAAGCAATTAAAATGAGTTTGGATAGGTTTGGATGCAAATTTGATGAAAAATAAACGTGCAGAGTTGACACGGGCGGGTGAACTTTTGACACGGGCGGGTGAAGGGGCTGTGAAAAATATATGTTAAGCTGACACGGCCGGGTGATTTTTTGACACGGCCGGGTGAAGGGGCTGAAAACAAAATATATAATTTCTTGTATTTGATTATTTTATTCAAATGCCTTGATTTCTAATCTTTTAAATGAAATTGTATGATAGGTAAAGATGCTCTTAAGACCCCGGAGGATGATCAAGCCATGTCAAGAACCGAACAAAGCTTCCGCATTTTGTCTATTTTGTTTTAGTGACATGTAAACACTTGAAATTATGTTTTGAAAGTTTATCTAGCATGATGTAGGCTTGAATGTTATGATCAAGTATGATCTTAAAGCCATGAAGTTTTTGTAAACTCGAAAAATTTTGTACTAAATGCATGATAAATGTCATAAATCATGTTACTTTAAGTTGGGTCTTACATAACGGCTTATAAATCTCTTATACAATTATTTGACCCGTTTAATAATCTATTAAACGGCTTGTTTCTAAATCATTCTAAAACCTTGGACTACTACTTAACTCAAAAGTCTTTAACTCATGAACATAACTTTTTATGAATTATGCGACCAATACCCAAGCTATGCGCATAATTCATTTTGACCCGTTTAGGAACTCGCTCTTCTCTTTCCACACATCACATTTCTACATTAAAATGTCTACTTATACTTCACCAATTTACGCGTACCTTGTTCGGGTTATAAAATTAACCCTTTTAAATACCTTTAGCTCTTTAACTTGGTAGTTTAAAGTAACGCAAGCCATAAATTAATTCCTGTGATCGCAAAACTCAACAAACGGCCATCAGTTATTGTTGTCAAATGGTATTAACACACCATTTGACCCGTTTAGTCGAAATAACCTTTTATCTACGTGTGATGGTATTTTAATACCATCTCGCCCCTTAAACCTAATTAATGGTTTCTTACCATTTTCATTTATTCCAACTTGCGTTCCATCATGCCGGAACGTCATAATTCCAATACCTAACATGTTTCATGACTAATACATACAAATAAATGTAATGTAATTACAAAGGGAGTGTAAGCTTCACTTACCTTGCATCCATGCCACGCTTTTCTTTCCATACTCGCTCCGTTTGATCCGCTTCATCCACAAGCTTCCACCTAGCTTGTTAAGCGCCAAACTATTATTCAATGTTCACAAGGTGGTTAGATTAACCATAATTTAATATGATCTTCCACCTTACACATTTCTATGCATTCATTCGAACATTTAATATAACCACGTTTTACACACAACCAAGTAGACCGCGATTTCATTTAGGCATTTCATATCACTGAAAATGGGCTGTTTTTGGTGACTTGTTTAACCTGTTTACAAGTCTTCAAAAATTATGATTTTTTTATGTGGCGTACCTCTCAGAGGGTTAGGCCTTGTGTTAAAATTTCAAGATCTAACTCTTTACCAAAAATTCGTGAAAATTCATTTACTAAGCTACAATCAGATTCGTCACTTCTGACTGCAGCTTACGGAAAAATTCATTTAAAATTCCTCGTTTATCCGATTGACGAAATTCCAATTGGAGATTCTTTTAATCACTTAAAGATATCTACAGTAAAAAATTGAGGACATAACTAAATCCCTAAATTGAGTTATGACATTCGTAATGGGCTGCAAATTCTGCCAGAAAACGCAGCTTGAACCTTCGATACGGAAAAAATTCATAAAACGCTCAATTTTCGTCTAAAAAATGCGATTCCAGTGGGGTTTTAAAGATATTTCCTGGAATTACATTTTAGACTCAAGAAACACATGTTTTTGTCATGCTTTGTTCCGGTTACATCCAATACAAGTCGGCTGTAAATTCTGATCAGGAGCCATTTGAATTCAACTTTCAATTTAAGCATGTGCTTGACATCATAACACCATTTTTAGCAATCAAAACCATAAAAACATCTCATACATGAATTTAGCATCAACAAAAATCTGAATTTACTTGAGCTAAGCATGATTTCAATATATACTTGTCTAGGGTTTACTCCTAAACACTACAATGTTCCTATTTCATCCATATAACAAGCATGCATCAACAATTTTTGAATTCTATAGGTTTGCTCAGAAATTTAACTAGAGATTTCTCATGAAATTTACATACCTCGTGACTCCTTTCTCAGTGGAGATCACTAATTCGTAGTTGGATTTCGATTTAGACTTGATTTGGACCTTCAATTTGATCATTTTCTTGAATTTAGAGGAAAAACCCTGGTGTCGCCCCCTGTGTTTAATCGAACCAGACACACACACTAGTGTGTGTTTGGTTTTAATTTTATTGTTTTAATTATATTTAATTTCAAACTTAACAACTTTGGTCCCCCATCTCTTATTTGGTTCATTTTTAACTGGATCACAACCTAATTGCTCTTGACATTATCCCCACTAATTAACTAGGTTAAATATTCCTAGTTAATTTAGTGGGTTCGGGGAATTTATGACTAGGTTTATTTTAAGTCCCGTTAACTCGGGGCTCTTACAAACTTAATTCCTTAAAACTTTGATTCGCTTATATTTAATATTAGGATTATTTATTTAAATCATAATATTTACCGGGTTACTTTTACCCGTCTTTTTGTATTAACGGGGTTTGATTACCAAACCCGCTTTCGGGGTGTTACAATCTCGTCTCGCCTTTTTTACTCTCTGATCATTAACCACGCAATTCTCTGGTATGGTAATAATTGGCCTTTCCATACTCCCATTGTGTGAAACCATTCCTTCCAACGTTCCTCTTTCTTGCTCGCTAATGATTCCATGTCTTTTTCGTTATTGAACGTAAAGAGTACCTTTATCCCGCCTAAATATCTCATTACACCATTTTCAATCCTTAGTTCCACAACGCATTTATCCGCTTCCTTCAGATGTTTGATACTGTGGAATTCGCACAACACCGCTTTATTTCGCCATTCCTTGAATGCTTCTGAATCGTTTGCAAACCTCATCGTCTCATCCTCTTCCACCTGTGGTCTTTTACCCCTTACTGTGTCTGCGTATGACATGCCTTCTCTAATTCCCGATTGGTTTTCTTCTATCCTTCCATTCCTGTTTTCCGTTTCAGTTTCCTCTTTTCTGACCCATGTTTCTTTTCTTCTTTCCACTACTTTTTTTGTCGATTTTAACAAACTTTGCCACTTTAGCTTTCACTCTCCATCCGTAGAATTCAATCTGGTTCAGTACCTTCGCCATCTTCTCACCGTCTTTTATGTTTACGAACCTGAGAAATCCAAAACATTTTCCCCATTTGTCTCTTTTCCTTGCTATATAGGCATCCACCAAGTGTCCGTAGTTCCTGCATTCTATCCAGAATTCACCGTCCGATACTTTTGGATGTATATTGGAAATGTAGAAAGTTATGGCATCCTTCCCTGTGTATTGCTTCTCGTTTATCTGATTATTTCATTCATTTGCTTGATACCTCTCACCGTTCCTTAACTGGTTATTTCCCACACCTGAACCTTCACCTACTTCCCTCCCCATCTTGACGTGTGAAAACCACCGAGGGAGACCCGAGACGCGAATGGATGAATCAATAAACCAATTAGAATGGAAGGTTATATCTAGACTGCTACCAGTAAGCAAGTCGATTAAACCTCAGATGCTAATCAATCTCAATCTTCATCGTCGAGCAATCTTGGCGAATTCCGGTGACTTTTGAGTTTTCCGTCAGAGAGAGACTAAGGAGTATCTACAAGTTAACTATTAGTTACGATCAACTTTATAGACTTTATGATATACTCATGAAACGTTGGTAAAAGGTGTAAACATGTTACATTATATACCCTCATTCCCAGTTCTAGTCACCTAGGGTAAAAGAGATGTCAAGACGGTAACATACTCAGAAACGAAACGATGGAACATTGAAGTTGAAGACGAGATTCTGTGTGTTTTCTTCGTTAAAAGAAATACAAACATGAATACAATTGCATTTCCAATGTGTAAACACGTTTTGGATCTATGCATGATTGATGTCGTATTCTCAATAATGATATATGCCATTTATGTCCTTGCTTTAATACATTTACAAATAAAAAAATGAAAATGATAGTTGACAATAATTATACCCTCAGAAAATATATTTAATTACAAATATACAAATAAATAAAAAATATTAAAGTTGAGGTTATAAATGAATACGTATATTTGACAAGGCTATAGGTTCTAAGACTTGGAAAAGAGTTTCGGAAACTGCGAATTTTTCATCTATGTGGAGAATCTGGAAGTTTAGAAACGAAAAGATTTTTGAGAACAAATAGTACTCGGTCTCAACCATGGGCAGTGGCGGACCCAGGATTTTTGGACAATGGGGGGTCCAAAAAAAAACACAAAAAAACGAAGAAATAGGTATCGAACCCATGACCTTTTGTGTGTAAACAAGGGGTTTTACCACTGCACTAGGCTCACTTTTATTGTTATGGGGTCCAACTAAATTATTTTATGGGGTCCATAGACAATTTTATATACCGTTTCTACTACTTTTTAAAAAAAGATTGGGGTCCGGGGACCCCGTTCCTCGTAACGTAGGTCCGCCCCTGACCATGGGGGAAAGCATAAAAGAAGACCTCTTCACCTGGATCAAACATCGGCCGAAATTCAAGGATCTCGACAGGTTTAGATAATTTCAGTTTCGTTTTTTGTTTTGGGACCTCCAGCCTTTAGCTGGCCCGCTTCGGCTTCTAATAAACGTGCCTGTTTGTTCTAAAAATGAATACGTATATACATAATCAATATTAAGTTATAAATCATAATGTTGTGTAATGTATTTATACGTAATTCTTTTCTTGACGAATATAATAAAAATTAATAACAGTAGTAAAATTCTTGACGAATATAATTAGGCCTGTAAACGAACCGAACGTTCATGAACTTGTTCGGCGGGAAGTTCGTTTATGTTCGTTTATTTAATAAACGAACGAACACGAACAAAAAAATTTGTTCGTTTAGTTAAATGAACGAACATGAACACACCTTGTGTTCGTTCATTTATGTTCATGAACATTCTTTTATGTTCGTTCATTTATGTTCGTGAACGTCCGTTTATGTTCATTTAAATTTTAATAAATGCATAAATAGTTATGTTTATATAAATATTAGGTTTTCTAACTACTTATATAAATATAACTAATTAGTATATCTTTGAACACTTATTTATATGTGTTTTCGGATGAAATGTAATATATTAAACTTGTTTCTTTAATCGTGTTAATTTATGTTTATTCAATATGTTCAGTTAATTTTTTTATGTTAGTTTATGTTTGTGAACCGTTCGTTTAGGCTTTAAATGAACGAACACAAACGAACACGAACATGCCCGATTTCTTAATGAACGAACACGAACAAAAAAATGTGTTCGATTATATGTTCGTGTTCGTGTTCGTGTTCATGTTCGGTTAAACTTAAATGAACGAACACGAACATGCCTATGTTCGTGTTCGTTCGGTTCGTTTACAGGCCTAAATATAATAAAAATAATAATAGTAGTAAAGACGGTAACATAACAAAATTAGGGGAGTGGGGGTGGTCACTAGTGATAGAATTCCATCACTCACAAGCATCCAATCAAGTTCCGCCATGTCATCAACCATTTTTTCATAACTCACAACTTTTTTTAGTGGCAATGGTCATCACTCACCACCACACCCAACAATTCCCCCCCCCCCCCCCCCCACCAACAATTCCTCTCACAAAATCAAATCATCACGCATTGATTTTTACACACGTTATACTTTGCAATCATTTCCACGCGTGATAGAATGATGGTGGCGGTGGGAATTGTTTGTTTTCCACGCGTTATACTTTGCCTATCACGGAACATTAACGTTCCACCCTCACCGCCCTTAGGGGAGTGGGGTGGTCACTAGTGATAGAATTCCATCACTCACAAACATCCAATCAAGGTCTGCCATGTCATCAACCATTTTTTCATCACTCACAAGTCACAACATTTTTTAGTGTTAATGGTCATCACTCACAACACAATAATAAATCCTCGCACCCCCTCACATCCATTTATAACTCACAAGCCCATAACGCGTTGATTTTATCACGGCTTAAACATCATCACGCCTTATCATTTTGGTGGCGGTGGACAAATGTTTTCTCCACGCGTTGGACATTGCTTTATCACGGAATAAAAGCTTCCACCCCCACTCTCCTTATACATCACCCTTAATCAAAATTTTGGGATATTAATACCATTAAGTAAAAAATCATAATGTTGTGTAATATATTTATACGAATATAACAAAAATTAATAACAGTAGTAAAGACGGTTTCATAACAAACTAATACATCACCCTTGAATTAAAATATTGGGATATTAATACCATTATGTCACTTCACTACTTAAAAAAGAAATTGTCTCAATTAAGCTATTGCTAAGCATAGGCACCTCATATATAAATAATAGACCTTCATCATAGATATCCTTAGTTAAAATCCAAAGGTGCACTTAAAAGGTTTCATCACAAATTAGAAACCTTATCTTGCACCGTAGTGCGTACGATACCACCACTACCCTTGTGAAGAAATGATGCCTTCTATGTTCCTGGCTCTGTTTCTACCATGCGCCGGCATGAGTGTGGTGTTCATCATCTACATGTGCTTGCTATGTTACGCCGCCCGTCACCTTCCTGAAATTATTCCGGTGAAACCCACCTCCGGAAATGGGCTTTCCGCAGCGGAACTCGACAAACTTCCGAAAACAACCGGACACGAACTCGGGTTGGCGACCGAGTGTTCGATTTGTTTGGACGATATCGAGTCGGAGCAACCGGCCAGGGTGGTTCCGGGGTGTAACCATGGGTTTCATCTACAATGCGCTGATACATGGTTTGCGAAAAATCCAGTTTGTCCCGTTTGCCGGAACAAACTGGAGCCGGATTTGTTTCAGTCTTCTGAGACCGAAACAAATCCGTGTTGAAAAATTTTGAAGTATTTGTTCTCCAAATCTATATATAATTAGTTTTAACTTCTTTTTCAAATTTTTTTTTCTTTATTAGATTTTGATAGAAGTCTTGAATGTACATATGATCTAAATATGAATGTCAGCAAGCTTTAAAATTCATCAGCAAGTTCATCCTCCTCTGTTTCTCTTTCTCTCTAGAATTTAAAAAAAAAAAAATTATTCAGATGAATTTTGGTTAATTTTTTTGATTTTTTTTATTAGTTAGTTGTGTTTTGATCATGGAATGTGAAGTGTGTGATTTTAAGGATGGTGTAACGTATGAACATCTACCGTTTAAATTCATTGTCCTCTGTTTCTCTCTCTAAAATGTTTATTTTTTTATTATACATTTTTTGTTGATTTTCTTAAATGTATTTTGTTAAGTTCATGGAAAACATTACGTAAAAGCTTCAATTGTGATGATGGAAAGCGTGAGGCTTTTAAAATCCTCTGTTTTTCCTTCACTTTTTCTTTCCTTTCAAAAACATTATTATTTTTTATTTTTTTCTGTTTTCTGTTTTCTATTTTTTATTATTTTTTCTGTTTTCTATTTTTTTATTTCATTGTTAAATGGTGTAATTTAGCGAAGAAAATGGCAAACTTGTTTGTTAATTAAATTATATTTATCTCCCAAAAAATGTTAAAATTCATAGTTTCTGACGGACTATATTACCTTTATACGTTAAATAAAAAATTAAATTTACATAGCAAACTGATAAAGCACATCATTTGATGTTTTTATTTTAATACATAACATTGGTATATAATAACTAAACTATCCCACTTAAGGAATTGTACAATTCTTATATTCTTTTGTTTAAAAATTGTCATGTATTTTTTAGTCTTGAAGTAGTATTATAAATATAATGTGCGTTTAAATTCGTATATGTACAGATTGATTTGGTGTTAATTAATAATAAAAATTATTAAATGAAATAGATAAAAAAAAAATGCATCCCTTATTTGATATGGTTTTTGAGTAAAGTAAAAAAGCGGATCTTTAATGTACTGAAATACATATATCTTGTGGTTACATGTTAACTTCAATATACCAAACAAAGTACAAATATGAGAGTCAAGATTGAATCTTTAACTTCAAAGCAAAAAAACGTTTTATTATTTTTAATTAGGTTAGAAACTCGTTTATTACATTGGGTCTAGATTAATGGAATTAAAAATATTTATCAATACGTGAAAAAATAAAGGAAATAGTTGATAAAAATATTAAATAAATGAAATATTATGAAGTAAATATTAATAAAAATAATAAATAGTTGGGAAGCAATAACCTTAAAGGAAGACTCGTATTTTTGGATAGAAAATAGATCAAATTTTAGCAATTTAGATTGGAATAATTGGTCAAGTTTTGATGTAATCGACCGGTTGTAATTGTGTTAAGAATTTCATTAAATTACTCATTTATTTGGTATAGCTAAAGTTCACATAAAAATAATAAATCGTTGGGAAACAACATCTTCCATGTTATCCTATGGTGTCTACAATTCGTCCATGGTTAAATCATCCTCTAGTTCTTTAATTCCAGGGATTGGCTTTCGCTTTCTCTCTTCCGTCTTTCTCGCCGCCCGGTAACCGCTAAATGTGCTCGACGATGTATACCTGAATCTGGATAGTGTACGAGGTTTAATCGATCGGCTCATTGGAGTACATCTGGATCTAACCTTTTATCCTATCAGGGTTCTTGTTGCATCCATTAGCCGCTTAGGCTTCCCGTGGTTTCAAAAAAGGTCATGTCGAATGACGGAGGGGGAGCGCCTGACAATGGAGGTCCGTGGTCTAATGTGCAATACCGGAAAAACACCAGAGGCAGAGGTGATGGTGTAGATTGGACTTTTCTTGTCCAAAACATCGCTGACAAAGTGTCAAGGAATATACTATGGCGGGCTTTTCAACCATTCGAATTTGCCTCGGATGTGTACGTGACTCGGAAAAGAGATACAGAGGGTAGGTGCTTTGGTTTTGTCCGTTACGTCGGTGTGGTAGACATGAAGGAGACATTAGCGTCTATGAACACAGTGAAGATGTTTGGATTGAAAGCTACTGTTTCATTGGCCAAATATGATTAAGATCACAATAAGATAAACTATGCTCCGGAATTGTTGGGTCGGTGTGAATGGGGGCCGAAGGATAGGTACCAGGAGAACAAGAACTATGAAAATGGTAAAAGTTTTGGTGGTCAACCCCCTATGAAAAATCGATCGCCTGACCAAGGCCCAGTAGCTCACCCGGTTACTCGAGAAGGAAGGTTATATGCTGATGCGTTGAATGGTAACACGGCGGGGATGAGTCATGGGGTAAAAGTGGTTACGGTGGGGGGAAAAGGCTCTCTTTATCCCCTACACTGTATTGGTAGGTCTGTTCTGGGTCTTGCCAAAGATGTTATGACTATAAGTAAAATGAGAAAGGTTATTGAAGATAAGGGTATGAATGAAGTTGGTTTGTCTTATGTTGGAGGAGTGACTTACATCCTTACTTTTAGAGATAAGGTGACAACTAACTCATGCATGGAGCTACATTCATGTTTTTTTAATTCAGTTTTCTCAAAGTTTCACTTATGGAATGGAGAGGACATTCCTTATAGTAGGCTGGTGACTCTGAATATTACTAGTGTGCCATTCATTATCCGTGATAATTCCTTGTTTGATAACATCGGTGGTATGTTTGGGGATGTTGTACAAAAGTCGTCATTCTCATGGCAGGAGGAAGATAATTCGTCTGGTTCGGTGAAGATAATAACCCCTCAACCATCCAGGATCGATGAAGCTGTGGTTATTAAGTGGAATAACAAAACGATAGTATGTTGGGTGTCGGAGTCTGCCGGGCAGTGGTTGCCGGACATTGATGAAGTCTCAATGCTGGGTTCTTAGGATTCTGAATCAGAATCATGTTCAGAGTCGGATGCGGTTTTGGAAGATTTGGATGATTTCGAGGAGGGGGAGATCAGGCAGAATTTGGACAATGATGTACGATGTCAGGTTGATGACCGGAAGAATGACCAATCTGAAACAGTTCCGATGGGCAACGAACAGTCGTTGGATGACCAGGAGTCGCTAGGAGATCAAGGGTCCCCTTTAGTTAATGCTGGAGGGAAGTTACAATCCTTGCATGGGGAATTGTTTGAGGAGGCGCAGGTTGGCGGGAATAATGAGGTACTAGATGGTAATTTGGAATTTTCAAATAATAATTGTAGTGGTGGGCCTAATATGGTTAATATGGAGGTCAATAATTCTGGGCCCAACGTTGGGCTGGCAGATGATGGTCCAGTACCGATTGCCAACTTGGGGAAGAGAAATAGAGAGGATCGCAGCCCACCCTCAATTGGTTCAACTCAGGGGCCCACTCACAGGTTGTTTAATCAAACTAGTAGATCCACTATTGAACCAATTGACCTGAATACCCCTGTTCGGGAGAAGTCTGGTAATACAGAAGAAGAAAATATATCGGATATTCCACAAGTAGAATTGGTGGTCCAAGATGTTAATACGGGAGTGGGTGTAGGTGCTAGTCCAGATGTGTCCGATCCACAGCGTGTGTTTACAGAAGAGGTCCAGGCAACGATTAAGGCTGGGGCTTTAATTGGTGTAGATCTTAATGGTTTCATTCAAGAGACTAAGAAGTTAGTTGCTGATGAAGGTGTTATAAACAGTTCCCAATGAATTGTCTATCTGTTAATTTAAGGGGGGGTACGGAACAATCGGAAATCCGATTGGATCCATGGTCTAAAAACAAGTTATGGGATTCACTTTCTTGCGATTCAGGAAACAAAACTTTAAGATTTCGAGTCTTTTATGTTTAATCAATTCCGGGGAAGAGCTAAATACAAAATAGCTGTGGTGAATTCACAAGGTAGATCAAGGGGTCTAGCGTGTTTATGGTGCCCGTCGGTATTTAGGTGCGTTGATGTAATCCATAACAGATTTTTTATTGTGGTGTCGGGTTTCCTTGTGCAATCAGGTTGTAGAATTAACTTTATGAATGTTTATGCTCCAAATGAGGCGGTAAGTAGACGTGCACTTTGGTCGGAGATTTTGGGTGTTAGGAATTCAGTATAAGGTTTATGGGCTATGATGGGTGACTTTAATGAGGTTCGGAATGCTGGTGAGCGAATGAATTCAGAATTTATTGAAGCTAATGCTAATGCGTTTAATCAATTTATCCTCTCGGCTGGTTTGGTGGAATACAATATGGGGGGGGGGGAGGGATTTTACTTACATCTCAGATAACGGTAAAAAACTTAGTAAATTGGATCGGTTCCTTGTGTGTTTGGGATTTAGAGAGCAATAGCCTAATGCAACGGTGCTTGAGTTAGATAGGGTAGCGTCTGATCATCGACCTATTGTCCTATCTACTGTTCAATCGGATTTTGGGCATATTCCATTTAGGTTTTTTAACTCTTGGTTCGAATAACTTGGTTTTCTCGATTTTGTGCTACAGCAGTGTGGTTCGTTTTCTTTTTCGGGACCAAAAGATCTTGCACTAGTGATTAAATTGCGGTGGTTAAAAAATAAAATCAAAGCTTGGATGAAAGTGGAAAAGGAAAATAAGGAGGGTATTTATGGCGAAAAAAAAGAGATTGGCAAGTATTGAAAGTCTGGCGGAACAAAGAATGCTATTGGATGGAGAATTGGCTGAAAGAGCTGAATGTAGGAACTATATGGCAGAATTCGACAGACTCAAACAGTTAGATTTAAGGCAGAAATCCAGATCGAAGTGGGCTATAGAAGGTGACGAAAATTCTGCTTTTTTCTATCATATTATAAATTCTAATATAAGTACGAATAGATTGAATGGGCTTATGATTGATGGTGTTTGGATTACGAATCCACTCTCTATAAAGGAATCCTTGTATGAGTTTTTTGCCCATCAGTTTACGGAACCAATGTCTGTCAGGCCGGAACTGGTATGTCCTAATCTGGCTAATATTTCGGATAATGAAGCTACCATGTTGGATAGTCCTTTTTCATTGGAGGAAATTAAAGCAGCTGTGTGGGAATGTGATGGGGATCGTGCACCGGGACCGGATGGATTTAATTTTAAGTTCATTAAAACGTGTTGGTCAGGTATTCGGGAGGATATAGTTAAGGTGTTCAATAAATTCTATGAAGATGGTTCTCTTAATTAGTGTTGTACTTCCTCTTTTATTGCTTTGATTCCAAAAGTTAAAGATCCAGTAGGTCCGGTAGATTTTAGACCAATCAGCTTAATTGGGGTGATTAACAAAGTCATTTCTAAGGTTCTAGTAAATCGGTTAAAAGGTGTGGTGGGGGGTTTGATTTCGGAACAACAATCTGCATTTCTGGCCGGTAGAAATATTATGGATGGTCCTCTGGTTCTCAACGAAGTTTTCAGCTGGTTGAAGAAGTCTAAGCGAAGTGGGATGTACTTTAAAGTGGATATTAGTAAGGCGTATGACTTAGTTAATTGGGCCTTCCTCAACTCGATCATGACACAGATGAATTTTCCGAGTAGGTGGCGAGCATGGGTGATGGCTACTTTACATTCTGCTAGAGCTTCTATTTTAGTAAATGGTTCACCAACGAGGAAATTTGTATGTTCCCGTGGGCTTTGGCAAGGGGATCCACTTTCCCCTTTTTTGTTTGTAATTGTTATGGAAGCTCTCACTGGTATTATGAAAAAAGCAGTTTCACTTGGTTTGTTTAATGGGATTAAAATCACGAATGATGGGCCTTCTTTATCTCATTTGATATATGCGGATGATGTGATGTTCATTGGGGAATGGTCGGTATCGAATGTTAATAATCTTAGGCGAATATTGAGATGCTTTTACTTAGCCTCTGGGTTGAAAGTAAACCTAGCCAAGTGTAGTATCTATGGAGTGGGAGTGAATGAGGAAGAAGTCCAAGGCATGGCACATCTATTGAGTTGTAGATAAGGTACGTTTCCGTTTAAACATCTTGGTTTATTGGTTGGTGCTAACATGAAGTTAGCTCGGAATTGGAAACCGATGATTGAATTATTCAAGAATAGGCTATCTATATGGAAAGCTAAAACACTTTCATATGGAGGGAGAATAACTTTATTAAATCGGTGTTGAACGCATTACCAACTTATTACTTATCACTGTTTAAAGCTCCAATAAAGGTCCTAGATGCTTTGGATAAAATTAGAAGGGTTTTCTTTTGGGGTGGTTCAGAAGAGAAAGCCAAAATGAACTGGGTGGCCTGGGATAAAACAATTGCTCCTGTTGACTACGGGGGATTGGGGTTTGGTTCACTCAGGGATGCTAACTTAGCGATGTTGGAAAAATGGTGGTGGAGGTTTAAAACAGAAAAAAGGCTTGTGGAGGAGGGTTGTTTGGGCAATTCACCATAATTCAAGGGCGTGGAATGACATTCCAGTTAAGGTTTCAGTAGCAGGGCCATGGAAAAACATTTACAGTATACAGCAGCCTTTATTAGGTGTTAATATTGATCTTGGGCTTTCCTTCTCAGCAGTTGTGGATAATGGTAAGAATACTTGTTTTTGGTTGGATAGCTGGGTTGAGTCGGTTCCATTATACATTAAGTTTCCCGAATTATTCAAAGAGGAAGTGGTCAAAGATTGTTTGGTTGTGGACCGATTGTTTTCTAGCAATTCTGGGCCTGTTTTTAACTGGGCCTGGGCTCGACCAGGTCTCGGTTCGGTTGCTGCAAGTCAACTGCAGCAGTTGCAGTTTATTATCGATAATTGGGTTGGGTCGATGGGTACGGACGTTTGGAAATGGAAGTACGATGGTAGAGGAAACTTCAATGTGGCTGGTATTAAGAAGATCCTTAGTTCTGTTAATCGAACCAGCCCAATTAGCGTCTTTGTATGGAATAATTGGGTCCCGAAGAAAGTCGGCATTGTGGCTTGGAGGGCAGAGATGGAGAGACTACCGACTAGATGTGCGCTGGCAAGTCGGAATGTTCCGGTTCTGAACCCAATGTGTGTGTTACGTGGCAATTATGCGGAGTCCTGTGATCATATCTTTGTCTCGTGTCATTTTGCACAAATGGTATGGCAAAATCTGGCGGGTTGGTGCAAGATTCCACCTATTATTGCGTTCGGAATCAATGATTTGCTTACATTGCATGATTCAAGTTCGGGCTAGAGGAGAAAGCGGAAAGTAATTCATGCAGTCATCTTGGTGGCTTTTTGGAGCATACGGAAGATGAGGAACGATGCCGTATTTAGACAGGTTCTACCAAACGTTACGAGAACTCTTGATGAGATTAAATCGATGGCGTATTTATGGGTCAGAACTCGGTCAAAAGTGGTGGCTTTAACATGGGAGGATTGGAATCGGTTCAACTTGGATGCTATGTAATGATGTAATTGTGTAGTTTTTTTGGTGTAGAACGTTGTAAATTTGGTGTGTAGCATCTTGCTACTTTTAATAAAAAATTTTGCCGGCCGTTCAAAAAAAAGTTCTTTAATTCCAGCAATTGCTTCTATAAATAATATAGAAAATCGTTTTATGATTTAATAAACTAGTATTTTGGACCCGCGCTTTACGGCGGGACGCTAAACCACACGCTGCAGTGTGTTAACATGAAAAATTAGATCTAAACGTAAACACATACATGAATAATAAGTCGACTTAGGATCCTCGCGTTGTGACTGGGCCATTAAACGGACAATATATAGATGTAAAAATGTTGAACCATACACCCGAGTTGCAGCTTGTTAACTCGTAAAATTTAGACTGAGACGTAAAACCCAAATTTTGTGACAAGTTTGTAAAAGACGAAAAATATAGGGCTAAAAGTAAACAAATAATAGTAAGAATTGTTGAACCACGAACACACGTTGCAGGGTGTTAACTCGAAAAAATTTGACCGGTACATAAAACATAAAAAATAATTAAATCAACGTAGGACTCACAAGTTGCGATTGGTCTGTTTAACTATAAAAAAATTATGACCATAAACTTTTTGTGACAAACATGTAAAGGTTCAAAAGTATAAGGGTTAAAAAGTAAAAAAAAAAATGAATGAAAAGCATAAGATTTAAATATGAAAGGTTGAAAAGTTATAAGGCCATGTATAGTTATAAAGCCCTTTTGGGGGTGTTATACGACAAGTGGCATGCCACGTCATACATGGTTTTATGGGGCGTTATATCACTAGAGCGCGTAGTTATAAAGCCCCTACTCTTCATTATCTAATTATTAATTTTCAATTTTTTTATAATTAATTTCTAACTTTATAAAATTAAAAACCATTTTATTAAATTAAAAAACATTACATTAAAAAACATTACGATCAAATTAAAAAAAAACATTACGATTAAATAAAATAAAAAACTCAAATGTTATATATCTTTTTCGATTCGCTCCTTTTGTGACAACGCCATCTTCAACGCTTTTTCGGTTAGGTGGTCGTGCGGTTTTGAGTAGAATTCAAAGTCATGAGCTCATTGTCTATCCCGCATAATCTCGGTCACTTCCCGGTTCTCTTTCATACGTTTGGTCCCTAGTTCGTGTATGTCTTGAAGGCGTTTGTTTATCTCCGAAAATGCATTAGTCATTTCGGATCCTATCGACGATGACTCGGGCCTTTTCGATCTTGCACCGCTTCTTCTTCCGGCGGGTCGTGGTAGCTCTTCCGCCGGCTCTTCCTCCGGAATATCATCGTTTACGTCGATGTTTCGAGCGTCGGAGGTTGGCGTTTTGGGTTCACCGGACTCGTTGGTTTTTTATCTCTTTGGCGAACTTTTATTTGCCGACCGACCGGTATTCGTAGGGACGTCGACCCATTTGGGGCTATTTCGAAGAAGTTGCCAACACTTTAAGCAGGGGAAATTACCTTTGAACGTGCGTTTCCGGATCGATTTCGTAATCCTGACGATTGAGAAGAACACGTATCACGTGTGGAATCCGTATACGTGTATGGATCAAATACAAGAATGTAATATAATCTTGATTATATTGATAATATGACAAAATACAAGCACCTTGAATCAAGTTCTCTCTCAAGCTAAGAGTTGCAAAAGTTAAGTTATGAAGTGAACAATACTCCTCCTATTTATAGGCAAAAGCTAAAAAGGGAATATTCCCCATCCGTCCGAATGGAGATTTCCCATCCGTCCGAATGGATCACCATTCGTCCGAATGGACTTTTTCCTATATTTTATTATTTTCAAACCATGTCTTGATCATTTCTCAGCTACGATACGTGATTGACGGAAGCGACAGACATATGCACTCACAGACTCCCCTTTGGATATTGCTGTAGTCAATCTCGTAGCTCTCTATCTTCTTTCGCTCTGAGTCTTCACGAAGCTTTAACAGTATCAACACCACAGACTCCCAAATGCTCTAAAAAGTTTCTCTTGATTCTGCGTTCTGAATTCTCAGATCCCCCTTTGTTAGACCCTTGAAGGTTTATGGATTAGTAGCTAAGTGGTTTAGAGGGCTTATGGATTAGTGGATATTAGAGTGGGCTAATTTGGGTATATGGGCCTAGGGTTTAGGGAGCATCCTCCCTAAACACATACTATAAATAGCAAGTCATGTATTAGGTCATAGGTGGTGGTGAAGTCATCAAGAGTCTTGTATTTGACATTAATCATATGTATGCAAGATTTAGTAATCATCAATAAAAGATATTTCTTCTTTATCTCCTTTCTTGAATCATAGCTTGTTTGTGTGATTCCGCCACCATTCAAGCTAGTGTGATATCATTGTGATCTCGTTTCGGGACTTACAATTGGTATCAGAGCATGTCGAACCTGTTTCCAGGCTCGAATCTGATATCACACATATTCTTGATCTCGGACTGTTGACTGGTTGTTGTTTCTGCTCATTCTGTTGAAGATCTGCTCATCTCGGACACGTTTCTGTGCATCTCGGATAATCTTCATCACATCTCGGACGATCTCGGACTTGAAGAATTGAAGATTGCCTTCATCTCGGATGATCTTCATCACATCTCGGATGATCTTGGACTTGAAGATTTGAAGATTGTCTTCGTTTCGGATGAGCATCATCCAATCTCGGATAAACCTAAGGTCATCTCGGACAAACATCATATCATCTCGGATCGCATTCAAATCATCCCGGATTGTCATAAATCATCTCGGATAAACACTTGTTGATGATAGTCATCATCTCGAACAAAAGCCAAAGCATCTCAGACAGTTTCAAACATCTCGGATCAAACTGTTTGAATCTTGGACACTGTTAATTGCATCTCAGACAAACCTTAACATCTCGGACACACTTTTCATTTCGAACCTCATCTCGGACAACCTATCATCTCGGATCAATCATTATCTCGGATCACTGTTCATCATCTCGGACCACTGTTCACCATCTTAGACCACAGTGTGATATAGGAAGTGGGTTCATACGATTGCAACGTGTTTAAGTTAGCTAGCTTACATGTTATTGTTAGGGAAAACGATGAATTCTCCAAGTACTGATCCTCAAGTCAGTTGCTCTGGGAACAACTTGAAAATTTCGGCTTCATTGAGGGTGAAAGCGTAGAAGACGTGATCAGAAGATTTACGCAACTGATTTTTGAAATTGAGAAGACCAGATTGAATGTGACACTTGGTAGGATTAGCAGGGCCTTTTTATACGGTTTGCCACGAAGCAAGACATGGGACTATCATGTTGCGGTTATTATGGGAACATACTACAACGGAAACAAAAGATGTGATCTCCTTAGTCAATGAATATGTCCAGGAGGACAAGCAGAGGAGTCAGAATCTCGCAAGCACATCGTCATCTATATCAAATTGTCAAAAGTCCGTTGCTACGTCTCCATTTGTTACTCATCCCAACGCCACTCAGATTCCTTTATCTTCATCCGTGGCTGCTACATCATCTGATGAGAAGGCCCCACAATCAACAGGATCTTGTAACACCCCGTGTTTTCGAGAAGTCAAAGTCAAAGTCAAGTTCAAGTAAACGACCGATTATACGAATTTGACTTATAGAAATTTCTTTTATTTTAGCTATTATGTGGAGTAAGTGTCTATAATTACAATAATCGACGAATGATTATCGCTATTCAATCGACCTACGACTGTGAACTATAGGAAGTAACAATGCGATAAAGTTAACTAAACGATAATCAAACTATGCTAATCGACATCGAATCGCAACTCGAACTATGCATTTTAGTTACTATACGTGTGTGTGTGCCTTATGTGTTACTTGTGCATGTTTATTTATGCTATGTGTGGTAATCAATCGAACTCGAATCAAAACTCGAAATGCAATCGAACTCAATCGACATCGAACTCGAATCACAATCGAACTATGATAATTAGTGGAGAAGGGATAGTGCGAGATATGAGTGGTTGGGATTAAAAGTAATTTGACTAGGAAACCCTATCATATCGAACCGCTCGCAACCAAAATCGAAATATCAAAAATCGTCGCACCGAACACTCGAAACGTGCAGCTGATCGATCAGGCTACCAGCTGATCGAACAGCCAGCCGATCAGACTGCTGTCCGATCGGACAGGCTGTCCGATCGAGCTGCCTTGCCGATCGGCCAGCACTTTCCTCATTTGGTATCCTATAAATACCCCTGTCATTGTCATCCTTTCCACTTTTGGAAACCTCTGTCCGACCAGCACGCCTAGCTCATCCTTTTCTCAGATTTACCTCGATTCCGGTAAGATTTCGTCCTAAATCTTGTACTTTCTTGATCTACACGCACTCCAACACCTTTCTATCTTTCAAATCTTAACTTTTAACCATGAAATCATCAAGATTCGAGTGTTCTAGGATGATGTCATCATGGGTTCTTGAAGAACTTCATGTTTTGGCCTCAATCCACCAAGAATAACATGGATCTAGCCGATTTCCACATAAACAAACAAAGATCTTTCATAGATCTAAACCTATACACGGTGAAAAGGATTGAAAGATGGATTTTCCAACTTTCTTTCAACTCTTTTACACTCAATGCCTTCAAACCGATAGAAACGGAGCCTGTGCCGGCTTACAAATCACTCCGGTGGTTTCATGGCTCAAGATCCGGATTCTATCCACGAGGTTAACCGATTTCGGGTTAAACGTTAAACTCCGTTCTGAACAGTTCACCGGCCGGATTTGGGTGATTCCTGTCCGACCAGGGGAACCAAGTAAGGACGAGGAATCTATGGTTCGACTCGTTGTCAAAATACCTCAATAAAACGACAAACAATCAGAACAACCAAGTGTTAGACGAATAGGCTGATCAGGTCAGGATGCTGACCGATCGGACTGCTGTCCGAACGGACAGCCAGCCGACCGGATAGTCAGCCGATCGACTAGCCAGCCGATCGGTTAACACATGGTCCCACACTTAAAGAATTTATTTTGAAGATTTGTATTGAGCGAACTGCTGTTCGATCGGACTACTGTCCGATCGGATTACTCTTCGGATCATGAGATACTATACTTCAACACTTAATCGATTTTTCAACATGTTCGATGCACTAGGAGTGCCACCCGATCGAACAGCCATCCGATCAGGTGACACCCTGCTGAGAACTTGTCTTGCTAAAAGTACCTAACCGATCGGGTTGCAGGCCGATTGAACAGCCGTCTGATCGACCGACCTGAAGGGTAAGGATACTTCAATGTTTTCAAAATACTACAACAAAAACTTCAAAAGACAAGCCATCATACACAAACACATCCTTCTCAAAGGAAGAAACAATCCACTCGAACAGTTATCCGATCGGCCTACCGACCGACCGGACAACGGTCCGAACAGACTGTCAACCGAACGGTCAGTCGTCCGATCGAACTACCATCCAATCGACCAGCTGTCCAACTCTCCAACACTTGTTTTCTGTTATACGTGTTGCTTATCGTTATGCTATCGAACTATTCAGGCTAACTTTACTCGCTAAGCGCTCCCTTCAATCCATCAACCACTGTGAGTATACTCGATACCTTTTTGATTTATGCACTTTTGGGCGTTACATACATTACAACTATTCAAATCACATCAAACACACTACTCAATACTATTTAAACACTAACCGTTAATGCATGTTATACGTGGCTTATGAATGCTTGTTTGTTATGTTTACACACGAAATGCTGTCTACCTGCCTTAGCAACGATAGTACTATAGTTTGGACCCAGCACCCGTTCGCGGGGGTTGTTAAGGACAATTACTTGCATGGTTACGGTAGTGATCATGTATTGCGAACTGCATCTGGCAGTCAACCCGCAGTCATTGGTATCGATAGATCTATGTCGATAACTAACGTGCTTCATTTCACTATTTGTACGTGCTGGTTATGCGTAAACGAATTCGAACTTTATATGCTATTATCAAACTTGTATGCTCACCTTTACATTATATGTATTGACTTTATTTTAACGTATGTGACAGGTGCTTAGGATGCACACTTGGTAGGAATTTAAAGCTAGAATAAAGCTTTAGAGCCCAACAAATAGTTGTCTGTAGTAATTGAATCAAGGGTCTCTAGAAGCAGATAAACAATTGCTCTATTTAAATCTGAGTTGTCGGAACAGAATGATCTGCCTAAGCTTTATCTGTAATAATTTGTTTACTGTTTGAGACATGGTATGGGACGTGTTATTTTAAATTGAATAGTAATGATAATTGTTATGGAAACTTCTGGACAATCTGTTTCGCTCAGTGCCATGCCCCGATGATTACGCCATCGGTTGGGGTGTGATAGATTGGTATCAGAGCCATAACTATAGGGAATTAGGCAAGACACGACCTAGTTCGGGTCGATGTCTCAGAGACCTAGTCTATAGTTAGGAACCTACAGACCGACTGGTGCATATCCGGTAAGGATTATGTACGAGCTTATCTCTCGATATTCTCACTTATGCTACACTATCACTGCACTCGAATTTTCAACCATGAGAGTGTAACTAAGTCAAGATTAGGTGTGAAAACCTCAAACTCTCGACTAAAGTTACTCGGACAACCCGTATTCTAGCTACAAACAAGGAGAATTATGCCAAATCAGGAGTGAAATCCGTATTTTGATGATTAATCTCCTCTATTTTATTAAGAACAGGAACGAAGTTGTTAAGCTAGGGGTGAAACCCTAACCTTGACGACTTGATCCGCTCATTTTACAAAACTCCCACCAAAGTCTCGACGGACTCCAATGACCTGAAGTCACGATACGACTAACGGGATGCATGCCCAACGCCCAAGAATTGAGGCAACGACACTGCCCTGAAGGTCAAACGTGCACGACAAGTCCATGTGAATAGTCGAACCACTTTGGTTAGTCAATGTCTAATTGCAGCAGACGATCCATTCCTCGATTTTTATGTGTTTCGATTCTGAGCCCGCAACAGCCGACTCTGATGACTCGTTGATTTATGTGTTTATAGGTGAATTTACCTGTTATGTGCTTAAATTTTGAAGGGTTTATTTGATTTATGCCTCACTTTGATCGACACACACAACTCGCATTGCATTCTATCCCCAAATCGCTAACAAATCGCTAAGACCTAGACGACCTTTTGGTAAACTATCGCTTAAACTACGCCACTCGATATGCTAAAACGCGACCGCTATACTCGAACAATCGCTGACTTTGAATGATAGGTTTTTGTATTCTGACTGCCTCTTGTGACTAAATGTGTATGTGCTTCTGTGCTTATGTGTTCTACGTGCTTACGTGCTTCTGTGTTTTGTGAATCAGTGATGATGTGACTACGTGTTTACGTGATGTATGTGTTCCTGAGCTTTAGTAAGTAGTAGACGTGTGGGGTGAGATTCGAATACAATGTGTTGAGTCCTGTGATGATGTCTATTGTAGACAATGTCATCTGGATCCCGTCACACACTTTCTTGTCAAGAGAAGAGAGACAAACGCCTTACTGCTATCATCGCCAAGCAGGTAGCGAAGGCCGTGAGTGATGTCTACGAGAACGTCAGCAAATCGTCCGAGGAGTCGAGAACCGAAGCTCCTAAAGCTGCTACCAAGACTACTTTCAATTTCAAGCAATTCAAGTCGTGTGGGCCAAAAGAATTCACTGGAGAGGGAGGTCCTACTGCACTATTCCAATGGTTTGATTCCATTGAGGTTACTCTACGACAGTGTGGTTGCCCTGATGATCTTCGTACTCTAAATGCTACCGGCGTTTTCCAGTCCCGTGCACTAGACTGGTGGACAACCGAGAGAAACAAGCGAGGGAACGATGCAGCATATGGTCTGTCATGGGACGAGCTCAAAGAAGTCATGCTAGAGGAATTCTGCCCTCCTCACGAACGTCAAAAGCTAGAGGATGAATTTTGGCACATACATCAACATGAAGGTGACAATGCTGCGCTCACTGCTCACTTCAAGCAGCTCAGCATCATCTGTCCCGACCAAGTCAACACTCCTGAGATCACAATCCAGAAGTATATCCGAGCTTTGCCCGACTGCGTCGCAGATTTCGTGCAAGCGGCTAAGACTAATATGATCGAAGAGACTTACCTACTGGCCGCCGAAATCAACGACAAAAGGGCCAAGGCTGGCGTCTGGGATAAAACTTCAAAGCACCTGCATCAAGCTACCGCCGCTGCACCAACTGCTGAAACCACCACCACATCGAGCAACAAGAGGAAGAACAAGAGAAAGAACAACTCCAGCAACAAGAACTGTGCGATCACTGCTGCACTGATTCAAGCTGTACCAGCCCGACAACGTCAAGTAGCGGCGCCTGTGGCAAATGCACCGCCTGCAAAGCGTGCATACACTGGGCCACACCCGCTCTGCCCTACTTGTACCTACCACCACCCAACTGCCATTGCTTGTCGTTTTTGTGCTCATTGCAATATGTATGGCCATTTCACCACCAACTACCGTGTTCAACAAGCTCCTGCTCATCAAGCTCTACTCACCGCCCCTTAGGGTCAACAAGCTCCTCCGGCACCCGCGGTCAACGCTAGAGCCTGCTTCACATGTGGCGATCCTAACCATTTCGCCAACATGTGCCCAAACAGGGTTTTGAAACAAGAGCCCCAGCAGCAGCTGCAACACCAGCAACAACAGCAGCAGCAGCAACAACAAGCAGCACGCGCACGAACTTTCAACATCAATGTGCGTCAAGCCCAAGCCGACAACAACGTGGTCAATGGTACATTCCTTGTGAATGGTATTTATGCTTCATGTTTGTTTGATACTGGAGCCAATAATTGCTTTGTGTCGTTCGAATTCGAGAAACTCCTTCGTCGTAAACGCTCCCAACTCTCCTCAACATTCGATGTCGAAGTTGCAACCGGAAGAACTGTCGCCGTTAATTCTGTACTCCGTGATTGTACTCTTGAGTTCAACAATCACATCTTCCCAATCGACCTTATTTCGATGCAACTTGGAAGTTTTGACGTCATAGTAGGCATAGACTTTCTTCGCGAAAACCATGCTGATGATCCGATTCTCGCTTGCGAATGGTGATTTATTGTGTGTTTACGACGATACTACTTCGAAAGGTCTCAAGCTCATGTCATGTGCTCAAGCTAGCAAGTATCTCCGCAAGGAATATAGGGCTTTCTTGGCTAACATTGTAGTAGCGGAGAAGGAAAAGAAAGAGAAGAAGGAAGTGAAAGAGGTTCCTGTGGTTCGAGAATTTCCTAATGTTTTTCCAGAGGATCTTCCCGGACTACCGCCAAGTCGTGATATCGACTTTCGTATCGACCTCATTCATGGAGCCAACCCTATTGCCAAAGCTCCCTACCGACTCGCGCCGTCCGAAATGCGTGAACTTTCAAACCAACTCCAGGAATTACTCGAGAAAGGCTTCACTCGCCCGAGCACCTCTCCTTGGGGCGCGCCAGTCCTTTTCGTAAAAAAGAAGGATGGGTCGTTTAGGATGTGCATCAATTATCGGGAATTGAATAAGTTGACTATCAAGAACCGCTATCCCCTACCTCGCATCGATGATTTGTTTGACCAACTACAAGGTGCTACATGCTTCTCGAAGATCGACCTACGCTCAGGATATCACCAACTACGCATTCAAGAGGAGGATATACCCAAAACTGCGTTTCGCACACGATACGGCCACTACGAATTCGTTGTTATGCCTTTTGGTTTAACCAACGCACCCGCGGTTTTCATGGATCTGATGAATCGCGTGTGTAAACCATATCTCGATCGTTTCATCATCGTATTCATCGATGATGTCTTGATCTATTCCAAATCGAAAACTGAATACGCACAACATCTACGTTTGGATCTCGAGTTACTCCAGGGGAATCAACTCTACGCTAAGTTCTCCAAGTGTGAATTCTGGTTGGAGGAGGTTCAGTTTCTGGGTCACATTGTTAATAGTCAAGGTATTCATGTCGATCCCGCGAAGATTGAAGCAGTTAAGAGTTGGGTTACGCCTAAGAACCCGTCTGAAGTCCGTTCTTTTCTCGGATTGGCGGGTTATTATCGACGATTTATTTTAGGATTCTCAAAAATCGCTGTACCACTTACTTCTCTCACGCATAAAGACAAACCTTTTGTTTGGGGAACCAAACAGGAGTCTGCTTTCAGAACCCTTAAGCACATGCTTTGCGATGCTCACGTTCTCACATTGACCGATGGAAAAAATGATTTCATTGTCTACTGTGATGCTTCCAACCTTGGTCTTGGTTGTGTCCTTATGCAGCGGGACAAGGTTATAGCTTACGCATCTCGTCAGCTCAAAATCCACGAGAAGAACTATGCAACCCATGATCTCGAGCTAGGCGCAGTTGTTTTTGCGTTAAAGATTTGGCGACACTACCTGTACGGTACCAAGTGTACGATCTTCACCGATCATAGGAGCCTACAGCATATCTTTAATTAGAAGGAACTTAATATGCGTCAACGCCGATGGGTAGAACTTCTCAACGATTACGACTGTGAGATTCGTTATCACCCAGGCAAGGCAAATGTTGTTGCCGACGCACTCAGCAGATAGAGCTATCTGCTTAGCACTCGTAATGATCAAGCCCAATACGATCTCGAATCCCTCATCCGCGAAGCTCAGCACGCGTGTTTCAACGAACGCACTATGAAGAAAGAAAGAATCTACCACGATGGAGCCCAGCTTGTGAGCAAGTCGAATGGGATATTTCACTTTCTGGACCGAATTTGGATCCCGAAATGGACCAATTTGCGACAGATCTTGATGGACGAAGCCCAAAAATCCCGGTATTCTATTCATCCTGGTGCCGACAAAATGTACCAGGATCTTCGCTATAAGTACTGGTGGCCGGGCATGAAAAGGGATATTGCTCTCTATGTTGGAAAATGCCTGACCTGTGCGAGAGTTAAGGCTGAACATCAAAGACCCTCTGGCTTACTCGAACAACCACCAATCCCCATGTAGAAGTGGGAGAGTATAGCTATGGACTTCATAACAAAGCTACCACATACGTCATCAGGTCATGACAGCATTTGGGTTGTGGTTGACCGTTTGACTAAATCAGCTCCCTTTTTGCCAATACGGGAAGACTACAAGGTAGAACGATTAGCCCGAATCTACACCGACGAGATCATTGTAATCATGGGACGCCTCGCGACATCATCTCTGATCGTGATGCCCGGTTTACCTCGCGGCTATGGGAAACGTTTCAAACGGCACTCGGTACATCGCTCAATCTTAGTACCGCTTTCCACCCTCAAACCGACGGTCAGACTGAAAGAACGATTCGTACTCTTGAAGACATGCTCCGTTCGTGTGTCATAGACTTCAGTGGTAATTGGGATAAATACCTGCCGTTAGTCGAATTCTCGTATTACAACATCTATCATTCTAGCATTCAAATGGCACCATTCGAGGCTTTATACGGAAGAAGATGTCGATCGCCTATTGTGTGGCATGAGATCGGTCACTCACAACTAACCGGTCCTGAGCTATTACAAGAAACGACAAACAGAATTTTCCAAATTCGAGACAACCTGGAAAAAGCTCGGAATCGACAGAAAAGTTATGCCGATAGATGACGCAAGCCCCTTGAATTTGACGTTGGTGACTACGTACTCCTAAAGGTATCACCTTGGAAGGGTGTGGTCCGATTCGGCAAGAAAGGGAAGCTCGCGCCTCGATATGTTGGACCTTTAGAGATTCTGGAAAGGATCAGAAAAGTCGCCTACAGACTCGAACTACCGGAGGAACTTAGTAACGTCCACCCGACTTTCCACGTGTCGAACCTCCGAAAGTGCCTAGCTGACCATGACTTACATGTTCCTCTCGATGACCTTCAAGTGAACGAAACATTACACTTCGTGGAGAAGCCTGTCGAAATCATGGACCGCCAAACCAAGCAACTCAGGCGCTCGAGCATTCCTATTGTGAAAGTCCGATGGGAGGGCAAACGAGGCGCAGAATTCACTTGGGAACTCGAAAGCGACATGAAAGCGAAGTACCCGCAGTTATTCAAAGAGAAAGTCTAGAGAGAGAAAGTGATTCACGGTGTCGTACAACTTCCAGCTTAATTTCGGGACGAACTTCCCTAAACAAGGGGAGGCTGTAACACCCCGTGTTTTCAAGAAGTCAAAGTCAAAGTCAAGTTCAAGTCAACGGCCGATTATACGAATTTGACTTATAGAAATTTCTTTTATTTTAGCTATTATGTGGAGTAAGTGTCTATAATTACAATAATCGACGTATGGTTATCGCTATTCAATCGACCTACGACTGTGAACTATAGGAAGTAACAATGCCATAAAGTTAACTAAACGATAATCAAACTATGCTAATCGACATCGAATCGCAACTCGAACTACGCATTTTATTTACTATACGTGTGTGTGTGCCTTATGTGTTACTTGCGCATGTTTATTTATGCTATGTGTGGTAATCAATCGAACTCGAATCGAAACTCGAAATGCAATCGAACTCAATCGACATCGAACTCGAATCACAATCGAACTATGATAATTAGTGGAGAAGGGATAGTGCGAGATATGAGTGGTTGGGATTAAAAGTAATTTGACTAGGAAACCCTATCGTATCGAACCGCTAGCAACCAAAATCGAAATAACAAAAATCGTCGCACCGAACACTCAAAACGTGCAGCTGATCGATCAGGCTACCAGCCGATCGAACAGCCAGCCGATCGGACTGCTGTCCGATCGGACAGGCTGTCCGATCGAGCTGCCTGGCCGATCGGCCAGCACTTTCCTCATTTGGTATCCTATAAATACCCATGTCATTGTCATCCTTTCCACTTTTGGAAACCTCTGTCCGACCAGCACGCCTAGCTCATCCTTTTCTCAGATTTCTCTCTATTCCGGTAAGATTTGGTCCTAAATCTTGTACTTTCTTGATCTACACGCACTCCTACACCTTTCTATCTTTCAAATCTTAACTTTTAACCGTGAAATCATCAAGATTCGAGTGTTCTAGGATGATGTCATCATGGGTTCTTGAAGAACTTCATGTTTTGGCCTCAATCCACCAAGAATAACCTGGATCTTGCCGATTTCCACATAAACAACCAAAGATCTTTCATAGATCTAAACCTATACACGGTGAAAAGGATTGAAAGATGGATTTTCCAACTTTCCTTCAACTCTTTTACACTCAATGCCTTCAAACCGATAGAAACAGAGCCTGTGCCGGCTTACAAATCACTCCGGTGGTTGCATGGCTCAAGATCCGGATTCTATCCATGAGGTTAACCGATTTCGGGTTAAACGTTAAACTCCGTTCTGAACAGTTCACCGGCCGGATTTGGGTGATTCCTGTCCGACCAGGGGAACCAAGTAAGGACGAGGAATCTATGGTTCGACTCGTTGTCAAAATACCTCAATAAAACGACAAACAATCAGAACAACCAAGTGTTAGATGAATAGGCTGATCAGGTCAGGATGCTGACCGATCAGACTGCTGTCCAAACGGAAAGCCAGCCGACCGGACAGTCAGCCGATCGACTGGCCAGCCGATCGGTTAACACATGGTCCCACACTTAAACAATTTATTTTGAAGACTAGTATTGAGCGAACTGCTATTCGATCGGACTACTGTCCGATCGGACTACTCTTCAGATCATGAGATACTATACTTCAACACTTAATCGATTTTTCAACATGTTCGATACACTAGGAGTGCCACCCGATCGAACAGCCGTCCGATCCGGTGACGCCCTGCTGAGAACTTGTCTTGCTAAAATACCTAACCGATCGGGTTGCAGGCCGATCGAACAGCCGTCTGATCGACCGACCTGAAGGGTAAGGATACTTCAATGTTTTCAAAATACTACAATGAAAACTTCAAAAGACAAGCCATCATACACAAACACATCCTTCTCAAAGGAAGAAACAATCCACTCGAACAGTTATCCGATCGGCCTACCAACCGACTGGACGGTGGTCCGAACGGACTGTCAACTGAACGGTCAGCCGTCCGATCGAACTACCGTCCGATTGACCAGCTGTCCGACTCTCCAACACTTGATTTCCGTTATACGAGTTGCTTATCGTTATGCTATCAAACTATTCAGGCTAACTTTACTCGCTAAGCGCTCCCTTCAATCCATCAACCGCTGTAAGTATACTCGATCCCTTTTTGCTTTATGCACTTTTGGGCGTTACTTACGTTACAACTATTCAAATCACATCAAACACACTACTCAATACTATTTGAACGCTAACCGTTAATGCATGTTATACGTGGCCTATGAATGCTTGTTTGATATGTTTACACATGGAATGCTGTCTACCTGCCTTAGCAACGATAGTACTATAGTTTGGACTCAGCACCCGTTCGCGGGGGTTGTTAAGGACAATTACTTGCATGGTTACGATGGTGATCATGTATTGCGAACTGCATTTGGCAGTCAACCCGCAGTCATTGGTATCGATGGATCTATGTCGATAACTAACGTGCTTCATTTCACTATGTGTACGTGCTGGTTATGCGTAAACGAATTCGAAATTTATATGCTATTATCAAACTTGTATGCTCACCTTTACATTATTTGTATTGACTTTATTATAACGTATGTGATAGGTGCTTAGGATGCACACTTGGTAGGAATTTGAAGCTAGAATAAAGCTTTAGAGCCCAACAAATAGTTGTCTGTAGTAATTGAATCAAGGGTCTCTAGAAGCAGATAAACAATTGCTCTATTTAAATCTGAGTTGTCGGAACAGAATGATCTGCCTAGACTTTATATGTAATAATTTGTTTACTGTTTGAGACATGGTATGGGACGTGTTATTTTAAATTGAATAGTAATGATAATTGTTATGGAAACTTCTGGACAATTTGTTTCACTCTGTGCCATGCCCTGATGATTCCACCATCGGTTGGGGTGTGACAGATCTCATTTCAATGAAGTAGCCCAAACTGAAGAACCGAAATCACTTTCTGAAATGCTAAACACTCTTTTATGTTCCGAGCACTGTAGAAAGAAAGTTGCTTTTCTGAGATCACAGTACTCAGCATTGATCACTGATTACAACAATGTTATGGGAAAGTACATCAGTCTTCGGGAGAATAATAAAATTTTCTATGAAAAGATTGAAGAACTTAAGAAGGACATAGCTCAACTTCACAAAGATGTGAATCAACAGCAATGTTGAGTTCACGACTACAAACATAGACTCACAGTTAAAACTCTTGAATGTGACTCTCTGAAGGCTGAGCTAGAGCTCGTCACCGGAAAGTACAAACAAAATGAGTTAAACATATAAAAGTTTGATACTTCCAGTGACACTGTTCGTAATCTGTGCAACGTGCAACTTGCTTATAAAGAAAATAAGGGAAAGGGATTGGGATAAACACAGGTTCCGCCACCATATAATCATAATTATTCCAGAATGCCTATCACTGAGCAGGAAATGGAAAATTATGACAAAATGATGTATGGCAAGCCTAGTGATTATGTTCCATATGAACCATCAAAGTTCAACAATGGCCAAACTGCTGATTTCAAGAAACCAATGAATTTTGTTAAAAATGAAAAAAAAGTTATTCAAATAAAAACTTTTCAAATGAATCAGCTGGCAAATCCGAGCAGGTAAAAGAAATTGAAACCGAAATAAGACAAGAAATAGAACCTGTTAAAGAAACAGAACTAGTTGAAAGATCCGCAGAGGAGATCAAAGAAAATTTGTTAGATTCTGATTCTGTTGATAACACTAATTGTTCTAGTTCATGTGCAGAATCAGAGACAATTGAAGAACAGTCCGCAGTGGATGATGAATCACATTCTAATGGTGCTGATAATTCAGATGTTATCAAATGTGATCTTAACATTTGGAATTATCTTATGTCTTCGTTTGCTGAGGCTCATGGTGTTCCGACTAGAACTGATGAATCTGGTGCTGTGATTTTAGATCGTAATGAAAACGTTTTAATAGGGAAACCTGATGTATCAACTGATAAACTTGAGACTTGTGTCTCAAGTGACTCAGAAAGTCATTTTGATGGTTCGGACAACTATTCTAGTGTGCCTGAAACATCAGATGATACATCAGAAACTCATGAAGAGGAATCATCTGATGAACCTGACATTCAAGTTGCAGATTCTAGTACATCAGATAATGAGTGTAGCGCTTTTGAGAATTTTGAATGTGACAAATACTCAGAATCAAGGAGTGCAATGCCCGAAGGCCGAAGAGAGCCAAACAGTTTCAAACATAGACTGCTCTTCGCATAAGAAACTAGAATCAGCTAATGTCAAGGACTCAGAGGTTGATGAAGCTGAAGAAGAGATATCCGTAGAATCCAATTCTGAAAAAACTCATGGGATATCGAAGCTTGAAGAAAAGAGGTCCATGGAAATTAATTCGTCAGTTGATTCAAATGATGAAACTGAAGAAGAGATATTTGTGGAAACCTTTTCTATCAAAACTCCCGAGAACATAGTTTCTAAAGTAAAGGAATCTATGGAAATAAATTCAACAGATAATTCAACTTTTGACTCCAAGGAATCAGACTCTAAAGAAACTGTTTCTAATGAAACAAAATCCTTTGAACCTGTTCCTTCAAAGAAGAAACGTCCACGTAAAAACTTAAGACAACAAAAAAAAGAAAGTTCAAAAGGAAAACCCAAGTCTCCGGCAAACTAAGCCAAAACTGAAGGGTAAAGTTGCGGATACTTACTCTCTTGTTGACAACCGTGAGCAGGGTCCATCCAAGATCAAACATGGACGAAAGCAATCAGCACCAACAGAAAAGAAAAGACTTGCCCAGTTCTCGAGAATAACACAAGCAGAACTAAATGTCTTTTTCTTGAAAAGGCAAACGTGTTTTAATTGTGGAATTCCGAGACACATTGCAAGAAATTGTGTTTATCGTCCTTACCACTACGGGAACACGTATCATCAGAAGGCTATGCATTCTCACTTTGTCAAAAATCGACCTCCCAAAGCCAAGCCTTCTGACAGAGACTGGAATCTACCAAAATAGGAAAATCAAAAATTTTCAAATATGAACAGGTTTCAAAGTAACACAAAAGTTTTCTTATCAAATAGAAGTGTTTCAGACACCAAAATTTGGAAACCTAAAACTCCTGTTGGATGCCAGTCTCCGTGTTCACAATCATCAACATCTACTTCATCGCTAAAAATCACAAGCCAAATGATCTTCCGCAAAGTCTCATACACAGATAGTGATGGTTAACTCAGGTCCACTATGGCTTGGGTTCCAGCTTCTAACTGATTCCACTGATTGTTCAGGAACGGCTATGGAGGGCTATCTTTAGACTTTGGTTTATTGATAATGGTTGTTCTAGGCACAAGACGGGAGACATGTCCCAGTTGAATGACATAAAAGTATTCGACGGAGGATGTGTCAACTTCGCAAAGGAGAATTCTGAAGAGGATCCAGAAGTTTCACCAGGAAGAGCACGGTCAAAAATGGAGTTCTCCCTTTTCAGACGTCAATTAATTCCCGGAGCTGAAGGACAGCCTGTTGAACGCATCTCAGATGCACAACATGGGAATGGAGGTTCTAATCACCAAGAGTGACTCGCAATTTCGTTCTTTGACCAATTCAGAAGGCGGTTTCTGAACCTGCGATAGCTATCCTTGATGGTGCAGTCCGTAACACTGAAGTTTCCTCAGGACCCTCAAATGCTCGAAGAACTTCTTTGTTTCTGGAAGCAATTCCCTCATATTGCATTGTAGATCCACCGGTGATCAACATCACTACTGCATCAAATGAGGTGGAGCAATCTGGTATAACATCAAAAGTTTCTCAATCACAAATACAATTGGCACTATAGCTGCTGGTGTGCGATCCCACAGCAAATCATGGGACATCAACTCATGTCTATTTAGAAACAAACAAGAAGACCTCGACGTGATAGTGAGAAACAAGGCACGATTGGCAGTTCATGGTTTTGAACAAGTTGAAGGTCCGGATCATGGTGAGATACACACATTGATGGCATATCTAAAGGCCATTCGTATTTTTGGATGATGAGAAAGAAGTTCGTAATTAACTCATTGGGAGAAGTGAAAAAGGTTTTGCTTTTGGGTCAGCAAGTTTGTTAGAACAATCAAGGAATCTTGTTTCACTAAGTAAATACATTCACGACGTTCTTGTAAAGTTCATCATGATAGACCCAGGGACAATAGACTACCAAAAATTGAAGAGTGGCCGTTATTGATTGAGGACCCTAAAGGAAGCCATGTTAACTAGACTTTTATCGATCTATGATCAGTTCATAGATGTACTTGACTGCAAGTCGACCAGACATCTTGTCTGCCATTTGTTAGTGTGCTTGTTATCAGGCTAATCCTTAACTCTCTTATCTAATTATTGTTAAAAGAATATTTAGATAACTGAGGGGAGCTCCTAAACTCGAACTCTGGCATCCCAGAGATTCTAACTTTGATTTATTTGCTTTTTCAGACAGCAACTTTGGAGGGACAGATAGGGATAGAGAATCTACATCAGCTGGGTGCCAATTCTTGGAAGACAGACTTATCTCTAGGCAGTGCAAGAAGAAACAAACTACATCACCTTCCTCGTCGGAAGCATATTATGTTGAAGCATCCGCCTGCTGCTTCCAGGCTCTTTGGATGCAACATCAGCTGAAGGATTACAGTTTGACTTATTAAACTATACTTCTTATGTTTGATAATGATGGCGTTATCCAGCTTTTAAAAAAAAAAAAAAAAAAACTGTCTTTTTCTCTAAAACCAAGAACATTGATATCAAGGGGTACTTTATTCAAGATTGCTATGACAGAGAATTGTTAAACTTAAATGGATCCTCACTGATGCTAATTCAGTGGATCCTTTTTACAAAACCTGTCAGCATCTCGAGATTCAATGTGCTTGTGGATCTTTTGAAAATGATGCGTATCACCGACTGAGTGACAAAAAAAAAAATAAATAAAAATAAATAATAATAATAATAAGTAAATTTGCGCATAAAGTGTGATGCATAATTTTTTTTTTTGGGGGGGGGGGAGACATATATGTACTTACGCATTGTTTGAGGGGGAGAAAAGGTTTCCGGGAAATGAAATGAATTTTTGTATTAAAGAATTTGATTAAGACATGTAAGGTTTCAATGCTGAACAGGCGAGGATCCACTGCGATGTGTTGATAGGTCTAACGCTCGAAAAGCAAAAAGAGGCAAAGTGATATAAACGTAATGGACTGGACATCTTGTGGGTAACAGACCAACGGTGTATGATTTCATGGTCTTAAATCCTGTATTGATAGATAGCCAACATCTGAGGTTTCGAGCCTTTATACTGATGGGTCATCCGAGATATTAGGGCTATCCCTTTGTTGCATCCAGACTATATGCAGACCTGGGCACAGTCAGGATATCTTGAAAAAGAGCCACAAAAGGGCCAAAACCTGAAAACGGAAGAAAATCTCACTAAAAAGAGAATTCCGTGTGCTATTAAAGCAAAATCTGTACCGTTAAAGGTATTTGTCTCGCCCTCGTCAGAACTTCTCTGGTCCCTCTTCTGTACGGATGTACTGACCTGTTCACCAGGAAGTCTGTCGTTGAAAATTTTAAGGATGATCTCAGTATACTCACTTGCTAAGATGAATTGTTGTGCTTACCTTGATCACGGGGGTATGCCTTGGAATGGGACACACGGATGTTACAGTATAATTCTACCTTAAACATATCACAAAGCTAAAAGTTGAAGATTAAGCGTTAGATTTAAGAGGACAAGCATAATAACAATCGCGTGGACCAGTCCAAGTAAGCGAAGAGCTGAAAAATGTTCCTTAATCGGTTCAAAAACGATTTTGATCCCATGGCGGGTTCTCCTTATGTTACCCCTCCATTATTATTCTATTATCAATTTATTTTGTTCTGTTACTGATATTTCTATGCTCAAAAGGTTTCTCGATTGGTTAGATCGTTGATTTTGAGAAAGATGTTTTTTGTCTTGAAAAAGCAAATCATTAAAGTAATAGTTTGGCCCACTGGTTCAGATTGGGGCACATTGTCACGGATAAAACGAATCAGATCCAACCCATTGGTCTCAATTCGGACAATTGTTTCGAGTTGGGTCCTGGCCGTTTGATCTCAGGGCCAATCCGAACACTATTAGTTGTCAATCATTTTCTCTTTCGAGTCACATTTCGGACTAATCTCATCTTCTAATCATCTCGGATTCTCTCTCTATCTTTTGGACCTCTTGTTCGAATTACAAGGTTTGCATGTTTCTATACTTTTCGAACCAAAGCGTTTTGGATGCCACGGTTGCCAAAGAACGTGACGTGTAACATACAATTGTTGACGAGAAAGCTGAGACACTTGATTCAGATTCAGAATCAGACTCTAGTGAAGAAGAACCCGATTCCGACAGTGAAGTGGAAGTTATTGCATCTGAGAAGGTTGAGGAAGCCGTTAGAGAACCAGACCAGACTACATCTGAGATCTCAGTGACCCTATTCCTGAGTTTGCAGGGTGGTGATGGAAACCCTCCATCCGTACCTACCACTGGTGATCGAAGTTCCAACTGAAATTGAAGCCACTGCAATATTGAGACAGTGAACCAACACTGATCCAAATACTGATTCTTTGTGCCCTATTCCTGATCCAGAGCCTACTATGTCCTTTGATCCAAAGCTTGCTATTGCAACACAGGAAAACTGCACACAAGAATCTGACATTGACGTCAAAGTTTGTCTTTGAGGTAACGTCCTCGCTTCTAGAAAGTTCGAGCGGTGTTTGGTTTGAAGCAGGAAAATATAGTGGTGCTAGGTTCACAGAACACGATGAAGCTGCACGCGGTTATGCAACCGAGAAAGGACACGTCGTTGAATAAAGTGATAGTGATGATGGTAGAAATGCTAATGCAGCAAGATTACGATGACGAGTGGTTGTATTTGAAAATGATGCTGCAGTGAAGGAAGCTCAGATTTCATCACTACAATAAGACTCTGCTTTGAAAGAAGCTCAGATTTCCTTTCTTCAGGCTCAAGTCTCTGAGCAAGGATCAAACAATAGATCAGCTGCACGAGCAAATTCCTAAAGAGAAAGCAGCAGCAAATGCAGCATCAGACACAGAACGTGGAGCCGCCTTGAATGCTTATCTAGCTTGCTAATCCAAAGAAGAATAGTAGCAAGAAGCGTGAAAGGAAACAATGTGACAAGCAAAATGATTATGATGAAGAATCGGGATTTGAATCCTCTAGATGAGAACTTCCAGCTTAAAGATCCTACAAAGAGGCCAGATAGATTTGTGATGGAGTTAGGGTCTAGCCACTACGATAAAGTGGAAAACAAATATGTGGTCGCAAGCTGGAGGTTCGACCATGACAAGAATGTGTGGCAGATTCTGATCAATACAAGAAAGACATAGGATGGATGTTCCATGCTAAACTTGAGAAGGAAGTCGATAACAATTTCCCTTCCATGAAAACTACTAAATCCAAGATCAGAAGAAAACCCTGATGTTTGTGACCCTTTTTCACCAAGAGAATAGTTCAAATCTGACATCTGACCTTCGACCGCCAAAGAAAAGGAAATTCCCATCTTTCTAAAGTTCGCTAAGAAAATTCTCAAGAATTCCAAGTTCTGGGCGTATGATCCGAAGATGGCTGAAGCTGCGGTTGTTTCTGAAAATCAGTTGATTCGCATACCAGATACGTTGGATCAAATGAGTTTTCATGAGGAAGATATCTTGGTTCTAACTCATTATCAAAATTTGCTGCAATGACAAACATGAAGAATGTGCGAAGTCCTGGACAAGTACTGTTACAAACATCGTCTGGAATTGCTTGTTTACTGATCCTAATCCAGTTCTGGGCGGTCCTCATGTTCGACGCAGCTACTAATCCAGTAAACCTAGGGGGGAGATTGTTAGACCCTTGAAGGTTTATGGATTAGTAGCTAAGTGGTTTAGAGGGCTTATGGATTAGTGGATATGAGAGTGGGCTAATTTGGGTATATGGGCCTAGGGTTTAGGGAGCATCCTCCCTAAACATTTACTATAAATAGCAAGTTATGTATTAGGTCATAGGTGGTGGTGAAGTCATCAAGAATATTACATTTGACATTATCATATGTATGCAAGATTTAGTAATCATCAATAAAAGATCTTTCTTCTTCATCTCCTTTCTTGAATCATAGCTTGTTTGCGTGATTTCGCCACCATTCAAGCTAGTGTGATATCAATGTGATCTCGTTTCGAGACTTACACCCTTTCAGTAGACTCTCTCTCCAGGCTTCCCCTTTCTTTAAGCTTTTGGCAACTTTTCAAGATCGACACCTGGTTCTAACGCTACAAGCTCCCCCTTGCTTTGAGCTTGTCTTCTGACTCCCCCATTGTTTTGCGAAAAGAAACTCTATTTTTTAATTGTCAGGCTATAAATTCTGCAAGAATATTAGGGTTTCCATAAGGCTTTTCAATTCGTGTCATAGCAATATCAAGTTTCCGATTTACATAATTAAATTCTTTTTGTAAATTCATCTGTAATTCTTTGATTCCTCGGGGTCGACTTTCAATTAATATTTTTGGAAATCCCATATAGATTATGATTTGGATTAGGTCGATTCTTTTTAAATCTCCAGGATTCGGTAGGTTTGACGGAGTTTTGGTCCCGAGATAACTGGTTCGGTGGAGTATTATTAATAAGAAAGGAGTAGAAGTAGAATCGATAACGAACAAGTCAATTTAATCTGGTTTCTATTCAATGAGTTGAAGTTACATACCCGCATAACCAGTTGGACATCTTCTCCCCTCAGGGAACCAAAAGCTTGTCCAAATGAGGAACCCCTCATGCCTATATATAGGCATCAATCCATCCGTCCAAATGCACCACATGTTCATCTGTCCGGATGGACTCCATCTTTCTGGATGGACTTTAACAGTAAAATAATCTATAGGGACGAATGGGCTATTGAATGGATGGACCTGTTGTCCATTCGTCCGGATGGACTCCATCCGTCCGAATGGACTTTGTTCCATACAAAACCTTACCCGTTCTTTCACTATTCTATACAATATTCAACACACGCTTTATCTAGCCAATTCGCACAGTGGCGAACATATTAAATATTCACCAACAGAAATTGAGATTCCAGGATTTGGCAGGTTTGACGGAGTTTTGGTCCCAAGATAACCGGTTCGGTGGAGTATTATTGATAAGAAAGAAGTAGAAGTAGAATCGACACCGAACAAGTCAATTTAATCTGGTTTCTATTCACTAATTTGAAGTTACATATCCGTGAAACCAGTTGGACAGCATCCCCTTTTAGGGAACCAAAAGCTTGTCTAAATGAGGAACCCCTTATCTCTATATATAGGCATCAGCCCATCTGTCCGAATGCACCACATGTCCATCCGTCCAGATGGACTTTAACAGTAAATGAACTTATAGGGACGAATGGGCTATTGAACGGATGGATCTGTTGTCCATTCGTACGGATAGACTCCATCCGTCCGAATGGACTTTGTTCCATACAAAACCTTATCCGTTCTCTCACTATTCTATATAATATTCAACACACACTCTATCTAGTCTATTCGCACAGTGGCGGACATACTAAATATGCACCAATAACCTTGACTAGCTTTATACTTGATTAAAGCCGCTTGTGTAATGTCCTCGTCCATGTGGCCACTTTTCCATCCGGTTCTTGCCTGTTGTTAAACGGAATGAAAATTTGTTGGACCGTGTTTGAGACCCTAAACATCAGTTAAGGCAGTTCATCTTCATATACAAAGGCGGAATCAATGTATACAAAGTCACAACAACTTGTTTCCTTTTAATATCTTCTCTATTACTGATTTCCGAGACTTTGCAATGATTTCAAATGAAATTTTGGCAGCACCTCGTCTCACATGCAATGACCATGTCCGCTTCAAATGATCACACATACCACCTATATATAGTGTTGGCCTGTTCGCTTGAATGTGCACATGATTGTTCAAGCGAACACACTTGAATCAGTTTCAAGCGAACTAGCAAGATAGTTGGTTTCAAGCGAACAAGAAACAGTTGGTTTCGCTTGAACATGACATAATGTCATTTCAAGCGAACTACCCTATATTAACATATCAAACCCTAAATCTAACCATCTAGACCTAAGACTTGATAAAGACGTAGTCAGCAGACATTCAGTGCACCAATAGACTCCCCCTTGGATGTTGACGAAGTCATTAGCGTCAAGTCTTCAGTCTTTGTCTTTTTCAACTTTGTCTCTTCATTGCAAAAACTCTCTCCAAACTTTATCTTCAAACTCCCCTTTGAGTGTTGATTCCAGAATCCTGACTCCCCCTTTCACAGACTCCCCCTCTCGATAAGTTAGGGCTTTAAATTCTGGTTCAAACTTTAACATTTTTATGCCATGGGGATTCCTGTTACCTGCATATACTCTACCCAAATATAAGATATATAACAAGAACAGAATCAATCCATATTTACCATTCAACCACACTTGATAGTCTAACCAGTGTTTAGAAATCCACTTAAGTATTCAAATCCAAGTTAATGACCCTGATTACTCAATTATTCTACCAAGTCCAATTTAATGACCTTGGTTGATCTGAGACAATACACACTGACTTTCAGTTCAATTTGTTTCTGAAAATTTACAAGTTTCAAGTTAATGAACTTGTTTCAACGTTTCAACTTTCTCAAACTTATCATGATTAGCTCACGACTCATTCTCCACACCAGAAACTTTCCTGCATCTGCTTTCATCTTTCAGAATTCGAATCCGAAGATCAACTCTTCACTTTGATTTGTCAAAAATAAAGCAGAAGTGTAAAATCTTTTTGGATTTTTAATAAAGCTTCTAAACTAGAAATGAAATACATAACTAAAATGCATTAAAAGTAAACTATATACAAACATATTTTTTATGAGCGTGTTAGGGAATCATATCAGCTATTCGACAAGTCACAAGTACCGTTAAGCTTCAATTACATACTCAAAATTAAAAAATTCACTTAGATTGTCGATATACTGATCCATTTAAATCTTCACACACATTTCAACCTATCCAGGATACGGATTTAGTGTTTTAGAGACTTAAATTTATACGTGTGTCCCACCTCTTGAATATACTCCCGATCTAGATCCCAATATTCAGTCTTACCGGTAATTATAACACAAATGATATCTGTAAGGGGTTAATAAATTATGAAGAATCATGAGAGCTCAGGTCAGAACCATCGTTAAGCAGAGAGATCATGACTCAACTTGTAGGTGTGTCCCCTTTAGAGGATCTTTTTTACAACAGCATTGCTAAGCAATTTTATTGTCTTATCATATATGCTGAGGGTGATGCTATGTTTCAAGCATTTGCAGAAAGTATTATTCGGGGACTAGGTCAGAACTACCGTTCAACAGAAGTACCAGAATAATACCCCAGATATCACTGAGTATAAAGACCTAGTATATCAGAAAAAAGAATCTTTCAAACAAGATTTCAGGGGTTACCTATATATCCAAGTAGTGTTCCCCACGAAATAAGCAAGTAAGATTTAGGTTTATATCCCGAACAAACCTACTAAATGTGCAAAAACCTATCGGCACATCATCAGTGAGACTGTTTAACGCATTTAAACATTCCATTTCCTTAGCATACCGTGACTGTCAAGACGATGTACTATCATTTTCCCTTTTTACACAAGCTCTTTTTCATTTTCTATTGTTTTTGGATTTTGAAAATATCTCATGTTTTTGTATTTTTGTCATTTTTTATTGTTTTTGTATTTTCTGAAATATTACCCTATAACTTCCCCTAAATACCAAAACAGGTAAAAAATCGACAAACCATTGCAGATTGCTTCTCAACATCATCTACAATGTCTCCTTCATCAACGCCAATAATCTCCTCCAACACCGATAAAAGCTTCATACCGTTCAATTTTAACAAATACTGAAAATGTGTTTTATCAAAAGCTTTGGTATGTAAATCAGCTTTTTGATCGTCAGTGTGGATTTTCTCAATTCGTATCAACTTCTTCTCGAAACAATCACGAATGAAGTGATGACGAATCTCAATATGTTTGGTTTTAGCGTGCTGTACTGAATTTTTAGTAATGTTAATCGCTGCCTCATTATCAACAAAGATAGGGGTGTTTAGAAATTGCAAACCGTAGTCGCGCATCTGTTGCTGGATCCACAAGATCTGAGAGAAGCAACTGCTAGCAGATACATACTCCGTTTCACATGTGGATAAAGCCACAGAGGTTTGCTTTTTGCATTGCCATGTGACCAATCGTGATCCAAAGAACTGGCACCCTGCTGTTGTTGATTTAGCATTAACTTTGCAGCATTCGAAATCGGAATCGGAATAACCTTCGAGCGTGAAATCGCCTTCTCTTGGATACCACAACCCCAATGATGGAGTTCCTTTCAGATAGCGTAATATCCTTTTCACAATCACCATATGCGATGCTCTCGGGTTAGATTGATATCTTGCTGCGAGGCAGGTTGGGTACATAATATCGGGTCTTGAAGCTGTCAAATACATCAGCGATCCGATCATGGAACGATACATCGTTTCATCTACCTTCTCTCCGGTGAGATCATGGTTTATCCCATGATTCGTTGCTAATGGGGTGGCTGCTGGAGTAGAACCTGACATCCCGAATTTCTCCAAGATATCATGAACGTACTTCATTTGATAAATGAAAATTCCTTTGGGTAATTGATCAACCTGTAATCCCAAAAAGAATTTCATCTCACCCATCGATGACATTTCGAATTTCTGCTTCATAACTCGTTCAAAATCTTTGCACAAATTTTCATTTGTTGACCCAAAAATGATGTCGTCTACGTAAATTTGAACTATCAGAAGATGTCCGTCGACCTCTTTGGTGAAGAGAGTGGTATCCACTTTTCCACGAATGAAACTGTTGGCTAGTAGGTGTTGAGACAATGTATCATACCAAGCTCTCGGGGCCTGGTGTAAACCATACAACGCTTTGTCTAGCATGTAGACCTTGTCTTTGTGATGTGGATCAGTAAATCCCGGTGGCTGACCGACATATACCTCCTCTTTTACCTTCCCATAGAGAAACGCCGATTTCACATCTAACTGATATACTTTAAAGTTTTTCCAAGACGCAAATGCTAGGAAGATTCTGATCGCTTCTAGTCGAGCAACTGGAGCATATACTTCAGTGAAATCTATACCCTCCTGCTGACAAAAACCCTGGACTATGAGTCGAGCTTTGTTACGAACCACAACTCCTCTATCGTCTCTCTTACATTTGAACACCCACTTGGTGTTTATCTTCCTCTGACCATCAGGCAAATCCACTAACTTCCACACTCCCAGCTTTTCAAATTGGCTTAGTTCCTCCTGCATTGCATTGACCCAAGAATCTTCAGTAAGCGCCTCTTTATAAGTCCTTGGTTCAACCTGCGAGATAAAACAACTCAATGAGAATTCAGTTTGCAAAGGAGCAACTTTTGTATAAAAACATGTAAGCTCTTTATCAAGCTGTCTTCGAGTGCGGACGCCTGTCTGCAATTCTCCAATGATCAACTCCTCTGGATGGTATGAAATAGTTCGTGGCATCACTTCGCCTGGAACATCTACATCGCCTTCCAGATTAGTAACATTCTGATTTGCACCTTGTTCACTGACTAGGTTTGTTTGACTTGAAATCTGAATTTGCTCCCCCTCAGAATCTGAATCACCATGATCAAATACTGGCATGTTCTCAGATTCTTGATTATCATTCTGTGCCGTCTGATTATCTTGAGCAACTTCATCATGTTGGACATCATCATGTTCACCAGCATTGCTTGGACCTGCTTCATCATCATTTAAAGCTTGTCGTGATCTTCTTGAATACTCAGCTGGGAACCTTTCCTGCGATTCTTCATACTGTCGCAAAATATCCAACTCATCAAAGAAATCTTCTTCTTCTTGTTCTTCCATCATGTCAAACGAATCCCACAATTGGTCATAATTAAAACGCCATGAATCACCGGGGTTCTGAGGCGGCATAGTATACCCCTGACACTCAACATTTGGAGCTTCAATAATCCGCTTCAGACTTGGAACGAAGACTCGTTGTAATAGACTTGCATAACCTATGAATATTCCTTCAATATTCTTCGGACCAAACTTTCCAAAAGGCTCTAGAACAGTACATGGTGACCCAAACGGTTCCAGATACTTCAGATTCGGTTTGCGGTTATTGATCAACTCAAAGCATGTTTTGTTGAATTTCTTGACAATGAGAACTCTGTTGAGCGTATAGCATGCGGCTGAAACTACTTCTGCCCAAAAATTTATCGGTAACTTTGAATCAGCAAGCATTGTTCTGGCCGTTTTGATTAGCGTCCTGTTTTTACGTTCTGCAACTCCATTTTGCTGCGGAGTGTACGGAGCACTAAACTCATGCAATATACCTCTTTCATCACAATATTCTTCCATCTTGTTGTTCTTGAATTCAGTACCATTATCACTTCTAATTCTTCTGATACGCCTTTGATACAGATTTTCAATTTTTCTGAACAATGCCATCAAACTGTCAAACGTTTCATCTTTCGACTTCAAGAATGATACCCACAAAAATCTGGAATAATCATCAGTAACCACAAGACAGTAGAGATCCCCTGTAATACTTTTGACGTTTACTAGACCAAACAAATCCATATGTAGTCTCTCTAACGGTCTGGAAACTGAATTAACTTGCTTTTTAGGGTGTGACTTTTTCTTCTGCTTTCCTTTGATGCAGCTAATGCACTCCCCTTCCAGATGAAAACCTTTGATATTAACACCCAGAACTAAATCATTGTGCACCAAGTGATTCATTTTTCTAAGATGTATATGCCCCATCTTTCGGTGCCACAACTTCGATTCTTTCTCTGTTGCTCTAGACACAAAACAATGTCCTTGACCAGTAGTTGTAGTTGCTACACTCATGTCCAATACATACAGATCATTCACTCTAGGTGCCCTCATGATAATCCATTCTTCAGGGATAACAAATCCTGGCTTTAATATCAAACATTCTTTGTCAGTAAAGTGAGTGGTATACATCCTGTCACAAATCTGTGAGATACTCAGCAGATTATTCTCCAGCTCAGCAATGTAGTTAACTCTTTCAAACGTAACAATCCCATTGGACAACGTTCCTTCACCAATAATTCTACCACCTTGATTCCCTGCGAATCCCACATAACCTCCATTGAAATTTCGAACATCGTACAACAATGTGACAACTCGAATTTCCGGCATTCTCTATTCGCATTAATGCACGTTGACTTTGACTGTTTAGTAGTTGACCTGTTTGACTTCGTAACTGTACACTTTGTGATATGATAAAATGTAGTGTACTTGCATGGTTATGTGTAATATGATAGCTTGCATACTGTTTGAAAAACTTAGACTTATAAACCATAAAACAACTCGACGAAACAAGTGAGATTCGCCAAGTTTGACCTCGACGAAACAGGTCAGTTTCGTCAGCAATCTTCTCGACGAAACAGGCTGTTTCGCCGAGCCCAGTTCACCGAAGCCCAGTTCGGGCCCAACACGCTATTTTGAGTTTAAAACGTGAAACAACATCAGTTTTTACATCTGCTATCAAACAACCAAAACCCTAGATCCCCTTTCCCTCCTGTGCGACGGCAGTTGGAGGTTCCCGAAGATATCTTAGCGATCGATTCGTATTTCTCTTATTCCGGTTAGTGTGTGTTCGTTAATCGGTTTAATATTTCTGTAATAGCTCGATTCATGTTGTGTATATACTTGAATTCTGGATTATATAGGAGTATATGGGTATGATGTTCTTGATTGCGATATACATGGTTAATCGGATGCGTAATTCTATGCGAAACTGAATATGATCGAATGCTCGGTTCTGAATGTTGTTAATATGATTTGATTCTGAATTCAAGTTAGCATCTTGATAGGGTTCAATGATATGATTGTTGGATGTTAAATTTATATGTTATACACAAAAACTAGGGTTTATGCTAGACAATGATTCTTGGATGATTGAGTTGTGATGATCCGTTCTGCACATTGACCTTCATATGATTTCTGATACTGATAACGGCTGCTAGCATGATTAGGGTTCTGTGTATATTTGTAACTGCTGCATCTGTTGTCTGCGAAACTGACGTCCGACGAAACAGAACTCTCGGCGAAACAGAATGTGTTTCGCCAAGAGTAGTTGACGAATCAGAAGTTCTGTTTCGCCAGGGGACACCTCGACGAAACAGAATGTGTTTCGTCAATATCTTGTTTCGCCAACTTATGTGTTTCGTCGAGCTGTGCAGTAACTTGATTGGATTCCGTTAAATGTTAACTGGAATATTTAACTGCTGTTAGACGTTAGACATGACTTGTATGATTGTGATTACGTGCTACCTGCTTATACGTGAGCAACTTGAACACCAACTGATTATTCTCTACGTGCGTACTTTAGGACGTGATTGACTTACTTTGAGCACATACTTAGCATACCGAGCAAACTCAGGTGAGTTCACACACTTTCTAAGGCATGGGATTCCCGGTGGTTGGGAATGGGTTAAAGAAATTAAAAGGAACCTACATATTCTCCTTGGGTAGGATATGTACCGCCATCCTCCATGGGTAGGATGCCAATATTAATCCTGCGTATTCTCCTTGGGTAGAATACGTACGTTCGTCCTCCTTGGGTAGGACAACAACCTTAACTATACTTGAACGATCTTCGCAAACATGCCTGGAATGGCCGCGAACTATACTAAAACGATCTTCGCAAACATGCCTGGAATGGCCGCGAACTATACTTTAATCTTCGCAAACATGCCTGGAGGGCCGCGATACAAATATAACTAGTCTACAATACATGGGAAACCCCCACTAATCTTCGCAAACATGCCTGGAGGGCCGCGATGTAATTGATAACGATACATGGGTTACTAATCAAACAAACGATTTATGAAACGAACATTATTACTAAACAACCCACTGTGAACTCGCTCAACTAGTTGTTGACTCTCTGTTACATGCCTTGCAGGACCTTAGGTACATATGGAGCTTGCACAGGAAGGAGCAGGTCGTTGTGGGATACGGATCGTAGACGATATTTGAACTTATAACTTACTTTGGGTTTTCATTATTATGCTTCCGCTACTTAAACAACGTTTGGTTATGAACATCGGTCATGTCATGATGAATTGCATTTTCCTACTTTTACACTTAATTACTATGTTTGACATGATTGATGGCTTGATCCTGGTCATGTCACGCCTCCCAGCGGTGGTACTCCGCGTGTGGATTTTGGGGGTGTGACAGATTGGTATCAGAGCCATTGGTTATAGAGAACTCGGTTTTAATAAAGGGAAAACGATTTTTGTTAAAACCAGACTATAACCAGAACAGTGCTCTCAACGATCCACAACGACGCTTCGCTCCACGTGCAAGGCTCAACATCATAGGTACTACTATTCATGTTACTTTACCTACATGCTAGAACTACATAGAACTTTGCTCGCGGTATGCTTAGAGTACAGAACCTACTATATGTTGTTGCTTGAGAATACTTGTGTGCTCACTCTCTTCGCACTATTCGCGAACCTCTCACCCACATGTTCTCCTTGATGTCAAGATCATGTGTGGACGCGTTAACCTAACTCAAGCCCAGTTGGCGGCTTCGATCACTGAACAAGTCACTGCAGCACTTGCAGCTGCCCAGGCAGGAGGTGTAACCTGCCATCGCCACTTACTCTAGGATTTTTAGATCCTACTCTCGTAACTCAACACTGTGCTCAATTTTGATTACTCTTACGCACACGACAAGTCAACACGCTCAGCCACCTGTATGCATATACACGACTTTTTATGAACTGTCGTCCTACTACTTTCAACGACACTGAAGGAGCTGTTGGACTCCTCCGTTAAGTTCGAGGAACTCGAATCGGACTTCGATTATGCGAATGACCCGAGGCTAGTAAGGTGAAATATGCCACTGATGGTCTCGAAGACACTGCGCAAACTTGGTGGAACGCGCAAGTTTCGATGCTGGGGGCTGGCGGCTGCTAATGCCACCCCTTGGGACGAATTCAAGAAACTAATCAAACTAGAATACTGTAATTATGATAACATCCACAAACTGGAAGTGGAGTTCTTTAACCTGAAGATGACGGGGTCAGAAATAGAGACGTATACGAAGCGATCTAACGAGCTGGCAACTTTGTGCCCTACTATGGTGGAACCTCCCATCAAGCGCACCGAGAGCGGTACCTCAAAGGCTTAGTACCAGAAATTCAAAGTCATGTGATGACTGCTAATCTTGCTACTATTCAAGATGTTACTCATCTTGCTCATCGTCCCACAGACCAGGCAGTGGAACAGAACAAGCTGCCTAGACGTATTGGTGCTACTACTTCAACTACTTTTGCTATCCTCAGTGACAACAAATGAAAGTGGAGTGGAACCTCTGGCAAGGGTTCGACTACGATTCTGTCCCAGGCACAACAGTGAAAGATCGATGACAACCAAAGTCCTAGTCAGCAACCTTTCAGCAGTCAATGGCAGGGTGGATACAGGGGAAACCACCCTAAGTGCAAACGATGTAACTTGCACCACAGCGGGCAGTGCAACCGAAATCATTGTCAATGATGCGACAAGCTTGGTCATGGAGCCAAGGATGGTAGAAACTCACGTTCTGCAAGCCAGAACCAACAACAACAGATACAAGATCTATAGAATCAGCGGCAACGGCAGGGTAACAAGGGATGTTATCAGTGTGGGGCTGAAGGTCACTTCAAGAGACACTGCCCACGGTTGAATCAGAACCAGAATCAGAAACACAACCAAGGAAACGGGGACTAGGGAAGACAACGGGGGTAATAACGACGGCAATGGTGCCAGGGGTCGAGTGTTCGTGATTGGTCAGGGTGATACTAGTAATGACCTCAACGTTGCGATAGTTACGACATCGTCATTGGTATGGATTGGTTATCCCAACAACAAGCAGAGATCCTATGCAAGGAAAAGATCATTCGTATTCCCCGTTCTGGTAAAGAACCTCTCGAAGTTCAAGGCGACAAGAGTGGTGTCGTGAGTGGCATCATACCCTTCTTGAAGGCCCAGAAGTGTTTACGAAAGGGCGGCCACACAGCTGTTTTAGCACTCGTTACTGATACATCGAAGAAAGAGAAAAAGATTGGGGATATTCCAGTGGTCAAATTTCAGATCGAGCTCGCTCCGGGAGCAGCACCCATAGCTCGAGCACCTTATCGCTTAGCTCCAACGGAACTGGAAGAACCGTCTAAGCAACTACAAGAACTCTTGGAAAAGGGTTTCATACGTCCTAACTCTTCGCCTTGGGGAGCTCCAGTGTTATTCGTAAAGAAGAAAGACGGTACGTTCAGGATGTATATAGACTACCGTGAACTCAACAAGGTGACGATCAAGAATCGTTATCCTCTTCCGCACATAGATGATTTATTCGACCAGCTGCAAGGGTCGAGCTACTACTCCAAGATAGACTTAAGGTCAGGATACCATCAGCTGAGAGTCCGGGATGAGGACGTCTCCAAAACAGAATTCAGAACTCGCTACGGCCATTACGAGTTTTTGGTCCTGCCATTCGGGCTAACGGACGCGCCTGCGGTTTTCATGGAATCTTATGAACAGGGTGTGCAAACCTTATCTTGACAAGTTCGTTGTTGTTTTTATTGACGACATCCTGATCTATTCGAAGAGTCAGGAGGAACACGAGCAGCACTTACGACTTATTTTGGAACTCCTTCGAACGGAACAACTGTACGCCAAATTTTCGAAATGCGACTTCTGGCTTCGTGAAGTCCACCTCCTAGGCCATGTGGTAAACAAGGATGGGATTCATGTCGATCCATCCAAGGTAGATACGATCAAGAACTGGCCTGCACCTCGCACACCGACAGAAATATGCCAATTCTTGGGTTTGGCAGGTTATTACAGACGATTCATCAAAGACTTCTCGAAGATTGCTCAGCCGCTTACACTACTGACACAGAAAGGTGTTGCTTACCGTTGGGGTAACACACAGGAAACAGCGTTTCAGCACTTAAAGGATAGACTTTGTAGCGCACCTATCCTCTCATTGCCTGAAGGCACGGACGATTTTATAGTTTACTGCGACGCATCCATCCAAGGTCTTGGATGTGTGTTGATGCAACGGGATAAAGTCATTGCTTATGCTTCGCGCCAACTTAAGATTCACGAACGGAATTACACTACTCATGATTTAGAGCTGGGAGCCGTTGTTTTTGCGCTCAAGATATGGCGACATTACCTGTATGGCACTAAGTGCACCATCTACACCGATCACAGAAGTCTCGAACATATTTTCAAGCAGAAAGAGTTGAACATGCGACAACGTAGATGGGTCGAGCTGCTGAACGATTATGAGTGTGCCATAAAGTACCATCCGGGCAAAGCCAATGTGGTGGCCGACGCCCTCAATCGAAAGGATACTACACCTAGGCGTGTACGAGCGTTGCAACTCACCATTCAGTCTAGTCTTCCTTCACAAATACGAGATGCTCAGATAGAAGCATTGAAACCAGAAAACGTTAGGGTTGAAGCCCTACGCGACTCAAGGCAAAGATTAGAACAAAAGGCAGACGGAGCCTCCTATGTAACAGGACGCATCTGGGTCCCACTCTATGGCAACTTACGCGAGCTTGTAATGGATGAAACTCATAAGTCTTGCTACTCGGTACATCCAGGTTCGGATAAAAGGTACCACGATATCAAAACTACATACTGGTGGCCTAGCATGAAGGCCCACATAGCCACATACGTTAGCAAATGCTTGACTTGTGCGAGAGTCAAGGCAGAATATCTGAAACCGTCAGGACCACTTCAACAACCTGAGATACCACAATGGAAATGGGAACAAATTTCCATGGATTTTGTTACAGGCTTACCTAGATCTCAACACGGAAATGATACTATTTGGGTGATCGTGGATCGACTCACAAAGTCTGCTCACTTCCTGGCTATTAAGGAAACAGACAAGTTCTCTACCCTAGCAGACATCTACTTAAAAGAAATGGTTTCAAGGCACGGGGTGCCAACCTCTATCATCTCTGATCGTGATGCACGCTTTACTTCAGAACTGTGGCAAGCAATGCACAAATCTTTTGGCTCTCGATTAGACATGAGCACAGCTTATCATCCTCAGACGGATGGGCAGTCTGAGCGTACTATTCAAACTCTAGAAGACATGCTTCGGGCGTGCGTAATTGAATTTGGCAATGGTTGGGAAAAACATCTGCCACTTGTGGAATTTTCTTACAACGACAGCTACCACACCAGCATTTAAGCTGCACCATTCGAGGCACTGTACGGGCGTAAGTGCCAGTCACCTCTCTGTTGGGCAGAGGTGGGAGAAAGTCAAATCACAGGTCCAGAAATGGTAGTTGATACTACAGAAAAGATTGCACAAATACGACAACGCATGGCGGCAGCACGCGACCGTCAGAAAGCACACGCCGATAAAGACAGGAAACTACTCGAATTCCAAGTTGGGGATCGAGCACTACTCAAAGTTTCACCCTGGAAGGGTGTGGTTCGTTTTGGCAAACACGGTAAACTAAACCCACGATACGTTGGACCATTTGAAGTCATTGAGAAAATAGGCAAAGTGGCCTACAGACTGAACTTACCAGCTGAACTCAGTGCAGTTCACAATATCTTTCACGTGTCGAATCTGAAGAAGTGTATGTCAGATGAGACCCACATAGTTCCCTTAAAGGAACTCACTATCGACGAGCGGTTGCACTTCGTCGAGGAACCTGTTGAAATCACGGACCGGGATGTTAAGGTCCTCAAGAACACGAGAATCCCTCTTGTACGAGTTCGTTGGAACTCCCGTCGTGGCCCAGAGTATACCTGGGAACGAGAAGATCAAATGGAACTCAAATATCCCCAGTTATTCGGAACCAATGCAACTACTACTGAGGCTGAAGCTACTATTGCAGAATTTCGGGACGAAATTCCAAATCAACGGGGGGGGATAATGTGACACCCCAGGAAAACCAGTAATCTTCGCATACATGCTCGGGGAGCCGCGATACGAAACAGGTAAACAACGTCACACTATTAGCTTCCTCAGTAACTGCATGCTAAATTTCGGGACGAAATTTCTTTCAAGTTGGGGATAATGTGACAACTCGAATTTCCGGCATTCTCTATTCGCATTAATGCACGTTGACTTTGACTGTTTAGTAGTTGACCTGTTTGACTTCGTAACTGTACACTTTGTGATATGATAAAATGTAGTGTACTTGCATGGTTATGTGTAATATGATAGCTTGCATACTGTTTGAAAAACTTAGACTTATAAACCATAAAACAACTCGACGAAACAAGTGAGATTCGCCAAGTTTGACCTCGACGAAACAGGTCAGTTTCGTCAGCAATCTTCTCGATGAAACAGGCTGTTTCGCCGAGCCCAGTTCACCGAAGCCCAGTTCGGGCCCAACACGCTATTTTGAGTTTAAAACGTGAAACAACATCAGTTTTTACATCTGCTATCAAACAACCAAAACCCTAGAGCCCCTTTCCCTCCTGTGCGACGGCAGTTGGAGGTTCCCGAAGATATCTTAGCGATCGATTCGTATTTCTCTTATTCCGGTTAGTGTGTGTTCGTTAATCGGTTTAATATTTCTGTAATAGCTCGATTCATGTTGTGTATATACTTGAATTCTGGATTATATAGGAGTATATGGGTATGATGTTCTTGATTGCGATATACATGGTTAATCGGATGCGTAATTCTATGCGAAACTGAATATGATCGAATGCTCGGTTCTGAATGTTGTTAATATGATTTGATTCTGAATTCAAGTTAGCATCTTGATAGGGTTCAATGATATGATTGTTGGATGTTAAATTTATATGTTATACACAAAAACTAGGGTTTATGCTAGACAATGATTCTTGGATGATTGAGTTGTGATGATCCGTTCTGCACATTGACCTTCATATGATTTCTGATACTGATAACGGCTGCTAGCATGATTAGGGTTCTGTGTATATTTGTAACTGCTGCATCTGTTGTCTGCGAAACTGACGTCCGACGAAACAGAACTCTCGGCGAAACAGAATGTGTTTCGCCAAGAGTAGTCGACGAATCAGAAGTTCTGTTTCGCCAGGGGACACCTCGACGAAACAGAATGTGTTTCGTCAATATCTTGTTTCGCCAACTTATGTGTTTCGTCGAGCTGTGCAGTAACTTGATTGGATTCCGTTAAATGTTAACTGGAATATTTAACTGCTGTTAGACGTTAGACATGACTTGTATGATTGTGATTACGTGCTACCTGCTTATACGTGAGCAACTTGAACACCAACTGATTATTCTCTACGTGCGTACTTTAGGACGTGATTGACTTACTTTGAGCACATACTTAGCATACCGAGCAAACTCAGGTGAGTTCACACACTTTCTAAGGCATGGGATTCCCGGTGGTTGGGAATGGGTTAAAGAAATTAAAAGGAACCTACATATTCTCCTTGGGTAGGATATGTACCGCCATCCTCCATGGGTAGGATGCCAATATTAATCCTGCGTATTCTCCTTGGGTAGAATACGTACGTTCGTCCTCCTTGGGTAGGACAACAACCTTAACTATACTTGAACGATCTTCGCAAACATGCCTGGAATGGCCGCGAACTATACTAAAACGATCTTCGCAAACATGCCTGGAATGGCCGCGAACTATACTTTAATCTTCGCAAACATGCCTGGAGGGCCGCGATACAAATATAACTAGTCTACAATACATGGGAAACCCCCACTAATCTTCGCAAACATGCCTGGAGGGCCGCGATGTAATTGATAACGATACATGGGTTACTAATCAAACAAACGATTTATGAAACGAACATTATTACTAAACAACCCACTGTGAACTCGCTCAACTAGTTGTTGACTCTCTGTTACATGCCTTGCAGGACCTTAGGTACATATGGAGCTTGCACAGGAAGGAGCAGGTCGTTGTGGGATACGGATCGTAGACGATATTTGAACTTATAACTTACTTTGGGTTTTCATTATTATGTTTCCGCTACTTAAACAACGTTTGGTTATGAACATCGGTCATGTCATGATGAATTGCATTTTCCTACTTTTACACTTAATTACTATGTTTGACATGATTGATGGCTTGATCCTGGTCATGTCACGCCTCCCAGCGGTGGTACTCCGCGTGTGGATTTTGGGGGTGTGACAAACAATGCAGTCTTTCATGTCATATGTCGAGACGCTCCACTATCCATAATCCATCGTGAAATAACTCTCGGAAGTTCCTGCACATATCACAAACAATTCAATAAAGATGCCGATTCATGCTTCACAATTACCAACTTGGAAGCTCCGGCAAGTCAAAACTTGATTAGCTGAAATAAGCTGCCCAAGCCTCATCAGACTCAGGTAACTTAATCTCATCAATACACTTTACAACCGATTTAAGAAGTGGAAAATTTTTATCATTTACTTCCAATTTGTTATCAACAACCTCTTTTATGTCAATTTTAATCTCATTTTCCAATGAACCATTCTTTTTCACAAAATTTTCATAAGAAATTGGAATGTTTTCTTTCTCAGAAACCTTTGGATTTGAAGAACTTGGTTTCTTTTCAACCACTTTTGGCTTCCATGCTTGTTGAGGTGATGCAACCCGTTTGTAAAACTTTTCTTTTTTAGTTACCACATTCTTAACAGGTTCAATTTTGACTTTGATATTGTTGTTTTTCAAAATCTTTTTCTCAACAACCATTGGAGCTTTGCCTTTAGCATCATCCTTCTTCTGTCGGTTCTCAACAACTTCAGTCTTAGGCTTGAAATTGGTGCAATTTCTTGCAATGTGACCAACTTTGTTGCATCTAAAACATGTACGAGTATCAACTACTCGACTTGTGCCTTCAGACTGAGGTTGTGAGGCCCTCTTCTCAAAGAACTCTTCATTTGATTTTGAAAAGATTTCATTTTCCTCATCAGAAAGTGAACTTGAACCGTTCACAAACACCTTCTTTTCAGCAAACTTCTTGTTTTGAACATTTCTCTTTTGATAACTCTTACCACCCTGATAACCACCCGACCAATTATTTCGATTGTTGTTATAAAAACGTGGTGGAACAACAGGCTTTTTGTAGTAAGCTTTATCTTTCTCAAAATTCATTTGCCTTTTTGTTTGTTTTAAACTCTTAACTTCAGACAACTCAATTTCAACCATTTTGAACACATTTGTCAATTTTGAAACATTTACATTCTCAAGAGGAAACTCAGAATCCGAATACAACTTATCAGATCCATCCATCTTGTACATCACAAGACCCGGTTTATCACCTAAGTTGTTTTTGGACTTTTGTTTCGGAATGTATTTGTTCAAGAAACATTCATCATCTTCAGCTGAATCAGACATCAAAACACTTTCAGCTGTGCTTTTAACAATCTCAGTTTGAACACTATCATCAGATGATGATGAAGAAAATGTCACATCAATTGAATCAGGAAGTTTCACTTCATTTTCTTCCTCAAGATTAACCAACCCAGATTGCTTTTTCGAATAATTGTCTAGAACTGGTGGTGGAACTTGATGAAACCCAACCCCAGTTCCATCACAGTAAACATCTTCGCCTGCTTTGTCTTTCCCAATGGGTTTGGGAATAATGTGTTGCAAGACAAAGCTTGCGGAGTTGTAACTCTTAAGCTTCAACTGGATTCGCTCATTTTCAATTTCAGCTTCTTGAACTTTAAGTTTCAATTTAGCGATTTCATCCAGTTGTTGATTGATTAATTCCTCTTTAATCCTCAAAACACATTGCAATTGGCAATTTTCTTTGTATGTTTTACCATTTCTATCATCATTATCTTTAACCGTGCTTTTAAGCTTTTCAAAATTTTCAGTTATCTGACGATTTTCACGAACTAACTTTTCATTTTCTTTCCTAACCTTTTCCTGATCAATTTTATCAGTTTCAATTTTGTTAGTTAATTCTTTTAATCATTCAGTTGAAGCTTTCACCATTTTGTCACGATCAAGAATTTGATCCTCAACACTTCTGACTTTAGCAGTCAGATCCTCAATCTTCTTACCTTTGAGATAAGTGTTTTTACTACAAACCTTGCATTTGAGATAAGTGCGTCTTCTTTAACTCCAACTCGAGACTTTCTAGTCTCTCAATCAGCAAATCTACTGTCAACACTTCAGGCGGCTTGATAGTATTCTTTAACATCAATTCATAATATTGCCAATCCATATCATCTGGCAACGAATCGAACAATTTGTCAACTAGCTCATCTTGAGTATAGGAAATTCCATGTCTTGCCAGTTCTAGCTTCAAGTGCCCAAACCTCTCAATCATTTTACAAACTGATTCATTCTTTAAACACCCAAACAAATCAAACTCTTTCCTAAGTAGTTTCTTTTTGTTTTTCACAATTTATGTGCTTCCTAAACATTTGGTTTCTAACTTTTTCCAGAGATCTTTAGCACTAGAGTATTCGATCAAAGATATTATATCTTCTCGAACAGATTGAAACAGCAACGCAATAAATTTTTGCTCAGCAACAAAAAATTCTATCTCTTCAGGTGTTGTCAAGCTTTCACCTTTTTTGCCTCCATCATCGTAACCATTTTTTAGACTCTTCCAGCTAGGAAAAGCAAAAGCCATCAACCAATCCTCAAATTTCTTTGCCCACCGACTGTATTCTTCTATAGCCATCAACTTCGGAGGTTTGTTATAAGTTCCGAATGCACTTTCTACTTCCAAAGCATCTGATAACTTTTTCTTTGTATTCGTGTTCTCATTGGTGTTGCTAGGAGAAGCATCATCTCCAGAATTTCCAAAAAATGCAAAGACATCATAAAACGGATTGAAATCATCCATCTTGCACGTACCTGAAAAAATCAGCAAACACTTTAGAAATTTCTTTTTAATTTTTTTTAAAAATCAGCAAGTTCAAGCGAACACACTTGAAGCGAACTCAGTTTTTTAAAGCAAAATAGCTTTTTCAAGCGAACTAGTAATACAAGTTCAAGCGAATTAACTGAATTCTTTCAAGCGAACAAACTGATTTCTTTCAAGCGAACACAATAGGTTCGTTCAAGCGAACAGTATCTTTCAAGCGAATGACGTCATCAGTTCTCGAACAGTTTCAAGCGATCAGATGTTGTTTTATCAATTTTAAGTCGTATTTTAGTTTGAAACTTTCAAGGATTAGTTAACTATGTATTTCTCTTGATATATATCAGTTTCAGGCCATTTCAACCATGAATTAATGTTCAAATCAGAAAAGAAAGGAGTAGAAGTAAGAAAATCTGGTAGTATCAAGCTGTAATGGTATGAACTCCTTGTCCTGAGCTCTGATACCACTTGTTGGACCGTGTTTGAGACCCTACACGTCACTTAAGGCAGTTCATCTTCATATACAAAGGCGGAATCAATGTATACAAAGTCACAACAACTTGTTTCCTTTTAATATCTTCTCTATTACTGATTTCCGAGACTTTACAATGATTTCAAATGAAATTTTGGCAGCACCTCGTCTCACATACAATGACCATGTCCGCTTCAAATGATCACACATACCACCTATATATAGTGTTGGCCTGTTCGCTTGAATGTGCACATGATTGTTCAAGCGAACATACTTGAATCAGTTTCAAGCGAACTAGCAAGATAGTTGGTTTCAAGCGAACAAGAAACAGTTGGTTTCGCTTGAACATGACATAATGTCATTTCAAGCGAACTACCCTATATTAACATATCAAACCCTAAATCTAACCATCTAGACCTAAGACTTGATAAAGACATAGTCAGCAGACATTAGTGCACCAACAAAATTTGTACACTTCTTGTTTATATCGGTCCACTTGCCAGATATTGAATCCATTGGCCGGTATTCGTCTCCCCTACCCATGAGCCCGAAAAAAGGTTCTCGGATTCGGTTCCAAAAGATGACTTTACTTTGGTTGTTTGCTAAAAAAATAAACAAATAATGAATACAAAAAAAATTATACAAAAAACTAATACAAAAATATTACCTATTTGGGGGTCTTCCGACACGTCGATCCAAGATCGGGTTAAGACGTACTCCTCTTCATCATCCCACGGTTGCATGTTTTTTTCGTTCGGGTTTCGGTTTTCTTTTTATGTGGGCGTTTTGTTTTTTCTTTTTGCTTCTCCTCTACTTCCTCGACTTCCGGTTGTGTATCCGGAACGATCTCGGGCTCGCGTAGTGGTTAGCCGAATGCTTGTGCCGATCCAAATTCTTGAAATGACCCCATTCCGTCCGTTTTTTTGATTTGGGATCCAACCGAATAGATTTGGATCCCATGAGAGTGGTTGGTTCAATAGGTTCATGAACCCGGTTTGATGTTGATTAAAATCGACAAAACTGGATCCGAAAGGGGTGGGTCGAGTGGGAACCGGAGAAAGGGACGACTAGGATTGCTACTTTGGTTCAGGTCCGCACTCGAATGCGAGGGAATAAACCGAGGTTGAAGGGATGCACTGTATAAAAATTCTAAATTTTTATAAAAAAAGGTAAATATAAGAGGGATTGAGAGTGTGTTGAGTGTGATGAATTTAAAAAAAAAAATAGGAGAGATGGGGAACATTTATAGATATTAAAAATGAATTAACTTTTTTTTATTTTATTTTTTGACCGTTGTCAACGATCCATTTTTGAAAACCAATCCCAATCACGCGTTATAGTATCGCGGCTCTAAGAATTTTCACCCCCATAGCGCCCCCAGTAGTGGTGTTGGGCGGCGCTATAGGGCACCATGCCCCTTTCTCCTTTGATATACAGCCCCATTACACAAGACCTAAAGAAAAGAAAAGGTGTAAACATAAAGGTTGAAAAGTTACAGGGTTAAAAACAAAAGAAAATTAAATAGTGTTTTTGTGAGAGGAAATATATTTATGAATTAATACATAGTTATTAGTAGGACCAAAACCATCATTCCTGAAAAGAAATAATCAAAGCTACGACTACCATTCATGAAATTAACACTTAAATATTATTATTTGTCATTACTTAACAAATAATAATAAGTAAGCATTTTTTTTCTAAAATTTAATTATAACAAACCTATTGCAAACCAAGGACTATATTCAAACAACTTTAACCTACATATTTCCAATATCAAACTTAAAGCTTTATATAATTTTATCAAAATCAAGTGCTTTATAATTTAATCAAAATCAAGGACTAACTAAACAATCATAGAACTCTAATATTTTACTAAAGGGATAAACTAGGAACCTAAATAACAAGAAAAATTACATAAAGATAAATATAAATATTTAATATAGTTAAATGTCATTTTAGTCCCTGTGGTTTGGGTCATTTTGCCAGTTTAGTCCAAAGGTTTCATTTTTCACATGTGGGTTCAAAAAGGTTTCACCTTTGCCATTCTAGTCCACAGAGTTAATTACATCCATTTTTTCTGTTAACGAAAAGACCAATTCGGTCATCACTCCATCAACCTATCAAGTACCAAGAGACACTGAAAGACAATAGTTGGGTAGAAGCCATGCAAGAAGAGCTCCAACAGTTCAAAAGACAACAAGTATGGGAACTTGTACCACTGTCAGGGGATGTAGGTCCAATTGGCACAAAGTGGGTTTTCAAGAACAAAACTGATGAAAGGGGCATTGCTATCAAGAACAAAGCCAGGCTTGTGGTTCAAGGTTATAGACAAGAAGAGGGCATAGACTATGATGAGACATTTGCTCCTGTAGCAAGACTTGAAGCCATCAGATTGTTCTTAGCCTTTGCTGTCAACCACAACATCAAGGTGTATCAAATGGATATAAAGTGTGCTATCCTATATGGCAAAATACAGGAAGAGGTATATGTCTGCCAACCTCCTGGTTTTGAAGATCCTTTTTATCCTGATCATGTCTCCAAGCACAATAAAGCTTTGTATGGCTTAAAATAAGCACCAAGGGCTTGATATGAAACTCTTTCCACTTTTCTAATCTCCATCGGATTTACAAGAGGTAAAATTGATAAAACATTGTTTTTTTTAAATGGAGAGGAAAAGATCTAATGATTGTCCAAACTTATGTTGATGACATCATTTTTGGAAGCACATGTACCTCCATGTGTGAAGAGTTTAGGAGACTCATGACAGTAGAGTTTGAGATGAGTGCCATGGGTGAACTCCAATGCTTTCTTGGTCTCCAAGTTAAGCAATTGCAAAATGGAACTTTCATTCATCAAAGCAAATATGTAAAAGATCTTTTAAACAAATTTGACATGAATGATTGCAAACCATGTAGTACTCCTATGGCAACCACAAAGCTAGTCATGTCTGATGAAAAAGATGACTTGGTTGATCAAACACTGTACAGAAGCATGATTGAGTCTTTATTGTACCTAACTGCATCAAGGCCGGGCATCATGTTTGCAACATGTGTCTGTGCCAGATCCCAGTCAGCACCTAGAAAGTCTAATATCATTGCTGTGAAAAGAATATTCAGATACATAAATGGTGCTCCCACACTTGGTATCCGGTATCCTGCTAATGGGAATGTCAAGCTTTCAGGTTATTCAGACAGTGATTTTGCTGGATGCAACACTACAAGGAAGTCTACATCAGGAGGGTGTCAATTCCTAGGCAATTGCTTGGTGTCTTGGCAAAGCAAAAAGCAAGCAACTGTTTCCACATCCACTGCTGAAGCTGAATATATTGCTGCTACAAGCTGCACAACCCAACTGTTGTGGCTTCAAAACCAGTTACTGGATTTTGGTATAACTGCTCTAAAGACCTCTCATGTTAGATAGTCAAGCAGTTGAAAATATCATCAAAAATCCAGTATCCCATTTAACCACCAAGCACATTGACATCAGACATCACTTTGTGAGGGATTGCTATGAAAAATGTTTGATTTCTCTGCATCATGTTCCAACTAAAGATCAACTGGCAGATGTGCTAACAAAGGCATTAGACACATCTACCTTTGAAAGTTTGATCTCTAGGATTGGCATACTTAACTTAGATTAGAAGGCAAAAACTTATTTTCCTTGAATAAAAAGCATTAAAATGTTTTCAGAAAATAAAAAAATTATCCTTAAAAATAGTTTAAAATGAAAATTTTTCATAAATCCTTAAAAGTCTGTCCATATCCACTGATTGTTTTAAACCTCTGATTGGTTGAAAATTCACCCACTGCTGAAAGACAACCTCTGATTGGTTTTAACCTCTGATGTCTATCCACTATTAGACTAAAATCAGCCACTGTTTTCATATACACTGTTCCCAACCACTGTTGTTGCCCAACAGTGGTTTCCAAACAACTGTCATCCACTTTTTCATTAGAGGTTGCCACGTGGGCAGATGTTAACCGTCCGATCTTTGAAACCGCTGCCACACCAGCATTCACTTTTTCCCTTTTATAAAACCTTGTTTAATCCCCAAACATAACTTTTACTTGTCGTATCGAATTCAAAAATTCTCCAAAACGGTTTGCATCTTCTTCTTTTTAACCTCTCACAATTTCTAATTCCGATCATGGCTCTAATCATCAAACACCCTCATAACTACCTTTCCACCTTCGAGAAAACCGATAAAAACACTGACTTTCGCTCAATAATTGACATTCTGTCATCCTCAAAATACAAAACACTTCTTACTGGTGATGCACCAATTTACCAAAACACACTCTATGATTTTTTGGGCAAATGCCACCATTGAAGAACAAGGCAATGAGCCATTTGGTATAACTTTAAAATTCAGAGGTGTATTGGTTGCCATAACCTCCACTACCATATCCGAAACATTTCAGATCAACGACTTGGCAGGTAAAACTTCTTTCCTAAAAAATGAGTTTCAAACAGACTTGATTGAAAGGGGTTATGATGGACAGTTGAATAAAGCTACCATGTATAAACCAAATTTTCCACCACCAATGAAATTCCTATTCCATACCCTTTTACCATGTCTCTCAAATAAAACCACTACTTTCAATGAAATACCTCTGAAATTTCAGTACTTGGGGTATGCAATTTTGACAAAAACTGATTTTAACTACTCCCAAGCACTGTTTACTGACTTGGTTAATAATTGGAAAAACATCAAAAATGGGAAGAATGCTGCCTTTCTCATGTTTCCAAGATTTTTAAGCTATTACCTGCAAAAACATGTTCCACAAAAAGCTTTTGAGCAAGGTACAACTTTTAAAATGAATAGTCTACCATCTGAAACTTTTACTCGCCTCATGGCCAAAGAGTCAAATATTTCCAAAACACAAGCAAAGAGGAATGAGCAAATTTTAGATGAGTCCACATCTTCTCCTCAAACCTCTGTTGCTGAGCCCACTGCTCTTGGTGTTCACAACACTATAACCACTGCTGTGAAACCCCCACCAACAAAACCCAAAAAGGCCAAATCTAAACCCAAAAAGCCCACCAAACCCACTAAAATGGGTCCTCTGGAAGATGAGATCCCAGAGGTTAACCCTGTGACAACACAAATGTCACTAGAAACCACTGTTGCTACTTCCTCACAACAAGTGGAAAGATCCCTGTAAACCAAACTCCTCATGATTCCTCACAAAAGGAACATGTTGTATTCACATGGACACCACAATATGATGCCATACTCTCATTTGAGAGTATGCTTAAAATCCCTTCTCCTGGGCCAATGTCTCTTTCAACACCACTCCCTTCATCTCCTTTTCCACCAACCATTGTACCACTGTTTGAGGCTATTGACATTCAGACTCAAAACAGCCCCTCTCACCAGCACATTACTGAGAGTATAACTTCAACAATAGCTGTGTCTGAACCTGTTCAATTAGCTAACCCATAAACAGTTGAGGAGGTTACACCACTTGAATTTCACGAAATTCTTGTTGGTAGTTCAAGTGGAGCAGCTACTACAAATGTTGAATCCACTAATTGACATTTGGACATTAGTTTCATCTCTAAGACTCCCTTGAAGGCAACCACTGCTATGGCTACTAAGGTAACCGTTGATGTAGAGGGAAGTCCCTAGAACCAAGACAAAAGGGCATCTGCTACTGATGATTTGGAGTCTACTCCTATCACCAAGGCAGATACAACCACCTCTGGTGGGAATTCAGATGATCCTATTAAGTTAGGTGAGGAATTAAAATACAAAGAATTGACGGAGAGAATGACCTCCTTTGAAAACACTGTTGGCGAAATGAAAGATATGTTGAAACAAGTGTTGGAGGCTTCCAAAAGTCAGCCTAGTCATCAGCAAACCACCCAAGAGCTATGGAATTCAGTGTAACCTATACTTGCTGCTCAAAGGGAATTGGCTGAAATTCAACATAACTCACACATGGAACTAAACAGAGTTATGGTGGATGCTAGGTACAGAGATACTCAGGCATATATAAGGGGTATCAAAGAATCCCTTGTAAAACTCACTGGCACCTCCCCTGCACCTATTTTTTAAAAAGACGATCAAGATGATGTCAAAAAGGGGGAGAAAGATTCTATAAGAAAAATTGATGTTGACCCCAAAGCCAAACTAAAAGGTCAGCCAAAACAAAAGCCAGAGTCTGCCAAAGATACTTCTGCAAAATCCTCTTAAAAATTTGATGTTGTAAAGAAAAAGGGAGTTGATAAGACCCTTAATAAACAAACAGAAGAAGAGATTTTGGCAAAGAAGAAGAGAAAAGATAAAGCAAAAAGCAAGGCAGATGTTTGGAAAAAGGAACAGGAGGATAAGATGAAAAGAGAAAACCAAACACAAAATATTGGTACTTCTAATAGAAGAAAATCTTTTAGAAACAACAGACCACCAATTGCTACATTCCCCAAAATCGCTGCTGCTTCTAAAAAGCCTCAATCCACTGCTGCATCCAAACCCAAACCATCACCTCGAAAACCTCCACAAAAGAAGCAGAAAACAACTTCATCACCACCACCATCTTCCACAAAACCAACAAATGTTGATGCTACAAAAGCATCTGCAGATGTTAGAGCATCAGTTGTTGAAACACCAGTGGTTTCACCAGCTGTTAGCCAAACCATTGCCTCCATTCATTTTGATCCTCCACCACCAACACCCCAAAGATTCCCTTCACAATCAACCATCTCACCAAAACCACCTTCTCCATTAAAAACTCCTCCTCCAAAATTTGCCTATGCAAGAAAAAGGAAGTTTGCTGTGCTTGAAGAAGAAAAAGTAATTCCATCACCAATTCCTTTATCATCTGCTCTTGCACAAATCATTCCACCCTCATTATCTCCATAAACAAACCCACTTGATCATCCACCCACTGGGTACATGCCACGTGTCATTCCACTGGCAACTCAATATCCTCTGGAACTGCTTGTAGTCCAAGATGAAATGATAAAATTTTACAAGATAGAGGATTGATCTAAAAGAACCTTCCCATCTCAATTTGGCTTCAGAACCCCTCAGAATCTGGATGAATACTAAAGTTGAAAGGCAAACAAGCAGAGCATATTGCCAAAGAAGAGAGTAAAGGGTCAGGGGATAGGAGATACCAAGGTCTGATGCAAAATGGGCTTAGCAAAGTCAGGAAACTTGAAGACTTTGCTAGAGACCTCAGTAAATCCATGTCAGAGTTGCCACTAAATGCTGGTCTTCAAGAGGAATTGAGGGTTAACTATCTAGATCTCATCATGAAAACCAAGCCCTATAAAGCTAACAAGTCTCAATACAAATATTGGTCTCTAGATGCTCTTAAGGAAGAAATTAACAGAATTGAAATGATGAACAAAGATCTATAAATGAAGAAATCTGCACCCAACTGGAATAAATTTAAGAAGGTTGATACAGATGATGCATTGAGGTACAAAAGAAAAAGAGCAGAGCTTGTTGCTGCGGGATATGGGCCTGCTAGATCAATTGCTAGATGGTATAAGCAGAATGTTGATGAGACATATAGAAGACTGGAAGAGCTGAGAAAGAAAGACCCAAAGGTTCCTCAGAAGCCAGTGTATACTGAAACCACTATTCATAGGTCTCAACAGACCCATGCCCCTAACAAGTTGTTCTCATCATCCGCTTTACCCATTAGTGCCTTAAATCAATTAAAAAGGCAAAAGCATATTGATGAGGAAGATGAGAAGAGGTATGCAGAACATAGAAAAGAGGCTATCAGAAACCAACTGTAATTTGGAGTGGATGATGCTGCTAACCAACTTGCTACTCAAATAACTGAAACAATCAAACAATTGGCAAGCAGACCTCAATCCCCAAACTCATCTCAAATAAATCTTATCCCTAGAAAGCCATCAGATCCAAAAATACTAAAGTGGAAGTCTGATAAAGACACCCACATATTAACTCTGCTCAGATATTATGGTAATGTTGAAAAGCTGTCAAGGAAGGATGCATATGGTCTGAATGCAGGTGACCTTCAAGATTTATTGAACCTTCAACTGATTAGAGATGAAGAAGACACAGATTCCTTGGACTTTGAACTTCAATTCAAAGGGCAAATCAGGGAACTTTTGATGAGGAAATAAAGATCAGAGAATAATGAAGGGTTTTGGCATCATCTGTTCTAGGGGGAGATTTTTGGCTTATGTGATCCTTCCCGAAGAACAGATGATACCAAACCAAAACCTATCTGCAACAACTGATCCTCAATGACAGTGTTTTGATCTTTATTTCCCTCCAATGGTAGTGGTATCCAAAATCTAATGATTTCTAAAGTCCGCTGATCTCTAAATTCTGTTATATATAAAGGTCAGCTGAAGTACAAAGTCTGTTGAAGACCAATCGTCTGCTGAAGTCAAAGAACTGCAGGAAGTCAAAGGCTTGATCAACCTTTATGGAAAGCACTGCTTAAGCTTCATCAGTGGTTGAGCCCATCAGCGAATTGCATCATCAGTAGCTTGTTAACCAGTGTTTATTGTAACAGTGTTTGTAATTAGCAGTGTTTAAAGTTTGTTAATATTGTTAGCTGTCACTGTCTAGGTGACGTCAGCCAAGATGTCACAGTGATTAGGATCGTACTATAAATAGACAGTGCCTGTACTGTTCTATTAGCTCTTTTCACACACTTGCATTTTGTACAAACTAGCACTTATGAGCTCTGGCTGAGGGGGGAGATAGTGTTCATGCATGCATAGTCGTATCATCGTATAAAACAATCTTTTGATTAAAAACATATATGATGAAAGTTGTTCTTCCATTGTTTGTGTTATAAAGTTTTTCTTCATTTCCGCTGCAAATTATTCATCTGTTTATCTTCTTCCATTAATCATTTCTTAAAAACAACAAAAACAATCAAACTCAGATCCTAACAGTATACGAAACAATTACAACAAAAACATGAAACAAATACAACAACAATACTAAATTTCTAAAATGAATTTCTAGCCAATCCTACTAGACTTCATCGTCATCAATTCCTGCAACACGTTTCAAAGTATAGTTCAAAACAAAATATATTGGTGAGACCGTTATGATTAACTAAACATGACCACAAGAATACGGGCTGTGCGTTACTCCTATAGCGCTATACATGTTAAGAGAGGTTTGTACAACGTTAATGACAAATATAAAGCATAAGAATAGTCTAGCATACACGAATTCAAGCATAAACTGTCAAGCATGTATGAAGGATTGATTGTTTGTGTTTAAGCGTAAAGTATGTGTGTTTGAGTGAGTTTGATAGCATGAAACATATGCACCCAAAGTGTAAAAAGTAAAAAGGGTGTCGAGTATACTCACAGTTTTGCAAGCCTTTGCTTTTTTAAATACGCGAGTTGTGATGGTGAGAGTTGGAAAATGAGGTTACCCTACAATGGGTAAACGGGGGTGTGTGAGTTATTTGGATTTGGACGAAGGATTCAAATTGGCATTAAAGTATAGAAAGTAAATATAAAAACATGAAAGTATATCTCGTCTGAACACCCGTTCTGACACTATGTTCTGTGTGATTTCATGGGTCCTAATTTTGCCCATTAGAATCAGAAACGAGAAGTGTAGAACTGAGGATGAAAGCATTCTAATATTCATGACACTGTTCGTGCAGACAGAAGGTCCTTTAGTGCGAAAGGGTACCAGTTCGTGCGAACAGAAGGTCCTTTCGTGCGAAGGGGCTAGTTCGTGCGAACAGAAGGTCCTTTCGTGCGAAGAAGGCCAGTTCGTGCGACAGAAAGTCCTTTAAAACACTAAACCATAAACTGGTTAATATCATGAATTCGGCTAAGTTATTTATATGCTATATATTATATTATTTAATTTTATCAGTCAAGTATTGTCACAGATTTCATGGAATGGAGGTATGAACGCCTTATTGTATGATTCACCAAAGCTCAAAGTTTATTAACATAGTTGATAAACCCGATTGGTCATGAATAAGAATAACATAAATAAATAAATAAACCAAGCAGTCAAATAAGGACAACCCGGGCATGTCATTCCCAACATGGCAAGTGTTGGAGGCGAGGCGGGGTTAACTTACTTTGATTCTAGGAAACCGCTTGGGTGTTCATTTATAAGGTAAGCAAGTGAGGTAGCGGAACTAGTTTGGAAAGCTAGAGCTCCCACTGTTCACACTTCTACCAAAATACAGGTTCATCCATAGTGAGGATGGTGAATCCTGAATGGTTTCAACACTTGGAATTATGTATGAACGAAGATAACAGAAAGTCAGTTCGTGCGAATGGACTCAGTCACACGAATGAAGTCAGTCCGTGCGAAGAGACTGCTTTGTGCGAAAGGGTTCTGTTTCATACGAACAGTCTCGTTTCTTGGTGGACTTCAACCTCAACATAAACCCACAACTATAGACTTAGTTGTGAGCTCGGTGGGTACTAGATTTCTACCAAGTTCCAAGTCAGAAAGGTTTTGTACAAGAATTTGAATAAAATAGATCTTTAAATCTTAGATTTCCAAGGCAAATCTGTGAAAACCACCCGAGAGGTTTGACCAAGTAAGAAGTTAGAAGAATCAAAGAAGAAAATGAAAGAAAAAGTAGAAGAAATGATTAAGGAAGTGAGCTAAAACTCACTTAAAAGCTGCTAAAATACTATGTCCGAAGTGTGTAAATGCAGGGAGAGTTTGGAGTTTGAGAGAGTATGAAGTGGATGGAAAGTGTTGAGTTGGAAGTGGTCACGTATTTATAGGGGCGGATGGATGTTTGGTGCGGATAGAAAGGTTTGTGCAACTGGGTTTACTTCGCATGAATGGGCCATCCGTGAGAAGGAGTTTGTCTACACAAAAGAGTTTGGTTTGGCCAGTTTCGCGTATTTTAGTCGGTTTTAAGTATTTCCAACATACAAATGTACTGTATAAGTATAATGCAAGTGTAATTGATTGTTTCAAGTATCCCAAGTATGAGTTTTCGCGAGCATGTATTGTTGCAATGGATAACACAAGTATGTATGAGATAATCGAGTTTCATTATGATCAAAGCCTCAGATTAGAATGTTTGGAAAAGAAATACGAATAAAATAAAATTACAAGTTTCTAAAAATAGAAACACAATTACACTTTTTAAATAAGAAAGTACAAAATGCGAAGCGTTACAGTCTTCCCTACTTTAGGAAATTTCATCCAGAAATTTATTCTAGAGGAAGACTCAACGAACAGATGTGGATACTTGGTCTTCATTTCACTCTTGAGTTCCCAAGTGAAATTAGCACAACGTTTTTCTTCCCATCAAACCTTAACTATGCGAATTTGACTGTGCCGTAGTTGCTTAGTTCCTCGGTCCATGATTTCAATTGATTTCTCCACGAAGTGTAAGGTCTCGTAAATTTAGAGACCATCGAGTGGAACTTGAAGTCCTTCATCAGCTAGACACTTCTGCAGGTTTGAAACATGAAATGTCGGAAGAACGTTGTTGAATTCATGAGGTAGATCCAGTCGATATGCTTTCTTGCTAATCCTTTCAGGAATCTTGAAAGGACCTACTAAACGATGAGCGAGTTTTCCTTTCTTACCAAATTGAACTACTCCTTTCCAAGGGGATACCTTAAGAAGTACATGGTCATCAACATTGAATTCCAAAGGCTTGCGTCTCTTGTCGGCGTAACTCTCGTGCTAACAAATAGGCGAACGACACTTACGACCATACAATGCTTCGAATGGTGCCATTTGAATACTAGCGTGATAATTATTATTGTACGAGAATTCTATCAAAGGTAAGTGCATATCCCAGTTGCTACCAAAATCGATTACGCAAGAACGAATCATATCCTTGAGAGTTTGGATAGTACGCTTGGTTTGACCGTTGGACTGAGGACGAAAAGCGGTACTAAGGTTAAGATGAGTACCAAGAGTGGTTTGAAAGGCTTGCCAAAGACGTGAGGTAAAACAACCATCACGGTCCGAGATGATGTCAATGGGGAAACCATGACAACAAATGACTTCATTCGTGTAGATACGGGCCAATTATCGAATCTGTAATCTTCATGAATGGGGTAGAAGTGAGCGGATTTGGTCAATCAATCGATGATCACCCAAATGCTATCATAACCAGATGAAGTTTGACAAAGTTTGGTGATAAAATCCATGGCTATACTCTCCCATTTCCAGATCAGAATTTCTGGTTGTTCGAGTAAACCGGAGGGTCATTGATGTCCGGCTTTCACTTTTGAGCACATGAGACAATTCGAAACGAAGGTGGCGATGTACTTCTTTATACCAGACCACCAATAAGATGTACGAATGTCATGATACATCTTTTCAGCACCAGAATGAATAGAGTATCGAGATTTATATGCCTCCTTCACTAGAAGTTCATGAAGTTCATCACAGTTTGGCACCAAACACGCTCGAGATAGTAAAGAATACCATCGGATTTGGACACGAGTAGGTTCCCAGCACCACACTTCATCTCGTTCTACATGTTATCTTCGTTAACGGATGAGTATTGTGCTTCACGAACGCGGTTTCAAAGATTGTCCACGAGTTGGAAACAACGGATACCATTCACATGAGTTTTTTTGACTAAGAGCATTGGCCATGACATTCGCCTTACCAGGATGGTAGCGAATCTCCCAGTCATAGTCGTTGAGAAATTCCACTCATCGGCGTTGACGCATGTTGAGTTCCTTTTGGTTAAAGATGTGCTGAGGGCTCTTATGATCGGTGAAGACCACACACTTGGTACCATAAAGGTAGTGTTGCCATTTCTTTAACGCAAAAACAACTGCACCAAGTTCAAGGTCATGGGTAGTGTGGTTCTTCTCGTGTATTTTGAGTTGTCTTGAAGCGTATGTGATAACCTTGTCTCGTTGCATGAAGACACAACCAAGACCTTGGTTGGATGCATCGCAATACATGATGAAATCATCGTTTTCGTCGGGAAGATCAAGAATAGGAGCATTGCAAAGCATGTCCTTGAGCATTTGAAAAGACTCCTCTTGTTTGGGACCCCAAACAAAAGGTTTATCCTTTGAGTCAAAGAAGTGAGAGGAACAACGATCTTCGAAAAGTTGGAGATGAATGACGATAATAACCCGCCAATTAAAGGAATGAACGAATTTCAGATGGAGACTTCGGTGCAATCAAGTTTTTGACAGGTTCGGGTTTAGCGGGATCAATGTGAATGCCTTTCTTGTTTACAACGTGACCAAGGAATTGAACTTCTTTTAGCCAAAATTCACACTTGGAGAATTTGGCGTAAAGTTGTTGAGTTCATAGGAGTTCAAGGATTAGACGCAAGTGTCGCTCATGCTCGTCTTGGGTCTTGGAATAGATGAGGATATCATCTATGAAGACGATCACGAAACGGTCCAAGTAAAGCTTGCACACTTAGTTCATCAAATCAATAAAGACCGCAGGTGCGTTGGTCAAACCGAAAGGCATGACCACGAACTCATAGTAACCGTATCGCATACGAAAGGCGGTTTTACGAATATTATCTTCGAGGACTCGAAGTTGATGATAGCCAGAACGAAGATCGATTTTAGAGAAACACGTCGCGCCTTGAAGTTGATCGAAGAGGTCGTTGATGCGAGGAAGAGGGTAGCGGTTCTTAACAGTGAGTTTGTTGAGTTCTCGATAGTCGATGCACATACGAAAAGACCTATCTTTCTTCTTGACAAAAAGGACCAGAGCGCCCCAAGGAGAAGTACTAGGGCTCATAAAGCCTTTATCAAGTAATTCTTGAAGTTGGCTTGATAGCTCTTGCATTTTCGAGGGTGCGAGAAGGTACGAAGATTTAGCAACAGGCGTAGCGCCAGGGACGAGATCAATATGAAAGTCAACAGAACGAGGGGGAGGATGACCAGGTAGGTCTTTAGGAAAGACGTCGGGAAAATCGCAAACAACAGGAACATCACTCACGCCTTTTCCTTTGTCTTTCTTTTCCAAAAAGTGGGCCAGAAAAGCAAAGTAATCCTTGCGCAAGTACTTGTTCGCTTGAGTACACGACATGAGTTTGAGACCTTTTGAAGGTTTCTCACCATAGACGTGTAACGAGTCACCCGAAGGAAGAGGAAGACGAATAAACCTCTCAGAACAAACAACTTCAACATGGACTCGCCTAAGCCAATCCATTCCTACTATGATATCGAAATTGCCCAATTGCATGGGTATGAGTTCAATTGAAAACTTATGATCATTGAGATTGAGAGAACAATTAAGGAGAACAGAATCGACAGTTACAGACTTACCATTAGAGACTTCGACCACGAATGTTTTAGGCAACTTAGAGCGTCTATACTTAAGAAATTGTTCTAATTCAATAGATACAAAACTCTTATCCACGCCAGTATAAAATAAGCAAGAAGCATAAACATCATTTACAAGAAACATACCGTTGATGACGTCGTTGCTGTTCTGGGCCTGAGCTATAATGGTCACGAAGGCTCGTCTGCTTGGAGCTTGCAGCTGGTTGTTGCGTTGCGGACACATGTTGCTGAGAAGATTTGGGTTGCCACACTTGAAGCAGGTGCGACCATTGTCTTCTTGAGGCAGGTTTTGGGCAGGGGTTTTGGTTTGGTTACTTTATGGATTTTGACCACTTCGGCATTGGGTACTAAAATGCCCAAACCTATTGCACGTGGTGCGAAGGCGGCATGGTGTATGGGTTAGGTGATGGTACAAGCAAGTGTTATACTTAGGATGAGTCCGAGTGTATGCCCGTTTTGTTGTTCAGGGTTTTAGGTTAGGGCGAGTTATTGTTGGGGTTGACGGTTATGCGGAGTAACAACCGCAAAATTTCGGTTCGAAGCCTTCCACTTCTTACTGTTGGTGTTGTTTTTGGTGGGTGGTTTTGATGGTGGGGGTTTAACGGCTGGTTTGGTGGTGGCTTGGCGAATGGTCTTGGAAGAACCCTTTGTGTCGAAGGTTCCATCCAAGATTCGGTTGTGGTTGAACATGGCGGCTAAACGGAAGCTATCTTTGAGGGTCTTAGGTTGAGCTGACTCTATGAAGTTTGAAACAAAGGGAGGGAGGGCTCGAATGTACTTGGCCAGGGCAAAGTGCACTAAGCTGCTTAAACCTAGAAGTAAGGCCGGTGTTGTCGCTCCCTATGTTTTCGAGTTGTTGTAGCTCGTGGGAAGGACAAAACTTGTCCTTCATGAGCTTTTTGAGCTCGGTCCAAATTAAGGCGTAGGCGGTGGGAATGATTTTGGCAACTTAGAGCGTCTATACTTAAGAAATTTTTCTAATTCAATAGATACAAAACTCTTATCCACGCCAGTATAAAATAAGCAAGAAGCATAAACATCATTTACAAGAAACATACCGTTGATGACGTCGTTGCTGTTCTGGGCCTGAGCTATAATGGTCACGAAGGCTCGTCTGCTTGGAGCTTGCAGCTGGTTGTTGCGTTGTGGACACATGTTGCTGAGAAGATTTGGGTCGCCACACTTGAAGCAGGTGCGACCATTGTCTTCTTGAGGCAGGTTTTGGGCAGGGGTTTGGGTTTGGTTACTTTATGGATTTTGACCACTTCGGCATTGGGTACTAAAATGCCCAAACCTATTGCACGTGGTGCGAAGGCGGCATGGTGTGTGGGTTAGGTGATGGTACAAGCAAGTGTTATACTTAGGATGAGTCCGAGTGTATGCCCGTTTTGTTGTTCAGGGTTTTAGGTTAGGGCGAGTTATTGTTGGGGTTGAGGGTTATGCGGAGTAACAACTGCAAAATTTCGGTTCGAAGCCTTCCACTTCTTACTGTTGGTGTTGTTTTTGGTGGGTGGTTTTGATGGTGGGGGTTTAACGGCTGGTTTGGTGGTGGCTTGGTGAATGGTCTTGGAAGAACCCTTTGTGTCGAAGGTTCCATCCAAGATTCGGTTGTGGTTGAACATGGCGGCTAAACGGAAGCTATCTTTGAGGGTCTTAGGTTGAGCTGACTCTATGAAGTTTGAAACAAAGGGTGGGAGGGCTCGAATGTACTTGGCCAGGGCAAAGTGCACTAAGCTGCTTAAACCTAGAAGTAAGGCCGGTGTTGTCGCTCCTTATGTTTTCGAGTTGTTGTAGCTCGTGGGAAGGACAAAACTTGTCCTTCATGAGCTTTTTGAGCTCGGTCCAAATTAAGGCATAGGCGGTGTCATCACCGTACGCGTTGCGTTCGGCCGTCCCCCAATCGAGTGCCCTCGATCGGAAAATGCCGTGGCGTTGGTGATGCGTAGGTGTTCGAGACACCCACTTTGACGAAACGTGACCTCAATGGCATCGAACTATTGAAGCATTTTCGTTGCTCCCTCTTCTCCCGTGAATGGCATCAGGCTACAAGAATTGAATTGCTTGAAGATAAAGGTTGACTTAGGTGGATTGACTTTGGAGTCAACTGAGTCATGAGGGGATTCGAGGTTCTTAGGGGCTTGGACCTTGCTCACCATATTGGAGATCAACTAGGCTATTTGCTTGGTGTCACACCCCAACTGATGGCGGAAACATCGGAGTGAGATGAACGAGATTGCTCATTGCATCATAACACTATTATGACAATATTTAATTCAAAACCATTTTCATTCATAGATAATAATTGTCAAATACATCAAAAAGAAATCAAAGTACAACATTGGAAATTCAAAGTACAACAAAGTTAAATCAAAATATATAACAAATCTAGTATTTCGATGTGTGTTTCTTAAGTTGTCCCTACTAGATTTCATCAAGATCATCATCATCAATCTGCAACATGTTTAAAAGTATAGTTCAACACACATGGCATTGACGAGTACACAAGTTTAATACACGGCATAAGTATAAAAGATTTAAACAAACCCACATGGCAAACTAAGTTATCAAGATTAACGTAAAACTGGCATGTGAATGTTTAAGTCAATCCTCTGATTACCACATAAAAAAGCATTTAACAAGACCACAAGTTTACGGCCAGTGCGTTACTCCTATAGAGCTATACATATTGATGGGAGGCTTGTATGAAGTTAATGACAAGTTATCACACAAAAGAATCATCCAGAGTAATGAATCAAGTATAACGTATATATGTGTGTATTGGATTATTTATGCATTTTGTATAAAGTCTAAGTGTAATTGTGAATTTAATAAGTTAAACATATTGCACCCAAAAGTGTAAAACGTAAAGAGGGTGTTTGAGTGTACTCATGGTTTTGCAAAGCTTTCCTTTGGAATCCTGTGAAGAGGTTGAGAGTTTGAGGATGGAACACCGAGGTCACCCTACATGGGGTAAACGAAGGTGTGTGAATAACGGATTTAATTGGAAGATTCGGATTGGAATTAAAAGTACAAAAAGTATATATGCATCAAAGTATTATCTAGTCTAAGTACTCGTTTTTTACACTAAATTGTATGTGATTTCATGGGTCCTAGTTTGCCTATTAGAATCATCAATGGGAGACTTAGATTCGTAGATAAGGTAGCCTAAGTTTATGACAAATAACCATGAAACGATTATCATCACAAAGTTGGCCATGTTCATATATATATACATATATTTATATAGCTATATAATAATCCTAAAACTAAGCCCATAATAGATTGTCATATAAGTCAAGCATGGAGGATTAACCTCGTTATATGATTCACCACTACACAAATCATCATAAGGATGATTCAGAGGGTCATGAATAACAAGAAATAAAACTAACTATTACATTCTCAAGTAGCTAAGTAAGTCTTAACCCGGGTGAACCACCACAACATGGAAATAGTTAACTAAGTGTTAGAGGCTTGGCGGGGTTATGTTACTTTGACACTAGGGAGCTACTTGAGTGTTCATACACAAAGTTCGTAAGTGAGGTAGTGGAACTAAGTTGGAAAGCCAAAGCTCCCACGGTTCACACTTTTACCAAAACACAAGTTCATCCATATGAAAGATGGTGAATCTTGGATGGTTTCAACACTTGGGACATGTATGAACTTATTAAAATAGAAAGTTTAGGGGGTGTTTGCACCTCTAAACTCATAAGAATCAACCATACACAAGCACTATAACCATGGACTTGATTAGAGGTAAGGTAGGTACAAGATTCATGCAAGAAAGTAAGAGTTTAATAAGGTTTAAAGCAAAATCTTCCAAAACAGAAAGTTTGGACCTCAAAATGGTGATGTTCCACCTTATATTACCATGGTAATCTTTTGGAAACACTCGCAGAGGTGTTCCAAGCTTTGTAGAAGAAGATTTGGTAAAGAAAAGCAGAAGAAAAGTGAGTTTTGACTCACTTTTGCACTTGGAGATTTTCTGCCTTGCACTTGCAAAGGAGAGTGTTTTGAGTGATTAAAAGTGTTAGGTAAGTGCAAAAGAGTGTTAGGGAACTTGTATTTATAGTGGTGAAGTAGGGTTTGGTGTTAATGGTGCTTTAAAAACAATTAGGTGGGAGTTGGAGATGAGAAATGGATCAATCCTGTACACAAAAACAATTTTATGAAGATAGGGGACTTGGCGACTCACCAAGGCAATTGGTTTAGGCTTGGCATAGCGCCAAGCCTCAATTAGGCTACCATTTTTGTTTTTAACCTTTAGCCCTTGAAGTTTGATAGATTTGATGTTTTGAGGTGTAACTTGTATAAAGGACATTTAATTGAGTATGAATCAAGTATTAAAGCATAAACCAAGTATTGTGAGAGTAGTATCATGTATGTTGCACATATAATGAGTATTAAACACGTATTTACGACAAATTGTATGTAAAACAAGTACGAATTCGCGTGTGTGATGAATGTGTATCAAACATGTATTTAAGTTGAATGTAACGTAAGTAAGTATAATCAAAGTATAATTCACATAAATTGATAAAGTTTTATTACGATCAAAGCCTCGGATTACAATGATTTGAAACAAAATACAATTACAAGAGATACAGTTTCCAATAATAGAAGTACCAGACAAACTTTCTAAATACGGAAAGTTACAAAAAGCGAGGCATTACACTTGGCCATAAACTTCATCATGTCACACTTTGACATCGAGTCAGAGTTAGGCTTGACGCTTGACTTGGAGCCTCTTCTCGAGTTTGAGCGATGGTGTGCGTTAAGTGTGATACGATTTTATTAATATTTTAAGTTCCTTTTACGCATTATTCAAGTTTTAAATTTGTAAAACACGATATTGTATTAACACTAAACACACACTAGGGCAAGTGCACCTATCGCGAGCGTAGTATAGTGTTGGTAAAATTCCGAGGTTGTCCAAGGACACAAGAGCTTTTAATACCGGTTTATTGTCAACGTCTAATCATCTATATTTTTTAAAAGAGTTTTTAAACATGAAAATTAGTCTAAAAAGTAAAAGATAAATAAAATGAAAAACAAATAGACAAGATCGAATCACTTGGATCCAACTCATCTTTAATGTACCCTTTGATGATTTTCACACTTTCGGAATTTTTAAGAGATTATCTTAGTTATAGTAGTAGGCCCCTCTTTTGAAGGTGACGTTACCCTCAACCCAGTGGTTTGAGTCAGCGGGGATACAATCCCAAAGGGTCGGAATATTGAAAGATAATTAAATAAGGTATTAATGCGAAAAGTGGCAGGCCCCTCTTTTGAAGGTGACGTTACCTTCGGCTAAGTGGTTTGAGTCAGCAAGGATACAATCCCAAGAAGCCGGTTTAATGTTTTAATAGTAGTTTACATATTAGGGGTTCAAGCTATTCGCACCCCCGCCATCCAATACCTTTGGGGCATTGAAGGAGGTCCTAGTAAGCTTGAACCAAGTCCTCGCAGGATCTATACACTGAACGAGACAATAACTTTACCAAACCACCCTTCTAACCCCCTTCCAAGTAGTTAACGTGCTTTATATAGACCGTAAAGACACGAATGAGCAAATCAATGACATCATGAAGAAATGGTTAGGAAAATTCACTTTCAACATTAGAAACTAGTTATTAAAGTCATTAATACATACTCAATTAAAAAATGCTGAAAGATTAAAAATCAAAAGTAATACATTAAAGACTTATCTTCACCAAGTGATGTAAAAGATTAGCCAAGCATGGCCTTTGATTGACAAGAACTCTTACAATCAATCTTGGATCCCGAAACTACTACACACTCTAAAGATGAAAGATGGATGATGGTAGTGGGTGTTGGTGTTGTAGTGGTGGTGGAGTGGTGGCAAAGTGGGAGAGAAGTGGTTTGCCAAGGGATGCCTTTAAAAGGAACCAAGCACTCCTATTTATAGTCAGATCAAAGCCCTGACCGCGGCCCCATGCCCGCTGGGCACGGCCCTGTGGTCACTCATTTCTCTTCCTTCATTAATTGCAGCTGTCAGCAGAGGGCCCCACATGCCCCCGTGGTTCTTGGACACGGCCCCATGGTCAACTCTTTGCTGTACTATCAAGATTCTGCAAATCTAAGAGTTGACCACGACCCTGGTTTGGTGAGCACGGCCCCGTGGTGGGTGTGGAAGCTATCGTTTGTCTTTTCCGCAGGAGCTGTGGCTGACCACAACCCCGTGGTGAGCTGACCACGGCCCATGGTGAGCTGACCACGGCCCCGTGGTAGGGCTTTTGTTTCTCTTGTTTTTGTTCTTGGGAGGGTCCAGGCATGTCACGTTATTCTTTCTTCTTATATTTTGTGTTGGTTTGAGCTGCTAATTTGCTTCTTTTATTTGTTTAAGTTCATTTGGTCCTATAAATATAAAAGGAACAAAGAAACACACTTTTTCCAACATTAGTACTGAAAAAGGGTTGGTTTTACGCCTCGTTTGATGTAATTTATATGTTTCATTTTGTACACATCAAGCAACGAATGGAAGACATCTAAAAGTTTGAAAATAGAGGATAAAGGATGAGACTTGATCATAATATGTTTGGAAAATCACATTTGTTGCATGAATGAACATGGAAGTATTTCACATAGCATGTAAGTTTCACGTAGTTGCACAAGTATAACATGTACTCACAATGTATAGTCACATATAAAGAAAAAAGGAGTATAAATTTAGTTTGTTCTCGAGTATTAGTATCGGTTTTAAAATGAATGAAGTATCAAGTATAAAACACATTAAAATTGAGATAGCATAAAAGAGATTTATCATAAAACTTGGAGTGTCTCGGAACGAAACTAAGACTATTACAAAGTGGATCAAAAGTCCTTTCGAGTTAGCGAAACATGCTTTAGCCTAATAGGTAGAATACTATCACCGAGAAGCAGTTAACGGTATTCACCCTTCCAGTTACTACATGTCCTTAGTCGATCGAAAATTCGAGACTTTGGCGGGATTGAAAATCGAGGAGTGGGACTAGTTGTTAAGATGCGGATTTCACCCATAACTTGGCAACATCATACAAATGTGGTTAGTACTCATCGGACGGGTCAAGAAAATAAATTCCGACTCGTTGGTAAGGGTCCACTAGAGTAAGAACGGGAAATTTTCCATCAAGATGTGGATTTCACTCCTAACTTGATGGGGGTGAAATCATCTCGTTTGTATAATACGAGTGTCTTCACGTCTTCATGTGTAATGTGTAACGTCATAGGAAAAACATATGTATAATTTAAGACAAAAAGAATAGGTAAGAAGCAAAGTAGGGAGAATTTAACATTTAAACATAAAAAGTCGAGAATGGTCAAGTTTGGTACTTAAACTATAGACTAGGTCAAATCATGGAAGTTTTACCTAATTCCCTATAGTTATGGCTTTGATACCAATCTGTCACACCCCAACCGATGGCGGAAACATCGGAGTGAGACGAAAACAAGATTGTAAGAGACTTCAAAACACTATTTTGCGACAACATTTAATAAAACAAAATTTCATTTATTTTCTAATATTCGAGTACAACACTGGAACAAAAATACAACATGGTACACGAAACAATTACAACAAAAACATGAAACAAATACAACAACAATACTAAATTTCTAAAATGAGTTTTTAGCCAACCCTACTAGATTTCGTCGTCATCATCGTCATCAAATTCCTACAACACGTTTCAAAGTACAGTTCATATAAAATGTATTGCCGAGTATACAAGTATATCTACAAGCATAAAAAAAGTTTAAACAAATCCACATGGCATTATAGTCATCAAAAATTAACGTATAACTAGCATGCAACTATAAATGTCAACCCAAAGATTCCTGCTAGCGTAATCTTGTCGTAGCAACGATGAGACCGCTATGATTAACTTAATATGACCTCAAGAATACGGGCGGTGCGTGACTCCTATAGCGCTATACATTTTAAAGGAGGCTTGTACAAAGTTAATGACAAGTATAAAGCATAAGAATAGTCTAACATACACGAATTCAAGCACAAAGTATCAAACATGTATGAAGGATTGTTTGTTTGTGTTTAAGAATAAAGTAAGTGTGTTTATATGAGTTTAATACCATAAAACGTATGCATCCAAAGTGTAAAAAGTAAAAAGTGTATCGAGTATACTCACGGTTTTGCAAAGCTTTCCTTTTTAAATCCGCGAGTTGATGATGGTGAGAGTTGGAACACCGAGGTTACCCTACAATGGGTAAACAGAGGTGTGTGAGTTATTTGGATATGGACGAAGGATTTGGATTGGAATTAAAGTACAAAAAGTATATATGAAAACATGAAACGAGAAGTTTAGAACTAAGGTAGAAAGCAACCTAATATTCATGACACTATTCGTGCAGACAGAAGGTCCTTTCATGCGAAAGGGTGCCAGTTCGTGCGAACAAAAGGTCCTTTCGTGCAAAGGGGCTTGTTCGTGCGAACAGAAGGTCCTTTCATGCAAAGAGGACCAGTTCGTGCGACAGAAAGTCCTTTCAAACACTTAACTATAAACTGGTTAATACCATGAATTAGGCTAAGTTATTTATATGCTATATATTATATTATTTAATATTATCAGTCTAGTATTTTCATAGATTTCATGGAATGGAGGTACGAATGCCTCATTGTATGATTCACCAAAGCTCAATGTTTATCATCATAGTTGATGAAACCGGTTGCTCATGAATAAGTATAACATGAATAAATAAATAAATAAATAAATAAACCAAGCAGTCAAATAAAGACAACCCGGGCGTGTCATTCCTAACATGGCAAGTGGTGGAGGCGATGCGGGGTTAACTTACTTTGATTCTAGGAAACCGCTTGGGTGTTCAAGTGAGGTAGTGGGACTAGTTTGGAAAGCCAAACCTCCCACTGTTCACACTTCTACCAAAACACAGGTTCATCCTTATTGAGGATGGTGAATGCTGAATGGTTTCAACACTTGGAATTATGTATGAACGAAAATAACATAAAGCCAGTTCATGGGAATGGACTCAGTCGCACGAATGAAGTCCGTTCGTGCGAAGAGACTGCTTCATGCGAGAGGGTTCTGTTTCATACGAACAGTCTCGTTTCTTGGTGGAATTCAACCTCAACCTCAACACAAACCCACAACTATAGACTTAGTTGTGAGCTCGGTGAGTACCAGATTTCTACCAAGTTCCAAGTCAGAAAGGTTTTGTACAAGAATTTGAATAAAATAGATCTTCAAATCTTACTTTGGTACTCAATGTGGTAAGGTTTCACCTTAGATTACCAAGGAAAATATGTGAAAACCATCCGAGAGGTTTGTCCAAGTAAGAAGTTTGAAGAATCATAGAAGAAAATGAAAGAAAAAGTAGAAGAAATGATTAAGGAAGTGAGCTAAAACTCACTTAAAAGCTGTTGAAATACTCTGTCTGAAGTGTGCAAATGCAGGGAGAGTTTGGAGGTTGAGAGAGTTTGAAGTGGCTTGAAAGTGTTGAGTGTGGAAATTGTCACATATTTATAGAGGCGGATGGGTGTTTGGTGCGGATGGAAATGTTTGTGCGACTGGGTTTACTTCGCACGAATGGGCCATCCGTGGGAAGGAGTTAGTCTGCACAAAAGAGTTAGGTTTGGCCAGTTTCGCATATTTTAACGGGTTTTAAGTATTTACAGCATACAAATGTACTATATAAGTATAATGCAAGTGTAATCGATTGTTTCAAGTATCTGAAGTATGATTTTTCGTGTATGAGCATGTATTCAAGTTACAATGGATGACATAAGTATGTATAAGATAATCGAGTTTCATTATGATAAAAGCCTCATATTACAATGTTTGGAAAAGAAATACAAATATGATACAATTACTAGTTTCCAAAAATAGAAATACGTTTACACTTTCCAAATAAGGAAAGTACAAAATGCGAAGCATTACAAAAATGGTCTGCAACACAGGTGGTCACTCCTTGTGCAACTCTGACAACAATGACAATGAATGTAGACAACCCAAGCTTGACAATAATCTTTAAATGAACTTTAGTCAAATACTGATTATTGACTTGCATGGGTTCCATTCATTGTGTGACAATCCGTAGTTCTGTAACACTTATTCTTCCATGGATGAAGATAACTTGACAGGATTACATGCAATAGTACTAACCAACTTCCTAAATACATGAGCACAAACAGATAGTCCCATCCTCCGACCTTGCCAGAAAACAAACTCCATACAACTAAAAACTCATTTCCCATAAACCACTGGTTCCTCTAGGGTGGAACAACACATGTCATGTTAAAATTCCATTGTTCTCGGTAACCAAGATCATCACGCAAATAAATTTGACCTATACAACCCAAAGGATGAAGACGAGGGTTAACTTAACTAGCTCCAAACCACTCGACAAACTCAAACTCTGTTAGGCACAAAATCAGGATCTGTTCTAGTAGAAGAACGTGGCGGAATCGATCAGTAACGAGGTGCGGAATCCCTCGACACTGTCTAAGAATCACATACAACAATCTCAACGCTTAACATGTCTGATTTCATTAATAGAATTTGAAAGTACAAGAGTTCTGGATGTAAATCAGATAGAGCTTCGCTTCAGTAATCAGGCAAAAGGTTCTAGACTAATGGCCCCAATCCACTATTTATAGGCAACACAGGGAGGTGAGGATGTCACCCGATCGGATGGTCATCCGATCGGATGGCCATCCGTACGGATGACACAATGTCGTCCGTTCGGATCACATCTGACAGTTTATGTACCGTTCCCTGTTTTGTCTAGACACAAAATACATACATATACAAAAGTACAAACACACATACAGGACAAAATACATAAGACTCGATACAGACGGAAGCTACAGACATAATGCACTAACAAACTCGACCCATCAAAACACTTTTTTTTTCAAAATTTAGGTTTTCCTAACAGCACTTCAACAGACCATTGCCGACAAACGACAAATGACTGGGGCACAAACAAATGCCCAACATACCTAATGATGACCATGCCGCCTTTGCCCCTTGGCCCAATCTAAGGAAGGCCAGAAACAAACAACGACTACCAAAGCCCCTATGATGCCTTTTGGTGAACCCAGTCTAACTTTTTCTTCTTCCTTTAAAACCCACCCTAGCATTAGCATCCTGTAGGTAACCCTTAATATCAAACACTCTAAACACATTAAAAATATGCTGACATGACAAACCATATTGCTCAAATCTTTTGCAAATACATGAAGCAATAAATAATCATCATCCTTGACTAATAGCTCCGAAATAATTTTTAACATCTTCAAAACACCTAAAATAAACAATATTTACACTAACTCAAACATGATTACACCACAAGGAAATAAAGCTTCATAAAAAAATAATTACATTGTTTATAAAAATTATTATGCTAGTTAAATAAATAAATACATTAGTTTTTAAATAAGTACACTACAAATATAAATAAACATTTAAAATCTAAGCCGACATATTTCCTCTTAAATATCATAAAAATAGACCTAGTATATACCTTTGCACTCTCAACCTCAAGTTCCATTTCAACCCATTATTCAGGTAAAGTATTCATCGTGTCATGATTATGTTTTTGATATCCATATATCTATAGTTTAGTTTTCTAATTAAAATGAATAAAAAAACTCCACAAGTGTCAATTGTGAGTTTAAAACAAGATCAAGAATTGATTTTCTATCTAAGACCATGACGCAGTACGCATAATGTGACACCCGGCTATTTAGGTTGTACCGTACAAATGTAACACGTGTCGTGAATGAATAAAAGGTTGTATTTGACTGATGTTAATGCTTACATGAGATATTTGATGTGTTGGTAAATCCAAACTTTGCTAAAAATTATGTTGGCAACGATAAGATAAACGCTTATCGCGTAACGAACAAAATACGAAACGAATGTCGGTGACCGCCCGATCAATGTTAAAATCCTAAAAATAATTTGATATGATTAGAATAGTAATTTTAATCATGTACGAAAGGAAAAATAAATTAAAACGCTAAGAAAATCTAGACTTCAACCAAAGAATTTTGAGATTAAAGTTCAAAATTCGCGAAGCCAAAATTTTTAAATAAACATGGAATTTTTATCATGTATGAAAACCATTGCGTGTTTATGTGCGTACGTGATTATCTATTTATTTGGGCCTTATGTGTTATTACACACTTACTTTGTACGATTATTTATGTCACCGATGTCGCACGAACACGAGGTCATCGAGATTCATGACTCGGGTAGCGAGCCAGAATTCGAGACTTCACCCAGATCCATTCTACCAGAGATACCCCTCACGAATCCACAGATGGTTGGTATAGCCAAATTCGCTTTGTCATTCCATGTTGATCCTGCTGCTTTAGCCAGCCAGGTAGACCCCCATTATGCTTTCACAAGCAACTAATGGATAGACGACGACGATGATGTTCCTCCCTCGATTCACGAGACGAGACAATCGTCAGGCACTGTACCAATTATCAATGACGTGGATAGAGGTGTCCCTATGATCGGAGGATCTTTCAGTATCGCACGTGTGGTGGACGCCACTATCGTCACGGCTCAACCATTAGAGCCATCAGTCGTCCCACTTGCTGCTGTTGTGGAGCCTATTACTGAGATCCCTCCACCTATTATTATTATCGAGTCATCCTTACCATTGATCGAGTCATGCACTCCTACTCCACCTCTCTTGGTTTACTATCGACGTAGGAAGAGGACTAGACCTGTTGGAGAGATCGCATCGACGTCACGCACTGAGACAGCATCTGCTTCCAAGAAGCAGAAAGGAGTATAGGTTGATCAATGTTGTCATTGTGACCGACAGTTCGCCACTCTGCACGGAGATCTGGACTCAGCTAGGGATAAGATGAAGGATCTAGAGGGACAGATGGACTGGTACGACGAGTTGAAGGATCTAGACGATAGTGCGATGGATCAGATGCACTGGAGGATAATGGAGCTGGAAGAGCTTGTTAGGAGGATGTTAGACTTCCTGGGTCTGAAGCGTTAGTTATTGGTTGTTTTTGTTGGTTGTTTTGTTTGTCCCTTTTTATAAACCCGTTATGGCTTGCATTCCAGATTTTGGATATTTAGCAGGAAATTTCATATGAAGTTGTTATTGGTGTTAAATTTTGATTAGTCTTTATACTAAAAACAAGCTTCGTAATTTCTAGTATAAATATCAAATTGGTTTCTTTTGGTATAAAAATTGTTCTCAATATTATGTGGATATGATACATGCGCAATGTTTGGTCCACTAGCATTTAATGATTGAATTATTTTTGGATATCGTCTTATGTGGCTATTATGTTGTAATAATAGAAACGACGAAACGCCGCCAAACGCGAGACAAAATTCAAGACTACCTACCACCCCAGAAGAGTTGGCACAACTCATAGCCCAACACGTTAATACTGCCATGGAACAACGCGATGCTAACCAGAATAATGGCCAGGGACGTGGTACTCATGGGCATGGTTTTGGTGGAGCACAGGTAGGAAACCCTCAAGGTAATATAATGATCAGAAAGTTTTAATAGTTCATGTGTTATTATATAATCGGAGTGTATTCCTGATTTTCATTAACCTTGTGAACAGTGCACGGATGTACGTATAAAAAGGGCTGCAACCCACGGTCATTTACCGGTGCTGAAGGACCCCTTGATATCACCAGATGGATTGAGAAGATGGAGTCCGTCATGGCAATCAGTGGTTGTGCTACTGATCAAAGGGTTAGGTATGCTTCTTGTTCTTCTCTAGATGAAGCTTTATCCTGGTGGAACACACAAATTCAAATTATGGGTGAAGACGCTGCCTATGGTCTAACCTGGAATGAACGCAAAGAAATACTCCAAAAGGAATACTGCTCGCGTAGTGAGATGCAGAAGATCGAGACCGACTTCTGGAATTTAACCATGGAAGGCATGAATGTCAGAGCTTACACATCTTGCTTCAACGATTTGGCAAGGTTGGTTTCACAGATGGTCACTCCTGAATATGTTCAGATAGAGAGGTGCATTTGGGGGCTATCGCCACGAATTCGCAGCATGGTCACAACAGCGAAACCCACAACCTATCTAGAAGCTACTAAATTGGCGAAATCGTTAGCGGATGACGCTGCTCACAAAGGTAGCCTTAACAAGAAGGAGGAAACCCGGAAGTCGTCAGGCAAGGCCAATACAGATGTGAAATCTGAGCGGTCGGAGCATTCTGAGCCTAGATCTGGAGATTTGCAGAAGCGCAAGTCTGAGAGCTCGAGGAAGGAGATCGATGAGAAGCGTAACAGGAAACGCATCTCAGGGAAGGTGTATGTAGCAAACTCTAGTGGTTCCAGAAGGGATAGTGCCAGGGATGGCAGGAGTAGTTCTGAGAAAAAGACGACGATGAGCAGAGAAAGTGTGCAAGGTGTGGTCGAACTGGGCATGTTACTCGCGAGTGCTATGCTAAGAGTACTTTGGAGGGAGTGAAGCTAGAGGGTTGCTTCCAGTGCGGTGAACAGGGACATTTCAAGAGAGATTGTCCTAAAGCAAAGGGTTAGAATGCCAGGGGCAGAGCATTCGAGCTAAATGCTGGAAAGGCACGTGACGATCCTGTTGTTGTTACCGGTACGTTCTTAATCAATAACCATTCTGCGTTCGTACTCTTTGATATTGGGGCTGACTTGAGTTTTGTTTCGAAAAACTTTGAACTATTTATGTGTTCTCCAACAAGTAAGCTAAGTAAAAAGTACTCGATAGAACTAGCAAATGGTAAATTGATAGAGACTAGTGAAGTCGTTCGTGGTTGTAGTATTCGATTAGACGATCCTAGTTTTAGTATCGACTTATTGCCAGTGGAGCAGGGTAGTTTTGATGTAGTTGTGGGGATGGATTGGCTATCCAAGAATAAAGCTGAGATTATTTGCTCGGAGAAGCAAGTGAGGATACCTCGTCCTGGTGGTGGTGAAGCTATAGCTGTTCACGGAGACCGATCGAGTCGAGTGTTGAGTGTTGTTAGTGTTATGAAGATGCTTAAGATGCTGTGTAAGGGTTATCCTGCGTTCTTAGTTAACGTAGTGGATATGAAGGCTGAAGGTAGGAAGATCGAAGAGATTCCTATAGTTCGCGACTATCCAGAAGTTTTCACCGAAGATTTACCTGGATTACCCCCTGCGAGACAGATTGAGTTTAGAATTGATCTGGTACCTGGTGCTGCACCAATTGCAGAATCTCCTTATAGATTGGCACCACTAGAGATGAAAGAATTGTCGAATCAGCTTCAAGAGCTACTAGACAAAGGTTTCATTCGACCAAGCTTTTCGCCGTGGAGTGCACCTGTTTTGTTTGTGAAGAAGTTGACTATCAAGAATCGGTACCCTCTGCCAAGAATTGACGATTTGTTTGAATTGCTTCAGGGATCCAGCTACTACTCGAAGATCGACCTGCGTTCAGGATATCATCAGTTGAAGGTTGCTGACGAAGATGCTCCGAAGACTGCATTTCGAACACGATATGGCCAATACGAGTTTTTAGTCATGCCTTTTGGCTTAACCAATGCATCAGCTGTGTTCATGGATCTCATGAACAGGGTATGCAAACCCTATTTGGATAAATTCGTGATAGTATTCATCGACGATATACTTATCTATTCGCGAACCAATGAAGATCATGAGCAACATCTGAAGTTGATTCTGGAGCTGCTGAAGGAAGAGAAGTTGTATGCCAAGTTCTCTAAATGTGAATTCTGGATTCGAGAAGTTCATTTTCTCGGACACGTCATAAATGAGAAAGGTATACACATGGATCCGTCGAAGATAGAGGCGATCAAGAATTAGGAAGCGCCAAATACTCCGTCGGAGGTGCGACAATTCTTAGGACTTGCTGGGTATTATTAGAGATTCATAGAGAATTTCTCCAGATTAGCGCAGCCTTTGACGCTATTGACCCAGAAGGAGAAGAAGTTTGAGTGGACAGAAAAGCAAGAGGAAGCTTTTCAGCTGTTGAAGGAGAAGTTGTGTAGTGCACCTATTCTTTCCCTTCCTAAGGGAAATGATAATTTCATTATGTATTGTGATGCATCACGTTTGGGCCTCGAATGCGTGCTTATGCAGAAAGACAAAGTGATAGCCTATGCATCCAGACAATTGAAAGTGCATAAAAAGAATTACACGACACATGATTTGGAGTTAGGAGCTGTTGTGTTTGCCTTAAAGATCAGGAGATATTATTTGTATGGCACGAAGTGTACGATTTACACAGACCATAAAAGCCTCCAACATATCTTTGATCAGAAGGAGCTCAACATGCGACAACGGCGTTGGGTAGAGTTACTAAACGACTACGAGTGTGATATCCATTATCACCCTGATAAAGCAAATGTTGTTGCTGATGCGCTCAGTTGGAAGGAGCGGGAGAAGCCTCTACGTGTGCGTGGTTTGGGCTTGACCATACAGACGAGTTTGACCGATCGAATTCGTAATGCGCAACAAGAAGCTTTGAAGGATGATGTGTGTAAAATGCAACATATAAATTACATCAAATGAGGCATAAAACTAACCCTTTTTAGTACTAATGTTGGAAAAAGTGTGCTTTGGTCTTCCTTTTGTATTTTCAGGACCAAACGAGCTTAAATGAACAAAAGTAGAAAATGTGCAACAAAATCTAACATAAATACGAAGAAAATGAATAAACGTGGCATGCCCGACCCATCGACAACATCTCCCCAAGCAAAAACAAGAAACAGAAGGCTGACCACGGCCTGTGCCCAGCGAGCACGGAGGCGTGGTCAGGTGTCTGCAGAAATGGACAAAGCTATAGAAGCTTCTATTCCCAACACGGGGGCGTGCCCAGCTCAGCACGGGGCATGGTTAACGCTAAGATTTGCATAATCTTTCAAATCTTGATAGTATAGATACGCTTCTGCACACGGGGTCGTGTGGAGCCTAATGCAGACAAGAGCAATTAATGAAGGAAGAGAAAGTGGATGGCCACGGGGTCGTGTCCAGCGGACACGGGGCCGTGGCCGGGCTTCTGTTCAGACTATAAATAGGGGTGCTTGGCTCACTTCAAAGGCATCCCTTGGCAAAGCCACCTCTCTCCCACTTTGCCACCACTCCACCACCACTACAACACCCACATCCACCACCATCATCCATCATCCACCTTAGAGTGTGTGTAGTAGTCTCGGGATCCAAGATTGATCGTAAGAGTTCTTGTCAATCAAAGGCCATGTTTGGCTAAGTCTCTTACATCACTTGGTGAAGACAAGCATTTAATGTAATACTTTTGATTTTTAATCTTTTCTTACTTTTTATTTGGTTTTGTATTAATGACTTTGATAACTAGTTTCTTTTGTTGAAGGTGAAACTTCTTTATCATTTGTCTGTGGTGTCTTGGCATTACTTTACTGTCTATATAAGGTAAAAGATTTTCACCATTCATATCTCTACGGTCTATATAGAGATATGTTGGCTACCTGGTCTGGGGTTAAGGGAATGTTTTAGTAAGGTTCTTGCCTTGTTCAGTGTATAGATCCTGCAAGGACCAGGGTCGCTTACTAGGACCTCCTTCAATACCCACTGGTATTGGATGGCAGGGGTGCGAATGGCTTGATCCCCTCATATGTAAACTAATATTAATACATTAAACCGGCTACTTGGGATTGTATCCATGCTGACTCAAACCACTTAGCCGAGGGTAACGTCACCTTCAAAAGAGGGGCCTACCACTTTACGCATTGATAAATTAATTAATTATCTTTCAATATTCCGACCCTTTGGGATTGTATCCTTGCTGACTCAAACCACTGGGTTGAGGGTAACGTCACCTTCAAAAGAGGGGCCTACTACTATAACTAAGATAATCTCTTAAAAAGAGGAAAAGTGCGGAAATCATCAAAGGTTACATTAAAGGCGAGTCGGATCCAAGTGATTCATCTTGTCTATCTGTTTTATTTTTATTTTTCAGCATTTTAGTTTTTATTTTCATGTTTAAAACCTTTTCTAAAACTTTTGATTTGATTAGACGTTTTTCAAAACCTTTTTATAACTGCGCGCACATTTTTACATTTTTAGGTAGTTTTTGCATTACAGTAGTCTGAACACGGGGCCGTGCTCACTGAACACGCCCCCGTGCTGCATAATTTTATAAAACTCCCAGATACAGAGTCTCAACACGGGGCCGTGTTCGCTGAACACGCCCCCGTGCTGCACAAAACCAGTCACATTTTTTAAAACGCCCAGAAACAGAACCTGACCACGGGGCCGTGCTCAGCCTCTGTTTCCGTTTTTATTTTTGTTTTCTGGTCCTGAGACTCTGTTGTGGTCTGCTGAGTGGTTCTTATGGATTAATACTCAAGAGATTACAACTACCACTATGAGGAGGATGATTATAAAGAAGAGTATTGTACCATTTGCGGTAATCCTCATTCGGTACAATATTGTGACTTCTTTGAACCATCCCCCTCGTACACATACTATGAGGAGCCCAGGTATGAGCCAACCACTTCATACATATACTATGAAGAGCCAAGGTAGGAACTTTCTCCCTCATACTCATATCTTGATGAACCAAGGTATGAGCCCCTACCTTCATATACTTACTATGGGGAACCATGGCGTGAGCAACCCACCTCATATGAGTATTATGACGAACCAAGTTATGACCCTTATCCATCATATACTTACAATGAAGAACAATGGTATGAACCATCTACCTCATATGAGTATTATGAGGAACCAAGGATCGAACTTCCGAACTCAAGCTTTGAGGATCCTTATTCTACTCACTTTGATGAACCACCAACTATCTCACCCGTAGCGGAAGAGATAATAGAACACCTTATAACTATCGAGCGTTATATAAAAGAAGCCCGCGCAAGGGAAGAATTAACATGTAATAAAGAAGAGATAGTTGAAGAGGTAAAAATGAAAGAACATGTAAGTGAAAAACCGACACATGAGTTAAACAATGAAAAAGGTGAGTCCGATAACGTTAAAATCCAAGAAGAGTCTAGTTTTCAAGAAATTAATCTCTTGTCACCTTCTTTCAAAAATCATTGTTTAGTACCGACTCATACTAAGTTTTTAAAAGAGTTAAACACTAACACTAAAATTGATGAAACAATAAGCATTAAGTTAACAAATGATCAAACTACGCTAATAAAAGATGATCCATTTGAAATTAACATTACACCAGTACCATGTTTCTTTCAAAACTCCTTTATTAGTAATATTACAATTGATAAAGATCTTTATGTTAATATAATGCCAAACTACATTTTCGAAAAATTAAGTATTGGTGATTTTTCTCCACTTCAAATACCCATTTTTCTATCTAATCGGAAAACAATAATATCAATGGGAGTAGTTGAAGATGTGTTAGTCCAAACAAATCAAATTGTAATCCCAACCGACTTTGTCATCCTTAATGATGCCCCACTAGTGTTGGATGACCTTTTGTAAGAACCCACGAAGCTTTGAAAAATCAAAAACATAACAATCTACCCATTCAATTAGGGGCATTCAAACGAAGTGTCGATCTTGAGTGTTCAATTAAATATCCATTCGGCAATGATGACCCCCTAATTGAAGATGAAGCTGAGCCACCCGATACAAACGGAGAAATTGACCACTTTATTGAAGAAGTGGTCGCCATTGAACAAACCTTTTGGGTTCTTAATCAAAATGAGCAACCAAATAAGGAGTCTCCTAAAGACCCACCACTTGAGCTCAAAGAACTTCCAAAAGGTTTGGAATATGCTTTTCTCGACAAAGATGGTAAGTTACCTGTAATTATTTCGTTAAAATTAACTAGTGTAGAAAAAGAAAAACTAATCACACTTTTGAAAAAACACAAAAACGCGATCGCTTGGAAGCTTGTAGATATTAAAGGAATACGCCCTTCCATGTGCACGCACAAAATTTTAATGAATGATGACTATAAATCGGTGATACAACCACAACGTAGAGTAAATCCAAACGTCCAAGAAGTGGTTAAAAATGAAGTCATCAAATTACTTGACGCCGGACTCATTTACCCAATCTCCGATAGTCCGTGGGTAAGTCCCGTTCAAGTAGTTCCTAAAAAAAGGAGGTATGATGGTGGTCACTAATGAAAAATGAATTAATACCAACAAGAACCATCACCGGATGGAGAGTATGTATAGATTATCGTCGATTAAATGAGGCAACAAGGAAAGAACACTTTCCTTTACCTTTTATTAATCAAATGTTAGAAAGATTATCCGATCACAAATTTTATTGTTTCTTAGATGGTTTTTCAGGTTACTTTCAAATACCGATAGCACCCGAAGACCAAGAAAAGACAACATTCACATGTCCCTACGGAACTTTTGCTTATCGACGCATGCCTTTTGGTCTATGTAATGCCCCCGCAACTTTTCAACGTTGCATGGTGGCTATCTTCCATGACATGATAGAAAAGACTATGGAAGTCTTCATGGACGACTTTTCTATCTTTGGAGATTCATGCGACCAATGCCTCGATAACCTTGAACGAATGCTATCCCGATGTGAGGAAACTAACCTCGCCCTTAATTGGGAAAAATGTCATTTCATGGTAACAGAGTGAATAGTACTCGGTCATAAAATCTCAAACGAAGGAATGGAGGTTGATCGAGCTAAAATAGACACTATTTCTCGATTACCACCCCTATCCTCCGTTAGAGCCATCAGAAGTTTCCTAGGGCATGCCGGATTTTATAGACGATTTATCAAAGACTCTCCTAAAATCTCAAGGCCTTTAACAAAATTACTTGAAAAAGATGCTTCTTTTATCTTTGACAAGGATTGCAATCAAGCATTTCTCACACTAAAGGGAATGCTAGTCAATGCACCTATCATGATAGAGCCTGATTGGAAATTACCTTTTGAAATCATGTGTGATGCAAGTGACTTTGCAGTTGGAGCCGTCTTGGGACAAAGAAAAGATAAGCATTTTCACCCAATATATTACGCTAGTAAAACACTTAACGATGCACAAGAAAACTACACAACAACTGAAAAAGAATTACTAGCTGTAGTACTTGCTTTTGATAAATTTTGTTCTTATCTTGTTCTTTCTAAAACGATAGTTTTTACAAACCATGCAGCCATTTGTTATCTCTTTAAGAAACAGGATGCTAAACCACGTTTAATCAGATGGATTCTACTCCTCCAAGAATTTGACATTGAAATAAAAGACAAAGGAGGAGCAGAAAACACCGCTGCAGATCATCTTTCCCGCTTGGAAGATCCAGCTTTGGAGGCAACTAGGGATGAGCTAATCAATGAAAAATTCCAAACAGAGTCCCTAGAAATGGTGGAGTACCGAGAAGAGCCATGGTACGCCGACTATGCTAATTATTTAGCTAGCGGAATAGTCGCAAAAGGATGGTCCCATCATCAAAGAAAAAAATTCTTTGCTGATGTAAAGCATTATTTTTTAGAAGACCCTTATCTTTTCAAAATGTGTGCCGACCAACTTATCCGCCGATGCGTACATGGTAGTGAAGCAAGAAGAATTCTCTGTCATTGTCATGAAGGTCCGTACAGAGGAAATCATGGTGCCGCTAGTACCGCATGAAACGTATTTGATTCAGGATTTTATTGGCCAACCATTTACAAAGATGCCCAAAGTCTTATCAAGACATGTGATGTTTGCCAACGATCAGGTAATATTTCTTCCAAAAAACGAAATACCACAAAATGGCATTCTTGTTTGTGAAATTTTTTATGTGTGGGGACTCGACTTTATGGGACCTTTCCCACCGTCAAAAGGAAACAAATATATACTTGTGGCAGTAGATTACTTGTCAAAATGGGCCGAGGCCGAAGCTTTTCCAACAAATGATGGAAGGGTTGCGGTAAGATTCCTGAAATGATTATTTTCTCGTTTTGGAACTCCAAAAGCGTTAATAAGTGATAGGGGTACCCATTTTTTAATCATCAACTTGACATTTTTTTAACAAGGTATGGGGTCTATCATCGGATCTCAACAACATATCACCCTCAAACAAATGGACAAGCCGAAGTAACTAATTGAGGTTTAAAAAGAATACTTGAAAAACCGTAGGGTTAAATAAAATTGAATGGGCCGATAAATTAGATGACGCTTTATGGGCTTTTCGAACTGCATATAAAACAACAATAGGTACCACCCCATATAAGATTGTCTATGGAAAAAGTTGTCATTTGCCAGTAGAAATTGCACACAAAGCCTACTGGGCAATTAAAAACGTAAACTTAGACATAGAAATTGCCGGTAAAAATCGATTTTGTCAATTAAATGAATTAGACGAACTAAGGAATTACGCATATTCTAACTCCGAAATTTATAAGGAAAGAATGAAAATTTTGCATGATAAACACATTAAACCTAATGAATTTCGGATAGGAGATCAAGTTCTATTGTTTAATTCATGACTTCGATTATTTCCCGGTAAATTAAAGTCTAGGTGGCCGGGACCTTTTACTATCACCCATATTTTTCCACACGGTGCAATCGAAATTAAATCTCGGAATGGAATTCCATTCAAAGTCAATGGCCAACGGCTTAAGCTTTATCAAGGATTCATTGAGGATGAAGAGGAGGACATCTCGCTACAAGCAGCATACGAGTAAACAAAGGTTTATGCATCAACATCATATCTTGTAAGTAACGAACGTCGGGAAAGCTTCTAAATCGGTAAGATTTCTAAAACCAAGTTTTGGGAAACAGGTCACTCACACATGCACTATAAAAAAATATTTAAATTTACCCGCCCACGGGGCCGTGCCCAGCTGGACATGGGGCAGTGGCCGGCTACTGATGGGGATAAAACACCTTTTCTTTTCATTTGTTCACTTCAACACGACCCGTTTCCCCGAAAACTCTCGGGTTCCCCCGTGAATTTCTGCAGATTTTCATGTTCTTCCACCGTTCAACAACATCAAGGTATGATTCTATCATCATAGTTAGTTAGATTAATCATTTGCATGTAGGGTTCTTCATAAAAAATTTGGGGAAAAATCTAGGGTTCTTCAACTTGAACCGAATCAAAGCTCAAATTTTTGCTTAGATCTGTTACTAGTAGTTTAGTTGCACGTTATAGGAAGTAAATCAACTTGAATTGTTTGTAGATTTGCCCGATTTCAAACAAAAACCGAATCAAACCTTGTTTTTGAACCAAAAAGATGAAATTGAATGGGTAAACGGTTTGTTTTGAGAAAAACGGCACTTGGGGTTTCATTTTCGGGGAAAACCGCCCCCACTGAACCAAAAATTTTCAAGTTTTCGGAACCGGGTCGAAAAATGGCATTTTTGGGAAACAAACGCCTGAGCACGGGGTCGTGCTCAGCGAACACGGGGGCGTGGCCAGCAACTTTCACTCGAACATGTGGCGTGGCCAGTGGCCATGGGGCCGTGTTCAGCTTGCTGTTTTCAGTTTTCTTCAAAAATTTACTGTTTCGTGCTAATTATTTTGTGTTTTCTTTCAGACGGCCAAGAAATTCACACGCTTCAACCAGAACGAATGGACTTATCAATCCCGATTCGAAGTTCTTCAAACAAGGCCCGAGGAAAACACAAGACAAGTATGCCTAGACACCCTTGAAGCAGTGGGGCAGATTGACCGCTTCAACATCCTAGTCACTGGTCCACTTAGGGCGGCACTCTGCACTAGAATCCATTCGGTCCACGAATACAACATGGAGTTCTATAGCACGTTTTCATTCAAGGGTAAAGTAGAGCCATTTGATGAAGAGGGGGTTGAGTTTCGTTGCGCTGGAAATGTGCTTTCAATCTTGATTGCACAATTTGGGTCGATCATTGGGTTGTATGCTGAAGAAGATGCCGGAGACGAGGAAAACACGGGTGGTCTCCGTGAACTCCCGCAAAACATGTGTCAAGCGGCATGGTCTCAAATCGGGGAAGGGCATTATGATCCAAGCCAAACCAAAAGCACCAAGTTGCATGACCCTCTATACCGCTACATTCATAGGGTCCTTAGCAACTTACTCAACCAAAGGCGTGACAGTACCGATGTTGTCAACCTAAGGGATCTGATGGTCTTATACTGCATCCACAACCGTGTGCCTCTAGATGTCCCATACCTGCTCCTCCGAAACATGCATCTGAACCAACTAGCCACTCCCCCAACCCCTATCTTCTTTGGGGATGGATCTACCACCTTTACAAGAACTTCGTGCAAAGGATGCCAAGATCCTTCTGTAAAGGTCCATGGTCGGGCAAGGTAGATCTCGTCATATGCCGCTCAATGGGAATTATCAACGAAGTAGGTGACGGGAAGGTTCGATTTCAAATGTTTCAGGGGCATGTTTGGAACCCACAGGAGGCCCTCGTTCTTCACGCCCAACAAATCCTTCCTCCTCCCAATTTTAAGGCCATGGGGGCGCATCCTCTTCTCAAGGGGGTGGTTTTCCTAATTTCCAAAGTTTACATGATCTTTTACAAGAAAACCTCTTATGCACCCGCAACACCTACAACACCTACACCTGGGTCAGAGTAATCGAGAGGAACATCTCCGATATGTAAGATGACATCAGCAACATCCGGGAGTACATGGCGAATCAAGGAGGAGATGATGAAGATGAAGACATGGATTGAGGCAGAAGGCGTCGGAGTTAGTGTTACACGGTTGCAGCTTTAACAGGTTAACCCCTTGCTCTCAAAAACAAATATCTGGCCTGCGTGCCAAAGTTGAACAATTTACTTTCCGTTAAGACTTTTACTTTTCTGCATTTTTTTTTTTTTTAGTTTGTGATGTGGATGATAACTTATGGTAAGGTAGGATGTTTGTTATATGTGTGGTGTGGTAATTTTAAACAAAACATGTACCTAGGAAGCTTGGTGGCACTAAATACTAGTGCTACACAAGCCCGGAAAGCCAACCGGAAAGCCAAAAACATGTTTGATTTAATTGCAGACTGTCACCATGGGGCCGTGCTCAGCTAACACGCCCCCGTGTCCACCACCCTGTACCTGCTGATTTGTCTGAAATTTGCCCGCCACGGGGCCGTGTTCACCAGGCACGCCCCCTGGCCACCTTCTGTAAGTTATTGTTACTGGCACTTTGACCACGGGGCCGTGCTCACCCAGCACGAGGCCGTGGCCAGATGCCCAGTAACACCAAAACCTTGTTTTTAACACCTTTTTTCACATTCAATCAACCTAAAAACTTATTTTTGGGACACATTGAGGACAATGTGTAATTTAAGTGTGTGTGTGGGGGGGGGGATGCTAAAACCTTGAATTTTGCAGTCCTAATAACAAGCCTTACACAAAACTCTATTGGAACCGCTAATCACCCCAAATTTTTTTCAAAAACTTTTCATTTTTTTACTTGTCTTTGTTTAATTTGGGAATTACAAGTTCTAAAAAGGTTATATTTTTACAAATTTACAACCGATAGCGTCGTGATAAAAAGAACCAACATAAGAAAATTATGAAACGGCATGACAAATCTAGTTAAAATTTGATTATATATACTTGATCACATTATAAACCCATTCCCACAAAAAGTGAGTTTTGAGCCTTTATTGAGCATACAAGCATACATCTTTAAACTATATGCTCATTTTTCGTTTCTTGTGTGAATCTCCGCTTGGTTCTTACAACTCTAGAACTTGCCACGACGATACATTCCCTGTCATTACCAACTTAAACCCAAGTAAGTAAATGATGGAGGCATTAGGACTAACCCATTTTCTTTTCAACACCATTATTTTTCATTTTCTTTTTCACCTACCCAAAATCCCCCTAGATAACCCCTTTGAGCTTAAACATTTTCATTTCTAAACCCACAAAACAAACACCCTTTACCCACCAAACCCTTTTTCATTTTAACCCTTTATTTTAGTAGAAAGCTCGGTTGTCTTGTGACGTCTCTTTAAAAAAATGAAGTCTAGCAATAAACAAACAAGTTCCTCAAAGAAACTTTGTTTGAAAATGTTTAGTTTGAATAAAAGTCACAAAAACAAAAAGTTTTACGATGACCGACGCTTTTTACGCTTTTAGCCCTTTTTACTAACCACTAACCCAAAACCACCTAACTTTAACCCAAGCCTAACCCTTCCCTAAGTCCGCTTGATATTTACACAGGTTTATAGTTAAAAGGGAGGAGGATTGTTTGCTTGGCAAGCATATGGTAGAAGTAAGTTCCATGCCGTTCTCGAGTGTTTCACAAAAATACATATTCTGCCGAGTGTTGAGTGATCTCCCATGAGGTATGTGAACTTGTATATAAATGGAATTTTAAAAAGGCATGTTATGCCTAAATAAGTAATTTCTCTTATGAAACGTTCTAAATAATTCATAACGAATAGGTTTGTAAATAGTATAAAAATAAAACTCAATAAAGATCTTGGATTCCCGACACTCAAGACAAGCCCAAAACTTCTCTTCAAACCATTCCATTTGGGTGTGTAAGCCATATAATAAAGAGTTTTGCTTGAGGACAAGCAAAGATTCAAGTGTGGGGGTATTTGATGTGTGTAAAATGCAACATATAAATTACATCAAATGAGGCATAAAACTAACCCTTTTTAGTAGTAATGTTGGAAAAAGTGTGCTTTCATCTTCCTTTTGTATTTTCAGGACCAAACGAGGTTAAATGAACAAAAGGAACAAATATGCAGCAAAATCTAACATAAATACGAAGAAAAGGAATAAACGTGGCATGCCCGACCCCTCGACAGCATCTCCCTAAGCAAAAAAAGAAAAAGAAGGCTGACCACGGCCCGTGCCCAGCGAGCACAGGGGCGTGGTTAGGTATCTGCAGAAATGGACAAAGCTATGGAAGCTTCTATTCCCGACACGGGGGCGTGCCCAGCTCAGCACGGGGCGTGGTCAACGCTAAGATTTGTAGAATCTTGCAAATCTTGATAGTACAGATGCGCTTCTGCACACAGGGCCGTGCCCAGCGAACACGGGGCCGTGGCCGGGCTTCTGTTGAGGCTATAAATAGGGGTGCTTGGCTCACTTCAAAAGCATCCCTTGGCAAAACCACATCTCTCCCACTTTACCACCACTCCACCACCACTACAACACCCACATCCACCACCATCATCCATCATCCACCTTAGAGTGTGTGTAGTAGTCTCGGGATCCAAGATTGATCGTAAGTGTTCTTGTTAATCAAAGGCCATGTTTGGCTAAGTCTCTTACATCGCTTGGTGAAGACAAACATTTAATGTAATACTTTTTATTTTTAAACTTTTCGCACTTTTTATTTGGTTTTGTATTAATGACTTTAATAACTTGTTTCTTATGTTTAAGGTGAAACTTCTTTATTATTTGTCCATGGTGTCTTGGCATTACTTTTCAGTCTATATAAAGTAAAAGATTTTCACCATTCATATCTCTACGGTCTATATAGAGATATATTGACTACCTGGTCGGGGGTTAAGGGAATGGTTTAGTAAGGTTCTTGCCTTGTTCAGTGTATAGATCCTGTAAGGACCTGGGCCAAGCTTACTAGGACCTCCTTCAATACCCACTGGTATTGGATGGCGGGGGTGCGAATGTCTTGATCCCCTCATATGTAAACTACTATTAATACATTAAACCGACTACTTGGGATTATATCCCTGCTGACTCAAACCACTTAGCTGAGGGTAACGTCACCTTCAAAAGAGGGGCCTACCACTTTACGCATTAATAACTTAATTAATTATCTTTCAATATTCGGACCCTTTGGGATTATATCCTTGCTGACTCAAACCACTGGGTTGAGGGTAACGTCACCTTCAAAAGAGGGGCCTACTACTATAACTAAGATAATCTCTTAAAAAGTGGAAAAGTGTGGAAATCATCAAAGGTTACATTAAAGGTGAGTCGGATCCAAGTGATTCATCTTGTCTATCTGTTTTATTTTTATTTTTCAGCATTTTTGTTTTTATTTTCATGTTTAAAACCTTTTCTAAAACTTTTGATTTGATTAGACGTTGAGGATAAACAGGTACTAAAAGCTCTTGTGTCATTGGACGACCTCGGTATCTTACCAACGCTATACTACGCTCACGATGGGTACACTTGCCCATGTGTGTGTTTAGTGTTAGTAGAATATTATGTTTTATAAATTTAAAACTTGACAAATGTGTTAAAAAGGGCTTAAAATATCAATAAAAACATATCACACCCAACACACCAAAGGATGAGAACCTGAGAAGAGAAGGTTTGAGAGGATTAGAGTGTGAACTGATACCAAAAGCGGACGAAGTGATGTATTTCACGAACCGGATTTGGGTTCTGCTTAGAGGTAGCCTACGTGAACTGGTTATGAATGAAGCTCATAAATCCAGATATTCCATTCACCCAGGTTCCACCAAGATGTATCAGGATATTAAGGAGTTATATTGGTGGCCGAATATGAAGAGAGATATTGCGGTTTATGTGAGTAAATGCCTGACATGCTCAAAGGTTTAGGCTAAACATTAGAAGCCGTTTGGGCTCCTGCAGCAACCAGAGATTCCTAAGTGGAAATGGGAACATCTTACGATGGACTTTATCACCAAGTTACCCTGTTCGTCGCGTGAAATGATACGATATGGGTAATCGTGGATCGATTGACAAAGTCTACTCATTTCCTAGCGCTTAAGGAAACAGACAATACCGAGAAGATATCGCAATTGTACCTTAACGAGATTGTAGCCTGCCATGGAGTACCAGTGTCAATAATCTCAGATAGAGACGGACGGTTTGACTCCCGATTTTAGAGATCTATTCAAGAATCGATGGGATCTCGTTTGGACATGAGTACTGCGTATCATCCTCAAACGGATGGTCAGAGCGAGAGAACCATTCAGACGTTAGAGGATATGTTAAGAGCGTGTGTGATCAATTTCGGTGGAAGTTGGTATACTCATTTGCCTTTGGATGAGTTTTCTTACAACAATAGTTACCACGCTAGTATCAAGGCCGCTCCGTTGGAAGCCTTGTATGGAAGAAAGTGTCGATCACCACTTTGTTGGACTGAAGTCGGCAAGAAGCAATTGACCGGACCCGAGCTTATCCAGGAAACCAGCAACAAGGATGTCCAGATCAAAGGAAGGTCGAAAGTTGCCGCAGATCGATAGAAGAGTTATGCGAATAACCGGAGGAAACCGTTGGAGTTTCAGGCTGGTGATAGAGTGATGTTTAAGGTGTCTCCTTGGAAAGGCATTGTGAGATTTGGAAAAGGGGGAAAGCTGAGCCTGCGTTATATAGGTCCTTTCGAAATCGCATCTCGAGTTGGATCAGTCGCATATAACTCAAGCTGCCATAGGAGTTGAGTGGAGTTCATGACGTGTTTCATGTCTCCAATTTGAAGAAGTGTCTATCTGATGAGATGCTAATTATACCCCCTGGAGAGGTTCGAGTGGACGATAAATTAAGATTTATCGAAGAACCAGTAGAGGTTCTGGATTGGAAAATTTAGAAACTTAGGAGGAGTAGGATTAAGTTGGTCAAGGTTTGCTGGGATACTAAACGTGGACCCGAGTTCACCTAGGAATGACAGGACCGAATGCAATGGAAATATCCTCATCTCTTCCCACCTAGTGCGAAAACAAAACCTATTGAATTGAATTTCGGGGATGAAATTTCTTAAACATGGGGAGACTGTGACACCCGGCTATTTAGGCTGTACCGTACAAATGTAACGTGTGTCGTGAATGAATAAAAGGCTGTATATGACTAATTTTAATGCTTATATATGATATTTTATGTGTTGGTAAATCCAAACTTTGATAAAAATTATGTTGGCAACAATAAGATAAACGCTTATCGCGTAACGAACAAAATGTGAAACGAATGTCGGTGACCGCTCGATCAATGTTAAAATCCTAAAAAATAATCTATTATGATTAGAATAGTAATTTTAATCATGTTCGAAAGGAAAAATAAATTAAAACGATAAGAAACTCTATTTTTCGAGTTTAAGCGCGTACCGCGCGATACTGCGCGTATCAGACAAAATACTGTCAACGCAACCAGTCGAGGCAACTGGTAATTATTTCAGTAATATTTTGGTGAGATTATTTTTATAGAGTGATAAAAATAATTTAAAATGCAATAAAACTGGATTAAAACGCTAGATAAAATACCTGGTATCCAGTAAAATACCATTTTTTGGTCTAGATTATATATATGTATATATATATATATATATATATATATATATGGATATATGTGTGTGTAATGTGAGAGGTGGCAGCTAGGGGAGCTTCTACATCCTCTCTCTTGCCAAGTGTTGAGTCTTGGAATACTCCAAGTGATGATTATGCTTTACATGATCCTTCCAATATCTTCACAATTCCAAGAAAGGATTTCAAAAACTCCATCACTCTCTCTCTCTCTTGAACAACTCGGCCCAACACCCCTCTAACACCATACATTTTCAATTTCAAATCATTTCTTGAAGATCCAAGCTCATTTCAAGGTGTCTACAAGTCCATTTGAAGGTTTGAAGGTGATTACAAGTTGTTTCAAGCAACCATCAAACTCCATTTCATCAATCTTTACTAAAAATCATTCAAAATCTTGAAGGTATAAAACTTACTTTAAAAACCTTGTTCTTAATTCTTGATGATGATGGAAGTTTCTCTTGTTCTTGAATCTAAACATAAACTTGAAACTAATAACAAATGGGTTTTCAAAGAAAAGAAAAATGGATGTATGTGTATATGTATGTATGGCTGTAGGTATGTATATACATATATGAGAGTTGAGTTCGGGTTTGATTGATTCTTGTTTGATTTGATTTTTGAAAGTGAAATGCATGCATGATCAAAAGGTAACTTATAAAAGTTCATATGATTAAAAGAAAAACATGATAAAGTAAAGTTTTGGATTCATGTGTGTGTATGTATATGTGACCCGTGTATGTATGTATAGGTATGCATGCATGTAAATTTTTGATGATTAAAGTCTTAAATGTATAAGAATGTACATGTCTTGTATTTATGATAAATGATTAGAGGATGATGATGTGAAGTATGATATGTTTGAATATTTGAAACATGAGTTAAATGAAGGTCTAGATGCATTCAAGTTCATGCATGATGATTAAGACATGCTATGGATGCATTAGATGCATTTACTTGAACATGCATGTTGAAATATGATCATGAAATGATGATTAGAATATGATTTGATAAAATAAATTTTAGTCCGATTCTAAACACTAAAAAAATTAATATTTGAAGTGTTAAAATGGTATAAAACTTTGTCATAAAGTTTACTAGCCTTGCATGTTGTACTTGGTGCTTTAAGTGTTGTAAAATACGTGAAATTGCATGATTTAAGTGTCTTACATAAAAACTACACTAATATTATTATAATCATTATTTTAATCAGTAAATAACATGTATTATGTTAAAATATCAAGTCATTACGAGTTGGGATGGTTATGGTAACGTTTAACGCAGAACTAACCGGTAAAACGGTTAAAAATTGGATTTTCGAAGGATTTTTATAAAACTGTTTCAAATCATTAAGTAAACTGATATTTTTAGTTTAAATATAAGAATTTTAACTAATACTAAGTTTACTTGGTGTTTGGTTAGTCATACGCGACTTCCGACGCCCGAAAACGTTACCGAATCACTAAAATACGCGTTTTACAATATACACTAGCATGGGTTATTTATGGGTGAACCTTATATGTTAAAATGTGTTATCTGATTTAGATATGTGTATATGATAATATGTTAAGTGTTGACATGATAACGGAAATTTAGACTATGCATGTACGCTTGTGCGCTTAAAGCGGTAGAAACGGTAAAAATCGCGTTAAATGTGTAACTTGTTTGTCGAGCATGAAAATTGATACATATAAGTTATTTCATGTATACATGCTTTAAAAATGATAAAATAGAAAAGTTATCATTATTTTACGTGTTATGATATTAAGCATATGTGTACGTTTATGTATATATATTACGACACGCAAATCGTAGATATATTAGGTATAAATGGGAGTGTTAATGGATTTACATGATAATGGTCACCAATAAAATCGTTCAAGTCACAAAATCTTAAATATATATATATATATATATATATATATATATATATATATTAATATTAATGTGCCAACATAATAAAAAATAATGACTTTTTGAGAAAATCTCAAAGTTATGTGAAAATTCTAAGATATGGAGAAACTTAGGAATTTTGTGATATATATTGATTGATAAATCGTTCCTATGTATATTAGGACGTGTAGAAATCAATTTGTGGGATTGCGCTATTTATAATACGCATCCAAAGGTGAGTGTCACTAAACCCCCTGTTTTTACTGTTTTGTATATGTTTTGGGGGAAGAACACGCCTTAAAAAAGGTTTAATAATTTTTTAAATAAAACATACCTTTGATACATAAAAATGAATATTTTCATAGAAAATATATGAATTTGTTAAATATATATATATATATATATATGTTTCGGGGAGAAACGTTTTTTGTGAATAAATATGTTTCATGGAGAAACGGGGATTAGTACGGTGTTTCAGAGAAAACAACCGTGTAGATTTAATATTGCTTAAATCTATAGTTGGGACGAATTTGCTTGATCTCAAGAGAGTAAGTATCGGCATAGGCTTACATTTCGGTGGGGACTTCGGGGAATTCGTACAACATCATATATTAAATTTATCATTATTATTAGGATACATATATTGTTCATGAGGTAGGCATTATAGATGGCCTCGATATGGGCCATGCACAAGTAATGTCGTTTAATCATTTAAGTATTGCACACGAGGAATTGTTGGTAGATCTATCGGGTTAACAACCCCGTCGTGACCGGTCGCCCCGTGTCAAGTCAAACGACGAATTGATATTCTGTTTATAGTCTAGGATTGATTATACCTTCATAGTTAATATAAAGTTCGTAATGTCTTGCTAACTTACGAGTCCGAACATTTAATTCTATCAATTTAATATGTAAATTCGGGAAGATGCCTATGGTTGGAAGGTTCTACGGAATTTCTTGCAGACTGACCCTTGAATTTTTGCAAGGAAATAAAATAACTTTCTTACAAATTATATGGATGTTTTAATAATAAACACATAATTAGAAAGTTTTTCCTTGGATCAAATTATTTAAATTTGAATATGTGAACTCACCCTCCTTTGTGTTGACACTTGATTTTAACATGTTCTTCATGTACTTGAGTTCGGCTTTGGGAATTATGGTGTATCTTGTTGTTTTTGATGCATGTTTGGTTTGATAATGTGTTGGACAAACTTTTAAAACAATTTGGGACAAATGTAATAAGATCCATAAGGATCAAGACTACTAAACTAAGTCGTGGTTATGTCGTGTTTTGAAACTTTATGTTTAAAAACTATATTTAAATTAAGTTGATTGTCCAACATTATGATGCATCGTTCAGCAACATACTAATGGGCACCAACTTCCGTCAACACTACGTTTTATATTCCATTGCGACGTTTTTGGGGTGTGACATATAAGGCATGATATATGCTCACTATGGTAAAATACAAGAAACCATATTTATCTTAAATTGAACATGGTTGATATTCAAATATTATATACGAGACAAAATTAAATCATTATTTCATGTCATTACATCTCAAACTTATTAGTTTAATGGAATTTATCCAAGCTATATTACAATAGATTGTTTAAAGTTCTCATTGTTGCACATTGTACGCCTAACCTAAAAAAAAGATTTATTAATCACACAACTGACAATTGTTACTATATTTAAAATTATTACACTACAAACAACTAAAAATACTATAGGTATGCGTTTAATCACAATATCTATTTACAAAAGTAATTACTCTAATTATGAATATAATTACTCGTTAAAATCATTATAAGGTCACCTATCAATCAAATACACGGATCGAATCACAAATACGAAACATCATGATGTGCGGAATCCAACATGAATCATATACACACTGTAGACACTACACAAAAGGTTTAGAAACACAAAGAATTCACTAAAATTGAACCTGTATTAAACACATTGCAAAACACAAAGTTTCACAGCTTACAAGTTCTAATGAATCTGCAAAAGTCTTTCTATTACATAGCACAAACCATATATATAGGCTTGACACATAATTTGAAACTTTCATAAAGTTTCGAAGTACTCTAACCTATACTATGTAACAACTTGTTTAGAGGAACAAACCCCTGAACATTACATAATCCAGAACAACTTAAAACCCGGAACTACACATGTTCCGGGGTAAACCTAAAACCCGGACAAAATTCATACTTGGACAAATTTACACAGAAAAAATCCAACACTTCATCACTTCAGTGCATTACGGACTTCTCCTTGATGAATGCTTGGATCTTAAAAAAATCTTTCGCTGCAACTCTACATTGATGCTTTGAGTAGAGACTTCCTGCATAAACCCCGTACTTCACGCAAAATCAAACCACTACATTGCTATTATTCTTATTTCATCTCGGTACTATAGTGCATGCCTCCTCAATCGCATTAGATCCTCCATCTTCAAATTGATAAGCCACATTGGATCCAAAATCCTAATGATTCATCCAAAACATTCTTTCAAGTGATTACGACTTCACATGTCTTTCGATCCACATACCAAAACTTGATCCCCTTCAAGCAATCAAGATCAAACTCTCTCATTGGAATCTTTCTGATACATTTCGTAGGGTTGTATACCATCTTGTAAATTCGTTTACCTGTTACTAGATCCCTGCTTTTAACACGTTGTCCAACTGTAGGTTTGAACATCTTCCACTTGCTCTCTCTGCTCTCAGCAACAAGATTATTAATCAATCCATAATTGGCATTAGACGTTCTATGGTTCGAGTTAAGTTGAGCAAGATGATGTAGATCTCTTATTGGCAAACTTCTCAAATATTTAGCTCGACCCTTGAAGTATTGTACGCCATCGGTTCTTTTGATCATTATCAACTTATGAGCTTCATCATAATCCCACCTAATTATCTGCCCAGCATACTCACCATGAGAATTCACATATTGTTTCTTCTAAGTTAAGTCAGGCACCGGCTCTCTTAGCCACTTGTTAAACGAATAAACTGTTTCTTCCGGTATAACTTCAGGATTAGGAATCTCTTCAACATTTTCATCAGATAAATCCTTTCTCTAAATGATTCATATTCAATATTAGGCATATCTTCACACGTGTAAGCTATCTTTTCACCTTCTTTAACCTCTATCTCAGCAACACCGTCATCTGACTTCCAATCTTCTACAATTCCTTTTCATCTATAGCACCTTATATGTGTCAATCAAGCCCTTTAACATGAGAGTTAATTTCATATATAGTGTGGCATTTTATTGTTTTTTTTATTTTCATTTTTTCTCCCCCTAAATTTGTGCATAAAGTCAAAACTACCTACAAGAGTGAACACTTATGTACAAATTCACCTAGAAATCAAAAACAGAAAAATGGATATTTTTTTAATTATGTTCTCAGTCGGTGAACCGTATTATTTTCAAAATATTCGCAAGCACTTTGGATCTAGAGTTGCTGACAGGTTTAGTAAACAGATACGCAGTGTTTTCATCAGTGTGAATCTGTTCAAGTTTGATAAGACCTCTGTCATAGCAATCTCTAATGAAATGAACCTTAATATCAATGTGCTTGGATTTGGAGTGAAAGAACAAGGTTTTTTACAATTCTCATTGCGGAAACATTTTCACAATAGATAGTAGTGTTTAGATAAGTTAAACTGTAATCCTAAAGATGTTGTTGCGTCCATATCACCTGGGAGCAGCAAGCTGAGGTTGCCACATATTTCGCCTCTACAATAGAAAACGAGACTGTTTGCTGCTTCTTGTATTGCCACGAAATCAGTCTATCTCCCAGAACTTGACACTCAACTGATGTTAACTTCATATCCCTATCCATACCTCCAAAATTGATGTCAGAAAAAGCAAACAGATGAAAGTTCGAATTTATCGGATACCAGAGTCCAAGAGATGGAGCTCCTTTAAGATATCTAAAAATTCATTCCACATCAGTGTGGTGCGAGAGTTTAGGATTAGCCTGATAACAAGCACATTGACAAACGACAAACATAATATCTGGCATGCTAGCTGTCAAGTACATCAACAAACCAATCATAGACCAGTACAGAGTTTGGTTAACAAGAACTCCTTCAACATCCTTGTTCAGTAATGGCTTCTCTGCTATAGGTGATTCCATTGACTTTGAATCTGAGAGCTTGAACTTTGCCAGAACATCAGTCACATATTTTCCTTGATGAATTAAAATTCCTTTGTGTAACGCCCCAAAAACTCGAATTTTAAGTGAGTAGTATGTCTCTTTGTGTAAAGACATAAAATAAAACAACCAAGCTATTTAACTTAGTTAAATAGTTAGTCAAGTAACAAAAGAATGAAACTTAGTGCTATTGGTGACAAAAGAATAAACTAGAAGGACTAAAAGTGGGAAGTTGACTTTAAGTTTCTTATAAACTAGAAAGTTCAGTATGTGTGTGTGTGTTGGTGATGTGGTCGACACCCACAAGAAGGAGATGGAGAAACCTTCAATTCATCCCCTTTTTGTCTAAATTGAAGATGGATTCAAGCTAAAATTCATGCATGTACTTGAATTCTTGATCATCAAGCCCTATAAATCACATGGTAAGTTGTAGATTCTTATTTGATGATCTTTTTAGAAATGGGTTATGATCAAATCCATGAATTGGTATGAAACTAAGCATGATTAGGTATTAGAAGCATCAAAGAGAACTTATTTTGTATGTAATTTCAAGTAAATTGATGTTTGAGATGAAAACCCACTAGTTGGGTGATGAAGATGACATGGGTGTTTCACCCATGTCCATGTCTTGTTCAAATCATGATGTAGTGTGAAGTATTAGATAAATTCTTGTTAGATGGATTGTCTATATTATAGAGTACATATGATATTTGGTTATATTTGATGAATGAAAGCAAGTAGTAGAAGAATGAGCATATGATACTTGTACATCATGCTTAGATAGTAGTACGCACACCAAGTGTTTGATGAAATGCATAGGTGAGATATTTAGATGAGATTGGATGTAAACAACGAATAAATATGTATTGAATATAGACATGATGTACTTAATAGTAAATTATCATGAGAATTATGTTTTTGATGAAATCCATGTCCGAATGTAGTTGAATTTTAATTGAGTAGAAGTATGTTTTAAGATTTTTGCTATATGCTTGATTGATGTAACGCTTTAATCGTTTGTGGGGTTCGGGTGATGAAACAGAATCTGTCTAGAAAATTACACCCGAATTTAATCGGGTGTAACCAGGTCAAATCTTGTAAAAAACTTATGTTTATTGAGTTTGTGATGAACTTTTAGGAAAAACCTTTCGAACCCAACTGGAATTGCATTTTTTCATCGAACATTGAACGTTTTATGAATTTTTCCGTATCAAAAGGTTCAGGCTGTGTTTTCTGGCACAATTTGCAACCCATTACGAATGTCATAACTCAATTTAGGGATTGAGTTATGATCTCAAATCTTTACTGTAGGTAAGTTAAGGATATCATGGAAATCTACAACTGGAATTATGTCAATTGGATAATTGAGGATTTTTAAATGAATTTTTCCGTGGCTGCAGCCAGAAAGTGACGAATCTGATTTCTACATAGTAAACGATTTTGTTATAAATTTTTGGTAGAGATTTAGACTCTCAAAATTTAACACAAGGATAACCCCTCCGAGGGGCATGTCACATAAAAATATTGTAATTTTTGCAAGCTCGTAAGTACTGTAAACGGACGTCCCAAAACAGCCTATTTTCAGTGAATTGAGCTATGCATGTTAGTGAATGATTGACTAATGAAAGTAATGCAACTAAGAGTTTGAAATGATTATCGATATGGATGAACATGTAAACTAACAAGTTATGAAAATGATGGCATGAAATAATAGGAATTTACATTGGCAAGGACTCAAGCACGGATGGCTAACGAGTCAAAGGGAGGCAAGAAGACGAGCTCGAACATGGATGCATAAGGTTAGTAATTTTCGGAATCACTTCTTATCTTATAAATAAAGTTTGATATGTTGAACATAGGAAATCATATGAGAAATTATGAGAAAGGGTAGGTACTAAAGTAAGTATTGATGAGGGAAGTCGTAGGAAATTATATATGTTTGGAATTACATTATAGAAGTGAACGTGCCAAGAGTAAAAAAGTGGCATGGTATAATGTGATAGTTAGTTTGCTCATGGGGTTAAGCGTTAGAAGGATTTAGGAGTTTGTATATGATTATTTTACTTATTGGAAACATGAAAAACGGAGAAGATAGAAGTTCAGGTGTCTAACGGTCGTTTATAAACATAAAAAGAGAACAAAGGTTTGCTGAACTGAGCTCACCGTAAGCTACGGTAGGTATTGATGGCCTAACCTTCCACCGTAAGACAGATAATTCTCACCGTAGCCATTTTAAAGGCCACCATAAGCTACGGTAGCCACCGTAACTTACGGTAGAGGTCAGATATATGTGTGTGGTTTTGATACTTTAATTACGTTTCGATGTTAAGGCCCCGGTAAATTTCCGAGAAGAAGTATATCCTACACAGGAAACGTAAAAAGCTTAATTATGTCACATGAATTCAAATTATGATTTTCGGGCTCCGAAGGGATACCTGTATATATATATATATATATATAATGACTAACATTAGCGTGTTTTATGTTGATTATCATGTTGTGTTTTATATTCATAGTTCTACGATGGTGTGTTTGAAGTTTTTATGGACTGTTAGGGTTTAATTATTGTGTTTTAGTGATCTTCACTCTGTTATTTGTGGGTTTTGAGTGTGTTTTATGGCTGAAATTGTTGTGTTTTATGACTTTGTACACTTTGTAGGAAAAATAGACTTTGTAGCCGAACCCCACCCTATATATGTATGTATGTATGTATGTATGTATGTATGTATGTATGTATGTATGTATGTATGTATGTATGTATGTATGTATGTATGTATGTATGTATGTATGTATGTATGCACATGTGTGAATTGAATCATGTTGATCAATACGTTGGTGTGTGTTAGACAAAGGTCTAATGAAGGGATTGAACTTGCTCACACGATTTTTATAGGTGGACAGTTGTGGGTATAAATAAATATGAAAAATGAATGTAAATAAGTAAATCAAGACTTGTATATGGGTTGTGGATAAGAAATCATCGTGGATGTAGGTAACATAAACTCATACGTGTGATATATGAATGGGTTTATTGCATGAAATTGACTAGGAAATGTATGCATGTGTGCTATAGTTGAATGAATGGATATCAATGTCGTGATTTTATGCGAAATGTGTATTTTTATTATATAGAGCTATTGAGTCACTAATCGTGCTCTGTTGAGAAGGAAATGTGATGCAGGTATGAGAACGTTGGGTTTGTGACGAATTGAAGTCAAATTCAGATCGAGTGAATTCAAGAGGATAATCGAATGAATTAAAGTTTATGTTGTTAGATTTCTATAAAGTCTTTAATGATATCTATAATGTATACTAATGATGTGAATGTGTGTGGTGAGTGCAGGTTGGACATAAATTATGGATCACTGTCATGAAGGACATGAGATTGAAGATCGAGTTAAAAAGACATGGATTGTACAGAATAGGCGATTATGTAAATTGTATTAGTATGTTATTTATGAGACACAAAATGAAGGACAAATGTTATAATGTTTTGAAAGAAGTTGTTTTGAAAGGCTTTTAAGTATGAAAGATTATTTATAAAGAAAGAAATTTTACAATACGTATTTTCCTTGCGTCTTTCGGTTAAAACGTGTTAGGGTCTTACACTTTGGAACTTTAACAGACTTGTAAACCCAAAAACATTGTCATTTCACCCAACGAGCTCATCTCAAACTTCTTCTTCATAACTTCCTAAAATTCCTTGCACAGAAATTCATTTTTGGAACTAAAGATAATGGCATCAACATAGATTTGCACAAGAATTAAATCCTTTGCAACCTTTTTGATGAACAATATCTGATCAATAGTACCCCGAGTGTATCCATGAGCCAACAAGTGCTCTGTTAGGGTGGCATACCAAGCATGTGGAGCCTGATGCAACCAGCAAAAAGTCTTATCCATCTTGTATGCATAGCCTTCTTTGTATGTGTCCGCGAAACCTGGGGGTTGTTCGACATAGATTTCCACTTTCACCTTCCTGTATAAAAATGCAATCTTGACATCCATTTGATACATCGAGCTTTATTTCTCACAATAAATCTAGTATCATCTTGCTTGTTATGATACACCCAACGTGTTCCTAAAGTGCACTTTCCTTTAGGCAATGGCACCAATTTCTGAACTCCTAACTTCTCGAAATGATTTAGTTCCTCATGCATAGCATCCACCCATCCTACTTCCTGTAGAGCAACATTAAAACTTTTATGTTTAATTTTTGAAATAAAAAATGAATATATAAAATTATTGATTGCTCCTGATTTGCTCCTGGTAAGAACACCAGCATCGGTGGGACCGATGATGTTTTCAATTGGGTGATTTTGTTGGATACTTTGAAGAATTGCTGCATCATGTATTTTCACAACAGGTGGAAGATTTCTTATGTCTACTTCCACTCGCTCCCCCTCATTGGTTTCACTCGTAGTATTGGTCACTGATGAGTTAACCACACAGTCCTCTGGAATTGGTTCTTGGAACAATGAGGAACTTTTGGTGGTTGGTCCCTCGGCGTAACTGAGTATTGTCATATGTTCAGAAACTGACTCCTAAAGTGTTGAAGAGTTCAAGTAAGTCTTTGTGTACATTCCTGGTGGATCAATGATGTGTAATTGAGGACGTCCTGGTAAGACATGCAACTCTTCTTCTTCCAGAGTGGGGATTGGAACAAACAGTCCTGATGTTGATGCACTTGAATCTGTAGGCATACTACGAAAAACATTAAACGATTTATATAAAGAAGAATAGTTGTCACACCCCCAAAATACCACATACGGAAAACACCGCGGGATGTGTGACGTACTAGGATCCAGCCACTAATCACATTGAACTATAACAATATATTAAATAAAATATTCCATTTATTTCATAATATAGTTTTAAGTCATAACTTTAATCAAAACGTCAGCGAAAACATATTGTAAATCGTTATTCAACTGTTTCAAAACAAATATGCAAAACCAATGAACATGTATCCAAGAGCTACGACCCATGACCACTCCAGCACTCCCAGATAGCAAGTTCCATCCATGAACCTAACGACCTGCAAGCATGCAGACAAGTGTGTCAGACGACTCTGGTGAGTTCAAAGTTTGTTAACGCGTTTAGTTACCAAATACGGGTTTAAAACATTTCAAATATTTCATGTTGTTAATAACTCGATTACCACAGATGGCTCCATATTATTTGCCCTTCCCCAATGCTCTATCAAACATTGGTCAAGTGGTTAAGGTAATTAGTTCACGACCGTCCTCCCCGGTACGGTGTGAGGGTGCCAAACCTAATAGCGCTCTCAACTAATAACCCCGTTGCCTCCCCGGCAACCAATTCAGTATATGATGGAACTTAATGATAGATATGAGTGTATTAACTAACATCCGAGTTTAACATTCCAGTCAAACCCATTTACCCGACATTCCTCCTCAGAACGTTTACCAGATGTCCCTCCCCGAGACGCATGCTTGGAAAAAGAGCAGTGAACTCACCTTAGATTTGCTCGGTAAGATAAATTACACGTTCAAGTTAATCAAAGCCTATAACATTTGTACATATCCAATCAGTTCGTATGCAAGCTACTTATCTATACACATAGTCTAGTATTTGCATCAAGTACACATGATCCATGTTTCATTCACTTACAACTAACAGGTAGCATACAAATTTAAGTACAACAAACTCGCACCACAATAGGCCCAAAAGGGCTTGTGCGATTGGCTTAGTCTTGTGCGACTAGGTTCACTTGTGCGATTCAGATGTGGTCCAGCCCAACTGGACTGGCGCAAAAACCAGCTTCTGCGGCCCCCCTTTTCGATCGCACAACTTGTGCGATCCGTGCACGGCCCAACAGACTCATTAACATTTCAAGGCCTAAACACTTTATGCAGCCCATACCCTTGTGCGACCCGATACTTCTTGTGCGATTGGGATTCCCTTGTGAGATTGGGATCCCTTGTGCGATCAGACTAGTCAACCAATCCCCCATGATTTTCGTAAACATGAATCCATTCCCCAATCATAGATCAAACAGTTACAATTCTTAATTTATTTAAACCCTAATCATTTCATTTATGATTAACAATCACAATAACACTTTTACTCAATTAATCATCATCATCATCGCACAAAACAACATTCCATTCGGATCAAATAACATAGAAATCTTAGAACTTAACATCAGTTTATCAAATATCAGTGTTCTACTATCACTAAACTTAATCATGCTAGATTATCAATCTCAACACACAAGAACCCTAGTTTGACAATAAAACATTCAAGCATGGTGTAGTCTGATTAACATCATTATTCCATAAATCATTGAACAGATCTATCCCTCTCATCACTTCATCATAATTACTTGCATCAACCATGATAACACATAACACAACGGACATCATTCATTACCCCTCAAATCACACACATGACGAAGAATGACTATAAAAAACAAGATGAGTAAGAACACTAACCAAATTACAAGATGTCGAGGGATGTGCTAGGGCCGAGAGAATGCTCCGATCAAATAGGAGGGGCTGCCGTCGATCTTGAGGGAGAGAAGAGAGTAGGGTTTGCTAAAGTTTGGAAAAAGAATGCTATGCACCCCTATATGCATATGCGCATGCCATAAGGGGTCGGTTCAGGCTCGGTTTGGGTTTATGGACATTTGGGCTTGAAGGAGCCCACATGGTTTCGAGGATTGTGCGATCCCATATAACACAAACACAAATATAAACTCATAACATTCATGTAAAACACAAACTCTTCATCATTCGCATTTAATCAAACAATTTATTTAGCATACACGTATTACATCGAAACACCACTCGTGAAGAGAAAGCAGTACAAAAGACTCTCGAAGTTTTGGGTCGTCCCGAAATTTGACAAGAGGTGATCAGGAATAGAATGATAGTTCAAGATGATTGTGGATTCCCCTCGAATGCCACAATAGCCAAAGAGCCAATTTGGACCAACTCAATCATGATTCAATGATCTGCTTTGTGACTTTGTTGTAAACCCTGTATGAGGAATTTTTTGCATATCCAACAAAGTAACACTCATCCCCTCTGGCCATAAACTTCCCATTGGTATCCATATGTAAGAGTACACATGGACAACCAAATGTTCTAAAATGTTTAATTGTGGGCTTTCGACCGTCAACAATTTCATATGGAGTTTTCATATGTCGTTTGTTAATTAGTACATGATTTTGAATGTAGCATGCTGTATTCACCACCTATGCCCAGAAAAACATAGGTAACTTAGAGTCCACTAGCATTATACGTGCGGCTTCAATTAGAGTTCGATTTTGTCTTTCAGCAACTTAATTTTGTTGTGGAGTTTGAGCATCACTGTAGTGACGATCAATACCTTTTTTCAGAACAGAACAAATTTAAATTTGTGTTTTGAATTTGTTAGGATCTGAGTTTCTTATGATTGTGTTTTGTTTGACAATAATGAAAATGAACAAGAACAATTGCAACGGAATAAGATGGAAACAAACTTTCACACACAATCAAATAGGAGAATTGCTTTCAACACACATGTTTGTTCTTGGAATCGAATGATTATATTTATTATAAACTTCAACTACACTGCATGCATGTATTACAAACTCCCCCTCAGCCTGAGCTCACAACGGTTTATTCGTGCAAGCTGCCAAGTGATGAAAGAGCTAATAGAATAGTACAGGGTACTGTTCTATTTATAGGCACGAGCAAACCACTGAAGCATCTTTGCTGACGTCACCATGAAAGTGACATCTAACTTCCTAACAACCTACAACCATTGATCTAATACAAACACTATTTGCTAACTACTGATTACACTACATTACAAATGAATAAGCTAAACTACTGCTTCTCCGTCCACTGTTGTGACTCCAGCAGTACTTTATATCTTCAGCAGTGCTTGACCCATATCAGTAGATTGAGCATCGGTGCTTTAGCCTTTATCAGTTGTTAGCAGTTGTTTGAAGGACAGCAGTTGTTGTATGTGGACAGTGGATGAAGGTCATCAGTTGTTAGAAACACTTTCAAGGGGAAAGTTAGAATACAGCATCTGCTTATTCTGGATCCACTGCTCTGATCCAGTTTTGCTTTAATCATTTGTTCCTCTGTAGGGTTCAATCCCAACAATCTCCCCCTGGAACAAATGAAGCCAAAACCCTTCATTATTCTGGATCTTTATTGCCTCATCAATAGTTCCCTGACTTGCCCTTTGAATTGTAATTCAAAGTTCAAAGAATCTATATCATCCTCATCCCTACACAGTGTAAGATCAAGGAGATTTTGCAGATCTTCAACACCCAGGCCCAATGCTTGTTCCCTTGATATTTTCTTCACTTCACCACTGGATTTGATCAAAGTCAATATATGGGTCTGTTTGTCAGATTTCCACTTTAGTATTTTTTAATCCAGTGGGTTTCTTGGGAGAGATTTTATTGATGATGAGTTTGGAGATGGTGGCCTGATAATGACTGGTTGAGCAGTACTTGTAGTTTGTGTCAATTCAAGTTTATCTGCTATCATCTGCTTAAGGCCTATTTTTACAAGGTAATCCCCTGCTGCCTTATCTGCTGCTGTTTCTGCATCCATCTGCTTTTGTTTCCTTCTTTGGTAAAGGATGGCAGTAGGTGGAGCAGTGGATTTTTTGATTTGTAGCTTTTGTGGCTTAGCTGGAACCACTGCTTTAGGGTAAACAGGCTTTTGAGGAACATTAGGATTTTTCTTTCTTAGTTCTTCCAGCTTTTTGTAGGATGCCAACACTTTATCCTCTGACCACCTTGTCACTTGATTCCTTGACCCAAAATCAGTTGTTATTAACTCTTCTTTCATTGCTGCAAAGTTCTTTCTGGTACATTTTTCTTAAATTTTGCCCAGATTGGTGGAGTCTGGTTCACCTTGTTTTTTATCATATCTTGAATTCTGGTTGTTTCACTTTCAAGCTCACTGATGGTCCATTCTTTGTACTAGTACCTTTCAACCTTGTACTTTTTGTAGGTCATGATATTATCAAGATAATCTTTCCTCAAGGTTTCATCTGCTATTTCTGATAATTTTTTACAGAGATCTTTTGAAAACTGCTCCAAAGTTTTGACTTGGGTCAGCAGATATTGGTAGTATCTTTGAATCTCTCTGTCAGATTTTCCTTCTGTATTTCTTTTGGAGATATTCTCTGTTTGTTGAGCCTTTAACTTCAACTATTCTTCAATGTTATTAGGCCTTGGATATCCTTGAACAGATAGCAGGTTCCTTTTAGCAAGGTCATCTTCAGAGTAGAAGGATTTGATCTCCTCTCTAACTGCTGGAAGATCTATGGGATACTGGACTCCTGTAGGAACAATGGCAGTGTTTGGATTTGAGACTTGTGCTGAAGAGATTGGGACAGGGTTAGGAATTGTAACAAGGGTCAGTGGTTGTGAAGAAGTTGGAGGTGGTGAAGAATCATCATCTTCCAAAATTATCCTTCTCCTTTTTGGTTTAGGAGAGGTTGGTGGTGTTTAGGTGGGTTGAGTGGTGGTGATTTGAGTGGTGGATGGCTGAATATCAGCTGTTGAAACAACTGGTGTTTCAACCACTGTTGTCATTACAACTGAGGATGTGTCATCAGCTGTCTTCTGCTTTTTGGCAGGGGGTTTTTGTGGTGGTGAGGATGTTTTTGGTGGTGATGTGATTTTTGGTAGATCAGTGGATTGAGTGGTGATGGTAGTGGTTGATGTGTGTGTTGAAGTGATGGATGTAGGGTTAACATCTGCTGAAACCACTGAAGTACCAACAGCAGTTGATACAACAGGAGTTTCAACATCTGTTGGTTTATACGTTTGATGTGGGGAGTTTTTAGGAGGTTTGGGAGTGTGTTTTGTGGGTCTGGAAGGTATGGATTTGGGTTGCCTCACTTTTCTAGTGGGCTGTTTTATTTTAGGCTTAGGACTTTCTTCATCCTTAGGCTCAGAAACACCCTAATCTTCCATTGCCATAAAAACTTTCTTCTCCTCTTCAAACCTTGACTTGCCCTTCACCTCCAAATCCTTTTTCAGCCTTGTATTTTCATCAGCTAAGGCATTTAAGGTTACATCAACCTTTTTAGAGCCTTCTGGTTTAGGGATGTCTGCAAGCATACTAGATTTAACTGGTGCAATGTACAGACCATCTTCATATCCCTTCTTTTTTAACTGCTTCATTTTCTCCCCCTTTTTGGCATCAACTGGTGGAGGATTATCAACAAAAATGATAGGAGGATGAGCAGAACAAGTGGTTTTCAGCAAGTGGGCCTTAATTGCCTTTATGTCTGCTTGTGTATCCATGAACCTAGCTTCCATCATATTTCTTATCTTTTGAACTTGTATTTCATGTTGCTGATCAGCATATGCTCTTTGTTGGTGAAGCAGAGGTTGAAATAGACTCCAAAGCTCAGCAGAAGTGGGAGCAGATGATGGAACAGATGATTGAGTTGGAGCAGCAGTGGGTGGTGCCTTTTGTGCATGTAACACCTGTTGCAGCATAGTTTTGATCTCTGCAACAGATGTGTCAGTCTTGTCAACCCTCTCCGTCAATTCTCTGTACATTAAACCATCACCCAAGTTAATGGGATCATCTGATTTCCCACCAGTGGTGGTTGTATTAGTGGTTGACTTTGGGAAAGATTCCCAAAAGTCATCCCTTGATGCCCCTTTTTCTTGGTATTGGGGACTTCTTTCTCCAAAAGAGGTTACCATTTTAAGTGAACCAGTAAATAATGGAAACACCATGGACCCCATAGAAGAAACTGCCTTCAAGGAAGTCTTAGGGATGAAGCTACTGTCCAAGTGTAAACCAGTGGGTTCAACACTTGTAGTAGCTGCTTCACTTGAACTACTGACAGGAAGTACTTGTACTTCTTGCAGTGTAACCTCCTCAACTATTGGTGGGTTAACAGAGATTGAGACACCAGACTCAGTCACTTGTTGTGGCATAATCTCATTGATAGGTGATTGAGATGAACTGATTTTTGTCTGGGCTAAATCAACTGCATCCAATAGAGGCATTATTGATGGTGGAATTGTGGCAGTAAGGATAGGTGTGGAAAGAGAACTTGCCCCGGGCAGTGGGCTGTGGATGATAGAATCAAGTGATTCTAGAGCATCATAATTTGGTGTCCCTGTTCTTACAACCTGTTCTTTTTGAGAAGAAGCAGGAGGAGTTTGAGGCTCAGGTTGAGATCTTTCTACCATCTGTTGTGAGGAAGTAGCAGCAGTGGTTTTTAGTGACTTTTGTGTTGTCACTGGCAGTTGCTCTGGGATCTTATCTTCCAGAGTTGCCTTTTTTGTAAGTTTGGGGGGTTTTTGGGATTTTTCTGTTTTGGTCTTTTTGTGGTTTTAGGTGGGGGTTTCACAGCAGTGGTTGTGCTACTGTTATCACCTTGAGCAGTGGGCTCAGCAGCAGGTGCCTGAGGAGCAGTGGTTGCTGCTAAAGTCTGCTCAGGAACCTCTGCTTGTGTTTTGGAAACTTTTGACAGACTTGTAAATGTTTCAGGTGTTAGGCTGTTTATTTGACAAGGTTCACCCTGGATAAGCACACAAGCATTATCCTTTGAAAATTTCTTATTAAAATAGTAACTTAAGAACCTTGGAAAAAGTAAAAATGATTTTTTATTAACATTTTTGACCAAATCATTGAAGATCTCCTGGGAGTAGTTAAAATTTTCTTCATTCAAAATAGTATAACCCAGGTATTAGATCTTCAATGGTATGTCATTGAAAGTAGTGGTCTTATTGGAAACACACATTAGGAGGGTATGAAATAAAAATCTTGTTGCAGGAGGAAAACTGCCTTTTTGTAAGGTGTCCTTTTTCATTTCCTCATCATACCCTCTTTCAAGAAAATATGTTTGATACTTTGTTTTAGGGAAAGAAGTTTTATCTTGAAGATCATCGAGTTCAAACACCTCCGAGATGGTTTGTGGTGTTATTGTGACTGGAACACCATTTATCGAAGAATTAATGGCTTTGGGGTTCTTACCCTTAGAATCAAGCTTAGCATTTTTCCAAAATTCTTGCTGGGTTTCCAGGTAAACCGGAGCATCATAAGTCAACAAAGTTTTGTACTTTGAGGACGAAAGAGCATCGATTACGGAATCAAAAGTGGTGGTATGAGTGGGTTTTTTCAAATAGACCCGAGTAATTGTGTGGATGTAACACCCCAAAAACGGGTTTGGTAAATTAAAACCTGGTTGATATAAAGAAATGAGTTTTAATCTCTTATTTAACTAAAATGAAACTAGAGGGACCAAAACCGTTCAGTGGGAAACATGATTTTATAAAACAAAATTAAAACACCACACACACAGTGTGTGTGTGTGTGTATCGATGATCAGGAAGGAAAAAGAGGGTTCAAACCCTAGTTTCTTCAAAATCTTCAAATTGAAGGGCAAGATGAAGCTTAAACTCATAACCGAGCATAGATTAACGATCACCTTCACAAGGGGATCGCAAGGTATGTCTTAAAAGCTAGTTTGGTGATTATGCACGAAGTGGGTTATGTTGTAAATCGCGAAGTTGTATGAAATTGAGCATGAGTATGTGTTAGATTCATCATTTGGAACATGGATTATGCATGGTTTAGGTTAATTTGATGTTTAAGGGTGAAACCCGTTTGTTATGGTGAAGATGAAGACATGGGTAAATCATCTATGTCTAAATTCTTGCTTAATATTGATGTATTTTGATTTGTATGATGGATTATTGTGAGAGGAATTGAAAGAAATGTGATATTAGTATGTTTGATGTTTATGAATGTATGATTCATGTTGATTAGAAGGAAGAAATTGATGAATTATGTATGAATTTAGAAGATTGTGCATGAATTAGTTGTACGTTATGCTTAAAAGGTGGTACGCACACCAATCGTATGATAAAATGTATGTATTGTCGTCCGTATAGTCGGTTATGATGTTACGGGTATATAATGATAAGTCGAAAGTTAAGGTAAATGGACCGTTGACTTCTAACAAGTCAACTGTGTATAAGAAGAATGGTTAGACATGTTGTCATAATTGTAAGATTAAAGTAAGTTATACGGTGCGTGTTAGACGTATGTGTGTTTAATGCGATGACATGACGGATTTCACGAGTTGGAAATGGTATGAATTTGGTTATATGTATTATGGTTGTTAGAAGTGACCATATCGTCAAATGTGAATTATGCGATCGATATGATCGTTAACATGTACAACTGTGTATGCCAATGAGAATGTGATTTCGATGACATGGAAGTATAGGAATCATGTCGAGACGGAATCAAGCACGGAAGGTTAACGGATCAAGAAGTGGCGAGGAACGAATGTGAACACGGATGCATGAGGTAAGTGATTTTCGTAATCACTTCTTAGTTGTTTATGTAAAGTTATATGCAATTTAATTAAGTATGATAATCGAGGTCAATTAGGAAAGAATTGTATGATACCGATGAAGTATTAAACGGATCTTAGCTTTGATCCGAGCAAGGTATGTGTGATTAAGAATTGTAGCTAAGTAGTAGGATTGGTTACTTATGCAAGGGAGTCCTTTGTTGTTAAGGATAGAGCAAAGTTGACAAAAACGCCCTTGATAGGTATTTCGGGCAAACAACCTTAAAAGTCATTTGGAAACGAGCTATTCGATTAGAGTAATGTCTTGGTCAAGTATGAAAGCAAAGTATAGGGTTTTATATGTCATAGACCATTTAATGCGCAAATACCCATAACGGGTCAAAATAAGCTTTTGAGCGAAAATGGGTTAAGAGGATGCAAGGCATCCGAGAATTTAATCTTTTATGATAGTCGTCATTGATATTATTAGGTTCATAAGAAGTTATGGTCAATCGAACGAGTTATGTGAATGAATGCATGAACGGGTCGGATAAATCGTAAATGAATAATAAGACGATAGCGTGTAAGTCAAGAATTTCCTTAATCCGGATGTGGGATTTTAAGTTCATATGATAGAATGTGAATTTACAAGCATGTAGGAAGAAACGGGAGGTTAAACGGGTAAACGGTTCGAAAGTTATGCGCGTTTTAGTGCGTACGGACGACGAAACGGAACTGCAGGAAAATGCAATTTAGAGAGGGCGTCGCCGACGGGTAGGGGGCGTCGCCGACGGGTATGGGAAAATCAGTTTTTCTCTGACGGGTTAATTACCTATCCACGGGGTTTTGGGGCTACGGGTAAATGCGACGGCCTCCCCAAGTCTCAAAAGCCAAATTCTTGATATTTAAGTTGATTTATGTTTCATAGGCTTCGGTTTGTTATCCGTGGACTACGGCGGACCTTCCAAACATGATTTTATGGTTCCTTAGATGTTTATGGGCTATAAATCTAAGTCTAAGACCCATGTAAATAATGTATGATTATGTAAGAGGTACGCGTGATCTAGTACGTGTTCGTAAAGGTATGTACGTATGTAGATGTGTATGTATGTATGTATGTATGTATAAAGAGATGTATGAGTGTATGCATGTATGTAAAGATGTAGGAAAGGCATGTATGTGTGTAGATATGAATGTATGTATGTATAAAGATATGTACGAGTGTATGCATGTATGTAAAGATGTAGGAAAGGTATATACGTATGTAGTTGTGTATGTATGTATGCATAAAGACATGTATGAGTGTATGCACGTATGTAAAGCTATAGGAAAGGTATGTATGTATGTAAATGTGTATGTATGTTTGTATGTAAGTACGTATGTATGCATGATTTAGACACGTTGAGTGTTAACGTTATTAATGGTGTACCTTGAGAATGAAAAGTAATGCAGGTACATTATTGAAGCCTCACCAGGAAATGGATACGCAGGTGAAATGCTTAAAGTTTGAAAAATGACGAAATGTGAAGTGTACGTGAATGAATCTTGTTTATATAATGTGTGCTAATGTTATGAATGAATGTGGTGAGTGCAGGTTATACGGATCACGGGTGATTATCACAAGGAATAGAGATCGAAGACCGAGTCACAAGATAGATTGTACGGGAATAATTGAGTATGTACTATTAGTAAACAGGACTTATGCCTTATTTTTGTAAAAGATATATATTAAAACGAACCTTCAAGTAAGTCAAGACGTTTGTAATGAAAGAAATTTTATGGCACGAATTTCCGCTGCGACTTTTTGTCAAATACGAATTAGGGTCTTACAGTGGAGCTTTGAAAGGAAGAGCCATGGCGAGTTTAGGGTGGTTGCGAGAGGAAGAAGATGATGAGGGATTTGAGAGAAATGGAGAGAAATGGATGGTAACTGCTTTGAGAAAGGAATTTTGAATTCGATTCGATAGTGAAAACCCTGTTTGATGAGGGTTTTATAAAGGGAAAAAGTGAATGCTGACGTGGCAGCGGTTACAAAAGATCTGACGGATATGTACTGTCCACGTGTCAACCACTGATAATGAATGGAAGACAGTTATTAAAGAAACCACTGATGGAACAAGTATCAGTGGTTACAACGATTAGAATGAGAACAGTGGCTGATTTTCAACTATCAGTGGGTTAAAACACTGATTTTAAACAACAGTGATTAACAAGGAATGAGAAAACAGTGGTTAACTTTCAGCAGTGGACAATATTATCAAAACAGATGTTTGAACCAAATCAGTGGTTATGGCAGACTTTTAAGGATTAATGAAAATATTCATTTTTAACTATTTTTAAGGATGAAATTTTGATTTTCTGAAAACATTTTAACGCTTTTATTCATAGAAAAACAAGATTTTGCTTGTTATTCCAAGTTTAGCATGCCAATCCTAGAGATGAAGCTTTCAAAGGTAGATGTGTCTAATGCTTTTGTTAGCACATCTGCCAGCTGATCCTTAGTTGGAACATGATGCAGAGAAATCAAACCTTTTTCATAGCAATCCCTCACAAAGTGATGTCTGATATCGATGTGCTTGGTGGTTGAATGGGAGACTGGATTTTTGATGATATTTTCTGCTGCCTAACTGTCCAACATGAGAGGTGTCTTTAAGGAAGTGATACCAAAATCCAGCAATTGATTTTGAAGCCAAAGCAGTTGGGTTGTACAGCTAGCAGCAACTATATACTCTGCCTCAGCAGTGGATGTGGAAACAGCTGCTTGCTTTTTGCTTTGCCAAGACACTAAGCAATTGCCTAGGAATTGGCACCCTCCTAAAGTGGACTTCCTTGTTTTGTCACATCCAGCAAAGTCACTATCTGAGAAACCTGAAAGCTTGATATATCCATCAGCTGGATACCAAATACCAAGTGTGGGAACACCTTTTAGGTATCTGAATATCCTTTTTACAGCAATAAGGTTAGACTTTCTAGGGGCTGAATGGGATCTTGCACAAACACATGTTGCAAACATGATGTCTGGCCTAGATGAAGTTAGGTACAATAAAGACCCAATCATGCTTCTATAAAGAGTTTGATCAACTAAATCATCCTTTTCATCAGACATGACTAATTTATTGGTTGCTATGGGTGTACTACATGGTTTACAATCATCCATCTCAAATTTCTTTAAAAGTTCTTTGGCATATTTGCCTTGATGGATGAAGGTTCCATTTTGCAGTTGCCTTACTTGGAGACCAAGAAATCACTGGAGTTCACCCATTTCACTCATCTCAAACTCAGTTGTCATGAGTTGTCTGAACTCTTGACATATTTTAGAACATGTGCTTCCAAAAATGATGTCATCCACATAAATTTGAACAATCATCAAGTCTTTTCCTCTCCATTTTAAAAACAATGTTTTGTCAATTTTACCTCTTGTGAAACCAATGGAAAGAAGAAAGGTGGAAAGAGTTTCATACCAGGCTCTAGGTGCTTGTTTCAAGCCATACAAAGCTTTATTTAGCTTGTAGACATGATTTGGATTAAATGGATCCTCAAAACCTGGAGGTTGACAAACATATACCTCTTCTTGAATTTTGCCATAGAGGAATGCACATTTGATATCCATTTGATACACCTTGATGTTGTGGTTGACAGCAAAGGCCAAGAACAGTCTGATAGCTTCCAATCTTGCTACATGGGCAAAAGTTTCATCATAGTCAATGCCCTCTTCTTGTCTGTAACCTTGAACCACTAGCCTTGCTTTATTCTTGACAACAATACCCCTTTCATCAGTTTTGTTTTTGAAGACCCACTTTGTGCCAATAGAATTTACACCCTCTAGCAGTGGTACAAGTTCCCATATTTGTTGTCTTTTAAATTGTTGGAGCTCCTCTTGCATGGCTTCTACCCAGCTGTTGTCTTTTAGTGCCTCTTGGTACTTGACTGGCTGATGAAGAAATTGGAAACCTGTAAAAAGACAGATGTTTTGGGATTGGCTTCTTGTGAGCACCCCTTCACTGATGTTGCCAATGATTTGGTCAGGTGGATGAGACTTTAAGAAGATTAACTCTCCTTTGTATGGAACAATGGCATTTAATGGTGAGGGTTGCAGATGTGAATCATCTGAGCTAACCACTGCTGGTGACTTTGATGATCCAACAGTGGCTTGAAATGGAGGTGGAGGAATAGGAGGAACTGGTGTGAAAGCAGGCTTATTTTTATCCACTGTTTGAGGATTTTTATCAACAGTGCTTGATGGTGTGGAAGCAGGGGTTAATGGGCTACTTTGGTCAACAACTGTTGAGGTAGCAGTGGTTGAGCTTTGACAGCTGTTTTGAACATCTGCTGCTCTACCATTTGATGCAGACTTTTGTTGTGGAATGATGACTTCATATCCATAGTCTGATGGAGAATCTTGTGATGGACCTGCACTGTTAGTCTTGACAGGGACATTTTCAAAGGTAAACTTATCAAGATCAAACAATTCTGCAGGATTTACAGGGATTTTCATTGATGAAAGTTCATTGAACTTCACATTCAAAGTCTCTTCCACTGTTTTGGTCCTTGTGTTAAACAATTTGTAGGCCTTAGCAGTGGTTGAGTATCCCAAATGATAACCACAATCAATTTTGGCTGCAAACTTTGATATAGAATCTTTTAAGTTTAAAATGAAGCATGGGCAGCCAAAAACTTTGAAATAAGATATCAGTGGTTTTATTTTATACAGAAGTTCATAAGCAGTCTTTTGATGTCTAGGGTTGATTAAAACTCTGTTCTGGACATAGCAAGCAGTGTTTACTGCCTCTGCCCAAAAAGTTAATGGCAAACCTAAATCAGCAAGCATGGTTCTGACAGCCTCAATCAATGTCCTGTTCTTTCTCTCAACAACCCCATTTTGTTCTGGTGTTCTTGGAATGCTGTACTGCCTTACTATTCCTTTTAACACACAAAACTCATCCAACTCCTTATTTCTGAACTCTGTGCCATTGTCACTCCTGAAGATTTTTACTGGCAAGTCAAACTGTTTTCAACCTGTGTAACAAAGTCTTGCAGAATTCCTACAGTCACATCTTTTGAATGTAATAAATAAGTCCATGTAAACCTAGAAAAGTCATCTACAATAACCAAATAATATCTTTTCTTTCTAAGGCTCATGACTTTAACTGGGCCAAATAAATCCATGTGAAGTATTTGCAAGCACTTGGTTGTTTTGGACTCTTCAATGGACTTAAAGGAGCTTTTATGTTGTTTCCCTTTTAGGCAGGAAACACAATGTTATGGACAGGTGAACAGTTTTTGAGGTAAACCTCTTACTAACCCCTGTATTGACAAAGCAGTGATTGTCTTGAGATTTGTGTGCCCAATCTTCTGTGCCATAATTCTGTCTCTTTGTTAGAGGCAGCTGAGAACAGACATACATAAGTCCTGGGGCTCTCTTTTGACATATCAACTATATAAACATTGCCACTCCTTTGAGCTACAAGTTTAGTTTTTCCATTTTTTATTATTTCTTCAATTTTTTCAACCATTTCTGGTCCAACAATCCTACAACACTCCTTGGTAAAGAATGAGCCATAGCCCTTATCACTCATTTGTGAGACACTTAGAAGGTTGAATTTAGATTGTCTATCAGATTGACATTTTCAAACTTAACATTACCAGACTAAACTGTACCAGACCCCATCACCTTCCCTTTACTATTATTGCCAAAGGATATATCACCCCCTCCATGAGTTTTGAAATCTTTGAGTAGGGCTCTACATCCAGTCATGTGCCTGGAGCCTCCACTATCTACATACCAAAGACTATCTAAGCATGCAGAAGCTCCCCGCACATCAAGTAAAAGGTTAGTTCATTAGGGTCTCCAAAGCCAATAAGGCGTTGGAAGGGGTCTCAACAGTATCTGTGTTAAGGTCTGGAAGATGGACAGTGGTTAGATCAGGGGTTTGATTAACTTTTGCAACTTGTTTTTCTAACCACTGTTGGGGACCATTTCCAATCACTTCTTGATATCCATAGGGATGCCTATTCACTCTTGGTTTAGAGGGCCTTTTGTAGGCTTCATAGACATATGGGACCCTAGGATATGGTTGATTCAAGTTTGGTTTAGTAGCTCAAGGAATCATATATGCCACACCAATTATTATCGATACTCTTAATAAAAAGGCAGAAAATAATAATACCATAGTCGGTAGTAAACGTACTCACGATGAACCAAGTCACAGTGTGAATAGAGACCACGGACTCCACATCAAAGCTCTAATTCCAAAAAGAAAGAGAACCATCTCACATGGTTGTTCTTACAAGGAATTCTCATCTTGTAAACCAATAGAATTCTCAGGTAACGAAGGAGCCATTTCAGCTTTACGCTGGATAGAAAAGACTGAAGCGGTCTTAAAAATAAGTAAGTGTGCCGATGAAGATAAGATTATGTATGCTTCCAATCTTTTAAAATATGGAGCATTAGAGTGGTGGAATACCATTCTACAATCAAGAGGAAGTGACATGGTTTACAATATGGAATGGAACAACTTTAAGGAAATAGTTGAAAGGAAGTTTTGTCCTCCTCATGAAAAGGAACAGATTGCCAACAAATTCCTTAACCATAGAATGATTGGGGTAAATTGTAGAGAATATACTACCATATTCTTTGAATATGCTACGTATTCATGTGCTCAGTTTGTCTTGGATCACATCCTCCCGAAACCTACCAGGAAGGATGAGAATGGTGAAGATGTTTATGGTCATGGAGGAGGTGTAGGGTATCACCTTTTTCCACCCCCTCCGCGTAATGGTTTTTCAAGAAAGAAACCATCGAGGGTGGAGAAAACATTAAAAATCAAGTTAAAATCAGGAAAACCAAAAGAAAATGATGTTAAAACTGATGACAAACTGCCAGAAAACATTGATATCACTTATGATAAAACTGAATATGTGGTTGAATCTGAGGTTGTAAACAATGTGATAGAAAATGTTTTTGAAAATGAAGATGATTCAGACAACAAATTCACAAAGTTTGAACGTCCAAAAAATGTTTGAAGATGAAGAGTGTTTTTTCAACAATTATATTCCAAAGTCCAAAAACAACTCGAGTGATGATCCTACTCTGGTCATGTATCAGATGTGTGGTTCTGACAAGTTGCTTTCAGATGAAGAATTTCCGATTCAAAACGTTAACATGGACAAGATTGAAAAAGTTTATAAACTGGTTGAAGTGGATCTGTTAGAAGTGGAAAGTTTGTCAAACACAAAAAGGTTTTTGAATTTTAAAAAGGACAAAGCTTACTACAACAAGCCTACAAACTCTCGTTTTCAAAACAAAATTCATAACAATGGGAGGTATGAGCAGGGAAATGGCAAGCAAAATCAAAAGGAAAAGTTTCAAAAACCGGTGTATGTGGAAAAGATGAACTTTGTGAAAAGCACAGTTTCAGGAAGTGACAAAGAATCTGAAATTTTCTGTCAATCAAACGAGGAATTCTTTGTCCAACAAGAAAAACATAAACAGGCTGAAGGTACCGGTGTTGTTCCAGAAAACCGGACATCTTTCAAATGCAACAAGGTTGGGCATATTGCATGCAAATGTCCCAAACAAAAACCTAAGTCTGTTAATGTGCAAAACAAACAGAAATCGATAGATACAAAACAAAAGGGTCCCATGTTAAACAAATTTGGAAACGAAAAGATGAATTTTCAAATGGAAACAGCCAAAATGATTCAAAGTTTTATGTAAAGAATGTTTCAAAAGGTCAAATGTGGGTAATCAAAAAGAAAGTAACTTTTGATGTTGAAAAGAAGAAACTTGATTCAACTGAAAAAGTTGAAGTCAAGAAATAAGATGGAGTTTTTGAGAAAATTGAAAAAAAATCCAAGATTGAATGAAACAATTTATGTTCAGTTACCCAAGTCCAAGCAGGCTTGGGTTGCATTATTCAAATGTTTAAGTTTGTGCATGAGCAGATGTTCCGAAGGTCAATCCAAGTACAACATGGACAACAGAGCAATCTGCCACATGAAGAGAAATCATGTGTTTGAAAACAGAAGTGATTGGTTTGATTGAATAATTTAAATTTTTGAAAATTTGAGAAGTAAATCGTCGAACCCTCACGGCTGAACAAACAAAACATGATAAAACAAGAATTGAAAATGGTTTTTCAAAATGTAAATATCAATGTTTTGTGATCACGAGGGATGAAAACTAAACATCGAATGTAAAGCAGAAGCGGGTGGTGAGATAAAGTTATCCACATTAGTTACCAATATTCAATAGTGTGTTCGAAGATTATGCGCCGCAAAGCAAATTTTACAATGAACTAGACGAAATACCACCAAGGATACTACCTTATAGATGGACTTTATCCCAAATGGTCCACCGATTATAAATAGCTTCTCGTATCCACAAACTGACTAGATGAAATTAATAAAAAAATTGGCTTGAATCAACAAGAATGGATGTCGAGAGGGTGAGCAATGTCCTCCAAGCTGGATGACACGTTATACAAGGACCAACAAGGCTTTGGAGCACAAAAATATATCTAATATAATGTATACATGCGTTATATTGCACAACTTGATCATAGAAGATGAAGGACATGCTATACGCAAGTGGTGGGATGATAAGGATGAAAAAGAAGAACCATCGAACCATGGGTCGACTTACAATTTTACCGAATGCTTGCAAAGGCTAAAGATTGTGCGTGATAGTGAAACTCATCATATGCTTCGACACAAATGCAAAGTAGGCGATGGTGTGAGGTTAGGGTTTCTAATAGGTTTGGTGTTGGAGGAAGAACTAGGGTTTTGTAGAGAGGTTTAAAATAGATGTGACATGCTGAGGTGGAGGTTAGTAAATGCTTTTAAAAAATAGCATTCTAGATGAAACTTTAATAGAGTGGATTTATAGTCCCTTCGTGAAGTTACAATAAGAACCCCTAAACTTTAAGTATGCTTACCATTAACCCTTATATACTTTCCTTTTACAAAAAAAAAAAAAAAAAATTAAATTAGCCAAACTAGAACTTGGCATGTGGCCTACTTATAACCTTCTTTTTTTTGTTTCACTTACAAAATTTTGAATATACAATTACGACATGCTTATATTTATCTACGTTTCGGTGTAAATATTGTTCAAAGCGTAGTTGTGCGTAATAATCTATAAATCGTCAAAGCATAAACATACAAGCGTCAAATCTACTTCGAGGTTTCATTTTTTAAGGTGTTTTTTTTTTCTTTTTACACCTTATTTGTGGATTTGCCATCGTGTCGTGCTTATTTCCATCGGCGTTTTAATATGCTTTTTTTTTTAATTATTGCCCCGACCTGTTTTTTATGTACATTATAATACTTAAACAAAGCCGCAACAACTTCATACGATTCTCTTTACATACTTTACCAAGTCAATGTCACTGCCACAATGCGTGGCGACCACCACCTCGTTATATTAAAGTTGTCACCTTGATTATTTTACTAATAATCAACTCTGACCGTATAAACTTTTGGCTTGATGATAATAATAAAAGCCTAAGCTTTTTTTCCAAGAATCTTTAGATACAAATATTCAACAACAAATGTACAATAAAAAAGTACCGTATGTAAGTTTAAAATAGAAAAAAAAATCTGATTTGACAACTTGCAAGGTACATATCGGCCAAAACGCTTTTACTAGATTCTTAAATAAATAATTATCGAAGATATTTGGTAGAATTCAAGAGCCGTTAACACAAAGTTGGCCTTTTGATTTTAAGCAAATTGTAATCATCATTGTTGCCATGATGTCTATAAAATATGAAATATGAAATTATCCATAATCAATTAAGTTGGCCTTGTTGCTAGAAGCACTAGGGTATATTAAACGGGTAGTGATTCAATACCAATCCCTCAAACGAACAATAATATCCCTTAAATCATGGTCCATACTTTTAAAATCAACAAAATTTGTGTACAATATTTAGATTGATTCTTGACGTGAACAAAGGTAATAAAAGTAAGCATGAAAGATTGAAACTGAAATTCTATTCTATTCTATATAGATACAAGGCTAAATTACTTTTTGAGTCCCTGTGTTTTAGTGGTTTTAACCACTTGAGTCCAAAATCAAAAAGTTTAACGACCTGAGTCACTATAAGCATTTTCTTTAACCATTTGAGTCCTTTTGAGTCCAAATTTTAACATTTTGAGTCCAATTTTTTTGGACTCAAATCGTTATAAAATGAACAAAATTGGACTCAAAACGTTATAAAATAATTGACTAGGGACTCAGGGCGTTAAACTTTTTTATTTTGGACTCAAATGGTTAAAACCACTAAAATACAGGGACTCAAAAAGTAATTTACCCTCGATATAATAACAAGAGGGATCATCAGTATCTTCCTGTTGCATGACAGCTGACCATTGATCACGTTTTTTTTGTTTTTAATAAGTTTTTGTCTTTTTATCATTTACCCTTCAACATTTAATATTCGCACTTACAACCCTCCAACTTTCTTAAAACTTTAAAATCATTTTTTACGTGTTTATGTATGTTTCGGTATTAATTCAAGTTAATTACGTTTCTTTGAAAATGGGTAGGCTAAGATACAATATTTTTTTTACGTTTTCAGTTGATCTTTGTTTTGACATAAATTTTGTTTTACAACAAGTAGGGTCAAATATGTTTTCATTAGACTTTATAAATTCGACTTACTTTACGTTTTGACGCAACCGCAACGCGCGGTACCATTTTTAGCTTAAAAACATAATTTTTTTTCTTATTTTTATGTACGTGTCGGTATAAGTTTAGTTTTTTTTTTAAGTTTTCAGTTGATTTACGATTTGGCATAAATTTTGTTTTACAACAAGTGGGGTTAAATATAATATGTTTTCATTAGACATTATAAATTCGACTTACTATACGTTTTAGCGCCACCGCAACGCGCAGTACCATTTTTAACTTAAGAAAACAATATTTTTTTTTTGTAGGTGTCGACATAAGTTCAGTTTGGTGTTCAATGTAAATTTATTTCGCAAATAAGTGGGACCAAACATAATAAGTTTATGTGCTTATTTTTATGTACATCTTCAGTTTATCTAAGTTTTGAAGTAACTTTTGTTCTGAAACGATTCAGATCTTTACTGTACAAATTCAAGTTACTTTACATTTAGACTTGCCGCAACACACGGGGAAATTTACTAGTTGTCTACATATCAAATGTTGATATTCAATAAGGGGTGCTATATAGCTTATTGAAGTAAACAAGAGCTTTTAGATATTTAAATCGAGTAAATTACAAAAAAAAAGAACTTCATTTATGTTTACACTAGATTACAAAACTCATTTATGTGTACTTTATGTTTTCAAAATCTTTGCCTCTAACTCAATTAATTTTCATGATTAAATCCAACCAAGGGAAACCCACATGAGGGTGGTTTGGTCATTTTATTCTAAATACTAATCAATAATCATAAAAAAATTAATAAATAAAACAATTATGTTTAAAAGAAATTATAAACCTGTTTTCTCTCAACTTTTTCTCTCTCTAACTAACCCCACCGGCCACCACCACATGCGCCCATCACCACCACCCACTTGTCACCCCCTTCCTGCCACCACCAGCCACCCCTTTTAACCACCACCAACCACCATGATAACTTAGAAAATCTGACAACCATCAGACACTCCACCACCAAATACACAAACCACTTCACGACTCTAACCTCTATCCAATCTATGGAAACCACCACTGCGACCGGCAACCGTCGTGCAGATAGATGAAAGCTTGAGGTTTGTGATCGACAGGTTAAAAAGCTCCAAAGGAAGCATGTGCCGATTGTAAAAGTGAAATGGGATGCTCGTAGAGGCCCTGAATATACGTGGGAGGTTGAGTCCACTATGCGACAAAAGTACCCTCAGTTATTTCAGTAAATCTCGAGGTCGAGATTTCTTTTAAGGGGGTGAGGATGTAACACCTCGTAAAATCGTGTCCAATGATGTGAAGACACCTGTCCTAAACCCTAATAATGTAAAAAGTTGACTATGAAGGACTAAAGTTGACAAACAGTGAAAAGATGTATGCGAGGGGACTAAAAGTGTCAACATGCTTAAACTATGCCTCTGAATGATCTTATACGATGTTCGTATTTCCAAACGAGTAAATTATTGGGCATTAGAAGTCGTTTGTGAAAACAATTAAAAGTCTATAAAAAAAGGGGGTTAAATGTGTCAATATGTTAATTCTAACCTCTGAGTGACCTTTTAACAAACCCGGGGCTTCGTAATGTTCAATCATACTCTCAGGAATACTTGATGTGGGATATGAAGGTCTTTGATACTGTTACATGATATTATGTGCAACATCGCAAGGAGAAGGGTTAAAGGCGTCATTCATAGAAACTAGTAACTTCGGGTGATCTTTTAACAAAACCAAGGCCTAACAATGTTTGTTATAACTCCCAAGATTTGTTAAAAACTAAATTAAGGGGCCAAAGATGCTAAAAATGAAAGATATATTAAGTTATATAGGACCAGGGACTGAAACCATCAAAATAGAAAACTTGTTTATCTGGTCGAAGGAGAGTCGCGGGCCGCGACCCGGACTGCCTTGTCTCTTGCAGGGTGCGAGGCAATGCCCAGTGTCGAAAAATGACTGCGAGGTGCATGTATTCATCCTTATTCCACAATCAAACGGCCATGCAACCTGAATTTCGAAACAAGGACTTGTAAATGGTTTTTATAAACCTCAAGGACACCTGTGATGATCAGGGATGATCCATAACACTTGGCACAATCTCAAATCCTCTTGTTCAACTATAAATAGAGCCCCATAGTTCACTTCTTCCTTCCACCTCTCACAATTTCTTCTCTTCTCACTTGCTTTGGCATTCTTGAGGATTCATGATCATAGGAGACTCCCCTAAGTTGAAGATTTCGAGCTAGGACCTATTGTATGTGTCCCTAGCTTCTGCTTTTCAGTTTTTAAGCTTTAAAAAGCCGAAAGTCAAAGTTTCCGCTAAAATGCTTTAACTTTCGGTTTAGACCTAAACGATCCAGCCATTGTTCGAGGCGAATATGGCTACATGATCATAATTAGGTTGGTGTTAATCCCTCAAAAGGTGTTAGTGCAGATGTATGTTGACTACGTCTTGTATCGAGTCATGTAATAGAATAGATAAACCAAGACACGTGGTACGAGAAAAATGGGAAACAGACCAGAACCAGCCACTTCACACGAAGTGACCAGTTCATGCGACCTGGACCAGGTCGTGCGACCTGGACCAGGTCGTGTGAAACAGTGCGGTCTGGTATCTCCTATAAATAGTGAGTCTTGGGTCTTCATTTGTAACTTTTCTGATTCCGTGGAAAATATACCGGATTAATCAATTCGACTTGAAATTTTTAAGTCGTTCATAACTGTTTAGTTAAAGTAAGAATTGCGAACCATCTAGTTTCCTTTCAAGATTCATCGATTAGAATCTACATAGCTTTTGCTTTTTTTTAGTTATAGTTAAAACTAACTATTGCTCTTATCCAAATTCTCTTGTTTTCATCTCAATCTTACCGAGAATTCTCTCTAAAGAAAAGGGATTCTAAATAGAATTCTCATTTTTCTTTTTTTCTTTTTTTTTCGAATTTTGAATTCTATTTATTAGTTATTTGAAATTGGTCGAAATTGAAATCGATTTGTATTATCCTTTCTTTGAATTTCATTTTTTTCTGAATATGTACATTTGTCTCTTTTTTATTAGTGGTTTAGAATAGAACAAGTAGTCACAAGTAGTCAGATGTAAGAGAATGTCTAGGAATTTTATTTAGATTCCGGTAGCGAAGCTCTGTTGAAGTGTCGCCAGCTCTTGTAACTGTGTCAAATCAATACAAACGACATTTAATCTACTTCTGAGTGTAAATCTAACTGCAATGAAGATCAAATCAATGAATTCCGCCTCTGATTTGGTCTAGAACTCTTCTGATCGACTCATTTGATCGAATCCCCGATCCTACAAGTGGTATCAGAGCTCAGGAGGAAGAGTTCTTACCATTTCAGCTTGTTTTCATGGATAAATTTGATTTCTACTCATTTCTACTCATTTTCTACACATTTTTCTCAAAATTAACCGTAAATTCGTGGTTAAAATGATCTGATTTTGACATATAACACGTAAAACACTGTTTTGAACAATTCGTGAACAAATCAGAACCTAATTCAACATAAAACTTGATAAAAATTGATAAAATCATGAACTTTTGGACCGAAACCGCTTGAAAATCATCAGATCGTTCGAAAATTAATCCAGATCTTGTGAAATAGGGTTCCAGGTCGCACGACCTGAATTCAGATCGTTTGAAAAAGTTCCAGGTCGTGTGAAAAGTGTATCAGGTCGTTTGAAATCGTCTCAAACTGCACGGAATTGTTCAGATCGTTTGAATATCATCCAGGTCGCTTGGCAATTAGGTCCAAGTCGTGTGAGATTGACTCAGGTTGCACGAGGTGTTAAGTTCACTTGAAAGTTTTCCAGGTCGTACGGATTAGAGATTTCCGTACATCAGAACAACAGGTCGTTTGGTTGTATTACTAGTTCGCACGGTTTGAGTTTGGAAATATCTACAGATCATTTGAAAGTCTGTTATTGTGAATTTTTTAAACCGAAACATGGATTCTGAATTTTACAACGCATTTGCTACCCCGATCACTATGGCTCAGAACGTGAACATAGAAAATGAAATGGGCACCATGCAAAAACCTCCTAAGCTCATGAGTATCGAGGAGTATAGTGGATGGGAGGAACGTTTTGAAAATTGGGTTCAAGCGAATCACATAGAGGCGTGGGAATGTGTTGAAGAACGATATCTTAGACCGATTGATGAATACGGAGAGATTGTTGCTATTAAAGATTTAGATGAAAAAGAGAGAAATAAATACAAAAGTGAAAAGATGATGATCAATATATTGCAACAAGCCATTAAGGAAGACATCTTGATCTTATTGCAACACAACGAAAGTGCACACTCAATGTGGAAAGCACTAAAAACGAAATTTGTTGGAAGTTTAGACATGATCAAGAACAAAAAATCGCTTTTGAAGAAAGAATTTGATCTATTTCATGGATTGAAAACAGAAAACACCAAAATGATTATAGAAAGATATTGCAATTTGGTGGTTAACATGAAGCGATTGGATATCAAGAAAGATAGAGAAGAGTGGGTGGAAAAGTTGGCCGATGCATTGCCACAAGATGTTTGGGGCACGTATCTTATGATTTTGAAGAATAATGGTGAATTTGCGAATCTATCACTGAGCAAGTTAATTGAAAAACTCGAAGTTCAAGAGATGGAACAACGGAAGATGGCTAAAATGAAGAATTCTAATGGTGAACAGGACATTGGTCTGTACTACAAAGGAAGTACGATTGATAAGACCAACATTGCACCAAAGATCGAAACTGCATTTAACGCAAACAGTTCTTCTGGAGGGTCATCTCAAGGATCAAACAACAATAATGGATTCTCTTCATATTCATCATTTGATCCAAATCTTTCAGCAACCAATTCTAAACCGCAAAGCTCATACATCAATAATGGCCAAGTACTACAATGCAACATTGCATTACATCTTCAGAATGGTCAGAAATTCTCGGAAGAGGTTGCCAAAGGTCATATGTCTTTATTGGTGACCGTATTAGAGTCTTATGAAAGTTTGATAGCCGGAAGGATTGGTAATCCAATGTTGACCAAAGAGGATTATGATCAGATTGATGCTGAAGAGATGGAACTAATGGATATAAAGTGGTGTATGGCTAGTGTGTTGAGAAGAGCTGAGAAGTTTAAACAGATCACAGGAAGAGATAATTTCCGTGATGCTGGAACTTCACCTTTAGGTTTTAATAAATCTAAAGTTACTTGTTTTTGTTACAGGGAGAAGGGGCACTTTAAGCGAGAATGCACAAATCGCGAAGCAAGTGGAGCTCAAAATCCATTCGGCAACAATGATTATCATCGAAAAGCGATTTATCATCAAATTGCTCAACACCCGCATCAACAACAATCGCCACAAATTTCACATACTAGGAAGGATCTGATCGAAGAGCCATCAAAGAAAGCTTATCTAGTTCATCAAGAAGATGAAAGAAGTCCAGAAGGTTTTAATTGGGATCATTATGATCCTAATAGAACTTCAGATTCTAAAGCATTTGTTGTTAAATTTTTTGAAGATTCAACTGCTGAAGATGAAATAGCATATGCTTATTACGAATCTCTGCAATTCAGTCCTAAAAAGAAAGAAGAAGAACCAGTTTCAACAGAAGAGGCTTCAGAAAAAGCACCAATCTTTGATCACTCATCAGATGAAGAGAGTGATAATGACAGTGAAGAAATTCGAAAACTTGAATATTATAAAAGAGAATTTTCACCTGTTAGGTATAATTTGTATTTTGCAGGTAAAATGGAATAGATCAAAGAAAGACAAGCTGCGAAAAAGAAGAATCATAAGGCAGCAACTGTTGAAGAAAAGGTCAAACCTGAGGAAAATGTTCGAGTAGTAAAGAAGCAGGTTAAAGAAATTCCAGCTATCAAGGTTGAGAAGGAAGTAGATACTGAAAAGATACCTGAGAAGTATGAAAATTGTGATACTGTGAAAAGGCACAACAATAAATTGATTCATAACATGAACAGACTGAAAGAATCTTATGATGTTTTAAACAAAGTTATGAATCAATATAGCAAGTCAAGCAATGAACAAGAGATAGCTATGAAGACACTCAATGGAGCGTTCATGACGAAGCAGAAAATCATCAATCAGTACATTGAGAAATGTGCTGAACTTGAACAAAATTGGAAACTCAGAGGATAGAAACTGAGAGGGTAAATAAGTTATTGAAAAGTTATTCATGTGCTTCTTATGTGATCGACAGGATTTACCCTACAGTAGAAGGCATGGAAGCGTTTGAAGAAAAGAAATCCGAAGTAAAGAATACTGGTAAGAAACATAGTACCAATTATAAAAAGTGTCCACCTCCGCTTGAAGAAGGATATTCTCCACGAAATCCTAATTCAGAAAGAGTCAAAAAGGCAACCAATTTAAAGTGGGAATCTGAACCTTCAGATGGATTGCCAGATAATATTGACATCATATTCACTGAATCTGACACTGATCATGAGTCTGAGTTAATAAAGAAAGTGGTTGATCAGGTGTTGGATAAGGATGAGGAGTCAGAGTCAAAGTCTGAATCTGAGAGCTCAAGTTCATCAGTTGACAGTTCGAAATCATCGGTCAAAAGGGTTTACAATAATGATTTTCTGATATCAAAAAATAATTTGAATGACGAAACATTCAAAGTAGCAAATACTTTGAATGACTCCGACAAATTATATTCCGATGAAGAATTTCCAATAAGAAGTGTACAAACTGAACAGATTAAAAAGGTTTTCAAATTAACAGAAATTAATATTTCTGAAATAAAAGATAAAAATCTTTCTGAAAAACCTAAACAATACACTTCAAGAGTTCAACAAAGGTTAAACAAGAAAAAAGGTTTTGGTCCAAATCACCATAAGAAACCAAATCACAAAAAAAAAAATTCAAAAAGAAAGGATTAGGTTTTATTCCAAAAGAAAATGAAAAATATGTTAAAGATTTTAAATCGAAAATTGTTTTTGTATCAGGAACATCTTCTGAAGAAGAAAAAGAGAATTCGTTCAGAAAGCAGACGAACAAAGAATTTCCTGCTAAGAAGCAAGAGGGAATGAAGAACGCTGTTGCTCTGAAGACGGAAATGAGAACATGTTATCAATGTAAAAAAGTTGGGCACATTGCATGGAACTGTCCAAAGACAACCCAAACAAAACAGGGAGTCTCTGAAAACTTGAAAGAAAAGTTGGATGATAATGAACCACCAACCGAACAATTTAAAGTGTTCAAAATTCAAAATTTGATGTTGGTGAGAGTTCAACACGTTTCTACAAAAGAAGAGTGAATCTGAACAACCACAAATGGGTTGTTAAGAAATCAAAGGCACTTTCTGGCGATGAATCTGACTCGTCAAAGTCAGAGGAGCCACAAGTTGAGCTAAAAAGAGAAAATTCAGTTCCGCCAATGGATGACGCAAACTTTCCACCATTGCGGACTGAAAATTTAAAACAAAAAGTTGGAAAAGTGGAAATTTCGAATCAATTCTATTCTGAAAAGAAAGAATTCAATGTCGAAAAGGCTTTCAATGGGAAAGTAAAACATATTTTTGGAAAAATGGTCGATGGTAGCACAAAAGGGGTAAAAGAATTTTATGAATCAAAGAGGAGAACTTACACACCGAGTGAAAATAACTCGGATGCACCCAAGGCTAGTCAGGCTTGGGTGTCAGCATTCTTTGTTTGAAATCCTGACTTGTCGGAGCTCCCAAGTTGGTAATCGTGGAGCATGAATCGGCATCATTCTTGAAAAATGTTTTTGTGAAAAAACCTACAAGTGATATTTCATACAAGTGGTTGAAAGAATAAAGTGATGAATGAATCCCCATGATGTGTGAAATCAACAAAACTAATTTTCCGGAAAAACCATTTTGATTAAAACAAACTTAAGTGTTTTGAAATCATAATGGGAAAATAGTTTGTGGTCAGGGGGAGGAGTTCTGATTGTTTACGCCAAGTGGATGGCGAATTGAAGCAATTCACATCAGTTTGTCATTTTATTTGTACAGTTTATTGCTTTTACTTTCAAATTTTCCCTGAAAATCAAAAATTGAAACATATTTTTAATTTTAGGGGGAGTAAAAAAATTAAAAATTTTGAAAATTTGAAAAATCCAAAAACATGAAAAAATCTAAAAACCAAAAACATCGAAAAATCAAAATGAGTTTTGTTGTGAAAAAGAGGAAATGATAGTACATCAGTAGACAATCACAGTACGCTAAAGAATTGGAAAGTTTAAAATGTGATAAGCGGTCTCACTGATGATATGCTAGTAGGTTTTTACACGCTTAGTAGATTGTTTTCGAGATATAAACCTAAATATCAATACCTACTTATCTCGTGGGGAACATCACTCGGATATATAGGTAACCCCTGAAATCTTGATTGAAGGGCTTTCTATTTCTAACATACTAGGTCTTTGTGCGTGATAATATCTGGGGTATTATACCGGGACTTCTGATTTTTGCGGGAGCAATAGCCTAGTCCTCGTATAATACTCTGCACTGCTTTAATCATAAAGCCCACCCTTAGCATAAAAAATGATGAAACATTAAAAAATGCTAATCATGTGCTGTTGAAGAAAAGATCCCCAAATGGGACACACCTAAAAGCCGAGCCACCATCTCTTTGTCTGAACGGAAGTTCTAACCTGAGCTCTCATGGCCTCGCATTACCCGTTTACAGATATCATTAGTGTACATTCACCTATAAGACTGAATGTAGGAGTCTGGATACGGGAGTATATTCTGAGGTGGGACACGTGAATAAGTTAAGTGCTTAAAACACTAATTCTCGTATCTCGAAACAATTGAACTTTGTGTGAAAATTTAAGTGGATCAATATACTGACAATCTAAGTGAATCGTTTAGATCTTAAAGTATTTAAAGCTCAATGGTACTAGTGATTTGTCAAAAACTGATATGATCCTCTTACACAAACTCACAAAAATATTGTCTGTAAATATTTCTTTATTGCATTTTAACACACTGAAAATCTTAGAAAAAAAATCCAAAAAGAATGTGTTTTAGCATAAAATTTTGAAAAATAAAAAAGATTTTATTTTATATTATTTTCGACAATTGATGTTGGAAAGCTAATTTTCAAAATTCCAAGTGCTAAACATGATGAACAACAGTGAGTTGGGAGAGTGTGTTTGAAATGAAAAATGAAGTTAGAGTTTGAGATATTTTGAGAAATGTTATAAGATAATCTTATAAGTGTTGTTTTGAAGCTGATATTACTGTTAGTTAATCAAGGTCATTAATTTGAACTTGATATAACTATTGTTGATGTTGAATGATATTTACAAGTGGTTTCTAAATTTGTTAAATTTTAAACAAGTGTGAAATTTACTTTTGGGTAGAGAATTGTGCAGGTTACCAGGTTCTTGATCCTGTTGCTATAGAGAGCCAGGAGAAATTCCTGAACCTGTGAAAGCTGTAGAACCAGATCTCTGATTCTAAGCCTGAGTAGAGTTTGAGCCAGGACATGATCTTAGAAATGTCAGATTGCGATCCAGGAACAACTTAAGGGGGAGTTTGTTAGCAAAGTGGAGTCTAATCAAGAGAGATTGAAAGATAGAGATTGAAGGATGCTTACAGAGAAAGATACTTTGGAAAGAGCGAGAAGACTGATCAAGACTGAAGACTCAATACACTGAAGACTCGTCATCATCCAAGGGGGAGTTTGTTAGTGTATATGTCTGTTGACTTCGTCTTGTATCGAGTCATGTAATAGAATAGATAAACCAAGACACGTGGTACAAGAAAAATGGGAAATAGACCAGAACCAGCCACTTCACACGAAGTGACCAGTTCGTGCGGACTGGACCAGGTCGTATGAAACAGGTTCGTGCGGTTTGGTATCTCCTATAAATAGTGAGTCTTGGGTCTTCATTTGTAACTTTTCTGATTCCGGTAGCGAAGCTCTGCTGAAGTGTCGCCAGCTCTTGTAACTGTGTCAAATCAATACAAATGACATTTAATCTACTTCTGAGTGTAAATCTAGCTGCAATGAAGATCAAATCAATGAATTCCGCCTCTGAATTGGTCTAGAACTCTTCTGATCGAATCTTGATCGAATCCCCCATCCTACAAAAGGGCACCTCCTAATTACCACGTTTACTTAGTTAATTGTCGGGTCAAAGTTATTAAAATAAAAAGTCAAACGAGTCAGTTTTTAAAATAATTCAAATATGATAATGTAGAAGTTATAAAATATGTTTTATCACTCTAATAACTTGGTAAACATTATTAGAACATGTATAAGCATGTTCAACCCGACAATTCTAAGTTTAAGCTCGGTTCGCAACCGAAAGTCGCAAAACTTGACTTTTGATTTGACTTTCAGTTAATAATGGCCACGACCTATGCACGGGGTGTAGACATACACCTGACAGATGCAAATGCTAAAATATAAAATTACCCACAAGTTGGGGATAACTCCTTTGTGGGTTTTATAAGTGGTTTGTCGGTTAATCATGTCCTATACCAGGCCCCAAATGTATGATAAACATGTAAATCTGTATACAAGATTACAAATATAATTGTCCCAAGTTATAAAAGAATTTTTCGTGCCTTGTGCACTTAAACTAATTTCCATAGACATTTTCAAATGAGCCAGTTAATTGTATTTACCAGTGTAAACTGGCGTATTTTCAAAAGACTAAGTGACAGGTACTACGCGTAACAGGCTGGGAGCTACTTGGCGTCTAATAGAGGATCTTGCAAGTCCTTAGATGCCTTAAAGTCTGTTAAACTTCATTTTGTATTTATTTAAGATTCGCCTGTGGATCCGTTCTTTGACCGTCTATATATTAATAATTTAAGCTTTGAACATTCGGTTTGTAATAGTAATTTCCTTCCAAGCCTTCTGCTGTGCTATAACTATGTTTAATTGACTATGATGAAATCAACTACGTCACGATACTCCCCACCGGGCCCACCGGTTTGTGATAAAAATATCGGGATGTGACATCTTAGGATAATCTTCTATAGCCAAGGCCTATAAAGTGTTTAACACTAAAGCCATGAATATAGAATAGACCTTGAATGTAAAGTTCAATGAACTTTCTTCATTAAAAATCCCTGCCAATCATGCAGAACTGTTTGACCTTGAAAATTTCAAGTTTGAAAATGTTACTGCTAAATCTATTATTGATTCAGGAAAGTTAAAAGTTGTCCAACAAGATTACAGATTAGACAATTTGAGTCCCTCACATTATAAACTCTCTTCTGATCCACAAAGTTCCTCAGCTCAAAGTTCCTATCAAACCACATCAACTGTAACCACTGTTGACCAAAGTCAACTCAAAACCACAGATTAATCAGGTGGTCAAACCACTAACTCCTGTTCTTCATCACATGCACCACTTGGACCAATACCACCACCTCCATTCTAAACCAATGCTGACCATAATACAATGGCAAATATATATATATATATATATATATATAGCGAGAGGTCGGTTAACGTACAATACCTCTTAGCCTACACTATGTACGTGATAAGCCCAGCCCTCCGATCTCCCATCTATTGAACGCTGCGAAATTAATTTATATAATTAAATTAATCAAATTAATATACATAAAACCAACCGCGAAGGATAAAACTGACAATTCCTCTATCAAATTCCCAGTAATTTCGTTCGGTACCTTCTTCTTCTCCAACCGACTCTTCACCAATCGACGTCCGCCGGTGCGATTTCATCCAATCGATTGTTCATTCGATGGTTATGACAACTACAACTACTTTGGGAGGTAATATATCTCCAATTGACAGTAATGTTTACTAGAATGACAAAAAATTTGATGTGATTGTTCTTGTCAGTTGTGCGGGAGCAACGGAGCAAGAAAAACAACGACCGACCACAATCGAACATGCGAATACTTGTAACTAACATACAAAATGTATAACATGCGAATTTGTAACTAACATGCGAATACTAGTAACTAACTTGCAAATTTGGGTTTCCATAACAACATGCGCAATTGTATAACATGTGAAAATGTATAACATGAAATTATATAACATGAAATTGTATAACATGCTAAATTGTATAACATGCTAAATTATAATGATACATTGTATAACATGCTAAATTGTATAACATGCTAAATTGTATAACATGCTACATTGTATAATATGCTAAATTGTATAACATGCTATATTGTATAACATGCTTAAATTGTATAACATCCGACACTATAAACATGTGAAATTGTATAACATGCGACATTATAAACATGTGAAATTGTATAACATGCGAAATTGTATTTCATGCTTTTCATAACATGCGATTTGTTTAAATAATAGCATGTGAAATTAATTTCTATTAGAACCCTCGGTTACAACATTTGCAAAAATGGGATTTCTAACTTCCTCAATCGTAACTCTCTGGTCACCACCATGCTCACTGATGAATTCAACGTCTCAAAATTGACATATGTGTTTCATCCGGTGTTGCTCTGTGAATCCATTGAAAACAACAATCGATTAAACCCTAATCACGTAAAAATGAAACCGCAATGTATAGTTTTAAAATTTATGAATATTTGAAACTGATACGATTCATAATTACTGGGATAGTGGTGTAACGAACTCGTGATCTGCTTATTGAAGGAATTGTCTAATTTGCCATCTGTTGATTGAATGGATTGTCTGATATACCCTTATGTAGGAAAACTGAATCAGGGACACGTGTAGGGTTATATGATCGCGTACGTAACGTATGATTAGGGGATTTCTATTATACACTTCCTCATATAAATAGGGTGGGAGTTGGCTACAAAGTCTATTTTTCCTACAAAGTGTAAAAAGTCATAAAACACCATAATTTCAGCCATAAAACACACTCAAAACCCACAAATAACAAAGTGAAGATTACTAAAACGTCGTATTTGTGGGTTTTATGTTGTGTTTTGGATGATAAGGCTTTGATTATCGAATGAAACATTAGTGTTTTTTATGTTGATTATCCTGTTGTGTTTTATATTCATAGTTCTACGATGGTGTGTTTGAAGTTTTTATGGAATGTTAATTAGGGTTTGTATATTGTGTTTCAGTTATCTTCACTATGTTATTTGTGTGTTTTGAGTGTGTTTTATGGCTGAAATTGTGGTGTTTTATGACTTTGTACACTTTGTAGGAAAAATGGACTTTGTAGCCGAACCCACCATATATATATATATATATATATATATATATATATATCAAATGAGAAGAAAATCAATTTAAGAAAAAAAGTGTATAATGGTAAAATATTAAATAGTTTATAACTCCATATATTAATTATTCTCTTTTTAATTAATTAGTCAAATTCATTTTATCATACACACATAAAATTGTATCTTACGTATATCCTACACATTATCAAATTTTATGCTACACATATCGAAATTTATCCTACACAACTTGAAATTTATGCTACACACCACATAATTTATCGTACACTTTAAATTATTTTTGTAATATATATTTTGAAAACAAGTTACAAATTTAATGTAATTAGTTATTAAAGAGAAGCCTATAAATTAATGATTTATGTAAGTTTACTAATGTACCTTTGCAATATTATTAAATGAAGTAAAATAAAGTGTTCTTTTTGATTAAAATTTCTTATTTTTTCTTCCTACAAAAAATGTCTGCTCATTTGAACCCTCTATGTATATGTAGGGGGAAGAGAAGAGTATATTAGAAATGTTTAATACATAACCAATTATAAGCAAAATATTTTATATAACACAGTTTTAACAACCTCTCTTAGATTATATATTGATCCTAAATGAATTATATTCAACAAGTGGTTATATATATGATTATCAGAGTTATAGATGTGTGTATGGGTGTTTAGTAGTGTTTCCTAGTTATAATTGTTTTGTTAATGTATAGATAACTTACTTGGTAGAGATTTAGTGTCACACACCAACCGATAGTGGAATCATTGGGGCATGAGTGAATGGATGACTGCTCAAAGCATCGTAACAATTGAAAATGACAATATTTAAATAAACCCTTTTTATTTCACTCAAATTTGTACATTGTCAAAAGAAAAGAAATTACATCAATTCAAATATTCAAACAAAAGAAAACTAATTTATTCGTGCGTTTCTAAATCCACCTAGTATATTTTCTTGAACATTATCATCAATTCCCTGCAATATATGAATAATAAAGGTCAACAAAATAGTTGGTGAGCATACAAGTTTGGTCTACATAATATGGAATAAATGCTCTCAATCTAACATGGCAATTTGTATACTATTAGTATGTGTAAACTATCAATCAAACCAAGTGTCCACTAGCATATGCTTTCCACATAAGGGAACAGGCCGAATAAGATTGAATACTTAACAATACCACATAAGGGCTGTGTGCTACTCCTATAGTGCTATAATCGTTAAGGTAGGCGATTGAGTATACAATGTTGACTTCTACCATGTATGTATGTATGACAGATAGCACGCATTCATAGACTGAGTGTCTGAATAATGTGATTGATTGTGTGTAGGTGAGTTTTTATAATTTCATATATTACAACCCAAAGTGTGTTTAAAGGAAAAAGGGTTCGAGTATACTCATTGTTTGCAAGTGGTTTCCACAAACGTGAGATGATCGCCTTGAGAGGTTGAAGCACCAATTTATCCTAACAAGGATGAACAAGGTGTGTAAGTAGAAGGATTTAGAAGTTAGAATGTAAATGGGATTTGAATAAAAAATAAATAATCATAATAATAATATATGAAAATCAATAAAAATATTATCTTGACTAAACACTCACCTTGGGACACTATTAATTTATAAGTATTTCGTGGGTACTATTTCACCCACTAGAAGTCCAAGTGTGAGGAATTTAGTCTAAGATAAACGTTTACCTTTGCACACAACTTTCCACCATAAATTGGTTGGTGTCATGGCAAGGTTTAATATATATATATATATATATATTCTATAATGATTTTGGTAATAATAATAATAAATGAATGAATTTACAAATTAAAAATTAAATTGCAAGATTAAATGAGTTAGAAACAAAATTAAAAGGGTTAGTGGTTAGTAGCATGAATAAAATGTTAGTGATTATTAGTATGGTTAAAGAAGTTAGCATGGTTAGTAATGTTATACATATAGTTAGTCAATATATAGTTAGGCATTATAATTGATCATGGTTAGTAATGTAAGATGGAATTGACATAATTAAAGGTTAAAAAAAACATGTAAAAGAAAACCCAAGATTGGTCCTTATTTTTGGTGATGCACCATGTTTGTTTACCATGGCAAACATTTGGTGACATTCCATAAGTATTTCTCCAAGATGGGGAAGTATGAAAACACAAAGAAAAACAAGAAGAAGAGAAGAAGGTGAAAGGAGATAGAACTCACTTTCAAGAGGGAAGAATTCTTTGAGAAATGACAAAGAAAAGTGGTGGAATAAGTGTGGTATTTATAGGTAATGGATTAGGGTTAGAGGTGGTGAAAAAAATATGGAAAGTTGAAAATTGGCCAATTAATATATATATATATATATATATATATATATATTAGTTTTTGGGCATAATATCATGGGCTTGTTTGTTTTATGCATTTCTCTTTTGTTATTTGTATATATTTGAGTTTCCAACATAATTTATAAACATAGTATGACACAGTAGTTGATTGACCGGGTCTCGAATATCGAATTTACACAACATAAGTCAGTTTTTGAATGATTTAAACGTGTCTTGATGAATATATGAATAACACCTATGTTTGATTGAACAATTATTGAGAGAAGAAAAAAATAAATAAAATGAATTCCATTATGATCATAAGTCTCGGATTACAATGGTTGAATACGAAAAATACAGAAACAAATAATACAATAATTGCAGAATGTTACACTTAGGGAGTTAAATACCTGGTTGGTCCTGTGATTTACAAATATTGCAGACTTGGTCTTAGTGGTGATTTTTATCAGTAACCTGTGTTAAATTTCTTAGTTAAGTGTGTACGAAATGCATAAATTACCCCTAATCAATTAAAAAGTGAAAAACATATAAAGATGGGTGGGGCCACCCTCATCTTCTTCATCCTTCATCTATCTATCTCTCTTACAAACTTTACAAAATCAACAAAATTTAGATCTCACACCACAAATTACATCAAAATCCACTACAATTTCAAGATATTCAACTAGCAAGTAGCAATCAAACACCAAAAAAAAACATATATAAACACATTTCCAGGTTAAAGTTTATACGTTTTTTCGACGGGTTCGAGTGGTGGTGGTTGGGGTGGTGTTAGCGGTGGAGGTTGGGGTGGTGGGTTGAAGGTGACGGTGGGGGTCGTGGTGGTAGAGGTGGGTTTAAGGTAACGGTAGAGGTGGTGGTTGTGGTTGTGTTGTGGGTTGACGGTGGAACTGGAGGTGGAGGTGGTGGTTGGTTTAAGGTGCAGGTGGTGGTGGATTTTAGAGAGAGAAGGGGGAGAGGAAGAAGACGAGGGAGGCCACCCATTTTTATATCTTTTTTATTTTTTAATTGGTTACGGGTAATTTAATCATTTCGCACACATTTAACTAAGAAATTTAACACATGTTAGCAATAAGGATCACCCGAGTGCAAAAATTACAACCATCGGGATCAAGTGTGTAATTATTGAACCATTGGGACCAAGTTTGCAATATTTGGAAACCACATGGACCAACCAGGCATTTAACTTGAGACTTAGACATTAAGTAATTTCAAAGATATTTGAAGTAGTGTAGATTTGAAGTTGTAGACGCCTATCTAGAGTTCATTCATCATTAAAAACACTACATGAAAAACGGTCTACGGCCACACTTTTGGCAAAACTGCCATGCCACACATTTTATTATTAATGTGACCATTTATACCAGTTCATTATCATTACCCACACTTTTAGAAAATAATATGACATTTATTAGCCACAACTCGAAATGTGTGACCGAATGTTTTCTATAGCCACATATTTTTGTTTCGTGTGACAAAAAACTCATGTATTTGACACCTTTAGCCACACTTTAAGAAAAAAAAATGTGACATATATTAGCCATAGTAGCAACGTGTGGCTAAATGTTATCTACGATCACAGTGTTTGCTTTCATGTGACCAATAACATATTTATATAAAACCTTTAGCCACATTTTTAAGAAAAAATTGTGACATTTAATAGCCACACTAAAAAAGTATGGCTAAATGTGATCTACAACCACAATATTTGTTTCATTTGACTAAAAATAGATATATTCGAAACCTTTAACCACACGTTAAGTAAAATAACCACACTAGAAAAGTGTGGCCAAATGTGATCTATGACCACATTATATGCTTAATAATATGACTGAAATCTAATGCATATGGCCACATATATTATTTTTTGTGACCAAAGTATAGACAATAGCCACACTTTAAATTACAAAATTTCATGTGGTGTTACATAAACATTCGTCACATCATCGTCACTTTTTTATTTTGTGTGCCGAAATGTTGTAAAAAGTCATGGAAAAAATGTGTGACCAAATGTACCACTTGCTACATGTTTAAAAATTCCCCCCAAATATTTCATCCTAAAAATTAATATCTCACCCCCTCTCAAAAGTCATGGAGAGTATCGTGACATAAGTTTGGTATCGTCATGGTCAAACATACACAGAATAGCACAGCGGAAGTCTTGGAATATAAAATATTATTACAAACCCAAATGTCTGAAAATATAAAGGTATTAAGTACAGACAAGCTTGCAATAATCCACAGGCGGATCATTATAACAAAAGAAGTTGATCAGACTAATGGCTTATGCGAAGGAGTTGCAAGTTCCTCGTCTAACAATCCTGAGCATCTTCCAGCCTATTTACGTATTTGTACCTATCACTTATACTTTTGAAAATACGTCAGTTTTCACTAGTAAATACAATTAACCGACACATTTGAAAGTGTTTATAAAATTGATTTTGGTGCACAAGGCATGAAAACATTTTATGAAAACTGATTTAAATGCATAAGGTACAAATGTTCTTTTATTACTTGGGACAATTATATTAATAACAATCTTGTATCAGATTTACATGTTTGTCCAACATTTAGGGCCGGTATAAATAAACCGAACAAGATTAACCGACACACCACAAATATAAACTCACGGCGGGTCATCCCAGCAGATGAGTATATATTTTACATACGCAGCTGACAGGTGTATACCTACACCCCGTGCTTAAGTAGTAGCCATTTACGCTTTTTAAATGAGCCAAGGATATCCAGGACACGGTCATTAACCCCCAATGTTATTTGTTATCAAGCAACACTGATTAAAGCAGGATTATGCAATTTAACTATATTCGATTAAAAGGTTTCTACACCCGACCAAGCGGTAATATTTTAGCGTATCCCAAGCCCGTATAAGGGAAAATAAGTTAAAAGTATTTACCTGAGCTAGCTCCTGTCTTAAATAGCAAGATTTATAATAACTCAGCCGTATTCAATTAAGTAAGCGTAGGTACAATTTACCGAAAGGCTCTAGTCTAGAATGATGGTATAAATAACCAATTAGAATGCTAACGGGTCTTAATTAAGTCATAGACTTAGACCGGCTAGTTTTTAAATATGAAAACGGTACGATACGCTAGATTAAGCGATGACCGGAATGAATGTAATTTAGAACCAAAAAGTATGAAGACTTGTACAATATGGGTAAACTAAATACATTCTGGATTTTGAAGTAAAAATGATAAGGTTTGACCCGTTTCGGCTAATTTATACAAACTAGTTACAAAAACCGTGCCGAACGCATATATGCATAACGGGTAACCGGATGGGTCATGTATAAGTTCCATAAGTTATTATGCTTTAATTATGTTACGATATCAGTAGGATATCAACAACTATGCCCAAAAAGATTTTTAAACTAAATTAAGTCCCGTAAGGGTATTTTGGTCATTTTAAGATTTATAAAAGAGGTTTTAAAGTAAACTGATCTTCGGGTCTAAAATATTCTGTAAAAATGTTTTTTATGGTATTATAACACTAGGATATCATACGTATGTGTGATTTACCATTTATGACCAAACTATGCACCGTAGGGGCATTTTGGTCATTTCACATATGTATTTAAGGACAAAATTGGAAGTCTGAGTTCATCACTTATACCTACTGTAAAAGTATTAAAATTTATTTATAAATTCAGTAGGTAACAAGTCTTGGGTTCTAAATATGGTTTTAAACCATACTATGCACCTAATTAGCGTAAAAATCGGTAATTGACAATATTTGCGATGTTTATGAAATTCTGAGATTTTGATCAGACTTATATGTTTAAAATATTTTATTTTTCATATAAAATATGTAGGAAAAGGTTTGGTATGTTAATCATTTGTAAATCTCATTTTATTAACAAAAAGGGCATTATCGTCATTTATCGAATTTATACAAGAACTCAATGATATGGCCAGTTTATAATCTGACCCAGCATTCCAAAAATCCCTAAAAATAATATCATAACAGTAGGTAATGAGTTTGGTGCCAAAATTTGGGTTTAATCATGATTTACGATATCTCGCATATCTTTAGTTTGAGACCAGAAACTGATGTCAAATTTATTTGACATGCTTATATATTAGTAACAAAGATATTTGTATACTCATATATCTAAAAATCTCATTTTTACATTATAAGGGCATAATGGTCTAAGTTAAGCATAATAACGGGACATGTGCAAAAACTCAGATTTCTAATATGATCGTGTAATATAACCTTATAGGTTATGCTACGTTAAATTACGATCATAACGGAACCTAAAATCAGTAGCAAACTAATCTAATTCGGTTCATAATCGAAAGTCAACACATAAGTCAAACTTCACGACTTTCGGTTGTGAACCGACCATAAAACTTGAATTGACGAACCGAACATGTTTACACATGTTCTAATAATTATTAGCAAGTTGTTTAAATGATAAAACGTATTTTAGAATACTTCTAAACGTATATCACACTTAATTTGAAAACTGCCCCGTTGACTTTTTAAAACAACATTACGTTAACCCGTCAATTGACCAAGCAAACATGATTCTTAGGAGGTGCCCTTTTGAGGGTTTAACACCAACCTAATTACGATCATGTAGCCTTGTTCGTTGCGAACAATGGCTCGACCGTTTACGGTCTTACTAAAAGTCAAAGCGTTTATCGAAAACGCTTGACTTTTCGGCTTTAAAAGCCAAGTAAAATAAACTAGTCACGAAAGGACACTTACAAATGGTCCTATGGACAGAATAGAACTCAAAAGAGGTTCCAAAATGTTTAGAATCCTATATGATTGAGAGAGATTGCAGGATTGAATGGAATGATGCAAGTTGAAAATGAGAATTCTGAGCCTATTTATAGATTTCAAGAATCCTTATGATCTTGCCATGTGTCTAGAGGTTTACTAGGATCATTCCAGGTGTAAAACCATGTTTAAAAATCAGTTAGCATGCCCCTTGTATTAGTTTAATGGATTAGATGTGTGGAGAAACCAACAAAGACCCAAAACAGCAGCTTAAAAACTACTGTTGCTGCTATATTTTTCGCTCGCGGCCCGCGTAGGCAGCAAGCCCAGCGGTCGCGGCCCGCGACCTAATCCAGCTCGTCTTAAAAGTTTGGCAGAATGTGCAGATCTGGTCCCTGTGTTTTATTCAGCCTTTTAAGTGCAGGAAACAACTAAAATAACAGCTTAAAAACATGTTGTTGCTGCTGTTTAGGGGCTGGCGGCCCACGACAGCAGGCCTAGTGGGCTTCGTGGCCTGCTACTTGCCCAGCCCAGCCACCCCAAGTTTGGTAGATGTGCTACTTTAGCCCCTGTCATCTTTTATGCATAACTTAAGTTTCATTTTTGACATAATAGGTACCCTATGTTCTCGTTTCATATATGTAATGTTAATATAAGGTACGAAACCTCTAACGGCCAACCTTAGGTACACTCAGGAGTTTAACTGGGCATTACGAAGTTTCTGTTTCTTTCAAAAGGCCCTTCAAAGGCGTGGTTTCGTGCGTTGACGCTTTTAGTCCTTAATTTGCGAACTCACGCGTATTATTGTGAAACGGCATAAAAGTATTACATGGTCAGCATTAAATACTCCCGCGGGTATGAACGAACATCGCGGAGTTTCTAGTTTGCTTAAATGGTCAATTAAAGGTGTAGTTTTAGACATTGATGCTTTTGGTCCCTCTAACGCGCAAACGTGCGCATATCATCGTTTAATAGCATCAAAGCCCTAGGTAGCCCATATTAGGCATTCATGAGAGTATTATCGCACATCATAATGCTTCAGGTTCGTTAAAAGGTCACTCATAGGTATAATTAAACATGTTGACGCTTTTAACCCCTTTAACTTCCAAACTTGCGTGTAACATCACTTACGGACATTTGACATTCCATCTATACAAGGTCTCCAAAGGAGCAGCCTTGATACTTATATAACAACTATTAGTCGTAGAAGGACTTAATTAGGGTGAGATAGTCACTCTGATTATTACTTAAATCAATCTTAAAGAATAGCTACTCTCATAGTTAGTCGAACCAATCGACGATCCTGGGCAGCTGATAGTAACTCTTAATCGTTACTTAGTTAGGTTTGCGGTAATCAATGCACAAAGGCATTGAACTGTCTTTCTAAAAAAATAACGAAGCTCTCAGAATAATGAGCTAAGTTTTATGAAACCTTCTCTAAAAGCTTATCTGATTGGTTCTTAGTTCTTCCATTTCCATTGGTACTAACCGATATGGAGCTTTTACAATAGATGCAACCCTAGGTGGGATGTTAATCTTAACTCTACTTACTTCTCAAGAGGTAAACAGGGTAGTTCTATGAAGAAGACAATCGATATTCACAGAGATAACAGATAATATTCTAAATCTCGGGCTTCGGTTCATTTATCGTTACCTGTGTCATATAAATGACATATTTTTCCTTACGAATGCATGGATGCCTTGAGTAAAGACACTTACTCAGACATTTCTATACTGGATATCTTCTTTGAATACCATTAGTTGACTTTAGTACAATATAACCATTGGGATATCTTAGTGGTTCCATGCATTAAACCTCCATACTAATCAGGCATGGAAGTAATCTATGGGACACACTAGGATACACCAATCCTCATATGGCGCTTTTATCATACAGTCTGGCATTCGTAGTTGATAGAAATCAATGAGAAAATGAAATAAAATAACATATATTGTCGTACTCCATCCGAAGAAAGAGTACTATAGATTTTTGAAGAAGATTTTTCGACAAGAATAGAACAAAATGGTTCCTATGATTTTCGTCGGTAAGTTTTACCTTATACTCAATATCTGGAGTTCTTATGGGAAAATTTCTAAAAGTTTTCTAAGCTTATGATATATGGAAGACTTAGTAGTTCCTGAATCAAAACAGAATTCTTAACAATTGATTCATGATAAGGGATGTACCTGGTGTCATTAATGATATGAACTGCCTCTGTCATTCATCAGGAGGGTTTAAGCGCCTCTAGTCTTAGTCTTTCTATACTTAACTATACCATCCTTGACAGTTTTAGGGCAATTAGTTCTGATGTGGCCCTTAACGCCACAGCCGAAACAGACAACATTCTTTATGTTTCTATATTCAGGGAACTACAGATGCCACACTGCTTTGACCTTCGGTCTGTTAGACACTGTCCCAGTGCCTTTTGTTGCAGGTCTTGCATACAGGCTTCTTATTGGACTTTTGTTAGTTCTTATTTAATCCTGACTTGTCCTTCTTCTTAGATTTCTGGGAGTTATCCTTCTCCATTTTCCTTTTTCTGGAAGTCTCAGCTTTGACTGATTTACTTCCTAACCCATATAATGTGAGTGGTTGAGATAGATCCATAGTGGATTTATAAGAAGCAGGCTTTGAAGCCTTAATATGCCCTCTAATTTCCGATGCTAAACCAGCAATATATAGTGCATTATGCTTAGATTCTGGGTTAACCGAATAGGGCACCATCCCAGACAACAAATTAAAGTCTGTATCATACTGTCGACAGTCTAGAACTTTTATAATGAGAGTCAGAAAATTCTGATTCCACCTTTTCCATTTAGTGTTATGGATAATAGTTTTTTCTGATAAGGTCCATAAACTTGGATCATCCCATATTGTATGAGGGTATCTTTCCTTTGGACTTTATTAATGTCATCACCAACTAAGGGCATCGCCAATGAATGATTGTGATACATACCTTACAATGTCCTTCCCAGCATGACCGCTGATACACATAATGGTTTCTATTTCATCCAACAATTTCATGCAATCAATGGCCCCTTATTCGCCATTGAAGTCTTTTGACTTGCAAGAGACAAAGTACTTTTAAGTACATCCTTTAGAGGAACGGGGCTCCTTGCTATATATTATCTTATTTGGTTTATTCTTCACATTCGAACTATGAATAAAGCTCTTCTCATGAGCAGAGGAATGTGTTTTAGAGCAAGTAGCATTCGGCTCTTTAAACCTTTTCATTACCTTTCTCATAGCCTTTCTAACAGTTGCGTCAATCACAGCTTGGAGATTAACTCCATTAACATTGAGGTTCACATTTGTTGCATCATTAGCATTTGTCACATCATTAGTATCGCGAGTGTTGTTTGTCTGATCCGAGTTTGCCATACTCAAAGCTTGGTACAAAACATCAATGTAAACAATTGCTTAGTTGCCTAACAGTAGCTAGTCATCATCTTGACGACCTAACATACCCTAGCCATGGTATCATTAAACCATATAGGCTAATAGGTTATGAACATTCCTAATGAATGTTATTTGTATGTTTATCAATTACATTTAGCCTAGGTCACAAGAGGACCATCAATGGCATTTAGGGTTTGGACCGAGTCCATTACCTTTTTGACTGGGGATCAAATGTCACAACTTTCTTTGTTATGTTGACGATTTTGGATAGCTCAAAGGCTCGCCTCAAGGACTTTTAAATATGGAACATAATTCCATCATGAAGGACATATAAATGTAGTACATAGGCTTGTCACGAAGGACAATAATAGCCATATGGCACGAAGGCCTTATCGCAAAGGACATACAGGATATGGCACAAAAGGCCTGTCATGGAGGACATTTTAATATATAAGTCGCAATCTTATTTGATCAGGGACTTTAAGGTTTGAACATAGTTTTTTTTTTTTTTTTTTTTTACCTTTGGGCAGAGAGTCATAGACTACATCTGACATTGCTTTGAAAGGCAATTTATTTTGCCACATAGGCCAATCAATGGACATCACTAATGGATGTTTATATATATATATATATATATAATTATCGTAATTGAGGATTTTAGTCATGATCTTATCGATCTTATAGACTATAAGGCTTGGACATAGTCCAGCATTTTTAGACAGGGGTTCATAGACCACAACTGTCGTTGTCTTATTGGACAACAAGTTTAGCTCGTAGGCACTTCATCACAAACGAATGTTAAATAGTGTGATCATCGTATTAGATGATATTAATCATGATCATATTGATCCTTTAAACTATGAGGCTTGGACATAGTCCAACATTTTTAGACAGGGGGTCGTAGACCACAACTGTCGTTGTCTTTTTGGACAACAAGTTTAGCCCGTAGGCACTTTATCACTAACGGATGTTTATATTTTGATTATCACATTGATGATACTTGCCATGATCTAATTCGATCATATAGGCTTTAAGGCTTGGACATAGTCCAAATACCTTGACGATTGGTGTGGTTTCTCAAGTCACACTGCCAGGAGTGTTAACATGTTCTTAGATGTTAACAATGATTAATTGTCTTAAGAGGGTTTTACCATCATAGCATGTTTGTATTGACATATTGGCTAGGTTATACCATTAAGAAGATCCTTTGAAATTATTTAGCAGATCGATAAAGTTCGAAAAAAATTGATACTATTGTTTGATAAAGGACTAAATGAATACCTATACAAAATCTTCAAAGCTTCCCATAAATTATTAGGAAATTTACAATAGTGCCTTAATCGGGACTTTTAGTATCATATTTGTCCACAGAGGACTTAAAAGGAAATTATAAGTCCGTATGGGGACTATAAAATATTATAAGTTCGTATAGGGACTATAAAATATCATAAGTCCGTATAGGGACTATATTAAAACAGTTTGCCCATGAAGGGACTATAATGAAATGTCATGTCCGCTAAGGGACTATAATGAAATTTGTGTCCATGAAGGGACTATTTCGAAATAGCTTATCCATAAAGGGATTTTAATGAATAACGCGTCCATGAAAGGACTGTATTAAAATGCCATGTCCATAAATGGGACCTTGCTGAACAGATGTACTCTCAGGGACTTAAGTTGATAAATATGTCCATTAAGGATTATGATAAATAAATGTCCACACAGGGACTATACAGAAAAGATAGGTCCTTATAGGGACTTTAAAGTAATACTAGTCCACGCGGGAATGGAAAGAAAAATATAAGTCCATATAGGGACTATATGTTACACCCCAACCGATGGCGGAAACATCGGGGTGCGAGCATTAAGCATTCAGATTGCTCATGAGATTCCATAACACTAATAACTTATAGATTAAGTAAATTACATGCAAGATTGTCTAAAACATCCACATAACCATCAATACCAAATACAACCACAGTGGTCATTGTTTCAAATTCTAGAATTTAACTAGGCAAGTTTCTAAGCATCAATCCTAGCTTGTTTCCCATAGTTCCAGCATCTATCAGCCTACAACATGTATTAAAATAGAGTCAGTACGAAAATGTACCGGTGAGTATACAAGTTTGAGTAATAGCATAATAGATTAAAACAACTCGTATCCTTATGTAAGTGTAACAAAATAGTTTCAGCCATGCTAGTGTTCACAGTCCTACAAGTGATAGCCCAAGTATCCCGATGCTGTGTTGTTTTCCCAAGTCTCAAGGAAAACTAGAATCCTCCTAATAATATCCCCGAGAATAATGGGGAGGTGCATCTCCTATAGCGCTACTATTGTTAAGGCGGAACTACACACCCTGCATTAAACATCCACATAGCACAAATAGAATACAAGAATCACAAGTTTCACATACACATAGGATAGAGTTTAGTTTGCAAAAGTCTCAAGTATCGTAGTTTAATAGAATAGATGTTGCATCCCAAAGTTTAAAACAAAAATGGATCTAGTATACTCACAGTTATTGCTTAACAGATTAACTGTTATTGGATCAAAGGGAGCTCTGTAGGTTTAGCCTGATTAGATTACAACGGATAAGTGTTGGACAAAACAATGAGATTGCACAAGTGTCGGATCAGTCATTGAATCGGATGGCTATCCGATCGGATTGCCATTCGATTGAGATGGCATGTGTGCGAGTGGGATGGATGGCCATTCGATCGAATGGTCATCCGATCCAGGTGTCAAGATTTCAATTGTCAATCAAGTGTCAACTCAGGATACCTTGTTCGGATGGCTGTTCGATCGGATGGCTATCCGATCAGATTGCCATTCGATCCAAGGTTCCAAGTTTTCAAAAAGATTCTAAGTATTGAAGGACTTCAAGAGGCATGTCACCTGATCGGATGGCAGTTCGATCGGATGGCTATCCGATCGAGTTGTCGTTCGACGATCATGACTTCAAGGTTTCAAAGTGTTTATAATTAAGGGGGCAAGTGTTACTTGATCGGGTGGTTGTTCGATTAGATGGCTATCTGATCAGATTGCCACTCAATTGGGTTATCCTTGTCCCTTCCTAAACTCGTAAAATCTCTAAGTTTTTGTTTAAACATCGATGTCATGGTACGTATTGAGACAACGGTAAACACATCGGTGTTCAGCCGATCTGATCGGGCAGGAATCACCCTGGTCCGTTCAGTCGTCAGTTCATGATGATATTTATGTCAGAATCCGTACTCCGGTCGTCTTCTCCAGTAACAATCGCTTTCCAAGCCGACTCCATACTAATAATCAAGTCTACAGTCCGTTTAGATCCGGATCTCACCGTTTTATGTAAAAGTTCAATAAAAGATGAAGATAAACATAGGTTTTTAGCTTGAAAAGTTTAGATCTAGCATAGATTTAGTGTAAAAAGCATGAATTTCCTTAGATCTGAGCTAGATCTTGGCTAGAATGACATCACACAACAGTTTGGTACAAACCGCCATGGTGACATCACCTTTAAGAGCTCAAATCCAAGAGATTTCATGGTGAAAAGTGAGATTTCAAAGGAGAATCTCGTAGAGAATGATGTTTAGATCAAAGATGTACAAGAATCTAGTGTAAAACGTACCGAAATCTCCGAGAAATGAAAGAAAATAGGAGTGCGTGTGTCTGGTCGAGTGATGCTGTCACATCAGTTAAAATGGTGATGTGACAGGCCTATTTATAGTGTGAGAAGGAAAGAAGGCGGTGTGCACTCGGATCGGATGGAGGTTCGATCGAGTGGCCATCTGATCGGTTAGTCGTCCGATCGGATTGCCACTCGGTCAATCCCATCTTTTCCGCGTTCCCGTCTTTGATTTGATTTGCGATTTTGGTCAAGCGTTGCTTATTATTGGCTAATAGTATTACTAGATTATAGCAATAACACAAAAGATTTCAAAGTTTCATAGTTTCCGCCAGTGACAAGACTCCAGTCCCTCGTTCAACCAAGTCTCAAGTTTCACGAGCCTTGAGAGTCAAGCATTAAAGTATCAAGAATTAGACATTCCAAGTATCTAGAATTAGGCATTCCAAGTATCTAGAATTAGGCATTCCAAGTATTTAGATTTAGACATTCCAAGTATTTAGTATATAGCATAAAATTCACCAAGTACCAAAAGTATTAACGACTGCATAGTTCAGGGACTATAATTAGCAATATCTAAAAGTCTAGGGAAGCAGGTGTTACACTATAAGTTATGTTAACATTGGGATTATAGTGAGATAATATGTCCTCAAAAGGATTATAATGAATTATTATATTCGCCAGGGGATTTTTATGAAATAACATGTCTACAAAAGATTTTAATGAGATAACATGTTTACAAAGAGATTTTATTGAAATAACACGTCCATGTAAGGACTTTAATGGAGTATAATGTTCATGAAAGGACTATTTTGAAAGGTAATTCCCACGAAAGGAATATATGGAAATATAATGTCCAGGAAAAGACTATATTGTAATATAACATCCACGGAGGGACTATGTTGCCATATAATGTCCACGAGGGGACTATTTTGAAATATAATTTCCTCGAAGGGACTACGATAGACAGGCGTATATATGGAGTATTATCAAAAGAGGTAAGTCTACAAGGACTATGATGAAATAATACGTCCACAAAGGACTACAATAATCAAATTCCCATACAGGGACTTAAAGGGAAAAATGAAATATAATGGAAGAATGGTTTTCTAATGTCTTCCTTGCTTTATTCTGATTGTTTCTCTTCTTTATTTATCGTACATAGTAGTGACACCGAAGATCTTAGTGAATAAAGTAAATACTTCAAATCAGAATCCGTTGCAGAAATAGGATCTAAGGATTCAATGGTTAAGGAAATGATATGGATTACATATTGGGTTTTAACTGGTATAGTCCAAGTCTGGAATTCCAAAACTTGGAGATAGGAAATAGGGATTAATAGCATCCACATGTATCATCTTCAATATGGGAGCCTCAGGGACCTTCTGGTATGGACTCTGAAGTCTGGTTAAGAGTTTAAATAGGTTTGATTTTGGGAATAGGTCCATAAATGTCTTTCCTTCAACCTGTAGCACGCTTATCCTAGCCGTGGTATGAAGCTTAGCATTTCTTGGCTTCGGACAGGAAGAATCTCCATCAACGGCTTCTTTGTTTGGAGACATGTCCAAAATACATAAAATCGAAAACAATGTTTACTTAATAGGGATGAGAGCATTCCTATGTTAAGTCTAGACTCGAAAGGTCTAAAGAATATGCTACTTTGTCATTTGAGATTAAACACTAAAGGAAAGTGTTTAATTCACTCAAATGTTGGCTCTGATACCAACCTGTCACACCCCGATATGTACAACTCAGCCAGGTGGGGAGTATCGTGTCGTAAGTTTGGTATCGTCATGGTCAAACATACACAGAATAGCACAGCGGAAGTCTTGGAATATAAAATATTATTACAAACCCAAATGTCTGAAAATATAAAAGTATTAAGTACAGACAAGCTTGCAATAATCCATAGGCGGATCATTATAACAAAAGAAGTTGATCAGACTAATGGCTTATTCGAAGGCGTTACAAGTTCCTCGTCTAACAATCCTGAGCAGCTTCTAGCCTATTTAAGTATTTGTACTTGTCGCTTAGACATTTGAAAATACGTCACTTTTCACTGGTAAATACAATTAACCGACACATTTGAAAGTGTTTATAAAATTGATTTAGGTGCACAAGGCACGAAAACATTTTATGAAAACTGATTTAAATGCACAAGGCACAAATGTTCTTTTATTACTTGGGACAATTATATTAATAACAATCTTGTATCAGATTTACATGTTTGTCCAACATTTAGGGCCGGTATAAATAAACCGAACAAGATTAACCGACACACCACAAATATAAACTCCCGGCGGATCATCCCAACAGATGAGTATATCTTTTACATACGCAGCTGACAGGTGTATGCCTACACACCCCATGCTTAAGTCGTGGCCATTTACGCTTTTTAAATGAGCCAAGGATATCCAGGACACGGTCGTTAACCCCAAATGTTATTTGTTATCAAGCAACACTGATTAAAGCAGGATTATGCAATTTAACCATATTCGATTAAAAGGTTTCTACACCCGACCAAGCGGTAATATTTTACGGTATCCCAGGCCCGTATAAGGGAAAATAAGTTAAAAGTATTTACCTGAGCTAGCTCCTGTCTTAAATAGCAAGATTTATAATAACTCAGCCGTATTAAATTAAGTAACCATAGGTACAATTTACTGGAAGGCTCTAGTCTGGAATGATGGTATAAATAACCAATTAGAATGCTAACGGATCTTAATTAAGTCATAGACTTAGACCGGCTACTTTTTAAATATGAAAACGGTACAATACGCTAGATTAAGCGATGGCCGGAATGGAATGTAATTTAGACCCAACAAGTATGAAGATTTTTATAATATGGGTAAACTAAATACATTCTGGATTTTGAAGTAAAAATGATAAGGTTTGACCCGTTTCGGCTAATTTATGCAAACTAGCTACATAAACCGTGCCAAATGAATATATGCATAACGGGTAACCGGATGGGTCATGTACAAGTTCCATAAGTTATTATGCTTTAATTATGTTATGATATCAGTAGTATATCAACAATTATGCCCAAAAAGATTTTTAAACCAAATTAAGTCCTGTAAGGGTATTTTGGTCATTTTAGTATGTATATATAAAAGAGGTTTTAAAGTAAACTCATGTTCTGGTCTAAAACATTCTGTAAAAATGTTTATTTTATGGTATTATACCAGTATGATATCATACATATGTGTGGTTTGCCATTTATGACCAAACTATGCACCGTATGGGCAGTTTGGTCATTTCACATATGTTTTTAAGGACAAAATTAGAAGTCTGAGTTCATAACTTATACCTACTGTAAAAGTATTAAAATTTATTTATAAATTCAGTAGGTAACAAGTCTTGGGTGCTAAATATGATTTTAAACCATATTATGCACCTAATTAGCGTAAAAATCGGTAATTGACGATATTTGCGATGTTTATGAAATTCTGAGATTTTTATCAGTCTTATAAGTTAAAATATTTTATTTTTCATATAAAATCAGTAGGAAAAGGTTTGGAATGTTAATCATATGTAAATCTCATTTTATTAACAAAAAGGGCATTATCGTCATATATCGAATTTACACAAGAACTCAATGATATGGTCAGTTTATAATCTGACCCAACATTCCCAAAATCCCTAAAAATAATATTATAACTGTAGGTAATTAGTTTGGTGCCAAAATTTGGGTTTAAACATGATTTATGCACCAAAGCGTACTTTAATTAATAAAAAGTCCAATTTTACGATATCTCGCATATCTTTGTTTGAGACCAGAAGCTGATGTCAAATTTATTTGACATGCTTATATATCAGTAACAAAGATACTTTTATATTGATATATCCAAAAATCTCGTTTTTACATTATAAGGGCATAATGGTCAAAGTTAAGCATAATAACGGGACATGTGCAAAAACTCAGATTTCTAATATGATCTTGTAATATAACCTTATAGGGTTGTGCTACATTAAATTACGATCATAAAGGAACCTAAAATCAATAGCAAACTAATCTAATTCGGTTCATAATCGAAAGTCAACACAGAAGTCAAACTTCACGACTTTCGGTTGCGAGCCGACCCTAAAACTGGAATTGACGAGCCGAACATGTTTACACATGTTCTAATAATCATTACCAAGTTTTTTAAATGATAAAACGTATTTTAGAATACTTCTAAAGGTATATCGCACTTAATTTGAAAACTGCCCCGTTGACTTTTTAAAACAATATTACGTTAACTCGTCAATTGACCAAGCAAACATGATTCTTAGGAGGTGCCCTTTTGAGGGTTTAACACCTACCTAATTACGATCACGTAGCCACGCTCATTGCAAACAATGGCTCGACCGTTTACGGTCTTACTAAAAGTCAAAGCGTTTATCGAAAACGCTTGACTTTTCGGCTTTAAAAGCCAAATAAAATAAACTAGTCACGAAAGGACACTTACAAATGGTCCTATGGACTGAATAGAACTCAAAAGAGGTTCCAAAATGTTCCGGATCCTCTATGATTGAGAGAGATAGCAAGATTGAATGGAATGATACAAGTTGAAAATGAGAATTGTGAGCCTATTTATAGATTTCAAGAATCCTTAAGATCTTGCCATGTGTCTAGAGGTTTACTAGGATCATTCTAGGTGTAAAACCATGTTTAAAAATCAGTTAGCATGTGCCTTGTATTAGTTTAATGGTTTAGATGTGTGGAGAAACCAACAAAGACCCAAAACAGCAGCTTAAAAACTACTGCTGCTGCTGTACTGTTCGCTCGCGGCCCGCGTAGGCAGCAAGCCCAGCAGTCGCGGCCCGCGACCTAATCCTGCCCGTCTTAAAAGTTTGGCAGAATGTGCAGATCTGGTCCCTGTGTTTTATTCAGCCTTAAAAACATGTTGTTGTTGTTGTTTAGGGGCTGGCGGCCCACGACAGCAGGCCCAGTGGGCTTCTCGGCCTGCTAGTTACCCAGCCCAGCCACCCTAAATTTGGCAGATGTGCTGCTTTAGCCCCTGTCATCTTTTATGCCTAACTTAAGTTTCATTTTTGACATAATAGGTACCTTATGTTCTCGTTTCATATATCTAATGTTAATATAAGGTACGAAACCTCTAACGGCCAACCTTAGGCACACTCAGGAGTTTAACTGGGCATTACGAAGTTTCTGTTTCTTTCAAAAGGCCCTTCAAAGGCATGGTTTCGCGCGTTGACGCTTTTAGTCCTTAATTTGCAAACTCGCGCATATTATTGCGAAAAGGCATAAAAGTAGTACATGGTCAGCATTAAATACTCCCGAGGGTATGAACAAACATCGCGGAGTTTCTAGTTTGCTTAAATGGTCATTTAAAGGGGTAGTTTTAGACATTGACGCTTTTGGTCCCTCTAACGCGCAAACGTGCGCGTATCATCGTTTAATAGCATCAAAGCCCTAGGTAGCCCATATTAGGCATTCACGAGAATATTATCGCACATCATAATGCTTCAGGTTCGTTAAAAGGTTACTCAGAGCTATAATTAAACATGTTGACGCTTTTAACCCCTTTAACTTGCAAACTTGCGCGTAACATCACTTATTGGCATAAAAGCCTTAGATGGCCAATATTAGGCATTCCCGAGAGTATAATCAAACATCATGAAGCTCTCAGTTTGTTAAAAGGTCACTCAGAGGTAAGAATTAACATGTTGACGCGTTTAACCCTTCGACGCACAAACTTTCAAATAATTATGCAAGTGGCTCATTTGCGAATATGAATATCGTGTAACGTCATTCAGAGGCTTAGTTTAAGCATGTTGACACTTTCAGTCCTTTCGCATTCAAATTTTTTTATTTTTCGCAAAATTAGTCCTTATAGTCAACGTTTGACTTCATTAGGATTTAGTACACGTGTCAATACATCATTGATCGTGATTTTATGAGGTGTTACATAATGTGTGCCTTAATGGATCATAATGGATAATAGTACATCAAACATGTCTTAATGGACAATATTGGGCCTTAGGTGATCACAATGGCCCACAATGGATCATACACGTCTTAATAGACTATATTGGGCCTTAATGGAGCACGATGGACAATATTGGATCATATGTCTTAATGGGCCATAATAGTAGTAGACCGTGCATCTCTTAATGGATCATATTGGGCCTTAGGTACGATGGACAACAGTAGATCATACATGTCTTAATGGACCTTATTGGGCCTCAGGTACGATGGACACTAGTAGACAATACATGTCTTAATGGATGATATTGAGCCAAAATGGATCACAATGGACAATAGTAGAGTATACATCTCTTAATGGATCATATTGGGCCTTAATAGATCACAGTGGACAATATTATAGCATACATGTCTTAATGGACCATATTGGGTCTTAATGGATCACAATGGTCAATCGTAGATCATACACGTCTTAATGGACCATATTGAGCCTTAATGGATAACAATGGACAATAGTAGAGCATACATGCTTGAATTAATCATATGGGCCTTAATGAATCACGATGGAAAATGGTAGATCATACATGTCTTAATGGACCATATTGAGCTTAATGGATCATGATGGCTAACAGTATACCATACATGCCTTAATGGACCATTTTGGGTCTTAATGGATCACAATACACAATGGTGGATCATACATGTATTAATGGACCATATTGGGTTTTCAAGGATCATAGTGGACAATGGTAGATAATATATGTCTTAATGGACTATATTGGCCTTAATGGCTCACATGGAAAATAGTAAATCATACATGTTTTAATGGTCGTATTGGGTTTTAGTGGATCACAATGGTTAATAGTAGATTATATATATAACATATAATTTATATATTAAATGCATAAAAATATATAATTTCAATTTATTTTTTATATATTCATATGTATTAATTTATATAAATATAAATATGTTAGTTTGTGTGACAAAAAAATAGTTTACTAGCCACTAATTTATATGAATTAATTTAAACGTTTCAAAATTTACTATTTATCAATTATATGTATTAATTTACTTTTTATACATTTCAATATACTTTAAACCTTTCAAAATTTTCAGATTTTCACCTCTAAATTTTAGTTTCCCTCTCTATCTCCATTCTAAACCCTAACTCCCTCCTTCCCCAATTGCAGAAAACTCCACCTTCTCAAAATTCTCTACCAGATTTGTTCAAATTTCCGATGATATGTCGGCTTCACAGCAGCTATTCAAATATAGTCGCACAACTCGAACATGTAAAGGTTCACCAGATCCGCGTATGAGATCAACAAAAAGGACCACCGGAAACCCCTTTATTCTTTGACCACCGTTATACTACCCCCACCCCCGACTATATACTCCACCACCTCGATACTTAATAACAAAAGAATTCCCTAAAACCTCCATCACTGTAACACCCCGAAAATGGGTTTAATAGTCAAACCACGTTAATAATAATGAACGGGTAAAATACCGTTAGTGGTAAAAATTAACACGGTAAATATTAGGATTTAAATAATTAAACCTAATATTAAATAAAAAGAGAATAAAAGCTTTTGAGAAAACAAAGTTTATAAAAAGCCCGAGTTAACGGGACTTAAAATAAACTGGGTTATAACTTCCCCAAACTCACTAAGTTAACTAGGAACATTTAAACCAAGTTATGAGAATTGGTTAATTGCTAGTGAGTGTTATATGGGGGTTTAAACATTTTGACAAACTAGAGGGGCCATAAAGGAAAAAGGAGTGAAACTTAGGTTTATTAATAAACAAAATAAAGCATAACATACATTAAGTGTGTGTGAGAGTAACAATCAGAGAAGAAGAACAAGGAACAAACCCTTGTTCAACCTTAATCCATCAAATTGGAGGATGAATTAGGGCCAAATCACATGCATGAACGTAAATTCGTGATCATATAAGCTTAGAGATCATAAGGTATGTTGTAATTTATGCTTTGGTGATGATAAGTATGTGGATGAACTTGAAGGTGATATCTTTGAGTACAATATGTTAAGTAACATGATGAAATTGATGATGTATTTATGTTTATGATCATCATACTAGTTAGTATTTGAGAAATACTTGAATAATTTGAGACTAGGTCAAGTGTTCATACATTACATGAAATGGGTTTTGTATGAAATGATGAAATTTATGTATTATTGATCTTAATAGGTGCTTGAAATCATCATGTCTTCTAGTTTGTATGGAGAATTTGATTTTATTAGGTGTTCAGATGAATGTCAAGTAATATGATGAAATGGGTTTTCACATTAATTCTAGCATAGCATGATAAATGGGTGAACTAGTATTGATAATTCAAAGCTAAGTTCACTTGATGTTAACTATTACATGAACTTGTTAAAGTAAAAGAAATGATACGAACTGGGTTGGGAATTTAGTTAAAACGGTGACCTAAAAATAATGCCTACCAAGTATTTGATTATATAACTAAATGAGTTTGTTAAACTTAATTGTGCATTTGCATATGTTAATAGGCAGTTGACTTTTAAAAGTCAAACAGACCTATAATAGGATCAAATGGTAATTTTGATATAAAGTCCGTGAGGTGGAATAGTCATGATAAATGATGACTAATCTAACCATCTTTCGAATGATAAATGGTAGTTTGACGCTTGACAAGCTAGGTGGAAGCTTGGGAAGAAGGGGGTCAAGAAGATCAAATACGCGAGAAAAACATAATCGGATGCAAGGTAAGTAAAGCTTACATCTTTTAAGTAGAACGTCTACTTATGTATTGGTTAATAACAAAGTGATCTAGTATTTGAAATGAGTCTTTGAAATATGACGTTCCGACGCGAACCAATACGGGTCGAAACAAGTAAAAATGGTAAGAAACCATATTTGATGGTAAAAAAATGGGGTAAAACGGTAATTTGGTCACGTGTTGACGAATAAACAATGAGTTTTGAAAAGTTACCTTATGGTGTAAGCCATAATGGGTACAATGGTAATCTGGTCACATGTTGACGAATAAATAATGAGTTTTGAAAAGACACCATATGGCATAAGCCATAATGGGTCACACGAATAGATGAAACAACTTTTAAAATAGTATGACCACATGGTGTAAACTGTAACGGACCAAATGGGTGAGATGGTAAATAAATACCATCTCGCAATACATAATGTTTGGTCATCCTAACTCAATAAGAGTAAGTCAAAAGGTGGGTAAAATGGTCATTTAGACCAAACGGGTCAAATGGTGATGCTATCACCATTGACAATAATGACTAATGGTTGTTTGTCGAGTTTTGTGCTCACGGGAAGAATAGCGTATGGCTTGCATTGCTTTTAGTTAGTAACTAATAATGTAAGGTATTAAAATGGGTCAATGCTTTGACCTGAGCCAGGTATGTGTACTGGGTCATTTTTTGTAAAAATGTCAAATTCGAGAGTAGAATAGTAGTATAATGAATTTCTCTATCATAATCCATCACAACTGAAGTTGTGATGATAGATGAATACAGATCATTAAGCGGGAATAAAATATATGAAGGGTTGTGGATAATTTAAGCTTAAAGTGCTTAAATCTCATAACGGGTCAAAATAATAATGCGTATAAAATTTATGAAACCGGGTTAAAGATTAGGGGTTAATAATGTAGACAAATGTATTATGATCAATTAGAAACAAGTTTCAAGCTATACGAACAAATATCAGAGAAGTTACGCAACATTTACTAAAAAGGGAAAAATGGCCAAGTTCTGTAACCCAGACTTGTTAAATATATATCTGGGTTATCAGTTGTCATAACCCAGACGAGTTATCTGTTTATCTGGGTTATCAGTTTCCATAACCCAGACAAGTTATCTGTTCATCTGGGTTATCAGTTGCCATAACCCAGACAAGTTATGTGGTCATCTGGGTTATCAGTTGCCATAACCCATACGAGTTATCTGTTCATCTGGGTTATCAGTCGCCATAACCCATACAAGTTATCTGTTCATCTGGGTTATCAGTTGCCATAACCCAGACAAGTTATCTGTTCATCTGGGTTATCAGTTGCCATAACCCAGACAAGTTATTTGGTTATCAGGGTTATCAGTTGTCATTGTCACACCCTGGCTTTGCGGAAGCGTGGTTAATTTGGTGTGACTTCTTAATACCATAGCTTAATCATAACAAAGCTATATGATAATAAAACCATGCAAGATCATCCATAGATTTAAGTTTTAAAAACCGAAGTAACATAACATTGTCTTAGAGACTACAACACCAAAACATAAAACATTGTTTTGAAAGACATAAACATCAACATGAATAAAACGCAGTTTAAGATTTGTGACTCGTCCAGGAAAAAGTCACATTTCCTAAACCGGGATGACCTCAGAATCCATATGCAGCGGGAAAACATAACACACCGCGCCAGATCTTTAATTCCCTGAAATACATGTAAGTTGAAAAATCAACAATAATGTTGAGCGAGTTCATGTGTAAGTGAGCAAGTAAAACCTTTGTAAGTATAAAATCCCTGGTATGTAGCAAATAAGGAAAAAGAGATCGATTAATGTGTAGCTAATACATTAATAAGTGACATGGCCTAGGAAGCACTCAAACCTGTAACGCGAATTTCGTACCGGTCCTTCCGGCGGAACGACATAGTCACCACATGCAGCCACACGCTGGCCCATGTGTGGGGCTCGCAACACCCGATAGATCTATCACTCATGCCTCTCGGTCCTTATACAAGGATTAATGGTCTTACGATAATAGCCTATCCAGTCACGTGATCTAGCAGCGAGTTCCTTAGCTAATCATACCGTGTATAAAACGTTTGTAGTAAATGTAACATGTATTTCACCCCCGCAGTTTAAAAACTGAAAACAGTTAAGAGAAAAGGGGGACATGAACTCACCGAAGTGCGTCTCTAAAAAGTATCTCCCAGAAGACCTGCTGTGCGACGACCTACACGTACTAACTTCTATTAGACGGACGGTCGTGCCTTAGTTTAAGGTTAAATGTCTTTGGGAAATAGTTAGGCAACTATTTCGTAATTACACTTCGTAATTATTTGGTAAATATATTCCTTCCCAAGGATGGGGGATTTAATACATGTGCGTTCGTATAACTTCGAAATATATTATTAAGTCTCACTTAATCAAATATATTTTATTTCATTTGTCTAAAATACTTTATTCCCAAACTATAAATATTTTTCCCAAAAATATTATATTTTATTCCATCTAATTTTCCAAAATAATACTTTAGTCAAAATACGCGTTTAAGAGTATTTTCCGAAAATACGTAAGTTACGGATAAAGATCGGGTGGTATTAATAATATCGTTGTAACTTAAATATTTATTGTGAGGGCGTTCGAATTATTTTGGAGCCGTGAATATTTAGTAATATTATTTTTACCCTAAAAAATAATATTTACGTAGTTCACAAAATAATCATAAAAATTTCACAAGCGTTGTTATGGAAAATATATACTAAATATATATTTTAGCAAGTTTTATTTTGTGAAAATCCCACCACCGACACTTGGAAGTTTCGTAATAAAAATCGTGGCGAAAGTTATTTGGGAAAACAAGTTAAAAATATATCCGTAACACTTGAGATAAAAATATTTACAAGTGTTAGATTTTTGAAAAATTTCGCCAGAGTTTCCTCTGTAACTGGAGGTGGCCACGCTTACAAGCGTATCATTTTCTTTTAAAATTTCAAATCAACAATGTTCCCAACATCAATAACAAACAATATTCCAACATCATACTAGTTCAAAAATATCACATACGTATGAACTTGTGGGTTGTGTAAAAATGTGTAGTAACTTCCCATTATTTTTAATAGATCTTTCTATTTTTATAAATGGAATCGGTTTCTCGAAAATCTTATTTTTACAGAAAATGCATTTGTACATCTTCTAGTTAAAAATTTCAAAAGTAATTCTTTTGTTAAAACTTTTTGTCACACAAGTGTCTACACACTTGTGTGTTTACAAAAATTACCTTTGTTTTGGAAAGATCCAGCTTTAAAAATATGATTTCTTTTGACACTAGGTCCTTTGAAAATACCACTTGTAGATCCGTAGATCTACTAGTTTAGAACTCCATTTTGTAAGAAAATTGTTTTTACACAAGTTCATGGTTATAAGTAGTAGTGTTCTTCATCTAACCACTTTTCACACTTTAACATACACTAGGTCATGTTCCATGAACATGACTTAGTCGGGTTAGATGACGATCCGAACTAACACTAGCATAAAACAACACTAAATAATCATAACAAAACAAATTTTATAAGTTTTACACCAATATTTACCTATTAACCACTTTGTTTATATTATCTTAGTAGACTTTAAATTTTGTTCTTACATGTTCATAAATTTCAACCGTCAAAATTCTTATTAACCACTTTAGAATAGATCAAAAAGGCATTTAGAGTCACTTACTACTAGCTCGAGGCTAGGGAAGAAACTAGTCGAAAAACGAGTGGTTAATAGCGTTGAGGTGAGATCCTTAGCAATCCGCAAGCACCAAGCTTCCTTATATGTGATCCTTCACCCTTGGTTGTATATTAAATTGCAAGATGGAAATTAAATGTGGGTGGATTTGCTTAGTGGGGTTCGGCCGAGAGTCAAGGCAAGAGAAAGAAATTGTTTGAGTATTGAGTTGGTGAAATGAGAATGATAGTTCTTAACCCTTGTAATTTATTTATAACCAATTATCACCATTATCCACAAGGTAAAATGTCTCCTAGATATTATGCATGAACATAAAAAACTAGTCAACAATTAGTGGGGTGTCCCCACTTGGGAACCGAATTAGTTTGCAAGAAGGGGGTGTTTGGTTTGATTTGGACTAGGTGATTAGAGATAGGTTATATTTGTTAGGTGATTAAGTTAGTGTAATATTGTGTTGTAATATATAACGGGGGTTAGGGTATTCGGGGACCCTAACTGGCTCAGAAAAAGAAAAACAATGTCATGTCAATATTTTTTTTATGTCCTGGGTTAAGTCCGGTTGTACGGTTGGATATTAATCCGTTAATGTGCTAAATAAATATTTAAAGTGTCGATAATAATATTTTTAGTGACACAGTTTATCCCCGACACTTTGGAAAGTGTCTAGTAATATTTTTCTCATGTTATGGCACTTTACTAGTTAGCTAATTGCTGAATTTTTATTTAAAGTGAAGAATTTTGTACTCGAAGTACGTTTTAGGCACATCCGGTCACTATAAATATCACCTAGTGACGCAGTTCTACAATCCTTACTTCCCTACACTCTCTACTAGTGTAGTAAACTATTTCCGGCTCATGCGCAGAGGCAGTGTCTGCCTGATGCTGGTTATATCAGCATGTTTAATGGGTATCCCGTATAGTGTGCTCACTGTGCTTTTTGTGCATCAAGGTTGTCACTGATGTTTGTGTAAAAATAATAGAGTGACAGTATAAAGTGTGATGCATGTATGTGTATGTATCAGAAATCAGTAAGCAGTTTAATCACAACTGTAATCAAGCACAGTAATTAAACAGTAATTAAATATTAATTAATTCGTACGGATACCTGGTTTGGTGAGGGTTGTCACATTCTCCCCCCGTTAAAGAAATTTCGTCCCGAAATTTAAGTTCTGCTACTAGATGCAGGGTTCTTAGGAAACAAATGGGGGTATTTCTCTTTCATCCGATCCTCACGTTCCCTCATGAATTCAGGTCCATGTCTTGCATTCCAATGAACTTTGACGAGTTTGACACTGCTCCTGCGAGTTTTGTTAACTTTCCAATCCGTGACCTCAACAGGTTCTTCAGTGAAGTGGAGCGTGTCGTCGATATGAACTTCGTCAGCCGGAATGATCACTGTATCTTGTGTTGGACTTTATCTCAAATTGGATACATGGAATGTATCGTGAACACCATGGAGTTCAGCAGGTAGGTCCAACTTGTAGGCTACAAGCCCAATCCTTTGAAGGATTCTGAAAGGGCCAATGTAACGCTGATTCAACTTCCCACGCTTTCCGAAGCGTGGCACACCCTTCCAGGGTGAAACTTTCAATAAAACCATATCTCCAACTTGGAATTCCAAATGTTTCCGGTTTGGATCTGCATAGGCTTTCTGTCTTTCGCGAGCCGCTTCGATGCGTTTTCGAATTTGCGCAATCTTGTCCGTTGTTTCTTGGACTATTTCGGGACCGACAAGTTGTCTATCACCTGCATCAGCCCAGCATAGTGGTGATCGACATTTGCGCCCGTAAAGAGATTCAAATGGCGCGGCTCCAATACTGGTGTGGTAGCTGTTGTTGTATGAGAATTCGGCCAATGGTAAATGCTTATCCCAGCTACCACCAAGGTCCATTACACATGCTCTCAGCATATCCTCCAATGTCTGAATAGTTCTTTCACCTTGGCCATCAGTTTGCGGATGAAATGCAGTACTTAGGTTCAATTGCGAGCCAAAAGCTTCTTGGAAGGATTGCCAAATCCTTGATACAAATCTCCCATCTCTATCAGAGATGATCGAGAGAGGCACTCCATGACGTGCAACGATTTCTCGCATGTAAATTTCCGCAAGTTTACTCGTATTGTCCTTCTCTTCGATTGGCAAGAAGTGCGCGGACTTTGTTAGGCGGTCAACTATCACCCAAATAGTATCATGACCCCAGGGCGTCCTTGGCAACTTCGTTATAAAATCCATTGAAATCTGTTCCCATTTCCACTTGGGAATTTCAGGTTGTTGCAGAAGTCCCGAAGGCTTCTGGTATTCAGCTTTCACCTTGGCACACGTCAAACATTTGCTAACATAAACAGCAACGTCGCCCTTCATCCTGGGCCACCAATAATAATCCTTAAGATCCTGGTACATCTTATCCGCACCGGGATGAATAGAGTACCGTGATTTGTGTGCCTCATCAAAAATAACTTTTCTCAAACCACCAAACAGTGGAACCCAAATCCTCTTCATAAAACATAATGTTCCTTCCTCGTTTGGCTCTAATTGCTTCTCCATCCCACGGAGATATTCTTCTTCAAGGTTTCTTTCCTTAAGAGCTTCTTTCTGCGCGGCACGAATGCGCAGGGAAAGGTCTGTCTGGATAATCATCTCTAAAGCCCTAACCCTTATGGGCTTGATCCTTTCTTTACGACTTAGGGCATCGGCAACCACATTCGCCTTCTCTGGTTGGTACTTTATCTCACAGTCGTAATAGTTCAACAATTCGACCCAACGTCTTTGTCTTATATTCAGCTCTTTCTGGTCGAATATGTGTTGTAGGCTCTTATGATCTGTGAAGATTGTACATTTCGTACCATACAAATAATGTCTCCAGATTTTCAGCGCAAATACCACCGCCCTAGTTCTAAATCATGCGTGGTATAGTTCTTTTCATGTACTTTCAACTGAAGTGATGCGTAAGCAATAACCTTCTGGCGTTGCATCAACACGCAACCCAATCCTTGACGCGAGGCGTCACAGTATACCACGAAATCGTCAGTACCTTCCAGTAGTGCTAGGATTGGCGCATTGCAGAGCTTATCCTTCAACAGCTGAAACGCTTTTTCCTGTTTGATTCCCCAATCAAACTTCTTATCTTTCTGGGTGAGGAGCGTCAATGGTTGAGCGATCTGCGAAAAAAATCCTCAATGAACCTTCGATAGTAGCCAGCCAAACCCAAGAATTGTCGAATCTCGGTTGGCTTCTTTGGCGTTTCCCAATTCTTGATCGCTTCGATCTTGGTTGGATCCACATGGATTCCATCTCCATTTACCATATGTCCAAGAAATTGGACTTCACGTAGCCAAAATTCGCACTTAGAGAATTTGGCATACAACTGTTCTTTCTTCAGCAGCTCCAAAATAGCTCTTAGATGCTGTTCGTGCTCTCCTTGAATAAATCAAGATGTCGTCGATAAACACAATCACGAACTTGTCCAAGCACGGCTTGCAAACTCTATTCATCAAATCCATAAAGACTGCAGGTGCGTTTGTCAGCCCAAACGGCATAACAAGGAACTCGTAGTGTCCATAACGAGTTCTGAAGGCTGTCTTCGGGATACTCTCCTCTTGTATCCTTAACTGATGGTATCCAGATCGCAAATCGATCTTTGAGTAAAAGCTTGAACCTTGCAGTTGATCAAACAGGTCATCAATTCTTGGCAGAGGATATCTATTCTTGATCGTCAGCTTGTTCAGTTCCCGGTAGTCGATGCACATTCGAAAACTACCGTCTTTCTTCTTGACAAACAGGACCGGAGCTCTCCAAGGCGAGAAGCTTGGTCGGATAAATCCCTTGTCTAACAACTCTTGAAGTTGTGTCGACAATTCTTGCATCTCAGACGGGGCAAGTCTATAAGGTGCCTTAGCCACAGGCGCGGCGCCTGGGAACAAATCGATGTGAAACTCCACTTGCCTCTGAGGTGGCAGTCCAGGCAAGTCCTCCGGGAAGACTCCCGGATACTCCCTTACGACAGGGATGTCTTCGATCTTTGGTACTGCAGCTTTCTTGTCTACAATGTGTGCCAGGAAGGCAGCACACCCTTTTTGCAAACACTTTCGCGCTTTGAGGCAGTTGATAATTCTTAAAGGCGTATCCCGCTTCTCCCCATGAACCACAATTGTTTCGTCATCTTCGGTCGGGATACGAACGACCTTTTCATGACAAACAATTTCTGCCTTGTTGCTTGATAACCAATCCATTCCTACTACCACGTCAAAGCTCCCCAGCTGGACTGGTAGTAGATCCAAAGCAACTCACGTTCTCCCAACTCGATTACACAACCTCTGATCCCTTCCTTGGCTTCTACTAACTTCCCATTAGCCAATTTGATTGAGTGGGGAATATCTAACTTACTAGCGGCTAACCCAAGCATATTCTTAAATCCTAACGAGACGAAGCTATAGTCGGCACCAGTATCAAATAAAACGGATGCATAGCGTTGGTTTACAGGGAACGTACCAGTAACGACATTGGGATCCTGGCGCGCTTCCCTTGCTTCGATATGGAACACTCTTCCACGGGCTTGGTTCAACTCTGGGCAGTTCCTCTTAAAGTGCCCGATATCACCACAGTTAAAACATCCAGGTCTTTGCCCGTTTCCACCTCCATTTCCAGCTTGATTATTCCTTTGGTTATGATTCACAGTGCCCGCTTGATTCACATTGTTGCCTCGATTCCCATTACCTCCATTGTTTCCTTGTGGGCGATTTCCAATTCCACCCCGGTTATTGTTTCTGTTCCCAAATCCTCCTTGGCCTCCCTGACCAACAGTGGCCCAACAAGAATCCTTCAAGTGGCCAGGTTTCCCACACGCTTCACATACCTTCAAACCACATTGGCCAGAATGGTGACGCTGGCAGGTGTTACACTTGGGCTGGGTGCCCATATATCCCTTCCCTTTCTTTCCACCACCAGCTGTATCCTGAGCTGGCGCGTTTGGCTCTCCTTTCTTAACAACACCACTAGTGCCTTGTTTAAAGTTCGAGAATTTTCTTTTGTTACCCCCTGACGACTCGACGTGAGTCTCCTTCTTCTTTTGCTCAACATCAGAAAACTTGTTCAGGCGGATCGCCTCCTCAGTGAGAGCTACGCCTAGATTGATCGCCTCAGTGATTGTTGCCGGTTTTGAAGAGGTCACCATACTAATGATTTGAGGAGCTAAACCCCAAATGAAGCGCTCAATCCGCTTGAATTCTGGCGTGACCATATAAGGTACCACATGTGACAGGTCGTGAAACCTCTGAACATATTCCGCAATTTTTGGACCTTCCATCTTCAAATGCCAAAACTCAGTTTCCAACCTTTGAATTTCAGCGCGTGAACAATACTTCTTTCGCATAAGCTCTTTTAACTCGGCCCAGGTCAACGCGTAAGCAGCGGCTTCACCAAGAGTTTGAACTTGTAAATTCCACCAGGACAGGGCTCCGTCCAGGAATAGCCCAGAAATGTAAGTCACTTGCTGGTCTGGAGCGCACTTGCTCATTCGAAGAACAGAGTCTGTTTTCTCAGCCCATATTACAAAAGCAACAACACCTACAGCGCCGTCGAAGTTTACGGGCTTGCAGTCTAGGAACTGCTTGTAAGTGCACCCATGTGGTGGATTGTTATTGCAGTTATTGTTAGAATTACTTCCGCTAGTTCCTCCTTGTGAGGCTGCGTACTGTGCAATGGCGGCAGCGATGATTTGAAGTCCTGCCTCGTTGGCAGGCATGCGCGGATCGCGTTTTGGTGGCATCTTCTAAAAGATGGTTCACGTTGGTCAGGTGATAGTAAGTAAAGTGCACGTATGTAATATCAACACATAACATCTCATGTTGTAAATAAATCACCCATATTGATAGCCTCTGTAATGGTTGAGGGCTTCGAGGTAGTAACCATGCCCCTGATCAGGGGTGCAAGTCCCCAAATGAATCGTTCAATCCTTTGAACTCCGGTTTGACTAAGTAGGGGACGACCCCAGACAAGTCATGAGATTGCCGGACGTATTCAGGAATCTCTGGTCCGTCCATTTTCAATTCCAGAACTCCACCTCAAGCTTCTGGATTCCAGCCCTAGAATTGTATTTCTTCTCCATCATTCCTTTGAGCTTGCCCCAGCTCAGTGCATAAGCAGCATCTGTGCCAAGGGTCTGAACCTGAAGGTTCCATCATGAGAGTGTGTCATCTAGAAATAACCCCGAGGTATAGGTAACACTCTGTTGGGGCGAACCGTTACTCAGTCTTAGAATGAAGTCAATCTTTTCGGACCAACGAACAAATGCAACGGCGGCTCCTGTTCTGTCAAAGTTCAAAGGCTTGTAGTTCATGAACTGCTTATAGGTGCAGCCAGTTGGAGGGTTATTTCCAGTAATGCCATCGCTGTGCTTAGAGCGGAGGCTTCATGTCGTGCATTTGCCTGTGAGATGCGTCCTTGCAGCTCGGCTTCTGTCCTTGGCAACGTACTGGTGTTTGTGTCACGTCTGGGTGACATTCTCTTCTGTCGAAGTGGTATGAAGCGGGTTTGACAACGTTTCAATTGTCTATGAGATATATAGCATCATAAGCCATCATGTAATTACCCAATTTCACATGTAAATATACTTAATGTATGAGTGGGGAAATAATTTCTAAGCCTTCACATAGGCTTGCCAAATTGGCTTATTCGAGGCTACAACGCCTTGGTCATTCGTGTTTTAGTTATTTCCTGCTACATTGGTTTTCATTAGCTTGACCCGCAGAGTCCACTAGGATTTCTGTGCACTACAAGTCGTTATTACGTGGGCCCCCGTAATAATAAATTGTCTTGCACAGTTACCCCAATTTTCTCTCGTCCAAGCAGATGACCAATCAAGGAGCAACAGCAGGTTCATCGGCATGAACAGGTTCATGCTCCAATGCAGGGTCAGGAGCAATGCCTGGCTCAGGGGCCACAGTCGGCTCCGGATCAACAAACTCCATCTCAAAATCAGCTGGATCAACAAACATAGGGTCGATAGGGACTACAGAATCCTCCAAGGGCTGGTCTAAGTGTATGAACTCCATGTCATGGTCTGGATCAAAACCAGGTGGAAAAATGGGATCATTCTCAATATCGTGATCAAACTCAAAGCTGTGTGCGGGAACTGGTGCAGCTGATGACGCCATATCGGGGTCGGCGTCGTGTGAGTGATGTTGCATTCCCTGTGTATGCAAAGATGCGGACGCCACAGACTCAGATGGGTCTGGGACAGGTGAATGGGCATGAGCCTCTTCTTGCAGGAGCGTCAGCAAGCAGCAGGCTATCACCAACAGCAATAGGGCCTCGCCCTCAAATGAGTCCTTCTCTAATAGATCGTTATCGTCGTCAGAGACCACGTCGGGGGGCATATCAACAACGGGATAAGCGGCAAGGGCACAAGAGCAGGGATCATCGTGAGTGGCAAATTCCCAACAAGATGGCCATCAGCAGGCTCTGCTACGACATCAGGCAGCGCAAAGGGCTGAAAGTCGTCATCGTCTGTGCCGGTAGTATCGGAAATGTACACCTCGTGCTCCGATGAAACTATGTCGTCTGATACTATGGCCATGGGATTCGTAGTGTCCATCTTTCTAGTACATGATGAAGGCATGACGTTTGTAACACAAACACACATACGTATAACAATTAATCATATAATCATATAAACATATTAGTCACCAATAAGCAATCAAATAGTTCTCCTAGTCCCACTAGCCTCCCAGCCTCTCAGACTGCTCTTCCTAGTCCCACTAGCCTATTCTCCCAGCCTCTCAGACTGCTCTTCCTAGTCCCACTAGACAACTACCTCGGTCTCCTAGACCGAGCCTCGGTCTTCCAGACCGAGCCTCAGCCTCTCAGACTGAGCCTATAAATAATAAATAAATGAGCTCAACATTTGTTTGTAAAAAGTTTTGGATCTGGACTTAAGTGGTATGCAGTGTAAAAATGTTTTCGTGAGAGCCCTAGTGATCATAGTCTAGACTCGAGAAGGAATCCTAGTTCGCTATGATCAGAGCTCTGATACCAAGCTGTCACACCCTGGCTTTGCGGAAGATTGGTTAATTTGGTGTGACTTCTTAATACCATAGCTTAATCATAACAAAGCTATATGATAATAAAACCATGCAAGATCATCCATAGATTTAAGTTTTAAAAACCGAAGTAACATAACATTGTCTTAGAGACTACAACACCAAAACATAAAACATTGTTTTGAAAGACATAAACATCAACATGAATAAAACGCAGTTTAAGATTTGTGACTCGTCCAGGAAAAAGTCACATTTCCTAAACCGGGATGACCTCGGAACCCATATGCAGCGGGAAAACATAACACACCGCGCCAGATCTTTAATTCCCTGAAATACATGTAAGTTGAAAAATCAACAATAATGTTGAGCGAGTTCATGTGTAAGTGAGCAAGTAAAACCTTTGTAAGTATAAAATCCCTGGTATGTAGCAAATAAGGAAAAAGAGATCGATTAATGTGTAGCTAATACATTAATAAGTGACATGGCCTAGGAAGCACTCAAACCTGTAACGCGAATTTCGTACCGGTCCTTCCGGCGGAACGACATAGTCACCACATGCAGCCACACGCTGGCCCATGTGTGGGGCTCGCAACACCCGATAGATCTATCACTCATGCCTCCCGGTCCTTATACAAGGATTAATGGTCTTACGATAATAGCCTATCCAGTCACGTGATCTAGCAGCGAGTTCCTTAGCTAATCATACCGTGTATAAAACGTTTGTAGTAAATGTAACATGTATTTCACCCCCGCAGTTTAAAAACTGAAAACAGTTAAGAGAAAAGGGGGACATGAACTCACCAAAGTGCGTCTCTAAAAAGTATCTCCCAGAAGACCTGCTGTGCGACGACCTACACGTACGAACTTCTATTAGACGGACGGTCGTGTCTTAGTTTAAGGTTAAATGTCTTTGGGAAATAGTTAGGCAACTATTTTGTAATTACACTTCGTAATTATTTGGTAAATATATTCCTTCCCAAGGATGGGGGATTTAATACATGTGCGTTCGTATAACTTCGAAATATATTATTAAGTCTCACTTAATCAAATATATTTTATTTCATTTGTCTAAAATACTTTATTCCCAAAATATAAATATTTTTCCCAAAAATATTATATTTTATTCCATCTAATTTTCCAAAATAATACTTTAGTCAAAATACGCGTTTAAGAGTATTTTCCAAAAATACGTAAGTTACGGATAAAGATCGGGTGGTATTAATAATACCGTTGTAACTTAAATATTTATTGTGAGGGCGTTCGAATTATTTTGGAGCCGTGAATATTTAGTAATATTATTTTTACCCTAAAAAATAATATTTACGTAGTTCACAAAATAATCATAAAAATTTCACAAGCGTTGTTATGGAAAATATATACTAAATATATATTTTAGCAAGTTTTATTTTGTGAAAATCCCACCTCCGACACTTGGAAGTTTCGTAATAAAAATCGTGGCTAAAGTTATTTGGGAAAACAAGTTAAAAATATATTCGTAACACTTGAGATAAAAATATTTACAAGTGTTAGATTTTTGAAAAATTTCGCCAGAGTTTCCTCTGTAACTTGAGGTGGCCACGCTTACAAGCGTATCATTTTCTTTTAAAATTTCAAATCAACAATGTTCCCAACATCAATAACAAACAATATTCCAACATCATACTAGTTCAAAAATATCACATACGTATGAACTTGTGGGTTGTGTAAAAATGTGTAGTAACTTCCCATTATTTTTAATAGATCTTTCTATTTTTATAAATGGAATCGGTTTCTCGAAAATCTTATTTTTACAGAAAATGCATTTGTACATCTTCTAGTTAAAAATTTCAAAAGTAATTCTTTTGTTAAAACTTTTTGTCACACAAGTGTCTACACACTTGTGTGTTTACAAAAATTACCTTTGTTTTGGAAAGATTCAGCTTTAAAAATATGATTTCTTTTGACACTAGATCCTTTGAAAATACCACTTGTAGATCCGTAGATCTACTAGTTTAGAACTCTATTTTGTAAGAAAATTGTTTTTACACAAGTTCATGGTTATAAGTAGTAGTGTTCTTCATCTAACCACTTTTCACACTTTAACATACACTAGGTCATGTTCCATGAACATGACTTAGTCGGGTTAGATGACGATCCGAACTAACACTAGCATAAAACAACACTAAATAATCATAACAAAACAAATTTTATAAGTTTTACACCAATATTTACCTATTAACCACTTTGTTTATATTATCTTAGTAGACTTTAAATTTTGTTCTTACATGTTCATAAATTTCAACCGTCAAAATTCTTATTAACCACTTTAGAATAGATCAAAAAGGCGTTTAGAGTCACTTACTACTAGCTCGAGGCTAGGGAAGAAACTAGTCGAAAAACGAGTGGTTAATAGCTTTGAGGTGAGATCCTTGGCAATCCGCAAGCACCAAGCTTCCTTATATGTGATCCTTCACCCTTGGTTGTATATTAAATTGCAAGATGGAAATTAAATGTGGGTGGATGTGCTTAGTGGGGTTCGGCCGAGAGTCAAGGCAAGAGAAAGAAATTGTTTGAGTATTGAGTTGGTGAAATGAGAGTGATAGTTCTTAACCCTTGTAATTTATTTATAACCAATTATCACCATTATCCACAAGGTAAAATGTCTCCTAGATATTATGCATGAACATAAAAAACTAGTCAACAATTAGTGGGGTGTCCCCACTTGGGAACCGAATTAGTTTGCAAGAAGGGGGTGTTTGGTTTGATTTGGACTAGGTGATTAGAGATAGGTTATATTTGTTAGGTGATTAAGTTAGTGTAATATTGTGTTGTAATATATAACGGGGGTTAGGGTATTCGGGGACCCTAACTGGCTCAGAAAAAGAAAAACAATGTCATGTCAATATTTTTTTTTCTGTCCCGGGTTAACTCCGGTTGTACGGTTGGATATTAATCCGTTAATGTGCTAAATAAATATTTAAAGTGTCGATAATAATATTTTTAGTGACACAGTTTATCCCCGACACTTTGGAAAGTGTCTAGTAATATTTTTCTCATGTTATGGCACTTTACTAGTTAGCTAATTGCTGAATTTTTATTTAAAGTGAAGAATTTTGTACTCGAAGTACGTTTTAGGCACATCCGGTCACTATAAATATCACCTAGTGACGCAGTTCTACAATCCTTACTTCCCTACACTCTCTACTAGTGTAGTAAACTATTTCCGGCTCATGCTGGCCTTAGAGGTAGTGTCTGCCTGATGCTGGTTATATCAGCATGTTTAATGGGTATCCCGTATAGTGTGCTCACTGTGCTTTTTGTGCATCAAGGTTGTCACTGATGTTTGTGTAAAAATAATAGAGTGACAGTATAAAGTGTGATGCATGTATGTGTATGTATCAGAAATCAGTAAGCAGTTTAATCACAACTGTAATCAAGCACAGTAATTAAACAGTAATTAAATATTAATTAATTCGTACGGATACCTGGTTTGGTGAGGGTTGTCACAGTCATAACCCGTATGAGTTATCTGGTCATCTGGATTATCAGTTGCCATAACCCAGACAAGTTATCTGTGACACCCTGTTAAAACGCTCTCACTTTTACTAGCTTGTCAGTGGCTGCTTTAACTTTCGGGACGAAAGTTCTTAAAACTTGGGGATAATGTGACACTTCGGGTAATAGTGGGTAATAGTGGATCGCTTAACTAAGTCTGCACACTTTTTGGCTATCAAAGAAACAGACAAGTTCTCTACCCTAGCAGAGGTGTACTTAAAAGAAGTGGTCTCGAAGCACGGAGTACCTACCTCTATTATTTCTGATCGAGACGCGCGTTTTACTTCTGAGTTGTGGCAAGCTATGCACAAATCTTTTGGCTCACGTTTAGACATGAGCACCGCTTATCACCCGCAAACGGATGGGCAGTCTGAACGCACCATCCAAACCCTCGAAGACATGCTTAGGGCATGTGTGATCGATTTTGGCAAGAATTGGGAGAAGCACCTACCGTTGGTGGAATTCTCCTATAACAACAGCTACCACACCAGCATTCAGGCAGCACCCTTTGAGGCATTGTACGGCCGTAAATGTCGATCGCCTCTCTGCTGGGCTGAGGTTGGTGACAGCCAGATCACAGGCCCGGAACATGTAGTCGACACCACAGAAAAGATTGCCCAGATTAGGCAACGCATGGCGGCAGCTCGTGACCGTCAAAAGTACTACGCTGACAAAGATAGGAAACCGCAAGAGTTCCAGGTTGGTGAACGGGCTCTACTTAAGGTCTCACCCTGGAAGGGTGTGGTTCGTTTTGGAAAGTGGGGCAAGCTTAATCCAAGATATGTCGGACCCTTTGAAGTTACCGAAAAGATCGGTACGGCCGCTTACAGGTTGAATCTGCCTGAAGAACTGAGTGCTGTGCACAACGTCTTCCACGTGTCTAATCTGAAGAAGTGCCTGTCAGATGAAACACTCGTCATTCCTTACAAGGAACTTACTATTGACGAACAACTACACTTTACTGAGGAACCGGTTGAGATCACGGATCGTGAGATCAAAACCCTCAAACGTAGCCAGATACCTCTCGTGCGAGTTCGTTGGAACTCACGCCGTGGCCCAGAGTTTACCTGGGAGCGGGAAGACCAGATGAAGCGCAAGTATCCCCAACTGTTCCCAAATGAAACCCCCAGCACTGAAGCTACAACTGAATTTCGGGACGAAAATTCCAAACTAACGGGGGGATGATGTGACACCCTGTTAAAACGCTCTCACTTTTACTAGCTTGTCAGTGGCTGCTTTAACTTTCGGGACGAAAGTTCTTAAAACTTGGGGATAATGTGACACTTCGGGTTTTCCCGAACCAACTGTCGTCCTTAAATGAATGTATGTGCGTATATATATATAATATTAAATGAAAGTTTATGAATTATTTTGGCGTGCTATGTGATCCTTGTATTAAATTATGTGTATGTATTATATATACGAGTATATGTGTGAACCGAACCCGACTCGAGACCACTCGGTCTCGAGTAAACAAGAAACGATTTGGGCCGGTTGGGCCTTGCACATCTCGAAACCCATTCAAGGTGCACCACCCTCTTATTATAACCCAAAACCCTCACACACACTCCCCCTTTCACTCTCTCACTTCATCCTCACTCCCTCTCTCTCTCTAGAAAAACCCTAAACCTCACCCAACACCTTCCATCCTTCTCGGACTCCTCGGTGGCAGCTAAGGACTCGCAATCAGCTCATCATCATCACTTGGAGGCTTCACTTCATCATCTTCTTGCAATCACACACCAACCGGTTAGTATTTTAAGTGTTTACCATGATTTTGGTGCATTATGGTTGATAGGATGATAAGGATAATGTGTTTTAGCTAGAATGTGAAGATTAATATGATATGCCTCCTCGCATGATATGATAACATGAATAATGATCCTTGATACTATGAATATGTTATGAATATGTTATGAATAATGATTATGATAACCGAATTATGTGTTGGTTTGAATGATAATGTTGTCTAAACATGGGATGCAAAGATTTCTATAACAAATACATATGATCGGTGTTGAGCCGATGATTGCATGCTAGACGTAGGGCCGAAGATGATGTCTAAATTATGTATAGACTTAGGATTATGAATATGCAAACAAAGGATGAACTACTTGAATATATGAAGAACAATTTGAATGTCATGAAAATATTTGAAAAACCTACTGTTTGATCCATTTTCATTTGATATTAGACAAAGAAACATGTTTTAAGCATTCTGGTTGGTTAGTACAAAATCTCATGAAATTGAAATCTCATTGGTTAGTACATCAGAGGTTCTAGAAGGATTCTTGTGCACGTATCCGAGGTTGCGACTCGAAACCCCCGGTTGCGACTCGCAACCAAAACATGACAACTCGAGACTACGGCGGTTGCGACTCGCAACCAGATCATGACAAGTCGAAACCTCCGGTTGCGACTCGTAATCAGATCATGACAACTCGAAACCTCCGGTTGCGACTCGTAACCAGACCATGACAAGCCGTAACCTCCGGTTGCGACTCGCAACTGTGTGTTCTCGAGTCGAGACCACCTGGTCTCGACTGGGCTGTTAGTTATTGGGCCCAAGTGTATTAACTGTACATGCTGGTTACTGTTTAGGTGGGCTACGTGTTAACTGTTAACTGTTGCTGTTAAAGAACTTAGACGGGCCCAATGACTTATTGGGTAATTATATGTTGTGCATGCTATGTGTTAGTTATGTGTAGATTATACGTGTTTACTTGTACCCCAACTTGACCTATATTAGTAACCATGCTAGGACGTGGTGACCAACGTGATCGACCGGGTAATTAATCTACCGAGCAACCCAAGGTGAGTTCACAACCTAAAGCATGTATTCCCGGTGGTTTGGGAAACGGAACTAAAAACAACACTATCCCCTTATGAGGGATACAACTTACTTTTCTTCCCTTGTTATTGGGAACCTTTTAGTTAATTACTGTTTATACGGATTGCAACAAACGGCACTAAACGAAACTCTATCACTTAAAGTCCCTACTACATAATACCGATTAGTCGCCGGGGCCAGGCGAACGGGTTATTAGTTGATAGCGCTATTTAGGTCTTACCAACCTCACACCGTGCCAAGGTATGGGATCGGTCGTGAACTAATGTACTCAGGCATCCGTCAATGATGATAGAACATTGACATCGGGGCACTCTGCGGATACGCAACGGTCACCTAGTGTTCGGTATTGGAAAAACAGTTTAGTCGCTAACTTTTGGGGTAGCTCCCCATGGCATGTATAAACGGATAAATTAACTGGTGAAACAAGTTTTTGGTAATTAAAACTGGACAACTAGTGAACTCACTCAGCATTATTGTTGACCCCTTACTGCATGCTTTGCAGGTAACCAGTGACTCAGGAGCTTGCAGCTTGGGAAGTGTAGTGGTCGTCTAAACCCGCGTGTTGGGTTCTAAATAACTTGAACTATGAACTTTGTTTAAACTATTTTGCCTATGCTTCCGCTATTTACTTAAACTGTTATTTGAACCTAACTTTCGAACTTTAAACTATGATGCTTACGAACTATTAAGGTTGGTGATCATCTTTATTATCACCCAAATACTCAGTATAATTGGTGGCGGGATCCTGGTCGGTCACGCCCTCAAGCGGACGGTACTCCGCAGGTGGAATTTGGGGGTGTGACATTATCTACTCATCTGGGTTATCAGTCGCCATAACCCATACGAGTTACCTGGTCATCCTATTGAGCTTTCGGGCTTAGCTAGATTAGTTATAGATTTCATATAACAAATGTATATCATGATTTATGATATGTAGGTAATAATTGGAGTACCGGATGCTGATCCAGCTCAATGAAGAACCGAACACGATCAAGTTACAAGCTTCCGCACATTGTTTTAAATGACGAACTTATACATATTATGTTGTATTGTTTTTATTGAGAAAAGTTTTAAAAAACCCGTATTTTCATAAGTATGTGTAGTCATAAATACACCTTTAATTGTTGATATTTATACGTAAATCGTTCAATATTAGTAAGGGTGTGACAAGTTGGTAATCAGAGCTCAAGGCTAAAGAGTAAAGTGTTCGGTTCGAGACTTGATCGCAAATCCGGTAAATATTTATATTAATGGTTTATTATGATAAAGTGTTGTAAACAACACATGGGGCTATTGTGTGAACCCACGTTACCTCAAATAAATTGGTAAAAGACCTGTATAAATAGTGAATTACTTGTGTTAACAAGTTTCGTAGAAAACCTTGTATTCTAGTATGGGTGCTTATTAGTTTCAACGTTACTAATATTTTGTGAATGTTTTAGTTAAAGGACACTCGCATCTAGAGATGGCGAGAGTTTAATGATTTACAGATATGAAGATGGAACGGTCTGAAGCATGACAAGTAGAGCATGCTCACCAAGGACCTAAATCACGTAACAATCGTGAATAAGGAAATGGCAAGGAAAGCCCGTTGGGGCAAGCATTACAGGTGCACGTTTTAAATTATTGCACAAATAGTAATATGCAACAAATACGTAGAGACTGACTGTTGCATATGTAGGATAAAAACTTGGAAAAACCTAAATAGGATACCTATCCAGGATGATGTTGTGACACCCCAGGAAAACCACGCAAACTAACTAGCTTCCTCAGTAACTACGTGCTAAATTTCGGGACGAAATTTCTTTCAAGTTGGGGATGATGTGACAACCCGAACTTCCAAGGTCAGTGTCTCTTAGTTATGTGATCCGACCCTGTTTTATTAACTTTACGATGATGAAAATTGACAAACACTCGTGTCTATAACATACTTGCTAATGTACAACGTGATTGAGTAGGTGTACGTGTGTTGACTGATTAACTTCAAGAAACTGATAAACGTTTTATTTGTCGTATAGTTAATTTAGAGAACTAACATATTTGGGCCGCGAGTTACGTAATACACTTGGGCCGCGAACATGTTTAACCCTCACAATACATGTTTGGGCCGGAGGCCACATCACTCGAAACCTTTCCTCGGCCCACACTTTTTGAAGCCCGTATACCCTTTATGTGATATACGTATGTCACACCCCGATTTCCACGTGTCACCGGTGGGCCCGGTGGGGAGTATCGTGACGTCATGGTTGGTAACGTAATAGTCAAACAACACAATATTAATATGCACAGCGGAAGCAATTGAGAAAATATAATACAACCGAATTTAATATTGTAATATCAATGTCACAATATTCAGAAGTTTATCCACAGAACGGATCGAAATAAAATATGAAACAATAGTTCAACAGACTTCAGGCATCTTAAGCTTGCGAGACTTCTATGATGCTAAGGAGACAACCAGCCAATTACGCCTAGTACCTGCATTTAATCTTTTTGGCAAAATACGTCAGTTTACACTGGTAAATACGTTCAACTGACTCATTTTGGAAAATGATTGAAAATTGGTTTGGATGCACGTGGCATAAACATTTTATTTAACTTGATTAAAATGCACAGAGGCAAGATTAATCTTGTATAACTTGGGGCAATTATTTAATATTATAATCTTGCGAACGAATTACATGTTCCTTGTGCGTTCAGTAGCCCGGATCAAGTCTGGGTTAAAGATCAATAGACACACCACATTTATTCTTTTGTGCGCTGACAGGTGTACGCCTACACCCCGCGCTTAAGTCGTGGCCATTACTTCAAATGATGCCATGGATATCCGGGACATGGTCATTAACCCCCCAAAGGCTTTAAGTAACAAGACTGTTTAAACGAGCCGATCAAATTTATTCAACTACCCACTCAATCAGTGGAGAATTTGATGCCCGATCAAGCGGTATGCTATATACCGTAACCCAAGCCCGTATAGGTAAAATAAGTTAAAAGTATTTACCTGAGCAATCTATAAATCACAATAAGCAAAATGCACGTAGCTTTTACTGGTACTCCTAATCTGGAACGAAGGTTTTATAACAACCTATTAGAATCCTAACGGGTCTTTAATTAAGCTTAAGCTTAGACCGGCTAGTTTCAAAGATACGGTTCGTACGCACGATTAAGCGAAGACCGGATAGAATGTGATTCAGACCCGACAAGTTCAGAGACTTGTTTGATATGGGTTTATTGTTCACATTCTGGATTTTGACATAAAACCGTTAAGGTTTGACCCGTTTCGGCTAATTTATGTAAACTTGTTACATAAACCGAACCGTACGCGTAATACGCGTGACGGGTATTCGTGAGAGCTATAGACAGGTTTCCTAAGTTAATTATGCCTCAAATATGTTGTGACATCAGTAAGATGTCTTTCATTATGCCCGAAACGTGTTTAAACACAAACTAGGCCCCGTAGGGGTAGTTTGGTCATTTAAAAGTTTATAAAAGAGTTTAAGTAATAAGCTGAGTTACAGGTCTGATGTAATTAGCAAATATACTCAATTTACTAAGTTATATGATTAGGTTAAAGCATATATGTGAAATTTATCAAATATAACCAAACTATGCCCCGTAGGGGTATTTTGGTAATTTCACATAAGCCGAAAAGCTCAAAACTGAAGTCTGAGTTTATCAACCTTTTCTTACTATTAAAATATTATAATTTGCCTCTAATATCAGTAGGTATCAACCCTTGTATGTTTAAAATACTTTTAGTACATACTATGCGTTAAAAACGCTTAAAAAGGCGATTAAAGCCGTTTACGGGTTCGATACATAAAGCTGATATTTTTATACTTCCAGAAGGCTTAAAATAATTTATTTAACATATCTAATCAGTAGCAAAAGGTTTGGAGCCGTTTAGATATGTAAAACTCATTTTATGGCCCGTAAGGGCCAAACTGACAATTACCGGATTAAGCCTACGACTATGAGTTATGCTCAGCCTAAAATTAATTAAAAATCTTTAAAAATCCCAAAATAATATATTACATCAGTGGGTAAAGATTTGGATATCAAAAAGTAGGCTTAACTAGGCTATATGCTAATTACGCCATTTAATTAACATAAAGCTTTCATTTTGCGATAATGAGCATAACTCTTAATCTACTAATCAAACTGATGTCAAACTTTGCATACAAGTTTATATATCAGTAATTAAAGTTTCTACTCTTTTACATTTCCAAAAATCACGTTTTAAGGTAGTAAGGGCATAATGGTCAACATATGAGCAATTAACGGAAACATGCATATTAATTGGATAACTAATGAACCAAGGTGTAACATCACAGAGGGTTATTCTAACATGTAACCTAGTCCAATTAAAGCTCTGAGGAATTTCTAAAACATGCCTAAACGGGTCAGAACTGAAAGTCAAAGTGAAAGTCAAACTATGTAACTTTCGGTTCCGAACCGGGTATTTACAGGAATTTGTCGGGTTGAACATGTTTAGACATGTTCTTACACTTATTACTAAGTTATAACAATGGTCAAACAGGTTGTATATGATCTACATTGCTAATTATGCATAAATTGTAATTTAAGTATCATGTTGACTTTTTCTTAGCAAGTTTGACCCGACTTTTGACCTGTTTAGAGTGGTAATCAGGGGGAACCCTTTTGAGGGTTTATTACCCACATAATTACCTACTTAAAGGTACTTTTAATTCGAGATTTGGCTGAGTTATGATTAACTAATCTCGAAGTCAAACCGTAATTACGACGGTTTGACTTTTAGCTAAATAACTAAGCTAAACTTAATCGAGGAAGGTCAAGGGTACTTACAAGGGTCCTATGCACGAGTAGGGATGTCTTGGATCTGCTCCTAAGCTCCAGAAATGCTCCACAATTGCAGATGAAGGTGTGATCATAGTTGTTGCACATGAGGGCCTTTTATAGTGATTTAATCACCACAATTTGTTGACACTTGGTTCTACTAGTGACCACAACTGATCAACACATGTCCCTAGATGTTTAGGAGGCACTTAGGGGTCGCACATGAAGTGAAACATCCGTTTTGGGTCGAGTTTTCGCGTATACAGGCTGCTGCCTTCATTTTCTGATACTGGGCGGTTAACGCAGCCCGCGTAAGATACATCAACATCTTACGCGGCCCGCCTGGACCTTAAAATTCAGATTTTTCATTTTCTTGTTTTTACAATTTGTCCCTTGGCTTCACGAAAGGTCAACTAAGCTTAATACTTGCTATTTGACCCCTTAGTATTTACCTACAAGGGCTTTAAGACTTGTACCCACTTTTCCAAGTCCCTGGACACTTCCGGTTAACCCGAAAAGTCATAACTTTCAACGTTAACGCTTTAACCCCTCGCACACGAATTTGATCATAACTTTCTCATACGATATCGAAACTTTATGAAATTTATATCGCGCATTCTAGTGAGCATAATTATCAGTTACAAAGCTTCGGGTTTGTCAAAAGGTCACTCAGAGGTATAACTTAAACATGTTGACACATTTAACCCCTTTAGTTTGAAATCTCTCACTTTTTGCTTCGTATGATCCATGATTTATTCGTTTGATGATATGAACATCATGTAGGGTTATTATGAAGTATGTTTATTCACTGTTGACATTCAGAACTCGTATATTCACATACTTTCCATGTTTGTCAACTTTAGTCCTTTTATAACATTCTTTCACACGTTCAAACATATGACACGTGTCTACACATTATAGGACGTGAATTTTCGAGGTGTTACATCCTCACCCCCTTAAAATAAATCTCGACCCTAGATTTACTGAAATAAGTAAGGGTACTTTTCTTTCATCGTGGATTCAACCTCCCACGTGTATTCGGGACCTCTACGGGCATCCCATTTTACCTTTACAATAGGTACATGCTTCCTACGAAGCTTCTTTACCTGTCGATCTTCAATCGACAAAGGTTTTTCCACATATTTCAAGCTCTCGTCTATATGCACATCTGAATGCGGTATTACCAGTGATTCATCAGCGAAGCACTTCTTCAGATTGCAGATGTGGAACACATTGTGAATCCCACTGAGCTCTTCTGGTAAGTTCAACTTATAGGAAACTGACCCGACACGTTCGATAACCTCGAAAGGTTCTATGTATCTTGGGCTTAGCTTGCCTTTCTTACCAAACCGCATCACTCCCTTCCAGGGTGATACTTTAAGCAATACTTTATCACCTACTTCGAAGTGAAAAGCTTTACGCTTCGGATCTGCGTAGCTCTTCTGCCTATCTCGGGCAGCTTTGAGACGGTCACGAATCTGGACAATCTTGTCCATCGTTTCGAAGACTATCTCTGGTCCTGATAACTGGAAATCTCCAACTTCCGCCCAACACACAGGCGATCTACACTTTCTACCATATAAGGCCTCAAAAGGCGCAGCCTTAATGCTGGTATGGTAGCTATTGTTGTAGGAGAATTCGATTAACGGTAGGTTCTTATCCCAACTACCACCCAAATCGATCGCACATGCACGTAGCATATCTTCCAACGTTTGAATAGTACGCTCACTCTGACCGTCAGTCTGAGGATGATAAGCCGTACTAAAATTCAAACGTGTGCCCAAAGATTGTTGGAAACTCTTCCAAAAATGTGACGTGTATCTAGTATCTCTGTCAGAGATAATAGACACAGGTATGCCATGTAAGGCTACAATCTTATAAACGTATAACTGGGCTAACATGTCGGAGCTATAAGTCTCCTTGATGGGTAAGAAATGTGCCGACTTAGTCAGTCTATCAACTATAACCCATATTGTATCATTTCCTTTCCTTGTCTTGGGTAACTTGGTAATAAAATCCATAGTTACCATTTCCCACTTCCACGTAGGAAGTTCAGGCTGTTGTAGCAAACCTGATGGTTTTTGATGATCGGCTTTGACTTGCGCACATGTCAAGCATTTAGCTATATGAGTGGCTACAGACTTCTTCAAGCCTATCCACCAATAATTTGCCTTTAGGTCCTGGTACATCTTATCAGCTCCAGGATGAACGGAGTATTTGGAACTGTGGGCTTCCTAGAGGATAACATCATGAAGTCCCCCATAAATTGGAACCCATATTCGTCCATTCAATCTTAAAATTCCTTCCTTGCTAAGAGTTAACTGCTCCTCAGTTACTCCTAACTTCTCATTAGGATAGTTAGCTTCCAACACAGCTTCCTTCTGTGCAGCTAACAACCTTTCCATCAAATTATTCTTTATTTCCATGCGCTTGGCATTGATTCGGATGGGTTTCATCCTTTCCTTTCCTTTCGACTCAAAGCATCGGCGACTACATTCGCCTTGCCGGGATGGTACTTGATTTCACAATCATAATCATTCAAGGTCTCCATCCAACGGCGTTGCCTCATGTTTAACTCTTTCTGATTAAACAGGTGTTGGAGGCTCTTGTGATCAGAATAGATCACACACTTGATCCCGTACAGATAATGCCTCCGCAGTTTTAGTGCGAATACAACGGCACCCAACTCCAAGTCGTGGGTGGTGTAATTCTTTTCATGCACCTTTAACTGTCGTGATGCATAGGCAATAACCTTGCCTTTTTGCATAAGCACACACCCCATGCCAGTGTGTGATGCATCACAATAAACTACAAATTCTTCGATTCCATCAGGCAATGTCAACACAGGAGCATTGCTCAACTTCTGCTTGAGAATATCGAAAGCTTCTTGCTGCTTAGGGCCCCAAACGAACTTTACTTTCTTCTTGGTTAAGGAAGTTAGGGGTGCAGCAATCCTTGAAAAGTTTTTAATGAATCGCCTGTAATATCCTGCCAATCCCAGGAAGCTACGAATCTCCGTAGGCGTCTTTGGCTCTTGCCAATTCGTAACAGCTTCAACCTTAGCGGGATCCACCTGGATACCACGCTCGCTAACCACATGTCCAAGAAATTGGACTTCACGAAGCCAAAATTCACATTTAGAGAATTTGGCATAGAGCTTCTCCTGATGCAGGAGTTTGAGAATACAGCGAAGATGCTTCTCATGGTCAGCTTGGTTCTTTGAATAGATAAGAAGGTCGTCGATGAAAACGATGACAAATTTATCTAAGTACGGCTTGCAAACGCGATTCATGAGATCCATGAATGCGGCAGGTGCATTAGTGAGCCCAAAAGGCATCACCAGGAACTCGTAATGACCATAACGAGTCCTAAATGCAGTTTTATGCACGTCTTCATCTCTAACCTTCAGTTGATGGTAGCCTGACCTCAAATCAATCTTCGAAAAATAACTTGCCCCTTGTAACTGATCGAACAAATCGTCGATTCTGGGTAAAGGGTATCTATTCTTTATTGTGACCTTGTTAAGCTCACGATAGTCGATGCACAGACGCATCGATCCATCCTTCTTCTTCACAAATAGTACCGGCGCTCCCCAAGGAGACGAACTAGGTTTAATGAAACCTTTGGCCAGCAATTCATCCAGCTGCGTCCTTAATTCCTTCATTTCTGTGGGCGCTAACCTGTAAGGTGCTCTAGCAACTGGTGCTGCCCCGGGGATGATATCAATCCTGAATTCCACTTGCCTATCTGGTGGTAAACCAGGTAGTTCTTCCGGAAAAACTTCTGGGAATTCAGAGATGACAGGGATGTCTTCTATCTTCGGTTTAGGCTCATCAATAATCACTTGTGCCATGTAAATGACACAACCCCTCTTTAAACATTTGGAAGCCTTGAGCATAGTCACTTGCTCAGGTAGCCCATACTGGGTATCTCCCCGAATGGTAAGTGGTTCACCAGACGGAGTCTTTATCACCGCTTGTTTCTTGTTACGGACAATTTGGGCTTGATTATGAGATAACCAGTCCATACCAAGAACTATGTCAAAACCGGCCAATTTAAAGGGAAGCAGAGACAGAGGAAAAGAATGGTTCTTAATGGATATAACACATCCATCTAACACAGTAGAGACGGTTTCTAGTGTACCATCTGCTAATTCCACCTCATAATTCACATTTAAGGTTTTGACAGGTAATTTCAACAATTCACAAAACTTATTATCAACGAAAGACTTATCAGTGCCTGAATCAAAAAGTACTCTAGCATAGACGTCATTTACAAGGAAAGTACCTGTAATAACGTTGTCGTCTAGAACCGCTTCTTTTGCGTCCATTCTGAAGACTCTAGCATTAGTCTTCTTAGCCTCTTCAGGCTTCTTTGCATACTTTGGGCAGTTGGTCTTGATGTGCCCCTTTTCATTGCAACGATAGCACGTTGCGTCTTTCAGCTTCTTACAATCCAAGGTTTTGTGTTCCTTGGATTTGCACAAACCACAAGCAAAAGATCTTGACTCATTATTCGAGTTCGATCCGAGTCTGCACTTTCCAAAGTGCTGTTTCTTGCAAATATTGCACTTGGGCTTCTCACCAGACCTTTGCCCATCTCTTCTTGACTCAGACCCCCTCTTGCTATCACCGTTCCCACGGTGCTTCTTGCTCGACCTCTTTGAGTTATCGTCTTCACGCTTTCTCTTTTCGGCATCTTTGTTCCTCAGCGATCGTTGCCTGACCGCATCCAAAGTGAGGGACAGAGATATGTCAGTTACCGATCTAAAAGTAGTCGGTCGAGATGCCTTTACGCTTGCCTTTATTTCCGGGTCTAGACCACCGATAAATCGAGCGATTCGTTTGGGCTCCGGGGTTACCAAATATGGAACCAACCGGGAGAGCGTGTTAAAGCTCGTGAGGTAAGCTTGACAGTCGAGGTTTGTCATCACCAATGATAGAAAATCAGACTTTATCTTCTCCACCTCATGCTGAGGGCAGTAATTTTCCCTAATAAGGGCAACAAATTGATCCCACGACATGTTGTACAAGGGGATTTTCCCAGTGGCTTGGATCAGTGATCTCCACCAGGCTAGAGCCTCGCCTTTGAAAGATTGCGACACGAACTTGACCACATCCTTTTCAGCGCATCCGCTGATGTCCACAATTGTATCCATCTCGTCCAACCACGTCATACAATCCACAGCTCCTTTCTCCCCAGTGAAATCCCGGGGTTTACATGAGACAAAATATTTATAGGAGCAACCCTTAGCAAGGGGTCCTTTATTCAGTATGATCCGTTGAGATGGGACACTGTGGTTCGAGGAGTGTCGGTCATCATCTTTCTTCGGGTCGTCCTTCTTGGACGGTGGCTTTGAAGGCTGTGTAGATAGGGTCCTACTACGAGTCCCACTATACTCCTCATACTGCCTTTCCAATGCCTGTGTAATTGCGCCGTCTATTATTGCTTTCAATTTAGCACCCGTTAAATTAATCCGAGCGTTCTCGTTATTCTCCACAGGATGACTATTACCCTCGTCCGAGTTAGCCATCTTAATTGAACTGTTGCAGAAAACAAGGACAATAGTTCATTTGGGAGTTTACTATGGAATTGCCCCTTGGGGAAATTCATTAACCATGGTAAACAGAGACCATATTTGGTTAATTTATTAATCATATTTATTTAGGATTTCTATAACAATTTATCCTAATTATAAAACAATCACAGTTTTATTTGTGGCACAAAAGGCCTAGTCACATGGACAATTTAATTTATAAGTTATGATTTCAGAGAATCATAATATGAAGGTATACTGGCACAATAGGCCTAGTCACAAGGACATTTATAATTTATATGCTAGGATTTCAGAGAATCAAATCATTTGAGGTTTGAACCTAGTTCATTACCTTTATCTGACAGGGAGTCATAGCTACCACTGTCCTTTGGCTCATATGGAAATGAGCAGGGCCCGTAGGCACGTATTACCACATATGGTACAAGTATGATCATCTTAATTGATGATTTACCCCATGATTCAGAGATCATTTAATTGGGTTTGGAATCTTTGAAAGATCCTTATATAATAAAATAACGTGTGTGATTTCAAATGAATCACATCTGCCAGGAGTGTTAACATGTTTTCAGATGTTAACAGAGATTTGAATCTTTTTAATAGGTCTTACCATCTTGGCCCGGCCTTATAATGACCCAAAGGCTAGGTTTCACTCTTTAAGATCCTTATTTAAAATTTACATAGGCAGATTATTTCAAAAGGAATGATTTTAATTTATTTATTTCATTTATAATTTATATATGCACATAATGGCAAACATGAAATTTATAAAACAAACATTCCATTTATTTATTATAATATTACACGCTGCCCTAAACGGGTCTTTTCAAATAACAACTTACCCACGCAGGGGTTTTAAACAAGTACTTGCCCATGCAGGGGCTTTAAACAAACAAACTAGTCCACGCAGGGACCTTAAACAAATAAACATCATACCCACGCAGAGGTTAACGGAAAATAGACCCACGCAGGGGTCAAAACAACACACATACATACCCACGCAGGGGCTTAAACAAATACAGCAAATACAGGCCCACGCAGGGGCTCAACAATAATTGGAAGGATTCAATGATCCTTCTTGTTCTTCCCTTTGATCAAGCTTGCCAATCCTTGGAAGAAGCTCTGTCTCTCCCTACGGTCACGGTGGAAGCCTCGCTCTACTTCATCCAAACTTTGTAGGATTTCCTCCCTTTCTGGGGGAGAAAACCGTGGCGGCTGCGATTGCGCCCGGATAATAGGCCTAGGAGGTATCTGGTACCCATGTGTTGGGTACCCTACTCCGCATGGATCTCCATAGGGTCCTTGGGTGTTGTAGTTCGCCGCTACCATGTAAGGGTCGGCCTCCGCGTAACCATAATTGTGGTGAGTCGGGGGTTCAAACGGGTTGTATGCCATAGGACCCGTATACGCTGGAATTGGGTTGTCAAAACCCATCGGCGGCGGCTGCGGTACAGCTGGGTTAGAGGGTCCACCCATTTGTGGGTCCTCCTGATGTGGCGGATAGTGGCTGCCACTGGATTGACGTGGGGAACTGAAATGGAAATCCCCTGCTCGTGACGACATGCGCGCACCGGTTCTCCTTCGCCTTGGCGGTTGCGGAGGGGCCGGCTGCACTGGCGGCGATGGAGGCGGTGGCGTGACTGCCACGAATCTGGAATCCACAGAGGGATCCTGTTCCTGCTGCTGATGAGGCGACGAATGGCGAGGAGGTGTATAGTACCATTCATGCCGGGTGAACATAGCTTGGAAGCTATCTGGACCAACATAGGGTGATCCGTGGAACGAAGATCCATCCGAAATCTCGATCGGGTGGTTTGGAGTACCACTGGCAGGTTCCACAGGGTCCGTATCCTCGTCCATGTCATCCGCATTATCACCGGAGAAGTGATCGTCTGGCCCCAGTGGGTTAAAACCCACGGGTTCTTGGATGTAATTGGCCGGGTTAAACCGGCCCCTGAAAGCAGGTGTGGGGTCCCCGAAAGAATGATGCGATAAAGATCGCTGTAATGGTATATATGAAGGCTGGGGGTTGTTGGGCTCGTACTCCGGTTGTGGCCCGTAAGGGTTTTGGAGCGGAGGTGTAGAGCTGTGTGATACCGATCGTCTGGCTGGTTCAAACAAGTTTCTCCTGTTCTGCCGAGGGTCGTCACTCTCGGTAGTAGACGGAGCTCGCGCATGTGATGGTCCAGCTTCATTATCATTGGGGGCGGTAATCGGCCCCTTGCCTCGTCCCCTCCTTCGGAAGAATCTTGGCGGCATTTTCAAATCCTGTCATTATAATATGAGATAACAAAACAAAAATATGTGCAAAATAAAGGACATCACAAACAAAGTGGAATTTGTCCTATGTTATATGTCTAGACTCGAAAGTTTAGAAATGTGCTATTGTGTAACTGAGATTAAACACAAAAGGCTAGTGTTTAATTCACTCAGTGTTGGCTCTGATACCAACCTGTCACACCCCGATTCCCACCGGGCCCACCGGTGACACGTGGAAATCGAGGTGTGACAACGTAACATATGCGGGGTTGCCCCATAATCCTCTAATCACACATAAGGTTTCAAACCCTAGTTCCCTTCTTTCTTTCCTTAACCACGATGGCAGATCCTTGGTGAGCGAAGCCTTTGGTTGCAAGTCTATCACGCTACCCCATTCTTTGTAACTTGGTTAGTATGTTATTTTGAATTCATGTCAAAGTGTGGTTACGTGTTGGTTGTAGTAGAGATTAGTAAGTTATGTTAATAGGAATTTTAATGGAAATTGGATCATAACAAATTGCATGATCGATCAGGAGTAGGTGTAAATATGGATGTTGATATGATATGATTTAGGGTTAGTCAATATATGAGTCCACGTGAATTAAGTGAAAAAGGGGATTATGTGTTACATGATTTCGATTCTAATGATGATGATAAAGATGAGATGCGATAATGGGTTGTGTAAAATAAATGGTAAAGCCGATCACTTGTGATATATAGCAATTAACACAATTAATTGATAAGGGCTTTAATGATTGTCTGTGATGATCTTGGTTATGTAGTGTTTACTAATTATGATTAAAGAATGCTTTGTGACATGGTGGGAGATAACTGTTGCCGATTTGTCTTGGAAATAGTATGCATGTGGTTTGTATTGAAAGTGCAGCCAAATAATATGAAGATCACTTCATGATTTTCAGCCATGTTGATAATAATTGCATGTGAATTGTCAGTGGCATGTGACTATGTATATGTGTGCAAATTGCAAGTGTCTTGCATGCATGATTAGATTAGTTATAACCTGATAAGTGCTCTCATTGATCGGGGGGGGGGGGATTAATGAATCAATATTCATATATTCATAACCGATAACTTGGTGTTATAACATGCTAATGGAGTGTTAATATTGAATGATAAATAGTACTAATTAAATTGGGGATATGCGATGAACAGTTAGGACGATTAGGGTTCTTCAGCATATTTGATCACGACGAAATTAGTGTTTCGTCGCTGAGGTGTTTCGCCGAGAAAGGGACGGGGTGAACAGTGGGCTTTGACGATATTGATGATTATGTTATGTGAAATTGAGAGTTCGTTAGGAATATGATGATGGCCGATTAACTTGCTAATGATTGGTGTTGTTGCATATGGTAGTGATTATGTCTGGTACAATATGAAACGATGATCTAGGGTTTAGATAACATGTCAATGAGGTATATTGTTTATATGATGGTGACAGCCTTAAGCTTTATAAATAACCTGGTTGCTTGAATTGATTACATAATTGCAATGAGTAATTGTTAGATGACAACTAGAGAATTATGGATTGATATTGATTGACATTGATTTGGGCTGCACATGTTTAATAGTTGAGCTTGAAGTGTATGTGAGTAAATTATATAGTGTGTTTGAGCTATTACCTGTTAAGCGATTATTCGATGGCACTAGGTGAATGGATTAACTGTCATGACTGGAATTACAGGTGTGCCTTACATGTACATTAAATGTGCTTTATGTGAACAATGAATACGTGAATTAATTGTACGTGAAAGATGTGGTTCATGTGCACGTAGAACTGACTGTTATTGGTAACCCTTTTAGGACGTGTTTGATCCATTGGAACAAATAGTGTAACGTAGATAAGCGTACCGAGCAAACCACGGGTGAGTTCACACTCTTTCCAAGGCATGGGATTCCCAAGGGTTGGGAATGGGATTAAATAACTACTCGTACTATCATTACTATTAAACTACTTTTTACTGTCCTCGGATTGAAGGGCACGTACATAAAACCTACGTACACTCATACTTACAACCATCCACCGTGGGTAGGATGCCAAGATTTACACACTGGACCAAACCTCTATCATTGAAGTCCCTCATTTATATCGACTTAATCGCCGAGGCCTATGGCGAGCGGGTCATTAGTTAATAGCGCTATTAGGTTTAACAAACCTCACACCGTGCCAGTCGGACGGGCGTGTACTAATGGACTATGGGCAAAGGGTCAATGCTGATAGACATTGACTTAGGGCACCACTTACATTTTCGTAGTAGTCGATAATCACGGTCTAGTAACAAATGGGAAGCCCCCACTAATCTTCGCAAACATGTCTGGGAGACCACGATACGAATTAATACGATACATGGTTTACAAAACGAACATATGATTTATGAAACGAATGCTATAACTAAACAACCAACTGTGAACTCGCTCAACTTTGTTGTTGACTTGTTGTTACATGCCTTGCAGGCCTTTAGGTGCATATCAATGGAACTTGTTGTCTGAGAAGCTGGAATGGTCATGGGTCGAGCTACATGGAAACGCAACACAAGACTAAGAGCTTATACATGTGGTTTATAAACACTTAACGAGTTAAATATGCTTCCGCTGTAAAATGTGAACTATTGTAACGTTGTAACACTATTGTTAATAAATGAAAGTTTTATTTAAATATACTCATGAGTTCAATGTGATTGGTGGCTAAGATCCTAGCCAGTCACGCCTCCAAGCGGTGGTACTCCGCATGTGGATTTTTGGGGGTGTGACAGATGTTTCCAAGAGCAATTAAGTAGAAATAAGTGTTATACACGATTGTGAATAACAAGATATTAACAGAGTTAGTTTACTTAGAAACTTGGATGGAAGTAATCATCCAAGTAAATAATTCTCAATATAATACTATTGAGAAAAGTAGCGATCACATTAACGAATGTGATGGTATAACAATTTGATAAAAGGAAAACATTATAGATGTTCAAGAATAAAACAGGTAAAACTAATGATTGCTAAATAACAATTAAATAAAGTTTTACCGATTGAAACCATGAATATGGAAATTATTAGAGGAGTTACTTACATGGGGCGTGACGCGAAAATTATAAAAAGGTCATGTGTGTCTGTGTTGATCGCTTACTCTGACCAAGTAAGTAGTGAACATATGATACCATGAACTTCTAATAATGGATACGTTTACATCCGATGTGGTAAGGTGGGTGATTGGGACGAATTAAAAAGGTACTAAAAAACGGATCAAATAAGTAAAATATTTGATAATAAATGTAAACGCAAGCCGAGTAACAGAAGCGTATTACATTAGAATAACGAGCCCGAGGGAAGGGACAAGAATCAAAGTAATTATAAATACAAACCGACTAATGAGGATGCTAAGGCATAAGGGGATAAAGTTTGACCGTCATAAGTGATGAAATTCACACAGACAAGCCAAACGGATTAAATAAAAAAATAAAGGACTTGGTTGAATAAAGCAATGGATTTCGCTAAAACGACCAAATAAATTAAAGCGAAGTCTAAATGCAAACCAGAATGGTTGCTTTGATGATGACTTCGGTAAAATACCCAAATGATGGGTAGGATTTTGAGTATATGCGTAAACCAAGAGACAGGAACACGGATTAGAAAGTCAAAGAACTCGGATTATGAATTATGACTAAAAGACGATAAGATTCTGCAAACGGAAATTTTGATAATTACGTTAAACTATTTTAAAGTTGAACGGGTTGTACAAAGAATGAAGTTTGACATTCATAAGAGATGAAATCTCACACGAACAAGTCAAACGAGATAAACAAAAAATAATGTTTGAAAATGCAATTAAGCGCAAACCGAATAATGAGAGCGCAAAATGTTAATAAACCTATGTAATGGGTCATGAGAGAAATTAGAAAATGGTTAATATTAAAAGATATAGGTCTTAACACGATAGTTATAAGACAATACATTCGAAAGAAAGATTTTTGATAATGAAAAGTCGACATAAACTTAAATATGACGTGATGTGATCACGCACACAAAAAGTGATATAGAATAAACACCCAAAAGGCTGATGATGGCAATATAGTATACCCGAATGATGAGGTATGAGGTAACCGGCGACTAGAAAGTCTAACCGGGAAGACCGTGTAAGGTCAAAATAGTAATTATAACTTAATTAAAGCGTTTGTCTTGATAGGATTGGCATAGGATAATATGTTGACTACATCAGATAACTAAGTAGCCAAATGGGCGACTCGTTATAATAAGTAATAAAGACAAGGAATATTAGATGAAACTAACGGCCCACGAGGCCTTATACATGAAAGGCACATATGACGTGGCCTATAACATTCCTTGACCGGAGGAACAAGGGTGTTAACCAAAAGAAGGATGCAAGATTGGAGCATCAGAAAGGAGTCGGACACCACTTGGAGCCTGAAAGATATTACCATACACTCCAGGTAAGATTATTGAAATTATTAAAAGCGAGCAATGCTCAAATGAAAACGGAAGTAAGTTTGTTAGGTCTAAACCGATGAACTACCTAAGCAAGGTTTCGGGGATGAAACCTCTTTAAGGAGGATAGACTTGTAACACCCCGAAAATGGGTTTAATAGTCAAACCACGTTAATAATAATGAACGGGTAAAATGCCGTTAGTGGTAAAAAATAACCCGGTAAATATTAGGATTTAAATAATTAAACCTAACATTAAATAAAAAGAGAATAAAAGCTTTTTAGAAAACAAAGTTTATAAAAAGCCCGAGTTAACGGGACTTAAAATAAACTGGGTTATAACTTCCCCAAACTCACTAAGTTAACTAGGAACATTTAAACCTAGTTATGAGAATTTGTTAATTGCTAGTAAGTGTTATATGGGGGTTTAAACATTTAGACAAACTAGAGGGGCCAAAAAGGAAAAAGGAGTGAAACTTGGGTTTATTAATAAACAAAATAAAGCATAACACACTTTAAGTGTGTGTGAGAGTAACGATCAGAGAAGAAGAACAAGGAACAAACCCTTGTTCAACCTTAATCCATCAAATTGGAGGATGAATTAGGGCCAAATCACATGCATGAACATAAATTCGTGATAATCTAAGCTTAGAGATCATAAGGTATGTTGTAATTTATGCTTTGGTGATGATAAGTATGTGGATGAACTTGAAGGCGATAACTTTGAGTTCAATATTTTAAGTAACATGATGAAATTGATGATGTATTTATGTTTATGATCGTCATACTAGTTAGTATTTGAGAAATACTTGAATAATTTGAGACTAGGTCAAGTGTTCATACATTACATGAAATGGGTTTAGTATGAAATGATGAAATTTATGTATTATTGATCTTAATAGGTGCTTGAAATCATCATGTCTACTAGTTTGTATGGAGAATTTGATTTTATTAGGTGTTCGGATGAATATCTAGAAATATGATGAAATGGGTTTTCACATTAGTTCTAGCATAGCATGATAAATGGGTGAACTAGTACTATAATTCAAAGCTAAGTTAACTTGATGTTAACTATTACATGAACTTGTTAAAGTAAAAAAAAATGATACGAACTGGGTTGGGAATTTAGTTAAAATGGTGGCCTAAAAATAATGCCTACCAAGTATTTGATTATATGCCTAAATGAGTTTGTTAAACTTAATTGTGCATTTGCATATGTTAATTGGCAGTTGACTTTTAAAAGTCAAACTGACCTATAATAGGATCAAATTGTAATTTTGATATAAAGTTCGTGAGGTGGAATAGTCATGATTAATGATGACTAATCTAACCATCTTTCGAATGATAAATGGTAGTTTGACGCTTGACAAGCTAGGTGGAAGCTTGGGAAGAAGCGGGTCAAGAAGATCAAATACGCGAGAAAAACATAATCGGATGCAAGGTAAGTAAAGCTTACATATTTTAAGTAGAACGTCTACTTATGTATTGGTTAATAACAAAGTGATCTAGTATTTGAAATGAGTCTTTGAAATAAGACGTTCCGACGCAAACCAATACGGGTCGGAACAAGTAAGAATGGTAAGAAACCATATTTGATGGTAAAAAAAAATGGGGTAAAACGGTATATTGGTCACGTGTTGACGAATAAACAATGTGTTTTGAAAAGTTACCTTATGGTGTAATCCATAATGGGTACAATGGTAACCTGGTCACGTGTTGACGAATAAATAATGAGTTTTGAAAAGACACCCTATGGTTTAAGCCATAATGGGTCACACAAATAGATGAAACAACTTTTAAAATAGTATGATCACATGGTGTAAACCGTAACAGACCAAATGGGTGAGATGGTAAATAAATACCATCTCGCAATACATTATGTTTGGTCACCCTAACGCAATAAGAGTAAGTCAAGAGGTGGGTAAAATGGTCATTTAGACCAAATGGGTCAAATGGTGATGTTATCACCATTGACAATAATGACTAATGGTTGCTTGTCGAGTTTTGTGCTCACAGGAAGAATAGCGTATGGCTTGCATTGCTTTTAGTTAGTAACTAATAATGTAAGGTATTAAAATGGGTCAATGCTTTAACCTGAGCCAGGTATGTGTAATGGGTCATTTTTGTAAAAATGTCAAATTTGATGGTAGAATAGTAGTAAAATGAATTTCTCTATCATAATCCATCACAACTGAAGTTGTGATGACAGATGAATAAAGATCATTAAGCGGGAATAAAATATATGAAGGGTTGTGGATAATTTAAGCTTAAAGTGCTTAAATCTCATAACGGGTCAAAATAATAATACGCATAAACCCGATAATGGTTGTGTAAATCATAAAATTTATGAATCCGGGTTAAAGATTAGGGGTTAATAATGTAGAAAAATGTATTGCGATCAATTAGAAACAAGTTTCAAGCTATACGAACAAATATCAGAGAAGTTACGCAACATTTACTAAAAAGGGAAAATGGCCAAGTTCTGTAACCCAGACTTGTTAAATATATATCTGGGTTATCAGTGTCATAACCCAGACGAGTTATCTGTTCATCTGGGTTATCAGTTGCCATAACCCAGACAAGCTATCTGTTCATCTGGGTTATCAGTTGCCATAACCCAGACAAGTTATTTGGTCATCTGGGTTATCAGTTGCCATAACCCATATGAGTTATTTGTTCATCTGGGTTATCAGTTGCCATAACCCAGACAAGTTATATGTTCATCTGGGTTATCAGTTGCCATAACCCAGGCAAGTTATTTGGTCATCTGGGTTATCAGTTGCCATAACACATACGAGTTATCTGGTCATCTGGATTATCAGTTGCCATAACCCAGACAAGTTATCTACTCATCTGGGTTATCAGTCGCCATAACCCATATGAGTTACCTGGTCATCGTATTGAGCTTTCGGGCTTAGCTAGATTAGTTATAGATTTCATATAACTAACGTATATCATGATTTATGATATGTAGGTATTAACTGGAGTACCGGATGACGATCAAGCTCAATGAAGAACCGAACACGATCAAGTTACAAGCTTCCGCACATTGTTTTAAATGACAAACTTATACATATTATGTTGTATTGTTTTTATTGAGAAAAGTTTTAATAAACCCGTATTTTCATAAGTATGTGTAGTCATAAATACACCTTTAATTGTCGATATTTATACGTAAATCGTTCAATATTAGTAAGGGTGTGACAATCACCTCTACAAAAACCCTCATGAGTGCAGGGGAGGTGGTTGTTGACGGTGTGTAACAGTTGCGGGAAAGATGGAGGAAGCACCAGAGATTTGAGGAGGCGATTCCGATTCCAGGCGTTCCGTGTGACCTTTTTGGATATGAAACTGGACCACCATGCGGACGCTCCACCCTCGACCACCACCGATACTGCTTGTTGATGAGACGGTATTTAACTCCTTTTTTCTTAGCATGGATTGTATGGACAACATTGATGCCTGCCAACTGTTCGATGAAAAGGCTTCAAAGAGTTTTGGTGCTATAGTTACTTTAACATTTAAAACAAAGGTAATGTACTAATTTTTCAAGTCCTAATTGTGGTAATTTGCTTAATACAAAACTAACTAGTTTAAAAGAAAAAAAGAATGAAAGGGTCTGTGGTTTGGTGATCCTAAAAATAAAAAGGATGTAACTTAGATAAGGTTTGGTTATAATGAATATACTACATATTTTAGAACTATTCTAGGATAAGAAATTGAATACTAGAAAAACTGGAAATGCTATTTATCGAGTTTATAGACAATTAAACAATCCTATTTTTCCTCATGAATTATGTGTTTCTAGACAATTGGTTGGTCTGTTTAATTGATTCCATGAACAACATGCTAACCGTTAGGGGTGTAAACAAGCCTAGAGGCTCGGGACCTACTCGTTATCGGCTCAGTAAAAAACTCGAACGAGCCGAGCTTTGACGAGCCCAAACCCAAGCTCGAGCATGAATTAGAGCTCGTATAGTTATCGAGCTCGAGCTCAAGCCTGAAATACAAAGCTCGTTTAGGCTCGCGAGCCTAAACGAGCCCAAACAAAAATTTATCTATTTTTATATAATATATTAATAGTGATGATAACATTGGCGAGCTGAGCTCGGGCCGAGCTTTGGCTCGTTGAAGCGATATTGAAGCGAGCTCGAGCCGATCTTTTTGTTCGTTTGAGGTTGTTCTCAAAATAGCTCGAGCCGAGTCGAACCGAGCTTAAGCTTTGTGTTTTACTCGCGAGCCGAGCCCGAGCTCAAATAAATAGGCTCGAACCGAGCCGAGCTCGGGCTCGGCCCGGCTCATTTACACCCCTACTAATGGTTACTATCCAATTTTTTACGAGATATAATTTCGAGCAGAATTCTTCTATTTCCTGTTGATTTCATATAGTTTTCTATGTTGGTTTCATTGGAACCTTAATTTGAAGTAGAGTTTGGTGGCAAATATTTAGGCTTTCAATAAATCCTTTTTGTTGCATAAAATCTTTTTGTGTGTCATCTTGGTCAAAACATGATCTGAACCAAGTAAGTTGACCATTTTTTTAAACTGTCTTTTTTTTTACCCGTACCCATTTTGGTCAATAGTCGCTCTAACTCAAACCAAAATGACCATTTCCAAAATGGTATGTCCTAACCCGAATTCATCCTATGTATGCCTATTAGCGGCCATTGTTTCTGAATTTATATAAGTGTGCTGCACCTTTTCATTAGAGCCTGTTGATGCAATCTGCAATTCGGGATTTCACAAACAAGATAGAATTAGTGTTTGAGACTAAGAATTAACATACCTGTAACTGCTAATCAGTAACTACCATGCTTATTTTGATATATGTTTTTTATTTTTATTTTTATTATTGAATAGCTAAAGAACAATGGGCTACCCAAATGGATTGGTATCACAAGGGAAGCAGCCTCTTTTCTCATTTGGGGTTATCACAGATGTGCAGTATGCTGACATTCCTGATGGTTGATCGTTTCTTATCGTTCCTAGATATTACAGAAACAACAAATGGAAAGGTGATTTCATTATCTGTTTGATTCTAACTGCAGATACAAAAAATTATAGTAGTTTTTTAAAAGAATTTGTTTCTTATAGTTAAGTTGGTGAATAAAACGTCTTTTAATTGCCCCATTATATGGGTCTATGCCTATGCTTTATTATCTAAAATTGATTAATTGTAGCTTCAACTGGAGTTAATTTGCAAGCTAGAGGGGTCAATGGTAGTACGGGGAGTGAAAACCAAGGAGAACGTGTTAATGGAACAGGTAACATTACTGCATTAGCTTTTTTTATATATAAACTAGTATTTTTGCATTATAACAACAGTTAACAAACATTTGACTATGCTTTGTTATCTATAATTAACTAATTGTGGCTGCATCTGGAGTTAATTTGCAAGCTAGAGGGATCAATGATAGAACAGGGAGTGAAAATCATGCTTCTGCAGGTCTAATCTCTATGCATGTTACGTTTAATTTTTACTCTTACTGTATTTTGTGCCGAATGGTCTAGTAATTACATATCGGCTTATTCCAAGGGTGGAAATAAAGGAATTAACCAAGATTCATTCATCGTATGGGAGGTATTCTTTCTTGTTCATAATTCAAACTACATATATAAAGATCAAGAGTTAACTGCCATTTACTTCCATGTGGTTTTACATGGGGTTACCCTCCATTAAGCAACTGATTTTAACAATCTTATTTAGTATATAAAAGAAAAGGGAAAATGACAAATTTACCCTCCATTAAACACCAGGTTTTAACACGGGTTAGTTTTTTGGACTGAAATACGTGTTTCGAGAATGTAAGGATAGAAATGGTACAAGTTTGATATTTGGCCTGAAATAGCATAATTGGACAAACCACAAGGACGTAAATGACAGTTAACTCTAAAGATAATAAAGTTATAAAGATTATGAGTTCAAATGTATTAATTTAGATGTTGATCTATTTGTAGGGACTTGGAGGGAAGGAATATGTGATGTTATGTGGAGTTTTCGACGGGCACGGGCCATGGGGGGATATTGTCGGATAACGAGTGAAGAAAGTAATGGCGGCTTATTTGCTACACTATTGGCAAGAAGCTATGGCTCAATGTTCAATCTTGATGGATGGGGAATTGCGAAAAAATGCAAACTTTGATCAATTTGGTGTGTCGAAGAGCTCTTTCATCAAGGCTTGTTCTATGGTTGATTACGATCTTGAGCTTCATCCTGTAATCAATTCCTTTTACAGTGGTACAGCTGCTGTGACTATAATCCACCAGGTATTTCATAATTAAATGTAGATCTGTACTTGATTGTTGAAATCTGTATCGGTCAAAATGAATAGGTTGACCTTTAAAGTCAAACTTAGACATCGTTTCGGTTTGAATTATGTTTTTTCCTCTAACAGGTCAAATGGGGTTGAAGTCATTGAATGTGGTCCAAAGTCTAATCTTCATTCAAAGAACCTCTCAAATTATTTTATTTAATAATTAAATTATTATTTTAAAAATTAATTATACTTCACAAAATAAATTATTTGCAAACATGTCCAAGAGAATATAACAAAGTCTATATGGGTCAACCCGGACCAACCCAATTTGGTCAGTTTCAACCCAACCCAACCCATCCCATTTCACCTTGTTACCCAACCCACATGACCCACATATTGCCTCCAAGTAAAACTATTGTTATTTTTGCCTTTCAAAAAAAAAAAAACTATTGTTATTTAACCTAAATGACTAAATGAAGATAAATAATAATATTTTTCCTGAACATAATTCATTCTCAGGGAGATCTTATCGTGTTGGCAAATGTTGGTGATTCTAGAGCTGTTCTTGGGACCACTTCAGACGATGGTGAGGTGATAGCCGCTCAGCTAACTGTAGACTTTAAACCGATTTTACCTCGAAAGCACTGTCATGCATTAGATAACTATATGAAATCTGATTGTTTTGTGTGTGTGTGTTTACCGGTTACATTTTCTAATCCTTGATTTAGAGGAAAGAGAAAGGATATACACAAGAGGAGGAGTGTGTGCGAATCAGATGATGAGCCAGGAGTGTCTAGGATTCGAGCTTCAATTGACGAGACACTAGAAGGTCCAGGACTCACGCTTTCAAGAGTTTTCAGTGACTTTTTTGTTAAAGTGCTACTATGATTGATGCAAGTTTATGTATTTAGTATTCAAATTGACAACTTATGTATGGATTTTGGTTTACTATTGTTAATATTATTAATTTTATTTTTTAGGTTTGTTCATCTTTGCTATTGTTTTAATTCTACGAAAATTTGAAAATAAAATTGCTAATTACACGAAAATGGCCACATAGCCACAACAATATATGTGACTATAAAATAGAAACGACCACACTTACAGTAAATTCGTGTGACTGTTGATACCATTTTGTCACACTTAAGGGGCCATTTTCAATTTTTAATTACAACAACCTTTTTGTCGCATTTTTTTTTTAAATTCATATGGCTAAAACAAACTTTTTAGTGACTATATAATAGAAACAGACACACTTATGGTAAACTCATGTAAATATACAATAGAAACGGCCACACTTAAAATAAATTCATGTGGCCATCGATACCATTTAGTCACACTTAATGGACAATTTTGTTAATTACAACAACCTTTTTGCCACAGTTTTTTAAAATTTATGTGGCTAAAACAAATTTTTTAGTGACTATATAATAGAAACGGCCACACTTAATGTGAATTCGTGTGGCTATATAATACAGACGGCCACACTTACAATAAAGTCATGTGACCATTGATACCATTTAGCCACACTTAATGGACCATTTGCTTGATTACAACAACCTTTTTTGTCATAGTTTTTTTTAAAATTAATGTGGCTAAAACAAACTTATTGGTGACTGCATAATAGAAATGGCCACACTTAGAGTAAATGCATGTGGTTGTTGCTACCCGTTTAGCCACACTTATTTGACAAAATGATTGATTTCAACAAGACCTTTTAGCCACAGTTTAAGTTGCTATGGCCACATATAAGTGAATGTGGCCGTATGATGCCTACGATGACTCGACCTTTGGTCACACTTGAGCTGGAAAAAAAATGTGGCAAAAGGCGTATGGTCACACTTTTTTATGTGGCCGTAAGCCATTTTTGACGTAGTGAAAAAAAACCTAAGGATCTGTTTGGTATGAGGAAATAGAATGAACGATAGAATGGAATTGACGAGGTAATGAAATGGACAAATGAATGAAATGGATTATGACCATTACATGGTGTTGTTCGGTTATCATGTGGGAATGAAATGAATCATTATTTTGTCTAGTTTGGTAGGCAAGAAAAGGCGAACGAATAAAATCAGCGGTGGTCAGTGACAGTAGGGATGAGCATATGCCACCGAATACCGATCCCATACCGATCCCGTACCGATCCCGATCCCGATCGGTATCCACTTTTTGGCGTTTTCGGTATCGGTATTATACCGATACCGACCCTCAAAATACGGTATAATACCGATACCGTACCGTACCGATACCTAACCGACATGTTTCGGTATCGGTATCTAGTTTGGGTGAAATTTCGGGATCGGTATTAGGCGGTATCGGTTCGGTATCGGATACCGATATGCTCATCCCTAAGTGACAGAGGGTGGCGACAGCGGTGGTCGGCAAGGGAGGGTGGCAGCAGTGGTGGCAGGGGTGGGTGTGTGGCGGTGGCACAAGGTGGCGGCGAAGAGGGCGGCGATGGCGGTAGTCCGCTGTGGCGGCGGTGGTAGTGGTCGGTGGTGGTGATGAAGAGAGAGGGGGAATGAAATGAAAAAAAAACAAGAGTGGTGGATGGAATGAATTTGAGGTTCTTAGAGAGAATGAAATGACTCATGTAATAGGTAATTATTTCATTAACTTGACCAACCAAACACATTTTTTTACATATTCCTTAACAATAGTCCATTTCATTTCATATCATATCTGTCGTGCATATCATACACTACCTAATTATTTTGATGTAACTTTCCGTACACTTCAAGAATCGTAATGACAAAGTTAGCCTTTTGATTTTGTTCAAAATTGCAAACTGTCACCATCATTGTTGCGATATATAATATAAAAGTTTTCGTGTTGGATTGTTCATAGTAGCACTACGGTATTTAAAATAGGTAGTGAATCAATACCGATCCCTGAAACTGAAAATTAAAATACTTCTTTACGTTGTCTCAATCTAGTTATTAGGTTTCTTTTCAAATTTTGTTTCATACCAAACACTACCTTAGTGTATCATCATCAAACGTACATATGCGCATAGTAATAAGTGCACATACATGAAATACCCAAAATTATTATGTGTACCTGTGTATGCCGACTTAAAATTTAATGTGAAAATACAACTTCAACAAGTGCCTCGCCTATATAATTACTTATTTAAGGACTGAATTCCATTTAATGAGTGTAACTAAAATAAAATCAATTAAAAAGAGAGGTAATGTATGGAAGGTTGAGCATGTATAGAAGTTAATAAAACATCAAAAGGTGCTGGCTCCTTATATATGAATCAATAACTAGTGCGAGTGTCGATGCCTTTATAGCCTAGTAGTATTTTAGGGGTGGGATAAGGCTTTGGGATCAATAGGTCTTGGTTTAATTCCTATAAGGGAGTTTTCCCATATTTATTGGGTTTTCTCCTATATTGGTGTATAGGCATTATGCCTAGTGGAGATAGATATGATCGGATGGTTCCGCTGGTGGCATGATGATACTCCAGCGGTCCGTCAGTGATCCAAATTTGTCGTTCAAAAAAAAAAATAACTAGTGCCAGTTGTGAAAGACATGACTTTATGAACTATCCTATGCTGAGAGACACATTTCACTTTACGATAGTCATCACTTAGCCATTCTCGGTGTAGGATTAGTAAATTAGGTGGTGTTTGTGTCTCGTCCAAGTAAGGTTAATCTTCTTTCTTTCTTGATAAACAGCTGCAATGGTCCTGCAAAACAATCAACACACCGTGAAGCTCGTTACAAGGAGAAGAATAGGAGGGTTCTCCTTGTAACCACTCTCCGGCATGAGAATAAGAACTTGTTTTGAGGATAAAAGTGTATGTATTAAGTGAGAGAGCAAGATTGTCATCCTTAAACCTGTAGATGAAGTTCTCAATTTATAGCCGAAGAGAGTTGTGAAGGAGGTGGGTTGATGCGCCTTGGGCCTGAAGTCGACAACAAGGAATATTCTCTTTGTCTCTTGGAGCACGACCGTTAGTGCTTGAAGGCGAAAGGGTAGTTGGCGTACGCTGAATGGATCCACGTGGCCTGGTAATTGTCCTTGTTGTCTGGTCTATCATCAGCAATTCAGTGGAGATCATGGAGTGGTCAGCGCATGGTGATTGGTGACACGTATCAGTCCTTGTGTCCCATCTATCTACTGCACGATCGCTCATCGCAGAGCATTGCTGGACACAGCCTGCCATGCGCCTATTCACCGTCGGCTCTGACCATCGTACTATTTGTACCATCCAACATTGTCTTGCCGGCTCAGGGGATGTCCGCGCTTCCAAGGTTTGCGCCAAGTTAGTTTGCAGAGAAACTTAGTGTTGCAATTTGTTTATTCTGTGTATGGTCTCGCGCGCGGCCTAAGGTTGTCTCGTGTAGTCGGCGCATGATAGGGACCATACCCCTTCAGTTAAATTGTACTTTCAAAGGTTCTCCATGTTCTAACTATCTCAAAGGACAAAGGGTGTAAAATGTTTCAAAGAATTGTTGAAGATGGATTTGTTGGACATGTTTGGGTCATGGGTTAGGATGGGTTTTTTAAGAAAAAGGATAGGATGAGTATATGTTAGAATGAGTTTGGTTAGGATGAGTTTTTTAAGAAAAATGTTAGGATAGGTATGGGATAGGATGAGTTTGGGCAATATTAAAGGCTAAGATGAGTTTGGTTAAATATTAGTTCGACTTTCGATAATGAATGACAAATAATAAAACATAAAAAGTTAATAAAAACAAAAAAAAATTTAAAATAAAAAAATAAAAAAAAACAAAAAAAAATAAAATATTCAGAAAAATTAAAAAAAAAAACCAGAAAACTAAAAAAACAAGTAAACTTTTTTAAAAAATGTAAAAAATAAAATGTTAATAAAATAAAAAATCAGAAAAAAGTAAAAAATTATAAAAAGTCCAAAATTTAAAAAAAAAGTAAAAATCCCCAAAAAATGAGAAAAATAAAAAAATCAGAAAAAAACTAAAATTTATAAAGAGCTGTAAGAAATAAAAAAATGTTAAAAAATAAAAAAGAAGAAAAAAGTAAAAAAAAAATTAAATAAAAACAAAAAAAATAAAAAATAAATTTTGTTTGGATATTTTGATTTTTCAAACTTTATTATGTTTCTATTTTTTCTGATTTTTTTTATTCTTTTAACATTTATTTTTGCTTTAAAATATTTATTTATTTTTTGTTTTTTTTTTTCAGAATTTATTTATTTTTCTTAATTTTTGGTTTTTTGGGATTTTTAATAATTTTTTTATTTTTTTTATTTTTTTGGATTTCTTTTAGTTTTTACTGTTTTCTTTAGTTTTATTTTATTTTTAACATTTTTTTAAATTTTAGTTGTTTTTTTATTTTTCTGAATTTTTTGATTTTTTTTGGGATTTTTACTTTTTTTTTTTGTATTTTTTTTAATTTTTTACTTTTTCCATTTTTTATTTTGTTAATGTCTCTTTATTTTTTACATTTAAAAAAATGTTTTTTTTTGCATTTTTTTTATTTTTTTCGGTTTTCTGATTTTTTTTAATTTTTTAGTTTTTTTTTATTTTTTTTTTGTTTTTTTTTGTGAAGTCAACGTTTACGAACACTCGAATAAGATGAATAATCTGACTGTGATGCTCTTTTTAGAGTTACCCACTTACCCAGCTTAATACCTATCTTGACTCACGAATTATTTTAAATAGATATCTTACAACATATCCTGATTTATTTCCCTACTCATCCTGACTTATCCTAATTTTTAAAATGACCAAAAATTACCCAAAATACCCATATGGGTTTCTATTGCCAGGCCAGCTGAATGATGTCTGGCTTACCATGTGACAAGGCACAACTAGTGTATAGGTTATTACCTAGGCACACATTATGCTTGACACATAGAACCGCACACAACAACTATCCAGTCTAACGAGCATGCTTAGGAGAAGCTCCATCACTTCCTTACAATGAAAAGATCGGTTAAAACTTAATACCACATTTCTTAAGTTTTGATCCGTATTAATATATCCATGTTTGAACTTATCTTAAAGTTCTAATGGGTTGTGTGTTTGATATTTATTTGTTTTGTGTTATGTTTGAACTTATATGTTATTCACTATTTGTTTAAATTTTAATTTGTTCTACGCCTTTCTGTTGTGATACATTTAAACTTTTTTCCGTTAATGGATTATTTTTCCCTTATTTATATATTTTTATTTAGAGTAAATTACAAGTTTTGTCATTTATGTATGATCCAAATTGCAGGCGCTGTAATTTGTCTTTAAAATTGATGAGTTTTGTCCTTAATGTTTGCAAATCTTGCACGTTATGTCCTTTAGGCCAAACCCAGTTAATTTTTTTGGTTAAATCTGCTCACCAAAGGGTATTTTTGTCTTTTTACCTATATATTTAGTATTATTATTTAAAAAATTAAAACAAAATATATTTAAAAAAAATACTATTATTATTACTATTATTTATATACATATACAAGTATATATCAGATCTTCACTCTCTCTCCCTCTATCTACAACTCTCTCTCTACACCTCCCTCTCTCTCTTCCACCGCAACCACCATCCTCACCCCTGCAACCATCAACCACCATCCTCACCCCTGCAACCATCATCCCCACCCCTGCAACTACCGCCCCCACCCCAGCTACCACTACCACTGTCAACACCACCAACTGCCACCGCCCCCACTCTCTCTCTTCTCTCTATCGGCGATTCGCCGTCCTTCTTCTTCGTCTTCCGACGCTATTTGACCGGCGAGGTGGCTCTAATTTCTTATTTTCTTCCTTCGATTTTGCAGCCTGGAGATAGCGAGATGAATGTTAATGTTGAATCTGGTGTTGTTGCAGATTAGGGTTATTCAAGATTTGCTCGATTTTTCAGTTTCAAGTGTGTTTTTATTTTGATTCTTGGTGTTTTTATTTTGATTTCGGTCTTTCATTTGCATCACCGACAATCTAGGTTTGATGCTAGTGGTTTGATTAAGGATGGAGGATTTGATGACTGGGCATATGGGTTTGATTGTGGTTGGGTTTAATGATGTTGAGTAGTTGAATTAGGGTTTTTTTGTTGGGGGTTTCTCTCTCTGCGATCTTTTATGTAACAGGGTCGGAAGACGAAGGACGGCGGTAGAGAGGAGAGAGAGAGAGAGAGAGAGTGGGGGCGGTGGCAGATGATGATGTTGACAGTGACGGTGGTAGGTGGGGACGGTGGTGGCTGGTGGCACTGGCGGTGGTTGGGTAACAGAGAGTGGAGTGAGTGGTGATGGTGGGTCAGGCGATGGTGGAGATGGTGGGTGGTCGGCGGCAGGTGAGGGTGGGAGCTGGTGGTGGTCGGCGGCAGGTGAGGGTGGAAGGTGGTGGCGGCAGGTGATTGGCTATGTTTTATTTGATTTCTAAAAATCATTTATAAATTAGATAAATTAGGATGTGAAAAGACAATGCTACCCTCATCGCACATGACCAGATTTAACCAAAAAAATTAATTGGGTTTGGCCTTAAGGACATAACGTGCAAGATTTGCAAACATTAAGGACAAAACTCATCAATTTTAAAGACAAAGGACAGCGCCTGTAATTTGGGACATACATAAAGGACAAACTTGTAATTTACTCTTTTATTTAAAAGGACATTAAGCCCAAACATTGAAACTAAAGCAAAATTGAATTCTTTGGTTTAGTTTACTTTCAGTTTTTAACTATTTATTATATTTTAGAGAATCCAAATCTTTAAAAAAAAATGATTATGTCGCTGATTACGATTTAGCCTAAAAACCATTAAAACAAAAAACATATATTATTTGTTGAGAGAAAGAGAGAGAGGGAAGCAAGAGAGGTGTTTGGTATTGATTACCGGAAAATAAATTAGGAAATAAAATGCTGTTTGGGATTTTATTTATTTAGTGTCTACCTAAGCCAATTTTTGGATGTTACATAAGCTAAATATTTGACACCTTACTACAGTTTTTTCTAGTGATATGTTTAAAAGATAATCAGTTTTTATATAATAAAGTAGATCTTTTGATCCATAAAGAAAATATATGTTGTGAAATTGAATATTTTAAGTTAATCTTTTTAATAACATGGGTATAAAATTGTTGCATCTTTTTTTCACTTTCATTAAACAATACAGTTGGAATTCCATTCAGATATCTACCTTATCTTCAAGCAACCAGGGCTGGGGTATGTTGTAGGGCAATCTAATTTCAAATATATTATCATGCAAGTGTCATGATATATCCACTATGGCAAAATTAATATTTTTTTAAACATAAATTATTAAACCTCTAAAGAGATGTAAGCAATGTTTGGAATTATATCCCTTTTTATTGGAGGTTGAAAATGATTAGCCTTAAAGAACTAATGTTGTTTTATTGGAGGTTGAAATTGAGTAACCTTACAGAATTAATGTTTTTTTAACGGCCAGCAGAATCAATTTCAAGCATTTTCAAGATATCCACTAGACCAAACGGAGTACTCCAAAAGTAACCTGAGTCCACCATCAATTCCGGAGAAAACCTGGTAACCCACCCACCCATAGGCACGACAGTGAAATTACTAGTAAAACTCGTATGGCTCAAGGATCAAACCCAAGTTTACCTAGGTCTTCTATCATTGCCCACCAGTGTCACACTCCGCATCAAGTGGGAGTTAAACTTATATCTCCCAAGAAAAGTGCAAGCATTTCACCACTTGACTACATATCGTTGACCTTAGAACTATTGTTGTTATATTTCCTATACTTACATTTACCAAATGGGCCCCATTGGACCAACCGGTTTACTATTTTTTAACCATTTTAAAATTACGTTTATACTCCTGTTTAAAATTACCATTTTGCCTCTAGCTTAAAATAAAATTACGCTTTTGTCCTCATCTCAAAATTACGATTTTGCCCTCAATGCAAAATTACGATTTTGCCTGGCATTCCTCCATTGGACCAACCAGTTTATTATTTTATATACATTTTAAAATAACGTTTTTGCCCCCAGCTCAAAATAAAATTACTCTTTTGTCCCCAGCTCAAAATTACGATTTCTCCCTCGATTCAAAATAAAATTGTGGTTTTGCCCTCAGCTCAGAATTACCTTCCCCCCCCCCCCCCCCCCCCAATTCAAAATCAAATTTTGTTTTTGCCCCCAGCTAAAAATTACGATTTTGCCCTCTGTTCAAAAATGTGATTTTCCCCGTTTAAAAAAATATGATTTCGCCCTCAGTTCAAAATTACGTTTTTTTCCTCAGTTCAAAATAAAATTATGCTTTTGCTCCCAACTCAAAATTACGATTTTGCCCTCGTTTCAAAATAAAATTGTGGTTTTGCCTCCAGTTTAAAATTACGATTGTGCCCTTAGTTCAAATTTATATTACGCTGTTACCCCAAGTTCAAAATTACGAATTTGCCCCTGTGAAAATTTACAATTTTGCCCCTGGTTCAAATTTACAGTAATGCCATCACTTTAGCTTTTGGCAAATTACACTTTTACCTCAGTCAAAAAATACAAATTTTCTTCAGTTAAAAATTACAATATTGCCATCGTTTTAGTTTTTTTGCCAAAACTATAAAAATGTTTCGTTTTAATTGGTTGACTCGATTTAATTGTTTTTCGTGTCAATGAGTTGCCTAACACTCGCTCATTATTCGGCCATCGCCCGCAACGCGGGCGAGGCATCCGCTAGTGTACTACATACTTTAACCCAAATCACCACGTGTCTAGTACTATCTAACCAAGACATAAGGCTTGTTTATCTAAATCGCTAAAAATAGTTGGCGGATTGTAAACAGGGTTTGGGGTTGGAGTCGAGATGTGAACAAACTAAATTGGTTGTAAATGATTTGTAATATAGGTGTGAACGGGTTGACGGGTTGAGGTTATAGATTATGTATTTTTATTTGTTTAACTGTAACTTTAAATGATTAAACGTCAATATCAACGTAACCCACTTAATTTTAAACACGTCAATCCAAACACGACCTGTTTATTAAACAAGTTATATATGACATAACCTAAAACCAGATTAATTTCATATCGTGTTTGTATTTTGTCAAAAATTGCAAATCTAGCCGCCCAAAAATTCATTTAATTAAATAAGTTGTTAAATAAAGTGATAATACAAAGAAAATTATTTAATTAAATGAGGTGATGCAAAAATGATATAAGAAAGACATTGTTGGATAGCGTAGATGGTTGCCACGTTAGCATTGTGATGCCATGCTCTACTCTCCTTTATTAGATAAAGGAGATGTGTCTTGCTATCAAAAAAACCAAGTGTGTCGCTCGTGCTTCAGTTTATGTGATTACCTTTTTATGGTTGTCTGGCGAACCCAACCCCGTAAAGGTGGGTCCATCTCTTATCACACAAGTTATATTGATCAACTAATTATCGATGACCAATCCATATCTAGTGATGAACAAGTTTAACTACCCATTCTAAGATAATTTTTTTAAAGGTTTTCAACTAGCTACGGAAATCGAATTTCCCTTGTAGACATCAGGGGCTAAGCCCCAGCCCCATGGAGCCCCCACTTCCTATATTCAGATATTCCTACTGTTAGAAATCTGACTTCGAACAGATGTACTCTTTTTAAAAAATATTTTTTATTGATTGCGCACAAATGGTAAAATTAGCAAATAAAACACTATACATCACCACATAGCAAAAATCTTCTTTATTAGACCGCCGGAATGCTTGATCACGCCCCATAGCGTCTGGCCACACCGCTAGGGCCGGCACTATGGGTTGGTTTTGTTATCTCCGTGCGAAGTACATAACGTTGCACAATGTTCCTCCTCCACTCACACACACATATATATACATACATATGTATGTATAATTGAAGGGGTTATATAACCCCCATACCACTACGCCCACTTAATATAAAGCCTCATAAAACCCCATCTTTCACTTTTCGTCAGTTGTCGCATAACGCCCCCTAAGGGGCTTTGTGAGTACACATGTTCTTATAATACGCCGTGTACAAATTATCTTTGTTTATATCAATAAATGATTAATATCTCATCATTCATTTATTAAGATTTGTTTTTATTGATACTTGTTTGGCTATCATTTCTATTCGAAATTTTGGTGTTGATTGAAATTGTTGTGTTGGGACCTATATAAATAGTTGGAAAGAGATGCATTAATTGGAAAACAGTACAAAGAAGAGTAATAACGTGAGGTACAAGGGAATGAACATAGCGTACATTTGTTTTTAAATTAAAAATCGTATAAACATATATAAGTGGGGGATGCTTTAGTTTAACTTTATTATCTTCAAATAATGATTTTTAATTTACCAGTAAACGACGAATAAATTGTACAAATAATTATTTTCATGATCTAATTAAGTGCATTACGTCTTCCATTTTGTAATTTTTGATGACTCAACCATTTGGTAATAGTTGTTTAGGATGGATCAAAAATTTCATTTTTTTTTTGAAAAAATATATCTTAAATGATCGCAAGAAAACTATGATATTATTCTATCATACATTAATTTCACTATGTTATGGATCTCGTGTATTACACGGGTTGAATAAATAAAATATTTCACGTAAGTAAAAGAGTATAAAAAATGCTTAAGACCACCTATACCTATAATCAGAAAAAAAAATCAATTTCTTTGAAATTTGAAAAAAAAAATAAAAATAAATTAATACAACTTAAGATGATAATATCTCATAAATAATTATTTATATTTATCAATATATACATAAGTTAAAGTTTACAATTTAAACAATTTGAATTATGAATAATTTAAAATGGAAAGCTACACATGATAAATCTGCTAATACGCTTAAATCTTGATATTAGCCAGAGCAATAATTTAAAATGAAAAGCTACACATTATAAATCTTCTAGTACGTCTATATCTTAATATTAGCCAGAGCAAATATTTCATTAATGAGTTTCACTTTGTTATCATGTTTTGTTTTTTTTGCAAGGAATAGTAAAATTTATTTTTTAAGTTATCACAATATTTTTATATTAAGGTTTAAGGATTGTATTCCACTAGTTTTTTCTTTAGGTTGCTATACCGAGTGACAGTATCGTAATGAATCAAACTGATACCGATCAAAGCTGAATTTCTACCGTATTGTGCAAGGGATTCCACTATTTATAACTTTAAATTATGTATTTGTTATTTTGGTCAAAAATCAAGCAAAGATAATGCAACCAAACTTTTGTTGTGAGGTGTGATGCTTGAATCAATGAACAATATTAAGGATCACTCAGAAATGTAATGAACATATGACACGGAGATTTATACGAGGAAAAAGCCCTTGATCAAGAGTTGATCTCCGGCACAAAAAACCTCGGGTGATGGAAACTACCGATCACCAACTAAGATTGAACAAAAGTAAGTTTACAACTCGGGATGATAACAAGCTTGTTACAAGGATCACTAGTGTGTAATGTTCCAAAAAGTGTATGAAATCGCCAAGTATTGCTTGAGAGCTGACTCAGAGCTGTTACGAGTGCGTGTGTATTTGCTAAAATTAGCTAAGTGTTTCTATTAAGCTTGTTATCCCCATTTAAATTAGAAATAACCAAGTTAACAAACTATCCGATAATTATGCAAGCTCCCCACGATCTCCACAACGTCCATAATGATCAAACACGTGCGGAATCTTTAGAGAATATGCTCCAGGAATTTCGGTGAGACTTGGTCCATGCCTTTGCTCCTGCAAAACAAGCTTACGTACAAGGTAGACAATTGTTAGTATAAGGATAACAATAAGGATCCTGAATCCTGATCCTGCAACACCTACTGAGGATCCTTAATTCAAACAGAATTGAGGATCCATGATCCTAGTAGCATTTGAGGATCCGTGATCCTTAGGATTAGAAAATCCTCCCCTAACAATTGCCCCCAAAATATAAGGAGTAAAGTGTAACTTTTGGCGAGTTATATTTTCTTGATCTTATCCGTAACAAACTAACGGATATATAGCCGTTATGATCTAACTAGCCGTTACCGATCACACGTCATTGAAGCGACATCCCTGCAGAATCATCATTATAAATTGAAGTTAGAGATAAGGGTTAATGTGCATTTAAATTCGAGCAATACTCCCTTTAAATCCACATTTGAAGATCAAGCAGGTACTTCTCTTTCCTCTCTTTCTCTTCATCTTCTTTTTGATCTGTTCTTCTTCTTTCTTCAAAATCTCCGAATCACAATGAAGCTAAGATCATCCCCTGCTAAGGATCATCGAAAAGACAGTCCTTTAAAAAGCCAAGGGATCATTGAAGACTCTCCGAAGGAACGTTGCTGCTTTACCGGCGAGCACTGTTTTCAAACCCTTTGACCCTACCATCCGGAGTGATTTTATATCTGAAACATGGGTTGCATTTCCAATTACCCCTTTCTCGATAGGATACTCCTATCCTTTTCCTGATTTTACCCAATCTTTCTTCTCCCTTACCGGCATATCCTATATCCAGGCTATGCCAATGATGTGGAGGGTTCTGTTTACCTTTAAGAGGATCATCGAGCAGGAGGATATGGAGTTGGGAATGTCGGAGTTGTCTTAACTATACAACCTTGTGAGCAATGGTTCACACCACTTTCTATTCAAACATAAACCCAGTGAACCTTATCCAATCTTGAAAACCACCAAGAACGATAACAAATGGAAGAAACGTTTTTTCTTCGTCAGGATGGATTCTATCCCTAATGGGAAGGATCTCCCCAGAAAATGGGCCACTCATGGTAGGATAGAGGATCCTTATAGAAGGATCATAGGATACCTTGTCTCTGCTGAGGATCACTAACCCCTTTGTTTCTATTTTGCAGCTATCTCTGTTTCACACATCATTACATCACCTGCAACAAAGGAAAGGCTTGCTGCTTTCTGGAGTCTTGATCCTGCTATAAGATCATTCCAAGCAAGTACCAAGGATTCTCAAGAAGTATCCTCAGGCTCTGTCATAATGTCAAGTAAGTATCCATGTTTGTATATGATTAAATGTTAAAACGTAAACAAGAATACTCATCTTTTGTTTTGGATGGATAGGTGCTGGAAAATCCTCAAGGTCTGCCACCCGCTTCAGTGTTACCGATCTTACTGTTGTTGCTCCCAGGTCTGGGAAGAAGAAGGCTGCTGCTAGCCCGAGTACCGTGGTCCCCAAGCCTACCACCTCCAAGGGGGGAAAGAAAAGGAAGACCACCGAGGCTGACAATCTTGAAGGCTTGCCTCTTATCCACCACCAGTTCCAAGAATACTTTGCTGAGGTAAGGATCACCGACTTTGCTTCGTTATCCTGCCCACTTGAGGATCACCTGATCCTAAACTTTACCTTATCTTTTTGCAGAAATTTGCTGAGGTCGAAATGCTGTTTGATGCTTATAATGAGGAAGCGGAGCAAAAGCATCTGGAGTATTAAAAATTATTCCTTGCCAAGGATCAAGCTATCTCCCGCCTTGAGAAGGATCTTGCTCTGGCAAAGCAGCAGGTGGTCATGGCCCAGATAAATGCTGATCACGAGAAGCACGACCTGCTGGAAGATGCCAAAGTCTCTGCTGCCATCACAATGTATAAGATCAAGCTGCAAATGGCTCAGGAGGCTGAGGATCCTAACTTTGACAGGACCACCTGGGACAAAGAGGGCTGGAAGGCAAAGCTGGCAGAGCTAGATGATGAAGAGGAGGAGGCTACTGAGGTCTTGGCAATCGAGGCAAGTGGCAGAGGAACGGATCAGGCTGGTGGTGATGATGTTGGTGGTGATGCAGCCAAGGTGTGAGCTGCTGAAATGGGCGATGGTGGATATTTCTAGACGCGGTCGGAGCCCATTTTTTAGGATTTGGTAGTAGTTTTTTGGTTATGGTGTTTTGAAACAATGTTGGGTTGTAATTTGAACAATAGTTTTTAGGATTATGGATCAAGGATCCTTAGACAATAGGTAGGATAATAGGTGGTGGAGGGATCCTCTGTTTGGGGGATGAAACCACTTGTTATCCTGCCATCTTTTATTTCCTGCACTCTTAAGACCCGTTAACAATGGACACCCTTTGTCAACCCAAATGGACGGGCCACGTATTGCTGGTAGAAGTTTGGGTTGGCAATTTTGACAACTTTTAAAAGGGTTTAACCTTTGTGAATAAATAAAACTTTAACTTTTTGGCTATTTCCCATGTTATTATCCTTGTGTACTCTTTATTCTTCTATTGTAGTTATCCACTTTGTTTGAATTTATCAAGTTTAATAAATCATGCTTAAAAAAATTTAGGATATGATCAAGGATCAAATATCCTATAGTCGATAAACTCAGAAAAGTTATGTAACTTAAGGATCATTAGTTCTGTTGTCAAAGGATAAGGGTCACTTATATAAATAAAGAATAAAATAAAAGTGATCAAGGATCATACCTGAGAATCCAAGTTAGGATCCTAACCCTTTAATATTTATTATCAGGATAACCAAAAGACAAACCTTAGTAGAAGGTAAGGATCAAGGATCCTTGGTTGTTTAGCCTCAAAAACCTGAAATAGAATATAACTTGGGACTAAGCCAACATTAGAGAAAAGTTAGTAACTGGGGACAAGCCCAACAATTCTGGGGACAAGCCCAATATACTGGGGACAAGCCCAAAGGATAACTGGGGACAAGCCCAAAGGATAACTGGGGACAAGCCCAAAGGATCTTGTGTAAACTGGAGTATGGCCCTCACTGGCGACTATCCAAACTTAGTGACATGAAAATGCCAAAACCTTAGCTAACGTGAGAACGTTAGAAACCTTAGGAACGGATGTATGGTACGTCTACATTATACGTAGGATCCCGGATACAGCCAGTACAATGAAATTGTCAGCCCCTAAAGCGAGTACTGGTCCCATTGCCATGAACTGTACCAGGATCATCGTGCGCTGCTGGCGAAACTGGGGACAGGCCCAAAACTGGGGACTAGCCCAAATAACTGGGGTCAAGCCCAAATAACTGGGGTCAAGCCCAAATAACTGGATACTTCTGTGGATACTCAATCCTTTGTTAAGGATACCTAAACCTTCTACAAAACTCAGAATCAAGTGAAAGGAGGATAAAGGATCCAGGATCCTTATCCTTGTATATAGGATAATTAAAGAATGAAATAGTTTGAGATTAGATCATTACCAAAATGAGGATCCTCTGTCCTGTAAGGTTCCTTCAAGGATACTTGTCAGATAAGAATCATGGGCCCTTATTACATGAAGTATTTCTTCAAGTGGACAGCATTCCAAGCTCTTGGTAGCAAATCACCTTCCATTGTTAGCAATCGATATGCCCCCTTTCCTGCCTCAGCTTCAATCAAATAGGGGCCTTCCCACTTTGGTGCTAACTTCCTATCAGCAGGATTGGTGGTGTTCTGAAATGCTTTCCTTAATACCATATCACCAACTTGGAATTTCCTGATCCTGACATTTTTGTTGTAGGCTCCAGCCATCCTTTGTTGATAACTGGCCATCCTTATCCTTGCCAAATCCCTCAGTTCTTCTATAGTGTCCAAGTCTTGAACCAAGTTTTCAGCATTTTCTTCAGGATCACGAATGCTTGTTCTTGCAGTAGGAACCACCATCTCTGCAGGGATCACTGATTCTGCTCCAAATACCAAAGAGAATGGAGTTTGGCCAGTAGCATTCTTGGGAGTTGTCCTATCAGCCCAAAGTACATAAGGTAGTTCTTCTGCCCATTTTCCTTTCTTGGATCCAAGCTTCTTCTTCAAATTGTTGATGATGATCTTTGTTTTGGTCAAAAATCAGACGTGGATAATGCAACCAAACTCTCTGTTACGGGGTATGATGCTTGAATTGGTAAACAACAATGAGGATCACTCAGAAATGAATTGCACAGGAGAAACAAAGATTTGTACGAGGAAAAAGCCCTTGATCAATAAATGATCTCCGGCATAAAAAACCTCGGGTGATGGAAACTACCGATCACCAACTCAAATTAAACAATAATCCTTTTACAACTTCGGATAATAGCGAGCTAAGTACAAGGATCACTATTGTGTATTGTGTATGAATGTATTAAAAATGCTAAGTGTTTTGCCGAGAGCTGGTGAGTGCAGTTGTACGAGTATGTGTAGCCAAAAAATAACCAAGTGTTGTCTAATTAGCTCGCCACCCCTTTTAAATTTAGTAAAATATCTAAATAACTAACTATCCGCAATTCATGCCTTCTCCCCACGATCTCCATAACGTTCACCATGGTCAGGCACGTGCGGAATAAGCGTGGAATATTCTCCAGGAATGTTACCAAGACTAAGTCAAAGCTGGTACTCCTGCAAAATAATACCGAATTCAAAGCAGACAATCATTAGTATAAGGATCCTTAGGATAATCCATGATCCTGATCCTGAAGCACTTCTAAGGATCACTAACTGACACAGAAGTAAGGATCACCAAACAGGATAATAATTGAGGATCACGGGTCATTAAGAAATCCTCCCCTAACAATTGCCCCCAAAATATAAGGAGTAATTATGTAAATAAACGAGTTGTATTTTGTCGATCTTATCCGCAACAAACTAACGGATAACTAGCCGTTGAAGACGGACTAGCCGTTGCAAACCTGACGTCACTGAAGTGACTATCCTGCAAATCATCATTATAAATAGGAGTTAGAGATAGGATCAATTTGCATTTAAATCCAAGAGAAACTCCCTTTAAATTCTCATCCGAAGATCAATCAGGTATCTCTTTTCCTATTTTTCCTTCTCTTACTCTGTTTTTCTTTCTTTACCAACATCACGTTAAGAATGATGCTCCGATCCTCCCCCGCCAAGGATCACCAGAAGAATAGCCCCTTGAAGAGTCAAGGGATCATCAAAGATTCAACGAATGAGAGGTGTTGCTTTACTGATCCACAAGTAGATAGGATCCGGCACTGCTTTCCGGCGAACACCTTTTTCAAACCCTTCGATCCCACTGTTCTGAGCGACTATATTTCTGAGACATGGGTAGCTTTCCCGGTCACTCCTTTCATGATAGGATATTCGTATCCTTTCCCTCAATTCACTTAGTCTTTCTTCTCCCTCACCGGCATCTCCTACATTCAAGCTATGCCAATGATCTGGAGGGTCTTATATACCCTTGAAAAGATCATTGAGCAGGAAGGGATTGATTTAGGAATGTCGGAACTGGCAGAGATGTATGATCTCATGACGTTTGGATCCCACCGATATCTGTTTAAGCGAAAACCCGGTGAAGAACACCCCATTTTTAAAGCCACCAAGAACGATACAAACTGGAAACGACGTTTTTTCTTTGTCAGAAGGGATTCTATTCCAAACGGAAAGGATCTACCAAGGAAGTGGTCCACCCATGGTAGGATAGAGGATCCTGAGAAGGATCACCAGATAGTCTTGTTTTTGTATAAGGATCACTAACACCCTTCTATTTTATGTTACACAGCTGTCTCTGTTTCGCACCTCATACCATCACCTACCACCAAGGAAAGGCTTGCTGCTTTTAGAAGGCTTGAACCTACAACAAGTTCATTCAAGACAGACACCCAGGATTCACAAGAAGTATCCTCAGGTTCTATCACCATGTCAAGTAAGTATCCTGTTCTTTGTATAGTCAAAGACTTAAATAAATAGTTAAATAGAAATAGGATAAGGATACTTATCTGTTTTGAATGTGTAGGTGCCGGAAAAGCTTCCAAGCCTGCCTCCAAGTTCAGCATTGCCGACCTTGACACTGTACAATCCAGCAAGAAGAAGGCCACTGTTAGCCCTAGTGTCTCGATCCCCAAGGCACCCACTAAAGGAAGGGGTGGCAAGAAGAGGAAACACTCTGAGATAGAGGATCTACAAGGCCTGCCACTGATCCGCCACCAGTTCCTTGAATACTTCAATGACGTGAGGATCACCAATTCTGCCTAGGTATCCTACTTATTTGAGGATCACCTGATCTTGAACTGCTTTGTCTTTTTTGCAGAAATTTGCTGAGATTGAAGACTACGTGGGGAGCGTTGAGGAGCTGGATAAGAAGATTGCTGACCTCCAACAAGTTACAGTGCTCAAGGATCTTAAGATTGCTGATCTCGAAAAAGCCCTTCAAGACGCCAAGACTCAGACAGCTAAAATCTTGATCGACATTGACTACGAGAAGCATGAGCTCGTGGAAGGTGCAAAGGTCTCCGCTGCCATCACAATGTATAAGACAAAACTAAAGATGGCCCAGGAAGCTCAAGATCCTGACTTCGACAGAAGCTGCTGGGATGTTGAGGGCTGGAAGGCGAGGTTAGCTGATCTGGAAGATGATGAAGAGGCTGAGGAGGTTTTGGCGATCGAGGATGGAGGCAGTGGGAAGGATCAGGTGAAGGATACCGAAGCTGGAGGGGATGAAGATGCAGCGAAGGTGTAGGCTGCAAGATTGGGCAATGATGGACATTTCTAGACATAGCCGGAGCCCAATTTTTTAAATTCGGTAGAAGTTTTTTTGTGGTTGTGCTGTTTTAAAACAATGATGGTCTGTATTTGAATAATAGTTTCTAGGGTTAAGGATCTAGGACCCTTTGAACAATAGGTAGGATTACAAATGGTGGAGGGATCCTCTGTTTTGGGGATGAAGCCATTGTGATCCTGCCGCCTTTAATTTCCTGCACTAGCTATAACCGCATAAACAATGGACACCCGTTGCCAACCCATGTGGACGGGCCACGTTTTGCTGGTAGAAACGTGGGTTGGCAATTTTGACAACCTTCGATGGTTAAACTTTTGTTAATAAAATAACTTTAATCTTTTTTTGGCTTATCTTGTGTTGTTATCCTTGTTTGTCCTTTTAATTTTCAATTGTTTTGATATACACTTATCTGAATAAGAAAAGTTGAACAAATTAGATAAAGAATATTTAGGATATGACCCAGGATCAAATAACCTATAGTTGAAAAATTCCAAAAAGTGGTATATTTTAAGGATCATGAGTTTAGTTGTCAAAGTACAAGGGTTATTCAAATAAACAATGAATGAAATCAAAATAGTTAAGGATCATACCTGGGGATCCAAGTTAGGATCCTAACCCTTAATATTATAACCAGGATAACAATAAGACAAACCTTAGTAAGAGGTAAGGATCAAGGATCCTTAGTCTATCTTCGAAAACCTGAAATAGAATATAACTTGGGACTAGCCCAATATAAAAGACAAGTTAGTAACTGGGGACAAGCCCAAGGATAACTTGCGTAAACTGGAGTATGGCCCTTACTGGCGACTATCCAAACTTAGTGACATGAAAATGTCAAAACCTTAGCTAACGTGAAGACGTTAGAAACCTTAGGAACAGATGTATGGTACGTCTACCATTATATGTAGGATCCTAGGTATAGCCAGTACAATGGAATTATCAGCCCCTAAAGCGAGTACTGGTCCCACTGCCATGAACTATACCAGGATCATCGTGCGCTACTGGCGAAACTGGGGTCAAGCCCATATAATCGGTTGCTTTTGTAGATAATCAACCCTTTGCTAAGGATACCTGAACCTTCAAGACTCAGAATCATGTGAAAGGTGGATAAAGGATGCAGGATCCTTATCCTTATATGAGAAAATAAGAGAACGAAATAGTTTGAGATTAGAATGTTACCAAAATAAGGATCATCTGTGCTTTAAGGATCCTTTAAGGATACTTATCATGTGAGGATCATGGATCCTTATCACATGAAGTATTTCTTCAAATGGACAGCATTCCAGGCTCTAGGTAGCAAATCACCTTCCATTGTTAGCAATCGATATGCCACCTTTCCTGCCTCAGCTTCAATCAAGTAAGGTCCTTCCCATTTTGGTGCCAACTTTCCATCATCAGGATTGGTGGTATTCTGAAATGTTTTCCTTAGTACCATATCACCAACTTGGAATTTCCTAATCCTGACATTTTTGTTGTAGGCTCCAGCCATCCTCTGTACATAAGGTAGTTCTTCTGCCCATTTCCCTTTCTTGGATCCAAGCTTCTTCTTCAAATTGTTGATGATGATCTTATTGGATGATTCTGCCTGACCATTAGCTTGTGGGTGGACTGGTGTTGATGTTATCATCTTAATCCCCCAGCTGTCACAAAAGTTAGTAGTTCTGCCCCCAATGAATTGGGAACCATTATCACATATAATATTAGAAGGAATACCAAATCTAGTTATAATATTTCTTTTAATGAAGGATATAACTTCCTTTTCTCTGACTTGGGCAAAAGCTTCAGCCTCTATCCACTTGGAGAAGTAATCAGTCATAGCAAGCATGAACACTTTTCCGCCAGGTGCCTTAGGGAGCTTACCAACTATATCCATACCCCATCTCATAAATGGCCAAGAGGATGATATAGGATGCAAAAATTCAGCTGGTTGATGAAGGATATTGCTGTGTCTCTGACAAGGATCACATTTCTTAGCATACTCCACATCATCTCTCTTCATAGTTGGCCAATAGTATCCTGTCCTCAGGATCCTTGAAAATAATGCCCTGCCCCCAGTGTGGTTTCCACAATCTCCTTCATGGAAGTCTTTTAAAACCTCTTGGATTTCAAGATCCTCAATGCATCTTAAATATGGTCCTGCAAGGGATCGTTTATACAACATATTATTTAAAATTGTGAATTGAGATACCTTAATTTTGAAAGCCCTAGGTTTTTCTCCTGTAGGAATCTCTCCATGTTGTAAGTATCTCATGATTGGGAGGATCCATGATCCTGAATGAGATTGAGTATCCTCACTAAGGATAATTGTAGAATCCTCTCCTATTTCCATAGCCACATGATCCTCGATGGCAGGAGCCAGGATATGGATAATGGGGATACTTATATCCTCCGGGATCTTCAAAGATGATCCTAGATTAGCCAATGCATCAGCTTCTGCATTTTCTTCCCTTGGTACCTGTGTCAAACTAAAGGAAACAAAAGAGAGTGCCAATTCTTTGACTATCTCCAAATATTTGGTTAGCTTTTCACCTTTAACAGCATAGGATCCATTAAAGTGATTAGTGATTAACAAAGAATCTACATGTACCTCAAGATACCTGATCCTCGCAAACCAACTATCAAGGCTTCATATTCAGCCTCATTGTTAGTAGTTTGGAACTCACAAGCTATATAGTGGGGTATTATGTCCCCCTGTGGCGATTTTAGTAGTATTCCAAGCCCTGTCCCTTTGACATTTGAGGATCCATCAGTATAGAGTATCCAAGGATCCTTGGTCTCCTCTAGCTGCTGGACTTCTAATTCAGCTTCCTTTTGCAAATCACTACTGAAATCTGCCACAAAGTCAGCTAATGCTTGGGATTTAATGGCTGTTCTGGGCTCATATCTTATATCATATGTACTAAGCTTCACTGCCCATTTAGCCATCCTTCCTGACATTTCAGGTTTCCTGAGGACATTCTTAATTGGAAAATTAGTTTTGACAATAATGGCATGAGTTTCAAAATAATGTCTCAATTTAGTAGATGCCATAATTAATGCAAGGATAAGTTTTTCTAAGTGTGAATACCTGGATTCAGCATCAAGTAAACTCTTACTTACATAATAGACAGGATGTTGTGTACCTTCGTGATCCTTAACAAGGACAACACTTACTGCTTTTGAGGATACCGCAAGATATAAGGATAACACATCTCCCTTTTCTGGTTTCATCAATGCCGGGGCCGAGGATAGGTAATCCTTAAGAGCTCTTAGGGCACTTTCATGCTTCTCAGTCCACTCGAATTTCTTGTTCTTCCTTAGGATATCATAGAATTCCTTGTACTTTTCTAAGGATTTGGATATGAATCTGTTTAAAGCTGCAATCTTGCCTGTTAACCTCTGAACATCCTTAGCATTGGCGGGGGACTTGATATTCACTATAGCTTTGATTTGTTCTGGACTGGCTTCAATGCCTCTTTTTGTCACCATATATCCTAAGAATTTACCTGCTTTAACACCAAAGTGACATTTTGAAGGATTAAGTTTCATGTTATATTTGTCAAGGATATTGAATGCTTCCTCCAAGTCCCTTAGGTGATCCTCAGCCTTTTTGGATTTTACCACCATATCATCTATGTAGACCTCCATAGTTTGTCCAATCTGATCCTTGAACATCATATTCACTAGCCTTTGATAAGTTGCACCTGCATTTCTTAGTCCAAATGGCATAGCAATATAACAGTATATACCAGTTGGAGTCATAAAGGCTGTATCCTCTTGATCGGATGGTTCCATCTGAATTTGTTGAAATCCAGATGAAGCATCCATAAAAGTTAACAGTTCATGACCCGCAGTTGCATCCACCATGGAGTCAATGTGGGGTAATGGGAAAGGATCCTTGGGACATGCCTTATTTAAATCAGTGAAATCGACACATACCCTCCACTTTCCGTTTTTCTTTTGAACAACAACCACATTGGCCAACCATCTTGGATACTTGACCTCTCTAATCATACCTGCTCAGAGTAATTTCTCTACCTCCTCCTGGATAATGGCATTTCTTTCTGGTGCAAATTTCCGCCTCTTTTGATGGATTGGTTTGAAGAACCTATCAATGCCAAGTTTGTGAGTGATTATATCTTTAGATATACCTGTCATGTCTTCGTGTTTCCATGCAAAGGTAGTCTTTCTCCTTTTGAGGAAGGATATGAGGTCGTCCCGCCAAGGATCCCTGATCCTATATAAACTTTAGTTTCAGAGTCATCAGGATCCATAAGGATTTCTACTACATCCTGCTCTCTTGCCTCCAAGACATCTCTTGGAGGATGCTTTAATTGCTATTGCTCCCTTGACTTTGAGGCTGGTTTCATTGATGAGGTGTAGCAGTTCTTAGCTTCTTGCTGATCACTATCAATCTTCACTATTCCCCAAGGACTAGGAAGTTTCACACATTGATGATAAGTGGATGGGACTGCCTTCATGTCATGTATCCAAGGCCTGCCAAGGATACCATTACAACAAGATAGACAGTCAATAACACAAAATTTTTGGTAAGAATGTAGGCCTTCGATATAGATTGGGAGTTTAATGTCCCCCAGAGTATTCTTAGTCTCGCCACTGAATCCCACGAGCACAGAGGATCTTGGTATGATATCGAATTCAGGAATATTCATTTTCTTGAGGACATCAAGCTGGATAATGTTCACAGAGCTTCCTCCATCTATAAGGATCCTGTGAACAAAATGGTTAGAAATAAAAAGAGTGATAACCAATCCATCGTGATGAGGATCCTGAATGTCAACACGATCATCCTCATCAAAAGTTATGACTTTTCCTTCGGAGACACTGGATGTTCGAATGGGTCTATCTCCATTATCCATCTTGGTTTCCTTTGCATGTCTTTTAGCTATAGAGAAGGATGTCCCACAAATGTCTGATCCTCCAGAAATAAAGTTTATTACTTGTGCATCTGCTGGAGGGGCTGGAGCTTTCTCTGGGATCCTTTCAGGATCCTGAGTCCTTGACTTCTTTCTCCCCAATAATTCTTTCAAGTGCCCCTTGCTCAACAAGTATCCAATTTCTTTTCTCAGTGCAATGCATTCTTCTGTGAGATGCCCAAAATCTTCATGATATGCACACCACTTTGACTTATCTTTAGTTGCAGCCGGTCTGTCATTTTTCCTGGGCTATCTAGCTTTATCACCTAAATTCTGCATCGCAGGGATTAGTTCATTGTTATCAACAGAAAAACAATATTCAGAAATTGGAGGATAATCCTCATCATCCTCTTCTTGTTCAACAGCATGCACATTCTGGTTATCAGATTTGTTATAGGATCTGAACTTGTTGTTCTTGAATGAGGATCCTTGCTTCTCTTGCTTTGAGGATCCTGCTAACCTCTCCTAGATCCTTTTGTCATCCTCTAGCCAGATGAACCTAAGGGCCCGGGTTCTTACCTCATCTAGATTCCTGCATGGTGTCATAACAAGATCATCATAGAATAATGAATCCCTAAGCAATCCCATTTTAAAGGCTTCAACAGCCGTAGCTATATCCAGGTTAGGAATATCTAAGGATTCTTTACTAAATTTAGTGATATAATCTCTTAATGATTCATTATGACCTTGGGTTATCCTATACAGATCACTAGTTAAACGCTCAAATTTTCTACTACAAGAAAACTGGTTATTAAATAGGCTAACTAGATTAGCAAACGAGGTAATAGAGTAAGGGGAAAGACTTAGCAGCCATTTAAGAGCCGATCCAGTAAGGGTGGATCCAAATCCCTTGCACATACATGCTTCCTTTAACCTTTCTGGGATGGGGTTGATCTCCATCCTTTCCCTGTACTGTGCTATGTGTTCTTCAGGATCTGTTGAACCGTCATACAACTTCATGGTAGGCACGTGGAACCTCTTGGGTATCTCAGCATCACAGATTGGTGGTGCAAAACGAGATATCTTGTGGCTCCCATCTGCAATCTCCGGGATAGGCTTGACCACTCCTGGGACACTTGATATCATATCCTTTAACTTTTGCAATTCTCTGGCCATGGCATGATTGATACCTGTATCCTGCATAAGGCCATGGTTAGTGGTATAAGAATTATTGAAAGTGTTACCTCCCGTTGGGTTCAAATTAGGAAGAGCGGATGTGAATCCATATTGTTGGGGCTCTGGAATGACCAATGGACCAGTAGAAGCAATGGTCTGCATTGGAATAAAATCTCCCTGATGGATATCGGAACTCCCTGATTGCAAACTCCTTAAGGATCCCGGAATCTGGAAGGATCCATGAAACTGAGAGGATCCTTGAACCTGCGAGGGTCCTGGGGCGTAGGAAGATCCTTGAACCAGGGAGGATCCTTGAAACTGAGAGGATCCTTGAACCTGGGAGGATCCTGGAATATAGGAGGATCCTTGAACCTGGGAGGATCCTTGAAACTGGGAGGATCCTTGAACCTGGGAGGATCCTTGAACCTGGGAGGATCCTGGAACATAGGAGGATCCTTGAACCTGGGAGGATCCTTGAACTTGCGAGGATCCTTGAAACGGCCAGAACCCTTGAATCTGCTGCGCTCCTGAGTATCCTCCTGAGCTTACGAAGGATCCTATATGCTGAGGATGGGATCCTGCTGGTTGGAAATATGACCCTGAAGCCTGAGTCATTGCTGATGATCCGTAATGCACTCCTTTTGGTCCTCCCACATATTGAACGTCTGGAACCACTGAGGGCTGAGAAGTTATAACCGGAGTATCGAAATTCAAAGATCTGGGCATCAGTGGGGAATGATCCTCTGCCGATCTCTTCTGTTTCTTGATGTCTCCAATTTCTATAAGAATCCTTTCATTGGTCTTATCCTGCTGCTGTATATGCTCCTTCATCTGCAAAATCAAAGTAAACAAGTCACTAGTAGTGGGAGTATAAGAAGCAGAAGAAGTTGGAGGTTTTGAGAAAATGGGAGTTGGTTTCTTCTCGGCATTTTTCTGAGGAGGTGGTGGAGGCAAAGGTGGAATGCCCTGGGATGAATTGGCTGCAGACATCGCACTGGAGGTGTTTTTTGATGATGAAGCCATCTGCTTGGATGTAACGAACCGAAATGATCACAAAAATGAGAATTTCTTAGGAATGAAGCACCAATGGCCCCACGGTGGGCGCCAAACTGTTTTGGTCAAAAATCAGACGAGGATAATGCAACCAAACTCTCTGTTACGGGGTATGATGCTTGAATTGGTAAACAACAATGAGGATCACTCAGAAATGAATTGCACAGGAGACACAAAGATTTGTACGAGGAAAAAGCCCTTGATCAATAAATGATCTCCGGCATAAAAAACCTCGGGTGATGGAAACTACCAATCACCAACTCAAATTAAACAATAATCCTTTAACAACTTCGGATGATAGCGAGCTAAGTACAAGGATCACTATTGTGTATTGTGTAGGAATGTATGAAAAATGCTAAGTGTTTTGCCGAGAGCTGGTGAGTGCAGTTGTACGAGTATGTGTAGCCAAAAAATAACTAAGTGTTGTCTAATTAGCTCGCTACCCCTTTTAAATTTAGTAAAATATCTAAATAACTAACTATCCGCAATTCATGCCTTCTCCCCACGATCTCCATAACGTTCACCATGGTCAGGCACGTGCGGAATAAGCGTGGAATATTCTCCAGGAACGTTACCAAGACTAAGTCCAAGCTGGTACTCCTGCAAAATAATACCGAATTCAAAGCAGACAATTATTAGTATAAGGATCCTTAGGATAATCCATGATCCTGATCCTGAAGCACTTCTGAGGATCACTAACTGACACAGAAGTAAGGATCACCAAACAGGATAATAATTGAGGATCACGGGTCATTAAGAAATCCTCCCCTAACAATCTTGTTGGATGATTCTGCCTGGCCATTAGCTTGTGGGTGGACTGGTGTTGATGTTATCATCCTAATCCCCCAGCTATCACAAAAGTTAGTAGTTCTACTCCCAATAAATTGGGATCCATTATCACAAACAATTTCAGAAGGGATACCAAATCTAGTAATAATATTTCTCTTAATAAAGGATATCATTTCCTTTTCTCTGACTTGAGCAAAGGCTTCAGCCTCTATCCACTTGGAGAAGTAATCAGTCATAGCAAGCATGAATACTTTTCCACCAGGTGCCTTAGGAAGCTTACCAACTATATCCATTCCCCATCTCATAAATGGCCAAGAAGAGGATATAGGATGCAAAAGCTCTGCTGGTTGGTGAAGGATATTACTATGTCTCTGACAAGGATCACACTTCTTGGCATATTCCACAACATCCTTCTTCATAGTAGGCCAATAGTATCCTGTCCTCAGGATCCTTGAGAACAATGCCCTGCCCCCAGTGTGGTTTCCACAATCTCCTTCATGGAAATCCTTTAGGACTTCTTGGATTTCAGGATCCTCAATACACCTTAGATATGGACCTGCAAGAGATCGTTTATATAACATGTTATTCAATATTGTGAATTGAGATACCTTGATTTTGAATGCCCTGGGGTTTTCTCCTGTAGGAATCTCTCCATGTATGTATCTCATGATTGGAAGGATCCATGATCCTGAATGAGATTGTGTATCGTCACAAGGGATGATTGCTGAATCCTCTTCTATCTCCATGGCTACATGATCCTCGATAGCAGGGGTTAGGATGTGGATAATAGGGATCCTGATATCCTCCGGGATCTTCAAGGATGATCCTAGATTAGCTAATGCATCAGCCTCTGCATTCTCTTCCCTTGGTACAAGCTATGGAGTGGGGTATTATGTCCCCCTGTGGCGATTTTAGTAGTATTCCAAGTCCTGTTCCTTTTACATTGGAGGCTCCATCAGTGAAGAGTATCCAAGGATCCTTAGTTTCTTCTAGCTGTTGGACTTCCAACTCAGCTTCCTTTTGCAAGTCACTATTAAAATCTGCCACAAAGTTAGCTAAGGCTTAGGATTTGATGGCAGTCCTTGGTTCATATCTTATATCATATGCACTAAGCTTCACTGCCCACTTTGCCATCCTTCCTGACATTTCAGGTTTCCTGAGAACATTCTTAATTGGAAAATTAGTCTTAACAATAATGGCATGAGTTTCAAAATAATGTCTTAATTTAGTAGATGCCATAATTAATGCAAGGATAAGTTTTTCTAAATGTGAATACCTGGATTCAGCATCAAGCAAACTCTTACTTACATAATAGACTGGATGTTGTGTACCTTCGTGATCCTTAACAAGGACCGCACTTACTGCTTTAGAGGATACCACTAAATACAAGGATAATATATCCCTTTTTTCTGGTTTCATCAAGGCAGGGGCTGAGGATTGGTAATCCTTAAGAGCTTTGAGAGCATTTTCATGCTTTTCAGTCCATTCAAATTTCTTATTCTTCCTCAAAATGTCATAGAATTCCTTGCATTTTTCTGAGGATTTGGATATGAACCTGTTCAAGGCTGTGATCCTGCCTGTCAGTCTTTGCACATCCTTAGCATTGGCAGGAGATTTGATATTCACAATAGCCGTGATTTGCTCTGGACTTGCTTCAATGCCTCTTTTTGTCACCATATAGCCTAGGAATTTACCTGCTTTAACACCAAAGTGACACTTGGAAGGATTTAGTTTCATATTAAATTTATCAAGGATATCGAATGCTTCCTCCAAGTCTCTAAGGTGATCCTTAGCTTTCTTGGACTTAACCACCATGTCATCTATATAAACCTCCATAGTGTGTCCAATTTGTTCCTTGAACATCATATTGACTAGCCTTTGATAAGTAGCACATGCATTCCTTAGTCCAAATGGCATAGCAATATAACAATATATACTAGTTGGGGTCATAAAGGCTGTATCCTGCATAGAGCCATGGTTAGTGTTATATGAATTATTAAAAGTGTTACCTCCCATGGGATTCAAGTTTGGAATTGCAGATGTGAATCCATGTTGACGGGATTCTGGTATGATTGAAGGACCATAGGAAGCAATGGTCTGCATTGGTATGAAGTCTCCTTGATGAACATCCGAATTTGGAAGTTGCATACTTCTTAAGAATCCTTGATCCTGAAAGATATTGGATCCTTGATGCTGAGAGGATCCTTGAACCTGAAAGGATCCTTGGGGCTGAGAGGATCCTTGAACCTGAGAGGATCATGGAAGCATGGATGATCCTTGGACCTGAGAGGATCCTTGGACCAGGGAGGATCCTTGAACTGTGTGCATTCCCAAATATCCTCCTGAGCTGACGAAGGATCCCTGATGCTGAAAAGAGGATCCTGATGGCTGAAAACAGGATCCTTAAGGCTGGAAGTGAGAGCCAAATGCCTGACTCATAGTTGTTGTTCCATAACGCCTTTCTAATGGACCACTTTGATACTGGATGTCTGGAACTGCCGATTGTAGGGTAGTTACAACTGGAGTGTCAAAATTCAATGACCTTGGTATCAGAGGAGAGTGATCCTCCACTGATTTCTTCTGTTTCTTGTTATCACCAATCTCCTGGAGGATCCTTTCATTGGTTTTGTCCTGCTCTTGTATGCTGTTTTGGTCAAAAATCAAGCTAAGACAATGCAACCAAACTTTCTGTTGTGAGGTGTGATGCTTGAATCAATGAACAATATTAAGGATCACTCAGAAATGTAAAGAACAAGTGACACAATGATTTATACGAGGAAAAATCCCTTGATCAAGAGTTGATCTCCGACATAAAAAACCTCGGGTGATGGAAACTACCGATCACCAACTTAAATTAAACAGAAAATGTATTACAACTTTGGATGATAGCGAGCTTGTTACAAGGATCACTAGAGTGTAATGTGCAAAAAAATTGTGTAATCGCCAAGTAAATTGTTGAGAGCTGATGAGAGCAGTTATGAGTGTGTGTGTTAAGCTAAAAATAGCCAAGTGTTCTAATATAGCTCGCTATCCCCTTTAAATTTAGAAAATATCTAAAGTAACTAACTATCTGCATTTCATGCAAGTCTTCCACGACCTCCATAACGTCCATTTCAGTCATGCACGTGCGGAATAAATAGAGAATATGCTCCAGGAATATCGCCAAGACCAAGTCCAAGCTCGTACTCCTGCAAAACAACATCATATTCAAAGCAGGCAATCGTTAGTGCAAGGATCACTATGATGATCCATGATCCTGATCCTACAATACTTTCTGAGGATCACTAATTCAAGCAGAATCAAGGATCCCTAAGCCCGACAGTAATTGAGGATCACTGATCTTTGGAAAATCATCCCCTAACAATTGCCCCCAAAATATAAGGAGTAAAGTGTAAATAAACGAGTTATATTTTCTCGTTCTTATCCGTAACAAACCAACGGATATATAGCTGTTGAATCCTGACTAGCCGTTGCCAACATGACGTCATTGAAGTGACTATCCTGAAAAATCATCATTATAAATTGAAGTTAGAGATTAGGGTTAGGAAGCATTTAAATTTGTGTGTTTCATCCTTTAAATCCTCATTCGAAGATCTGATCAGGTACTTCTCCTTCCTTTCACTCTTCACATTCTTATTCTGTTTCTTCTTCTTCACCATCATTATGCCCAAGATGATGCTAAGATCTTCACCGGCTAAGGATCATAAAAAGGACAGTCCTTTGAAGAGCCAAGGAATCATTGAAGGCTCTGCGAAGGAACGATGCTGTTTTACTGATCCGCAGATAGACAGGATCCGCCATTGTTTTCCTGCGAACACCGTATTCAAAGCTTTTGATCCCACCGTCTTGAGTGACTATGTTTCTGAAACCTGGGTAGCTTTTCCGGTCACCCCATTTACGATAGGATACTCATATCCCTTTCCTGATTTCACCCAATCTTTCTTCTCTCTCACCGGCATCTCCTACATCCAAGCGATGCCAATGATGTGGAGGGTCTTGTATACCCTTGAAAAAATCATTGAGCACGAAGGTATTGATTTAGGAATGTCGGAGTTATCAGAAATGTACGACCTTGTGACCCATGGATCTCATCGATATCTCTTCAAACACAAACCCGGTGAAGAAAAGCCTATCCTCAAAACCACTAAGAATGACACCAACTAGAAGAGGCGATTCTTCTTTGTCAGAAGGGATTCCATCCCTGATGGGAAGGATCTTCCAAGAAAATGGGTTACTCATGGTAGGATAGAGGATCCTTATAGAAGGATCATAGGATACCCTGTCTCTCTTGAGAATCACTAACATCCTTTTGTTTCTTTTATGCAGCTATCAGTGTTTCACACATTATCACAACACCTACAACGAAGGAAAGGCTTGCTGCTTTCCGAAGGCTCGATCCTGCAATAAGATCATTTCAAGCCAATACCCAGGATTCTCAAGAAGTATCCTCAGGCTCTGTTACAATGTCAAGTAAGTATCCCATTTTGTGCATAATTATATGTTTAAAATAGAATGAAATAAGGATACTTATCTATTTTGAATATGTAGGTGCTAGAAAATCATCGAAGTCTGCTACTCGTTTCAGTGTCACCGATCTCACCACTGTTGGTCCCAGGCCTGGGAAGAGGAAGGCTGCTGCTAGCCCAAGTACTGCCATCCCCAAGCTTACCACCTCCAAGGGAAAGAAGAGGAAAGCCTCTGAGGCTGACAATCTAGAAGGCTTGCCTCTAATCCGCCACCAGTTCCTTGAATATTTTGCTGATGTAAGGATCACTGACCCAGCTTAATTATCCTGCCCACTTGAGGATCATGTGATCCTAAACTTTACATTGTCTTTTTGCAGAAATTTGTGAAATCGAGGACTACGTAGGCAGTGTTGAAGAGGTTGAGCAAAAGTGTGTGGACCTCCAAAAGACCATGCTGGCCAAGGATAAGAAGATTGCCTCCCTTGAAAACGACGTCAATCTGGTGAAGAGGGAACTTGTCCTGGCTCATATCACTGCTGATCAGGAGAAGGCTGAAATCACCAATGATGCCAAAGTCTCCGCTGCCATTGCTATGTACAAAATCCAGTTACAGATGGCCCAAGAAGCTCTGGATCCTGACTTTGACAAGAGCAACTGGGACATAGAGGGCTGGAAGGCTAGATTGGCTGAGCTGGATGATGAAGAAGAGGCTGGTGAGGTCTTAGCAATTGAGGCTGGCAGCAGTGGGATGAAGGATCATGTGGGTGATGCTGGAGCTGGAGGAACTGGTGAAGGTGATGGTGATGCAGCAAAGGTGTAAGCTACAGGAATGGACGATGATGGACATTTCTAGACGCGGCCGAAGCCCATTTTTTAGGACATGGTAGTAGTTTTTTGGTTATGGTGTTTTGAAACAATCTTGGGTTGTACTTTGAACAATAGTTTCTAGGGTTGAGGATCATGGATCCTTGGACAATAGGTAGGATAATAGGTGGTGGAGGGATCCTCTATTTGGGGGATGAAGCCACTTGTTATCCTGCCATCTTTATTTCCTGCACTTTAAAGACCTATGAACGATGGACACCCTTTACCTACCCCAGCGGACGGGCCACGTATTACTGGTAGAAGCTTCTATTGCCCACCACGGGGCCGTGCCCAGCGGACACGGGGGCGTGGCGAAAGTACAGCAGGCGCATTAATTGTAATTGCGGATTACAATTAATGAAGAGAGAGAGTGTCAGATGGACACGGGGGCGTGCCCAGCGGACACGGGGGCGTGTGGAGCTAATAAAGACAAACTGTATTAATGAAGAAAGAGAAAAGGGTGGACACGGGGCCATGTCCAGCGGACACGGGGCCGTGTCCAGGCTTCTGTACAGGCTATAAATAGGAGTGCTTGGCTCAAGCTCAAACCATCCCTTGGCACACCACCTCTCTCACACTTCATCCACCACCCACCACCATCACAACACCATCATCTACCACCATCATCCATTGTCCATCGTAGAGTGTGTGAGTCGTCTCGGGATCCAAGATTGATCGTAAGAGTTCTTGACAATCAAGGCCATGTTTGCCTAAGTCTCTTACATCACTTGGTGAAGACAAAGTGTCTAGTATAATACTTTTTATTTCTAATCTTTTGCACTTTTTATTTGGTTTTGTATTAATGACTTTAATAACTAGTTACTTATGTTGAAGGTGATCTTTCCTTATCGTTTGTCCGTGGTGTCTTGGCATTATTTTACTGTCTATATAAAATAAAAGATTTTCACCATTCATATCTCCACGGTCTATATGGAGGTATGTTGGCTACCTGGTCGGGGGTTAAGGGAACGGTTTGGTAAAGGTCTTGCCATTGTTCAGCGTTTAGAGGTCCTGCAATGGACCTGGGTCAAATTTAGTAGGACCTCCTTCAATGCTTCACGGTATTGGATGGTGGGGGTCCAAACTCTTTGATCCCCTCATAAGTTAACTACTATTAATACTATAACCCGGCTATTTAGGACTGTATCCCTGCTGACTCAGACTACTTAGTCGAGGGTAACGTCACTGCCAAAAGCGGGGCCTACCATAATATTGCATTAATAACTTAATTCATTATCTTCCAATAATCCACCCTTTTAGGATTGTATCCTTGCTGACTCAAACTACTGGGGTGAGGGTAACGTCACCTTCAAAAGAGGGGCCTACTACAATAACTAAGATAATCTCTTAATTATGTGCAAAAGTGCGGAAATAATCAAAGGTTATACTAGATACGAGTCGGAACCAAGTGATTCATCTTGTCTATCTGTTTTTATTTTATTTTTATTTTCAGCATTTTATTTAGTTTTTATTTTTCTTAGTTTAAAATCTTTTTCTAAACTTTTTATTTTTGATTAGACGTTGAGGATAAACCGGTACTAAAAGCTCTTGTGTCCTTGGACGACCTCGGTATCTTACCAACGCTATACTACACTCACGATGGGTGCACTTGCCCATATGTGTGTTTAGTGTTAGTAAAATATCGTGTTTTATAAATTTAAAACTTGGCTAAAAATAAGTGTTAAAAGGGCTTAAAATATACACCTAATATAAGTAACACTTCACACGCATCACAAACCTAAGTAGAAGATAAGGATCAAGGATCCTCAGTCGTTTAGCTTCAAAAACCTAAAATAGAATACAACTTGGGACTAAGCCAATATAAGATAAAAGTTAGTAACTGGGGACAAGCCCAACAATTCTGGGGACAAGCCCAATATACTAGGGACAAGCCCAAAGGATAACTGGGGACAAGCCCAAGGATAACTGGGGACAAGCCCAAGGATAACTGGGGACAAGCCCAAAGATAACTGGGGACAAGCCCAAGGATAACTGGGGACAAGCCCAAGGATCGTGTGTAAACTGGAGTATGTCCCTCACTGGCGACTATCCAAACTTAGTGACATGAAAATGCCAAAACCTTAGCTAACGTGAAAACGTTAGAAACCTTAGGAATGGATGTATGGAACGTCTACCATTATACGTAGGATCCTGAATATAGCCAGTACAATGAAATTGTCAGCCCCTAAAACGAGTACTGGTCTCATTGCCATGAACTATACCAGGATCATCGTGCGCTACTGGCGAAACTGGGGACAGGCCCAAAGACTGGGGACTAGCCCAAATAACTGAACACGCCCCGTGCTCAACGAAATCAGTAAATTTAATTAAAACGCCCAGATACAGATTCTGAACACGGGGCCGTGTCCACTGAACACGGGGCCGTGTCCAGCCTCTGTTTCCGTTTTTATTTTTGTTTTCTGATCTCGAGACTCAGTTGTGGTCTGCTGAGTGATTCTTATGGATCAATACTCAGGAGGTTACAACTACACCTATGAGGAGGATGATTATAGGGGTAATTATTGCACTAATTGTGGTAACGCACGATCGGTTCAAAATAATCGCTCATATCAACCATCCAATTCATACACCTACTATGAGGAGCCCAGGTACGAGCCATCAACTTCATACACATTCTATGAAGACCAAAGGTATGAACCTCCTCCCTCATACTCATATTTTGACGAACCGAGGTATGAGCCTTCATACTCATACTTTGAGGAACCAAGATATGAGCCACCACCTTCGTATGCTTATTATGAGGAACCATGGCGTGAACAACCCACTTCATATGAGTATTATGAAGCACAAAATTACGAACCTTATCCATCATATGCTTACAATGAAGAACAATGGTGCGAACCATCTACTTCATATGGGTATTATGAGGAACAAAGGGTCGAACAACCGGATTCAAGCTTAGAAAATACCGATTGTTTTTCTATAACCGAAGTAACCGATAGGATATTAGAACACATAAGAGTTATCGATCGCTGTATAAGAGAATCTCGCGCAAGGGAAGAGGAGTCCCGCGCAAGAGAAGAATTAAAAAATGAAGAGATAACTGAAATTGTAAAAATGGAAGAACAAATAAGTGAAAAACCGACACATGAGTCAAACAACGAAATAGGTGAGTCCGACAACGTTAAAATTCAAGAAGAGTCTAATTTTGAAGAAATTAATCTCTTGTCACCTTCTTTCGAAAATCATTGTTTAGTACCCACTCATGCTAAGTTTTTAAAAGAGTTAAACACTAACACTAAAATTGACGAAACGGTAAGTGTTAAGTTAACTAATGATCAAACTTCGCTAATAAAAGAATACCCATTTGAAATTAACATTACACCGGTTCCATGTTTCTTTCAAAATTCATTTATTAGTAATGTCACAATCGATAAAGATATTTGTGTTAACATAATGCCTAACTACATTTTCGAAAAATTAAGTATTAGTGATTTTTCTCCACTTCAAATACCCATTTTTCTATCCAATCGGAAAGTAATAAAATCAATCGGTATAGTTGAGGATGTATTGGTTCAAACAAATCAATTGGTAATCCCCACCAACTTTGTCATCCTCGATGACGCTCCTCTAGTGTTGGGACGACCATTTGTAAAAACTCACGAAGCTTTGAAAAACCGGAAGTACAACAATCTACCTCTTCAATTAGGGGCATTCAAAAAAAAGTGTCGACCTTAAGCGATCAATGAAATATCCATTCGGCAATGATGACCCCCTAATTGAAGATGAGCCAGAACCACCTGATAAGGTGGGTCTAGCCAAGGACCCTTATAAACGTGGCGCACCACGGAGGCATTCCGCGGAACTATCCGTAGTTTAGTTTAGATTAACCTTTATGTTTTCTAGTTTAGTTTTTATTTTTCAGGAATAAAACACACTCGGGATGGTGAGGGATGATAAGGGAAGCTTGAACCAACACCCCATACACAAAAACAGAGCCTCCCTACGATTTTTCTTCATTACAGCAAGTTCAGCACGGGGCCGTGCTCACACCAACATGCCCCGTGCCCAAGGTTCTGTAGAAAATGCCCAGTTCAGGTACCTGGACACGGGGCCGTGCTCACTGGACACGCCCCCGTGCCCAGCCTTCTGTTTACTTTTGGTACTGGCAGTCTGGACACTGGGCCGTGCTCAGCCAACACCACCCCGTGTTCAGCCACCCAGTACCATAAAATCTTGTTTTTTAACCCACTTTTACACATTTTAATCAACCGAAAAACTTATTTTTGGGACACATTGAGGACAGTGTGTAATTTAAGTGTGGGGGGGATGCTAAAACCTTGAATCTTGCAAGTCCTAAATACAAGCCTTACACAAAACTCTATTGGAACCGCTAATCACCCCAAATTTTTTAAAAATTTTCATTTTTACTTGTCTAGGTTTAACTTGGGAATTTCAAAATTCTAAAAAGGTTATATTTTTATGAATTTACAACCGATAGCGTCGTGATAAAAAGAACCAACATAAGAAATTATGAAAAGGCATGACAAGCTTAGTTAAAATTTGATTATATATACTTGATCACAAAAAAAACTCATTCCCACAAAAGTGAGTTTTGAGCCTTTATTGAGCATACAATTACATATCATTAGACTAAATGCTCATTTTTCGTTGCTTGTGTGAATAGCCGCGTGGTTCTTACGAATCTAGAACTTGCCATGACGATACATTCCCGGTCCTTACCAACTTAAACCTAAGTAAGTAAATGATGGAGGCATTAGGACTAACCCTTTTTATTTCTACACCATTATTTTTTCTTTTTTTTACCACCTACCAAAAATCCCCCTAGTTAGCCCCTTTGAGCCTAAACCTTTTCATTTCTTAACCCAAAAACAAACACCCTTTCACCCACCAAAACCCTTTTTATTTTTAACCCTTTGTTTTAGTAACACGCTCGGTTTTTCGGATGACTTTTCAAAAAAAAAAAAGTGTTGATGATGAAGCAAAAGAAATAAACAAGCAAGTTCATCAAAAATAACTTTGTTTGAATAATGGCTTCATCAAAATAAAAATTGAAAAAAAAAATTGCAAAAATAAAAAGTCTTTCGAAAACCGACGCTTATTACGCTTTTTCGCCCTTTCTACTAACCACTAACCCAACCACCTACCTTTAACCCAAACCTAACCCTTCACCCAAAAAGTCCTCTTGATGTTTACAAAGGTATATAGTTAAAAAGGAGGAGGATTGATTGCTTGGCAAGCCTATGGTAGGAGTAAGTTCCATGCCGCTCTCGAGTGATTCACTAAAATACATCTTCGGCCGAGTGTTGAGTGATCCCCGTGAGGTATGTGAACTTGTATATAAATAAAATTTTAAAGAGGCATGTTATGCCCTAATAAGTAATTTATCTTATGAAAAGTTTTAAATAAATCATGACGAATAGGATTGTAAATAAATAAAATTAAAACTAAATAAAGAATCTTGGAAATCCCGACACTCTATGACAAGCCCAAAAACCTTCTCTTCTACCCATTCCATTTGGGAGTGTAAAGCCACATTATAAAGAGTTTTGCTTGAGGACAAGCAAAGATTCAAGTTTGGGGGTATTTGATGTGTTCAAAATGTAACATATAAATTTCATCAAATGAGGCATAAAACTAACCCTTTTTTAGTACTAATGTTGGAAAAAGTGTGCTTTTGTCTTCCTTTTGTATTTTCAGGATTAAATGAGCTCAAATTAACAAAAGAAGCAAAAAGGCAGCTAAATCTAGCATAAATACAAGAAAAGGAACAAACGTTGCATGCCCGACCCCCTTCAACAGCATCTCCCAAAGCAAAAACAAGAAGAAAGCTGAGCATGGGGCTGTGCCCAGCTGAGCACGGGGCGTGCCCATCTCAGCACGGGGCAGTGCTCAGGATGGACAGCTCTGGCACTAAAGACAAACCTGTAGAAGCTTCTATTGCCCACCACGGGGCCGTGCCCAGCGGACACGGGGGCGTGGCGAAAGTACAGCAGGCGCATTAATTGTAATTGCGAATTACAATTAATGAAGAGAGAGAGTGTCAGACGGACACGGGGGTGTGCCCAGCGGACACGGGGACGTGTGGAGCTAATAAAGACAAACTGTATTAATGAAGAAAGAGAAAAGGGTGGACACGGGGCCGTGTCCAGCGGACACGGGGCCGTGTCCAGGCTTCTGTACAGGCTATAAATAGGAGTGCTTGGCTCAAGCTCAAACCATCCCTTGGCACACCACCTCTCTCACACTTCATCCACCACCCACCACCATCACAACACCATCATCCACCACCATCATCCATTGTCCATCGTAGAGTGTGTGAGTCGTCTCGGGATCCAAGATTGATCGTAAGAGTTCTTGACAATCAAGGCCATGTTTGCCTAAGTCTCTTACATCACTTGGTGAAGACAAAGTGTCTAGTATAATACTTTTTATTTCTAATCTTTTGCACTTTTTATTTGGTTTTGTATTAATGACTTTAATAACTAGTTACTTATGTTGAAGGTGATCTTTCCTTATCGTTTGTCCGTGGTGTCTTGGCATTATTTTACTGTCTATATAAAATAAAAGATTTTCACCATTCATATCTCCACGGTCTATATGGAGGTATGTTGGCTACCTGGTCGGGGGTTAAGGGAACGGTTTGGTAAAGGTCTTGCCATTGTTCAGCGTTTAGAGGTCATGCAATGGACCTGGGTCAAATTTAGTAGGACCTCCTTCAATGCTTCACGATATTGGATGGCGGGGGTCCAAACTCTTTGATCCCCTCATAAGTTAACTACTATTAATACTATAACCCGGCTATTTAGGACTGTATCCCTGCTGACTCAGACTACTTAGTCGAGGGTAACGTCACCGCCAAAAGCGGGGCCTACCATAATATTGCATTAATAACTTAATTCATTATCTTCCAATAATCCACCCTTTTAGGATTGTATCCTTGCTGACTCAAACTACTGGGGTGAGGGTAACGTCACCTTCAAAAGAGGGGCCTACTACAATAACTAAGATAATCTCTTAATTATGTGCAAAAGTGCGGAAATAATCAAAGGTTATACTAGATACGAGTCGGAACCAAGTGATTCATCTTGTCTATCTGTTTTTATTTTATTTTTATTTTCAGCATTTTATTTAGTTTTTATTTTTCTTAGTTTAAAATCTTTTTCTAAACTTTTTATTTTTGATTAGACGTTGAGGATAAACCGGTACTAAAAGCTCTTGTGTCCTTGGACGACCTCGGTATCTTACCAACGCTATACTACGCTCACGATGGGTGCACTTGCCCATATGTGTGTTTAGTGTTAGTAAAATATCGTGTTTTATAAATTTAAAACTTGGCTAAAAATAAGTGTTAAAAGGGCTTAAAATATACACCTAATATAAGTAACACTTCACACGCATCACAAACCTAAGTAGAAGATAAGGATCAAGGATCCTCAGTCGTTTAGCTTCAAAAACCTAAAATAGAATACAACTTGGGACTAAGCCAATATAAGATAAAAGTTAGTAACTGGGGACAAGCCCAACAATTCTGGGGACAAGCCCAATATACTAGGGACAAGCCCAAAGGATAACTGGGGACAAGCCCAAGGATAACTGGGGACAAGCCCAAGGATAACTGGGGACAAGCCCAAGGATAACTGGGGACAAGCCCAAAGATAACTGGGGACAAGCCCAAGGATAACTGGGGACAAGCCCAAGGATCGTGTGTAAACTGGAGTATGGCCCTCACTGGCGACTATCCAAACTTAGTGACATGAAAATGCCAAAACCTTAGCTAACGTGAAAACGTTAGAAACCTTAGGAACGGATGTATGGTACGTCTACCATTATACGTAGGATCCTGAATATAGCCAGTACAATGAAATTGTCAGCCCCTAAAACGAGTACTGGTCTCATTGCCATGAACTATACCAGGATCATCGTGCGCTACTGGCGAAACTGGGGACATGCCCAAAGACTGGGGACTAGCCTAAATAACTTGGGTCAAGCCCAAATAACTGGGGTCAAGCCCAAATAACTGGATACTTCTGTGGATACTCAATCCTTTGTTAAGGATACCTAAACCTTCTGCAAAACTCAGATTCAAGTGAAAGGAGGATAAAGGATCCAGGATCCTTATATATAGGATAATTAAAGAATGAAAAAGTTTGAGATTAGACCATAAACAGAATGAGGATCCTCTGTCCTGTAAGGATCCTTCAAGGATACTTGTTAGCTAAGGATCATGAATCCTTATTACATGAAGTATTTCTTCAAGTGGACAGCATTCCAAGCTCTTGGTAGCAAATCACCTTCCATTGTTAGCAAACGATATGCCTCCTTTCCTGCTTCAGCTTCAATCAAATAAGGGCCTTCCCACTTTGGTGCTAACTTCCCATTAGCAGGATTGGTGGTATTCTGAAATGCTTTCCTTAATACCATATCACCAACTTGGAATTTCCTGATCCTGACATTCTTGTTGTAAGCTCCAGCCATCCTTTGTTGATAACTGGCCATCCTTATCCTTGCCAAATCCCTGAGTTCTTCTATAGTATCCAAGTCTTAAACCAAGATTTCAGCATTTCCTTCAGGATCATGAATGCTTGTTCTTGTAGTAGGAACCACCATCTCTGTAGGGATCACTGATTCTGCTCCAAATACCAAAGAGAATGGAGTTTGGCCAGTAGCATTTTTGGGAGTTGTCCTATCAGCCCAAAGTACATAAGGTAGTTCTTTGTGAGGTCCCGATGTGCAGGATCTGATCGTAAGGAACAAGATGAATCGACTTCGTCTAATGTGCGGAATCCATTAGCATGAATCACAGATTTGTTCAACACAGAATTCAACGTTTAAACACTTGTCTGTTCTTTCTATTAAGAGTTCTGAAAGTTACAAAGATCCGGTTGAAGTGCAGACTTATCCGTGTGAGTCAAAAAAGTTCTAACATAGTTGCCCCGGACCTCATATATATAGACAACTTCAGGAAGCTAAGAAGTGTTGTTCGCGCGGATGACTTATCCGTGCGAGCGGTTTATTCGTGCGAATGACTTATCCATGCGGATAAGTTCTCCGTGCGGATAACTTCTCCGTGCGAATAACTTATCCGTGCGGATAAGTTCTTCGTGCGGATAAGTTCTCCGTGTGGATAACTTCTCCGTGCGGATTACCATCCGGATGAGTAAACTTGATCAAACCAACACTTTTACAAACAAAACCTATTCCTGAGTTGTCATACTATCTACATTCATACATACTGTTTACAAAAACACAAAATGACTATATGCTGACGGAAGCTACAGACGTTATGTACTAACAGACTCCCCCTCGGATGTAGCTGTAGTTCCTTCCAGCACAGTCTTCAATTTCTCCTGCTGCGTCTTCGTTCACGTGCTTTCTCCCTTCTTTTCTGTGCCTTTTCCTCCAACATTCTTTTTCGTTTTTGTCTTCCTTCAGTCAACCACCAATTTCTGTAGACAGGATCTCCATCACGCTTCCGTTCCCACTTTGGAATTTTGTTTTCTTCAGATTCAATTGGCGTTTGAACTGTTGGAGGTACAATCCCCAATTTACGTCTTCCTATCTTAGCAGCATGCTCAGCAATCTTTTTAGAACGTTGTTATACTTTTAAGAACTCGTCAATCTCCAGATCTCTCCATTTTGTCTTCCAGTATCTTCCAGAGTTGATGTCTTTAGCGAAACAAACATCCACAATCTTTTGATATTGCATTGCTTGCTCTCTGTCAGACCTCTCATAAACTATCTTGTTGTAGAACAAACAATCTATGTCTTTCTTTGAACAGTTCACAAGCCACATAGGATCTAACACACATATCCTTCTTGCTTCACCAGTGGACTTGTTATTTAATGAAATTATTGCCTCAGCCGTAGACTGATTGTATAACCATCCTTCAAATTCTTCATGAAAGTCTTGCTCCATTTCCCGTAAAGGCATATTCTTCAAACAACTAGGAGGCTTGATATCTAGAGTAATATCTTTTTCTCCACTTTCTAAGATTCTGACAATTTGTTCTGGGAAGTGTGGTTTCCAATCAGGATATCTTTTCTATGCTTGCAACTTCACATAATTCCATAACCGTTGATCATGTTGCTTCACATCTAATCCATGGTAATATTCTTTGATGTTCTTTGTTTTCACCAACTCATCTATATCCCACCATGGTAGAGTTTTGATATCAGCCAAAAACTCAAAGTATTGTACTCCTTGTTCTCTTCTGATTGCGTAAACTTTTAAATCTTCCAAATAACCCCAAGAGAGAATATCACCCCAAGAGATATCTTTGTCATGTGTGAAGAATTGAAGTGCCCTAAGTTTCTTTCTCTCTTTTGGCATGACTTTGTACCATTTCTTTCTTTCTTCAGCAAGGTTTTCTCTCAGTATGGTATCTGGAATACCTTCAATAGACACTTTTTCGACAATCTTTCTTCTGATTTCATCAACATTTCGATCTTTGAACATCTCCGACAGCGAGGGAAATGTTTCATCAACTCCAGAATAATGAAAATCAACTTCATCATCAGACGAATCTGAAGCATCTTCAACAATTACGTCATTGTAATGATCGGCTTCAAAAGCATATCTTGATTCAAACACGTCTTCAGAAGTCTCAGGAATCTCATCTTCAATATCGAATTTAAATTTCCCTTCTTGCAATCCCAATTCCTCTAACATCTCTTCCCTTGATCTTCTCACCTCAATCACTTCCTGATTTTTATCATGCAAGAAAATGACAGTAGGATTCGTGAGGAATACCTGATCTGCGTGCTGTTTTCCAGATGTAGAGGTTTCTTGCTGATCATCATCTTCTTGTTCATTGATCTGATCATTCAGAAACTCCTCAATCTTTTGTTCATCAATAGGATTCTTCACCAGCAATCCCGAAGCACCTTGATCATCGTCATCATTTTTCTTATCACATTCATCTTTCTCATCATCGTCATCTTTCTTATCATCATCTTCATTATGTCTCCATGCATCATTTTCTGGAGCTACATAGTTCGGATTTGAAATTTTGCAGATCATTCTTTTTGCTCCTGGATTTGGACTCTTAATTATTCTACTGATTGTGTCTGGTGTCATATGCCTCAAACCCAAAATATCATCACTTTTCTTTTCTAGACCTTTGAACTGATCATCTATTAACATTTGAACAAACCGAGGATACATAAGGTACCTCTTGCTTCCTTCCTTCACATTCTCCGTCATATAATCAAAAATCACTTGAGAGATATTGTAAGGTCTGTTCAGAACAAGACAAGCAATTATATTCATGATATAATCCGAAGTTTCATCATATCCACCTTTTCTATGTGACAGCGCATGTATAACACAATGAGCCATGAATTTGTAGGCGTGACTGAAACTTGATTTCAACATCCTTCCATTTACACTTCCAGCAAAGCCCATTCTACACCACATCCCTTTCACCAATCATTCAGAAATAATAGTTGGGTCACTATCAGTATCTCCTAAATTCAATACTCTTCTTACATCACCAACTGTCACTTTCATCTCCAAGTCTATATCCTTTCCCTTCTCATCCCTTTTTGATACAGCAGAATAAATCGTTTTATCACTCTCTTCATATCTCGCAGCTTTCTAAAAACGTCTAACATGTGATTCATATGCTACGGTTTTATCTGTTAAAGCTTTAGAGATTCTGCTTTCTCTCAAAAATTTTGCAATATCTTGAATTACTGTATTTTCAGTAAAATCTTTATCCAGCAGACAATAAATATTTTGAGATTTATCCCAATCCTGCAAAAAAAATTGATTTGATTAAGAAAGATCTTTGGAATCTCAAAAATATTCTAACACTTAAAAGTTTCTCTGCTTTGTGAAGAGATACGGATTGAAATCCGTCCAGATCTTCATTTGAATGGATATCCGCACGGACTGTCACTTGAATAGATTGCCATCCGTCCGGGCAAGTGTCCGTCCGGATAGGTCAACTAAAGTCAACCCGGATTGTAGTGATGCGGATTGCTATTCGTGAGAGTGAATAACAAGTCAACACGGATTGTTTGTCCGCGCGAGTGGTCAACAAGTCAACACGGATTGTTTGTCCGCGCGAGTGGTCAACATGTCAACACGGATTGTTTGTCCGCACGAGTGGTCAACAAGTCAACACGGATTGTTTGTCCGCGTGAGTGGTCAACATGTCAACACGGATTGTTTGTCCGCACGAGCGGTCAACAAGTCAACACGGATTGTTTGTCCGCGCGAATTGTCAACAAGTCAACACGGATTGTTTGTCTGCGCGAATTGTCATCCGTGCGGATTCCCATCCATCCGGATACAAATCACTGATGAAGAACATTCTTTCAAACATCAAAAATTTTCTAAGGCAAATCCTAAAATTGAACACAGATCTACAGAGATAATATCAACACGATCAAAACCCTATGTTCAAAGTTGTCTAAAACGTCCTAAACATAGTTTAATTTCACAAAAACCTAACCGACATACGTACCATCTAAACATCAGATCTGCAAGATTCAAGCATGTTATAACAGAATTCAAACCGGTAAAACTCTAGATCTGAACATTCCGATCAAAACCCTATGATCAAAGTTATCTAAAATGTCCTAAACACAGTTTAATTTCTCAAAAACCTAACCGATATATGTACCGTCTAAACATCAGATCTGCAAGATTCAAACATGTTATAACAGAAATCAAACCGGTAAAACTCTAGATCTGAACATTCCGATCAAAACCCTATGATTATTTCTTATCAAAAATGGCTAACACAATCAAGATCTAAGTCAAGAGCTCCGAAAGAAACGATATACTATGAACAGTTATCAAACAATGATTTATGACAGATTCGAGTTGGAAAATCATACCTTTGCCATTGTTATTGTTGTGCAAACCAACGAAAACAAAGATCCGTGCAAAGAAATCCAAAAAGAATGATCAGAAAGTCAATGTGTGTGTGAGAGAGAAAGAGTTTGTCCGTGCGAGTAACATTGACTAACTCTTTGACCCTCTGTTTATATAGTAACACGAGACCCGAAATGCTATCCGTGCGGATTTCCATCCGTGTGGATTGCTATCCGTTCGGATACATATCCGGATGAGGCACACTTATTACCTTTGACATTTTGACTTTTTGATTTTTCTCAAATTTCATCAGTTTTTAGAAATCCACTTAAGTATCTTAGTTCAAATTAATGACCCAAAGTACTTAATTTGTCAACCAAGTCCAACTTAATAACCTTGGTTGACCTGAAACAAAGCATACTGACCTTTGAACTTTTTGAGCAATCATTTTTCAAAAATTTCAAGTGTCAACTTAATGAACTTGTTTTTGACCTTTTAATTATAGATTAGTCAAGATTAGCTCCAAACTCATCTGCCAACCCAGAAAATTCCAGCATTTTCTTTCAACTTTCGAATCCGAAGATCAACTTTCTACTTTGGTTTGTCGGAAAATAAAGCAGAAATATAAAATCTTTTTGGGATTTTCAATAAAGCATCTAGACTCAAAATGAAATGTAAAAAGTAAATGTAGAAAATGTAAACTACTTACAAACATATTTTGGTGAGCGTGTTAGGGAATCATATCAGCTTCCGACAAGTTACAAGTACCATTAAGCTTGATTTCATACCAATCATTAAACAATTCACCTCGATTGTCGATATACTGATCCATCTTAAATTCTCACACAAATTTCAATTTATTCAGGATATGATTTAGATGTTTTAAGAACTTGGCTCATTCATGTGTCCCACCTCTTGAATATACTCCCGTATCCAGAATCCCAATAATCAGTCTTACAGGTGAGTATACTACAATGATATCTGTACATAAATTAGGTATGCGAGGGCCGAGGGATCTCAGGTCGATACTTCCGTATACGCAGAGAGATATCAGCTTCGACTTTGCGGAATGTCCCCTTTAGAGGATCTTTTAGCTACAACAGCAGCGACTATCAATTTTATTGTTTCATCAGCATGCTGAGGGTTTATGCTATGTTTCAAGCATTTGCAGAAAGTATTATCCAAGGACTAGGTCAGAACTACCGTTCAGCAGAAGTCCCGGAATAATACCCCAGACATCATTGAGTATAAAGACCTAGTATATCAGATTATGAGACCTTTCAAACGAGATTTCAGGGGTTACCTATATATCCAAGTAGTGTTCCCCACGAAATAAGCAAGTTTGAATTTAAGTTTATATCCCGAAAAAACTTACTATATGTGTAAAAACCTATAGGCACATCATCAGTGAGACTGTTTAAAGCATTTAAACTTTCCATATCTTTAGCGTACTGTAACCGTCTAGCTGATGTACTATCATTTTCCCTTTTTACACAAACTCTTTTTGAATTTTATCATGTTTTTGGCTTTTTCAAATTTTCTAATGTTTTTGGATTTTTGAAATTTTTATTGTTTTTGTATTTTCTGAAACTAAAACAACTATCTCCCCCTAAAGACTAAAACAGGTTAAAATTCGACAAACCATTGCAGATCATTTTTCAACATCATCTACAGTGGTATCTTCATCAACGCCAACGACTTCCTCCGCATCCGATAGCAACTTCATACCATTAAGTTTCAAAAGATATTGAAAACGTGTTTTGTCAAATGCTTTGGTATGTAAGTCAGCTCTTTGTTCATCGGTGTGGATTTTTTCTATTCGTATCAACTTTTTCTCGAAACAATCTCGGATAAAGTGATGACGAATCTCAATGTGTTTTGTTTTAGCGTGATGAACATGATTTTTTGTTATGTTTATAGCTGCCTCATTATCAACAAAAATAGGGGAGTTTAGAAATTACAAACCGTAATCTCGCATCTGTTGCTGGATCCACAAGATCTGAGAGCAGCAGCTGCTAGCAGATACATATTAAGCTTCACATGTGGATAGAGCGACAGAGGTCTGCTTCTTGCATTGCCAAGTGACCAATCGTGGTCCGAAAAACTGGCACCCCGCTGTTGTTGATTTAGCGTTCACTTTGTAGCATCCGAAATCAGAATCAGAATATCCTTCGAGCGTGAAGTCGCCTTCTTTTGGATACCACAACCCCAGAGATGGAGTTCCTTTCAGGTAGCGTAGAATCCTTTTCACAATTACCAAGTGCGAAGCTCTAGGATTTGACTGAAATCGAGCCGCGAGGCAGGTTGGGTACATAATATCCGGTCTTGATGCCGTCAAGTACATTAACGAACCGATCATGGAGCGATACAATGTTTCATCTACCTTCTCTCCGGTGAGATCAGGGTTTATCCCATGGTTCGTCGCTAATGGGGTGGACATAGGTGATATTCCTGACATCCCGAATTTCTCCAGAACATCATGAACGTATTTTGTTTGATGTATGAAAGTTCCCTCGGGAAGTTGTTCAACTTGAAGTCCCAAGAAGAACTTCATCTCACCCATTGAAGACATTTCAAACTTCTGCTTCATCACTTTTTCAAAATCTTTGCAGAGTTGTTCATTTGTAGACCCGAAAATTATGTCGTCCACGTAAATTTGGACTATCAGAAGATGCCCGTCGACTTCTTTTGTGAACAGAGTGGCGTCTATCTTTCCTCGAATAAAGTGGTTGGCTAACAGATGTTGAGACAAGGTCTCATACCAGGCTCTCGGGGCCTGATGCAAGCCGTACAACTCCTTATCAAGGAGATAAACTTTATCTTTGTGAATCGGGTCGGTGAAGCCCGGTGGCTGCCCGACATAAACCTCCTCTTTCACCTTGCCGTAGAGAAACGCCGACTTCACATCTAGCTGAAAAACTTTAAATCCTTTCCACGATGCAAATGCAAGGAAGATTCTGATTGCTTCAAGTCTTGCGACAGGGGCATATACTTCAGTGAAATCTATCCCCTCCTACTGAGTGATGCCTTGGACAACGAGTCGAGATTTGTTTCGAATGATAACTCCTCGATCATCTCTTTTGCATTTAAACACCCATTTGGTATTAATCTTCCAGTGACCATCCGGCAAATCCACTAGCTTCCATACACCTAACTTCTCGAATTGGCTTAATTCCTCCTGCATTGCATTTACCCATGAATCTTCAGTAAGCGCCTCTTTGTAAGTCCTTGGCTCAATCTGCGAAATAAAGCAACTTAATGAGAATTCAGTTTGTAAAGGAGCAACTTTTGTGTAAAAACATGTAAGCCCTTGATCAAGCTGTCTTCGAGTGCGAACTCCTGACTGCAACTTTTGTGTAAAAACATACGAGAGTGTTCTTGGCATCACCTCGCCTGAAACATCTACCTCTCCCTCCAAATTTGTGACGTTTTGATTTGCACCTTGCTCACTGACTGGAATAGTTTGATTTGAAAACTGGATTATCTCCCCCTCAGAGTCTGAATCATCACGATCAAATACAGGTCTGTTTTCAGATTCTTGATTATCATTTTCAACTGTCTGATTGTCTTGAGCAACTTCATTCTGTTCAACTTCGTCATGTTCTCCAGCATTGCTTGGACCTGCTTCATCATCATTTGAAGTTTGTCGTTTTTGATAAGTTTCTGCTGGGAATCTTTCATCTGAATCTTCATACTCTCTCAGAATATCCAACTCGTCAAAGAACTCTGGTTCTTCCTCCATGTTGAAGGAATCCCACAAAGTATCATAATTGAAACGCCACGAGTCGCCAGGATTCTGAGGTGGCATTGTATGACCTTGACATTCAACATTTGGAGCTTCAATAATCCGCTTCATGCTTGGAACGAAGACTCGTCGTAACGGACTTGCATAGCCAATGAATATTCCTTCAATACTCTTCGGACCAAACTTCCCAAAAGGCTCTAGAACAGTACAGGGTGACCCGAACGGTTCAAGATACTTCAAATTTGGTTTGCGATTATTGATCAACTCAAAGCATGTTTTGTTGAATTTCTTGACAGTGAGAACTCTGTTGAGTGTATAGCATGCGGCTGAAACTGCTTCTGCCCAAAAATTTATCGGTAACTTTGAATCAGCAAGCATTGTTCTGGCTGTTTCGATTAGAGTCCTGTTTTTACGTTCTGCAACTCCATTCTGCTGTGGAGTGTACGGAGCACTAAACTCATGCAATATACCTCTTTCATCACAATATTCTTCCATCTTGTTGTTCTTGAACTCAGTACCATTATCACTTCTAATTCTTCTGATACGCCTTTGGTACAAATTTTCAATCTTTCTGAACAACCCCATCAAACTGCCAAAAGTTTCATCTTTCGTCTTTAAGAATGATACCCACGAAAATCTGGAATAATCATCAGTAACCACAAGACAGTAGAGATCCCCTGTAATACTTTTGACGTTTATTGGACCAAACAAATCCATATGAAGTCTCTCTAATGGTCTGGAAACTGAATTGACTTGCTTTTTAGGGTGTGACTTCTTCTTCTGCTTGCCTTTGATGCAGCTTATGCACTCTCCTTCCAGATGAAAACCTTTGATATCAACTCCAAGAACTAAATCATCGTACACCAAATGATTCATTTTTCTAAGATGTATGTGCCCCATCTTTCGGTGCCACAACCTTGATTCTTTCTCACTTGCTCTAGAAACAAAGCAATGTGCCTGACCAGTTGTTGTAGTTGCTACACTCATGTCTAACACATATAAATCATTTACTCTTGGTGCCCGCATGATAATCCATTCTTCAGGGATAACAAATCCTGGTTTCAAAATCAAACATTCTTTGTCAGTGAAGTGAGTGGTATACATATTGTCACAAATCTGCGAGATACTCAGGAGAATGTTTTCCAGCTCAGTAATGTAGTTAACTCTCTCAAACGTTACAATCCCATTGGATAACATTCCTTCACCAATAATCCTACCACCTTCGTGTCCAGCAAATCCCACATAACCACCATTGATATTTTTAACATCATACAGCAATGCTGTCTTTCCTGTCATGTGCCGAGAAGCTCCACTATCCATAATCCAACGTGAAACGGATCTCGGAAGCTCCTGCACATATCAAAAATGTTTAATGAGATTTTGAAGCTACCCAAGCCTCTTTTGACTCGGGTAACTTGACATTAATGTGAGTTTTTGTAGTGTAAATTGGTGGAAAGTTTGTATCGTTCATTTTTAAGTTTTCAGCAGTCCCAACCTCAACCTCTTTGAATAAGAAAAATTCATCTTTTTGAGGTTGACCAGATGGTTGATCTTTCTTTACCACATACTTCTTTTCAGAAGTTGATTTTTGTTTTTCATAAAAATCCAAAGGTACATACATCTTCTTTGTTGAAGATAATGATTTTTCAGTCTCAGACATCTTTGTTTTTAAAGAATTTTCTTTCTTTTCAACAGTTTTTGGCTTCCATGTTTGTTTAGGTGATGCAACCCGTTTGTAAAATTTGTCAATTTTAGTTACAATCTTCTTAACAGATTCAGTTTTGATTTTTGAGTTATCAATTTTCAAAACCTTTTTCTCAACAACTAATGGAGCTTTTCCTTTCACAACATCTTTCTTGATAGGATTCATTACAACTTCAGTCTTAGGCTTCAAGTTGGTACACTTTCGTGCAATATGTCCAACTTGATTGCATTTGAAGCATGTTCGGGTGTCAACTACCCGACTTGTGCCTTCAAACTTAGGCTGTGAGGCCTTCTTTTCAAAGAACTCTTTGTTTGTTTTTGAGAAAATTTTAGATTCCTCATCAGAGAGTGAACTTGAACCGTTTACAAATACTTTCTTCTCAACAAACTTTTTATTCTGAACATTTCCTTTCTGATAATTCTTACCACCCTGATATCCACCCGACCATTTATTTCGGTAGTTATTAAAAACACGTGGTGGAACAACAGGTTTCTTATAGTAAGCTTTATCTTTCTCAAAATTCATTTGTCTCTTTGTCTGATTCAAACCTTCTACTTCAGACAAATCAATTTCAACCAATTTGAAGACCCCTTTTAATTTGTTCACATTCACATTCTCCAAGGGAAACTCAAGATCTGAATACAACTTGTCAGAACCTGCCATCTTGTACATTACAAGACCCAGTTCATCATTTAAGTTGTTTTTAGATTTTGGTTTCGGAATGTAATTATTCAGAAAACATTCTTCATCCTCAGCAGAGTCACTATCCAAAACACTTTCAGCCATGCCTTTTATAATCTCAGTTTGAACACTATCATCTGATGAAGATGATGAAGAAAATGTCACATCAATTGACTCTGGCAGTTTTATCTCATTTGTTTCAACTTCATCATTAACCAACCCTGATTGTTTCTTTGAAAAATTGTTTAGTACAGGTGGTGGAACTTGATGAAACCCGACCCCAGTTCCATCACAGTATACATCTTCGCCAGCTTTGTTTTTCCCAATGGGTTTTAGAACAATGTGTTGCAAAACAAAGCTTGCAGAGTTGTAACTGTTCAATTTCAAATTAATGCGTTCATTCTCAATCTTAGCTTCTTCAAACTGAAGCTTCAATTTTGCAATTTCATCCAGTTGTTTGTTTATTAACTCTTCCTTAACCCTCAAAACACCTTGTAGATGACAATTTTCTTTGTATGTTTTACCGTTTCTATCATCGGAATCTTTCACCGTGCGTTTTAGTTTTTCAAAATTTTCAGAAATTTGACGATTTTCAAGGATCAGTTTTTCATTTTCTTTTCTAACTCTTTCTATGTCACTTTTATCAGTTTCAATTTTGTCAGTTAATTCTTTTGATCTGTCTTTTGAAGCTTTCAGCATTTCATCACGGTTCAGGATCTGATCCTCAACTTCTCTGACTCTGTCAGTCAGATCCTCAACTTTCTTACCATTGAGATAAGAGATTGTGCTACAAACCTTGCACTTGTTCATGCAATTTTTGCAGTCAATATCACTATTTACTTTCTTACCTGATGCACTTTCTGACTCGATTGAACTGACCTGGCCTTTTGACTCAGATACGGATTTAGACTCTACCTCAAGTGCTTTAGCAGCCAGCACTTTATCAGCCATCTTTCTCAAGTTTTCGCTAGTCAACTCTTGTGATGTGTCAATGATCCCATCATCAATCTTCTTTGACTTTTCTTCTCTCTCATTTTCTTTCTCTTCTTTGCTTCCCCACCATTTTCTTTGCCAACCCTCTTCTTTTTCAGCAACTTGTTGAATTATGGTTTCAAGGTCGAGGGTGTTGTAATCAATGGCAATGTTTCCCTTTTGGTCAAGATAACATTCTCTGTCTGGATCCCATCTCTTTGCTCTTTTTGCTTTAGAGTATATTTCAGAAATTCTGATCATTCTGTTTTGAGCAATCATCTTTCTGTTTACATACTTTTCCTTTTCATATCTGTTGTCTTTATAAGGGATAGGTTCAACAATCTTTGCCATAAAAGCGTATCCTACTGCATCCTCTTCTGGCAACAGCTCACTCCAGTCGAAACCTTCATCGTCATGGATCACAGCAAGAGCTCTGGATTTCTCTTTGTTATCTTCAATCTGTTTCAATCTTGGTGATTCTGATTTATTCTGATGATATATTGCTCTCTTGTAGTAATCTTCCTTGAACGGATTCTCAGAATCATCAGCATAAGCATTTCGACACTCTCTTTTAAAATGACCTTTTTGCTTGCACTTGAAACAGGTCACTTTTGTCTTATCAAAGCCCAACTTGGTAGATGGTCCACCAATAGATTTTCTTCGAGTTATCTCCATAAAAAGCTGTGCTCGACGAACTGCACTGGCCATACACCACCTTATGTCAATCAGTTCCATTTCCTCAGGATCTAACTGATCGTAATCTTCTTTTGTTAGGTTGGTGTTGCCAATCTTCCCAGCTACGAGGCTTTCATACGACTCCAGCACAGAGGCTAGGAAAACCATCTGTTGGTTTGCAGATTCTTCGCTGAAATTTTGAGCGTTCTTTAAATCAACAGCGATGTTGCATTGAAATAAGTTCTTTGCAGCTGATTGGTTTGGATTTGATGAAGAGCCACTGTGAAAACCACTACTTGCATTCTCTTTGTTGCTTTCACTTTCTTTGCTTGATGTGTTGGAACTTTGAGCGGAAAAAGCTGTTTTGGGAGGTGTGTTCTTTGGAATCATGCTTTTTGGATAGTACAGATCCAGATTTTGCTGATATGATGAGTGATTAACTTTGTATGTTTTCTTAATCTCCAGCTCATGACCTTCTAATCTTTCAATCAACAAATCAACTATAAGATTCTCAGGGGTGATCGTATTCTTCAACATCAAGGCAAAGTATTGCCAATCCATCTCATCTGGCAAGGAATCAAACAATTTGTCGACCAACTCTTCTTGAGGATAAGTGATTCCATGTCTCGCCAGCTCCAACTTCAAGTGCCCAAACCTCTCAATCATCTTACAAACAGATTCATTTTTTAAACAGCCAAATAAATCAAATTCTTTTCTAAGTAGTTTCTTTTTGTTTTTCACTATTTCAGCACTACCCAAACATCTACTTTTCAACTTTTCCTAAAGATCTTTAGCATTTGTGTACTCGATCAAAGATATTATATCTTCTCGAACAGACTGGAACAGCAATGCGATGCATTTTTGCTCGGCAACAAACATATCTATTTCTTCGGATGATGTCAAATTTTCACCAACTTTCCCTCCATCACTGTATCCATTCTTTAAGCATTTCCAGCTAGTATACGCAAATGCTTTCAACCATTCTTCAAATTTCTTGGCCCATCGATTGTACTCTTCTATAGCCATCAACTTTGGGGGTTTGTTATATGTTCCATATGCACTTTCAACGCTTAAGGCTTCAGACAGAGTTTTCTTTGGGTTCGAAGTGTTATCATTTGTATGGTTGGAAGTATCGTCTCCGGGGTTACCCACGAAAGCATACATTTCGCTGAAGGGATTCATGAATTCTTCCATTTTAAGTACCTGAAACAATTTTCAAACACTTAGACAATTTTTACAAGTTCTAAAAATTTGAAACAACAGTTGAAACGAATGGTGATTTGTTCGAGTAGTGATCCGGATGAGTGACACAGGTTATCCGCGCGGATGATGATCCACCCGGATTGTCGTTCGTGCGAGTAACTTTGACTTTGACCACTTGAGTTATCCGCACGGATTTCAATCCGTGCGAGTAACAATGATGATGTCAGCAAATTGTCAGCAAACAAACTAATCCAATCCGTTAGGACAGCTGTCCGAGCGAGTGGATGACGTCAGCATATATGAACAGCTCAACATGATTTTTGATGAATTTGATCTAGTTTTAGGTTGAATCTGATTATGAAACTTAGTAGGATTATACTTTGAATGATCGCGAATAAAATGATATCGATTTTAACAAGTTTTAACCGTAAATTTTTGTTCAATTTTAAGTTTTTCTAAGTTTATGGTGATAAACGAAGAACTAATTCAACAATTTAGTAGTAATAGAAGAGATATGTCAAATTTCTAGTGAAATTTGACTCAAATCGGCACACGATATCAAATCTCCGATGAAATCTGATTCAAATCGGCAACATTTGTCAAATCTCCGGTGAAATTTGATTCAAATCGACAACAGTTGTCAAATCTCCGGTGAAATTTGACTTTGATCGGTAAATAAGTCTCGAATTCTGGTGAATTCGGTGTCGTTGGTCTCGATTCAGCTCCCTAGATTCTCTGATACCACTTGTGAGGTCCCGATGTGCAGGATCTGATCGTAAGGAACAAGATGAATCGACTTTGTCTAATGTGCGGAATCCATTAGCACGAATCACAGATTTGTTCAACACAGAATTCAACGTTTAAACACTTGTCTGTTCTTTCTATTAAGAGTTCTGAAAGTTACAAAGATCCGGTAGAAGTGCAGACTTATCCGTGCGAGTCAAAAAAGTTCTAACATAGTTGCCCCGGACCTCATATATATAGACAACTTCAGGAAGCTAAGAAGTGTTGTTCGCGCGGATGACTTATCCGTGCGAGCGGTTTATTCGTGCGAATGACTTATCCGTACGGATAAGTTCTCCGTGCGGATAACTTCTCCGTGCGAATAACTTATCTGTGCGGATAAGTTCTTCGTGCGGATAAGTTCTCCGTGCGGATAACTTCTCCGTGCGGATTACCATCCGGATGAGTAAACTTGATCACACCAACACTTTTACAAACAAAACCTATTCCTGAGTTGTCATACTATCTACATTCATACATACTGTTTACAAAAACACAAAATGAATATATGCTGACGGAAGCTACAGACGTTATGTACTAACATTCTTCTGCCCATTTTCCTTTCTTGGATCCAAGCTTCTTCTTCAAATTGTTGATGATGATCTTGTTGGATGATTCTGCCTGACCATTAGCTTGTTGTTGGACTGGTGTTGATGTTATCATCTTAATCCTCCAGCTGTCACAAAAGTTAGTAGTTCTATTCTCAATAAATTGGGATCCATTATCACAAACAATTTCAGAAGGAATACCAAATCTAGTAATAATGTTTCTTTTAATAAAGGATATAACTTCCTTTTCTCTGACTTGAGCAAAGGCTTCAGCCTCTATCCACTTGGAGAAGTAATCAGTCATAGCAAGCATGAATACTTTTTCACTAGGTTCCTTAGGAAGCTTACCAACTATATCCATTCCCCATCTCATAAATGGCTATGAAGAGGATATAGGATGCAAAAGCTCTGCTGGTTGATGAAGGATATTACTATGTCTCTGACAAGGATCACACTTCTTGGCATATTCCACAACGTCCTTCTCCATAGTAGGCCAATAGTATCCTGTCCTCAGGATCCTTGAGAATAATGCCCTGCCCCCAGTGTGGTTTCCACAATCTCCTTCATGGAAATCTTTTAGGACTTCTTGGATTTCAGGATCCTCAATGCATCTTAGATATGGTCCTGCAAGAGATCGTTTATACAACATATTATTCAATATTGTAAATTAAGATACCTTGATTTTGAAAGCCCTAGGGTTTTCTCCTGTAGGAATCTCTCCATGTTGTATGTATCTCATGATTGGGAGGATCCATGATCCTGAATGAGATTGAGTATCCTCATTAGGGATGATTGCATAATCCTCTCCTATCTCCATGGCTATATGATCCTCCATAGAAGGAGTCAGGATATGGATAATAGGGATCTTGATATCCTCCGGGATCTTCAAGGATGATCCTAGATTAGCTAATGCATCAGCCTCTGCATTCTCTTCCCTTGGTACCTGTGTCAAACTAAAGGAAACAAAAGAGAGTGCCAATTCTTTGACTATCTCCAAATATTTGATTAGCTTTTCACCTTTAACAGCATAGGATCCATTAAAGTGATTAGTAATTAATAGTGAATCTACATGTACCTTAAGATACCTGATCCTCATATGCTTAGCAATTTGCAAACCAGCTATCAAGGCTTCATATTCAGCCTCATTGTTGGTAGTTTGAAATTCACAAGCTATGGAGTGGGGTATTATGTCCCCCTGTGGCGATTTTAGTAGTATTCCAAGCCCTGTTCCTTTGACATTAGAAGCACCATCAGTAAAGAGTATCCAAGGATCCTTAGTTTCTTCTAGCTGTTGGACCTCTAACTCAGCTTCCTTTTGCAAGTCACTACTAAAATCTGCCACAAAATCAGCTAAGGCCTGGGATTTGATGGCAGTCCTTGGTTCATATCTTATATCATAAGCACTAAGCTTCACTGCCCACTTAGCCATCCTTCCTGACATTTCAGGTTTCCTGAGAACATTCTTAATTGGGAAATTAGTTTTAACAATAATGGCATGAGTTTCAAAATAATGTCTTAATTTAGTAGATGCCATAATTAATGCAAGGATAAGTTTTTCTAAATGTGAATACCTGGATTCAGCATCAAGTAAACTCTTACTTACATAATAAACAGGATGTTGTGTACCTTGGTGATCCTAAACAAGGACCGCACTTACTGCTTTTGAGGATACTGCTAAGTATAAGGATAATATATCCCCCTTTTCTGGTTTTATCAAGGCGGGGGCAGAGGATAGGTAATTCTTAAGAGCTTTGAGGGCACTTTCATGCTTCTCAGTCCATTCAAATTTCTTGTTCTTCCTCAAGATGTCATAAAATTCCTTGCACTTTTCTGAGAATTTGGATATGAACCTGTTCAAGGCTGCGATCCTGCCTGTCAATCTTTGCACATCCTTGGCATTGGCAGGAGATTTGATATTCACAATAGCCTTGATCTGCTCTGGACTTGCTTCAATGCCCCTCTTTGTCACCATATAGCCTAATAATTTTCCTGCTTTAACACCAAAATGACACTTGGAAGGATTTAGTTTCATATTGAATTTATCAAGGATTTTGAATGCTTCCTCCAAGTCTTTAAGGTGATCCTCAGCTTTTTTGGACTTAACCACCATGTCATCTATATAGACCTCCATAGTGTGTCCAATTTGTTCCTTGAACATCATATTGACTAGCCTTTGATAAGTAGCACTTGCATTCCTTAGTCCAAATGGCATAGCAATATAACAATATATACCAGTTGGGGTCATAAAGGCTGTATCCTCTTGATCAGATGGTTCCATCTGAATTTGTTGAAATCCAGATGAAGCATCCATAAAAGTCAACAACTCATGACCCGCGGTAGCATCCACCATGGAGTCAATGTGGGGTAATGGGAAAGGATCCTTGGGACATGCCTTGTTTAAATCAGTAAAATCGATACATACCCTCCACTTTCCATTTTTCTTTTGAACAACAACCACATTGGCTAACCACCTTGGATACTTAACCTCCCTTATCATACCTGCCCGAAGTAGTTTATCTACCTCCTCCTGGATAATAGCATTCCTTTCAGGTGAAAACTTCCTTCTTTTTTGATGAATAGGCTTGAATGACCTGTCAATGCCAAGCTTATGAGTAATTATATCCTTAGATATACCTGTCATATCCTCATGCTTCCAGGAAAAGGTAGATTTCCTTCTTTTAAGGAAGGATACTAGATTATGTTCAATGCCGCTAAGGATCCCTGATCCTATGAAGATCTTGGACTCAGGATCATGAGGATCCATGAGGATTTCTTTCAAATCCTGTTCTCTTGCCTCCAAGACATCCCTTGGAGGATACTTTAGTTGCTATTGCTCCCTTGGTCTTGAGGCTGGCTTCATTGATGATGAGTAACAATTCTTAGCTTCTTGCTGGTCACTTTCAATTTTCACCACCCCCCATGGACTAGGAAGCTTCACACACTGATGATAAGTAGACGGGACTGCCTTCATGTCATGTATCCAATGCCTGCCAAGGATAACATTACAACAAGATAAGAAATCTATAACACAAAACTTTTGATAAGAATGGAGTCCTTCAATATAGATAGGGAGTTTGATGTCCCCCAATGTATTTTTGGTTTCCCCGCTAAATCCCACAAGTACTGAGGATCTTGGGACAATGTCTGATTCAGGAATGTTTATCTTCTTGAGGACATCAAGCTGGATGATATTCACTGAGCTTCCTCCGTCTATAAGGATCCTGCGAACAAAATGATTAGAAATAAACAGGGTAATAACAAGATCATCATGATGAGGATCCTGAACGTCAAGACGATCATCCTCATCAAAAGTTATGATCTTATCCTTGGTGACAGTGGAGGTCCGGATGGGTCTGTCTCCATTATCCATCTTGGTTTCCTTGGCATGTCTTTTGGCTGCTGAAAAGGAAGTACCACAAATGTCTGATCCACCGGATATGGAGTTTATAACTTGTGCATCTGCTGGAGGAGCAGGAGCCTTTTCCGGGATCCTTTCAGGATCCTGGATCCTTGATTTCTTTCTGCCCAGAAGCTCCTTCAAGTGCCCCTTGCTTAACAAGTAACCAATTTCTTTTCTAAGTGCAATACACTCTTTAGTGAGATGCCCAAAATCCTCATGATATGCACACCACTTGGACTTATCCTTTGTAGCTGCTAGTTTATCACTTTTCCTTGGCCACCTAGCTTTCTCACCTAGATTCTGCATTGCAAGAATTAGCTCATTGTTATCAACAGAAAAACAGTATTCAGAAATTGGAGGATAATCCTCATCATCCTCTTCTTGATCTACTGCATGCACATTCTGGTTGTCAGACTTGTTGTAGGATTTGAACTTATTATTCCTAAAGTAGGATCCTTGCTTTTCCTGTTTTGAGGATCCTGTCAATCTCTCCTGGATCCTTTTGTCATCCTCTAGACGGATGAACCTAAGGGCCCTGGTTCTTACTTCATCAAGATTCCTGCATGGGGTCATAACAAGATCATCATAGAACTGTGAATCCCTAAGCAATCCCATTTTAAAGGCTTCTACGACCGTAGCAATATCCAGGTTAGGAATGTCTAAGGATTTTTTACTAAACTTAGTAATGTAATCTCTAAGTGATTCATTTTGACCTTGTGTTACCCTATAAAGATCACTAGTTAAACGTTCAAATTTTCTACTACAAGTGAATTGACTATTAAACAGATTAACTAGATTAGCAAATGAAGTAACAGAATAAGGGGGAAGACTTAGCAGCCATTGAAGAGCAGATCCTGTGAGTGTGGATCCAAAACCCTTGCATAGACATGCTTCTTTTAACCTCTTAGGAATTGGATTGATTTCCATCCTCTCCCTGTATTGAGCTACATGCTCCTCTGGATCCGTTGAACCATCATACAGCTTCATGGATGGTATCTGGAATCTTTTGGGTATCTCAGCATCACAAATAGGTGGTGCAAAGCGAGATATCTTATGGCTACCATCTGCAATTTCAGGAATGGGTTTAACCACTCCTGGCACGCTGGATATCATGTTTGGAATTCCAGATGTGAATCCATATTGACGGGGTTCCGGTATGATTGAAGGACCAGAGGAGGCAATGGTCTGCATTGGTATGAAGTCTCCTTGATGAATGTCCGAACTTGGAGGCTGCATACTTCTTAAGAATCCTTGATCCTGAAAGATGTTGGATCCTTGAACCTGAGAGGATCCTTGGACCTGAAAGGATCCTTGGGGCTGAGAGGATCCTTGAACTTGAAAGGATCCTGGAACCATAGAGAATCCTTGGACCTGGGAGGATCCTTGAACCTGGGAGGATGCTTGAACCGCGTGCATTCCCAAATATCCTCCTGAGCTGAAGGATCCTTGATGCTGAAAAGAGGATCCCGATGGCTGAGAACAGGATCCTTGAGGCTGGAAGTGGGAGCCAAATGCCTGACTCATAGTTGTTGTTCCATAACGCCTTTCTGACAGACCACTTTGATATTGGATGCCCGGAACTGCCGATTGTAGGGTAGTTACAACTGGAGTGTCAAAATTTAATGACCTTGGCATCAGAGGAGAGTGATCCTCCACTGATTTCTTTTGTTTCTTGATATCACCAATCTCTTGGAGGATCCTTTCATTGGTTTTATCCTATTCTTGCATACGATCTCTCATCTGCAAAATCAGAGTAAAAAGATCATTAGTAGTAGGATTAGAGGAAACAGAAGAAGTTGGTGGTTTTGGGGAAATGGGGGTTTGTCTCTTCGCAGCATTTTCAGCATTCTTCTGGGATCCAGAAGGTGGTGGAGGCAAAGGTGGAACGCCTTGTGAAGAACTGATTGTCGGCATTGAACTTGAAGTGTTCTTCGCTGAGGAAGCCATCTGCTTTGTTGTAGTGAACCGGAATGACCACAAAAATATGAATCTTCTTAGGAATGAAGCACCAATTGCCCCACGGTGGGCGCAAAACTGTTTTGGTCAAAAATCAAGCTAAGATAATGCAACCAAACTTTCTGTTGTGAGGTGTGATGCTTGAATCAATGAACAATATTAAGGATCACTCAGAAATGTAAAGAACAAGTGACACAATGATTTATACGAGGAAAAAGCCCTTGATCAAGAGTTGATCTCCGGCATAAAAAAACCTCGGGTGATGGAAACTACCGATCACCAACTTAAATTAAACAGAAAATGTATTACAACTTTGGATGATAGCGAGCTTGTTACAAGGATCACTAGAGTGTAATGTGCAAAAAAGTGTGTAATTGCCAAGTAAATTGTTGAGAGCTGTTGAGAGCAGTTACGAGTGTGTGTGTTAAGCTAAAAATAGCCAAGTGTTCTAATATAGCTCTCTATCCCCTTTAAATTTAGAAAATATCTAAAGTAACTAACTATCCGCATTTCATGCAAGTCTTCCACGACCTCCATAACGTCCATTTCAGTCATGCACGTGCTGAATAAATAGAGAATATGCTCCAGGAATATCGCCAAGACCAAGTCCAAGCTCGTACTCCTGCAAAACAACATCATATTCAAAGCAGACAATCGTTAGTGCAAGGATCACTATGATGATCCATGATCCTGATCCGACAATACTTTCTGAGGATCACTAATTCAAGCAGAATCAAGGATCCCTAAGCCCGACAGTAATTGAGGATCACTGATCTTTGGAAAATCATCCCCTAACATATGCGATCTCTCATCTGCAAAATCAGAGTAAAAAGATCATTATTAGTAGGATTAGAGGAAACAGAAGAAGTTGGTGGTTTTGGGAAAATGGGGGTTTGTCTCTTCGCAGCATTTTCAACATTCTTCTGGGATCCAGAAGGTGGTGGAGGCAAAGGAGGAACGCCCTGTGAAGAACTGATTGCCTACATTGAACTTGAAGTGCTCTTTACTGAAGAAGCCATCTGCTTGGTTGTAATGAACCGAAATGATCACAAAAACAAGAATTTCTCAAGAACGAAGCACCAATTGCCCCACGGTGGGCGCCAAACTGTTTTGGTCAAAAATCAAGCAAAGATAATGCAACCAAACTTTTGTTGTGAGGTGTGATGCTTGAATCAATGAACAATATTAAGGATCACTCATAAATGTAATGAACAAATGACACGAAGATTTATACGAGGAAAAAGCCCTTGATCAAGAGTTGATCTCCGGCACAAAAAACCTCAGGTGATGGAAACTACCGATCACCAAAAAGTGTATGAAATCGTCAAGTATTGCTTGAGAGCTGACTGAGAGCTGTTACGAGTGTGTGTGTATTTGCTAAAATTAGCTAAGTGTTTCTATCAAGCTTGTTATCCCCATTTAAATTAGAAATAACCAAGTTAACAAACTATCCGATAATTATGCAAGCTCCCCACGATCTCCACAACGTCCATAATGGTCAAACACGTGCGGAATCTTTAGAGAATATGCTCCAGGAATTTCGGTGAGACTTGGTCCATGCCTTTGCTCCTGCAAAACAAGCTTACGTACAAGGTAGACAATTGTTAGTATAAGGATAACAATAAGGATCCTGAATCCTGATCCTGCAACACCTACTGAGGATCCTTAATTCAAACAGAATTGAGGATCCATGATACTAGTAGCATTTGAGGATCCGTGATCCTTAGGATTAGAAAATCATCCCCTAACATTTGTTATTGTTAAAAACTAAAAAAAAATTCATCTCATTAATTTATCCCACCTGTCCAATGTAACCTCAAGGACCTATCTAAATATCTTCTCCAATGATGAGAAATAACTTATATATATGATTGAAAGTAAATTAAATTGCATTACAACTATAAGTTAACTAGAATTTAATAACTATATAAAATTAATTTAAATTCAAAAGTGTATATTCGATAATTATCCAACCTTCTATAGCTGCATTCAACAATAATTTATAATAATTTATATTAATAATGTGTGTCTATATATATATATATTAATAAAATATTAAAATTATATTAGAGTCGTGCGAATTAGGCCGGTATCCTTATGTTATATATTAATTAATAATATTAGAATTATTAGATCAATATCATTTATGGCATTATATCATATTAATAATAATAATTAATAACAAAAGAAATATATGAAAGGAGAAAATGTCATATGTCATTTAGTGGAATTTTTTATCAGTATAGATTTTACGACACATGGTCTAACATAAATATAATAACTGTTTTGGTTGGGTTTAAAGTAGGTTCGGCAATTTTCGACAAAATACAAGCACGATATGAAAAGAATCGGTTTTGGGTTATGTCATATATAACTTGTTTAATAAACCGGTTGTGTTTGGATTGACATGTTTAAAATTAAGTGGGTTACGTTCATGTTGGCATGTTTCATCATTTAAAGTTACAGTTAAACAAATAAAAATACATAATCTATAACCTCAACCCGTCAACCCGTTCACACCTATATTACAAATCATTTACAACCAATTTAATTTGTTTACATCTTGACTCCAACCCCAAACCCTGTTTACAATCGGCCAACTATTATTTTAAGCTATTTAGATAAGCAAGCCTTACAGGTCAGACCGTGTCTTGGTTAGATAGTATTAGACACGTGGTGATTTGGGTTAAGGTATTTAGTACATGTAAGTAAGATCAATGATTAAGTAGTAAAGGCTTGTATTTTTCTTGGGAGATGCACGTTTAACTTTCATTTGGTGCAGAGTGAGGCATTGGTGGGAAACCTGGATCAATCCTGGAGCCAAACAGGTTTATTAGTAATTTCACCGTTGTGTCTACGGGCGGGTGGGTTACCGGGTTTTCTCCGGAATTGGTGGTGGACTCGGGTTACTCTCAGAGTACTCCGTTTGGTCTAACGGATATCTTAAAAATGCTTGGGATTGATTCTGTTTGTCATTAAGAAAAAAAACCAACATTAGTTCTTTAAGGTTTAAGGTTAATCAATTTCGACCTTCAATAGAACAACATTAGTTCTTTAAGGTTAATGAGTTTCAACCTCCAACAAAAAGGGATATAATTACAAACATTGCTTACATCTAGGGGTCTAAATGGGCCGAGCAGCTTGCAAGCTACTCGAGATCGACTCGAGAAAAAGCACGAAACGAGCCAATTCTTATCGAGCCCAAGCCAAGCTTGAGCCTAAAATAAAGCTCGTTTGTTTATCGAGCCCGAGCTTGAGCCCAGTGGCGGACTTACAGTGTGAGTTGGGGTAGCACGGGCTACCCCTCAACCCCGTCTCTGTAGTGTAAAAAGGCCCCTTAACTCCATTTCCGTAGTGTAAAAATACCCCTCAACTCTGTTTCCGTTATATAAAGGATACCCTTGATCCTAAAAAAAATATGATACCCCTAACTTTTTGTGCTAGTTCCGCCACTGCTCAAGCCCCTTTTTCCCGATTTCTCACGATTCTTGTAAGTTTCCATTCTAAATCTTGTACTTTCATCATCAACACACACTTTCTCATCATCTTCACCATCAAATCACTACTTTTCACCATGAAATCGTCTGATTTGGGGTTGTTCTAGGGTGACGTCATCACAGGTTCTCATGAACACGGGAGTTTAACCACATCTCACCAAGAACGGTTCGGATCTAACAGATTTCTACATGATTTTACACTGATTTCGTCTCAATCTAAACATTTTCAAAGTGTTTCAAACTTTTCTTCAAACATTCTTCACTTTTACTCGAAAATCGATGGAAACCAGACTCGTTCGGGTGTTCTACTCATTTTCCAGTAGAGAACCGGGCTGAGAATGGATTTCTACTGAACTGACGAACGATTCACGGGTTGAACATGAAGCTTCATCTTGAACAGTTGAGCCTGATCGAACGAGGTGATTCCCATCCGATCGGCTGAGCTAAACTTTGTGTGGTTTCCGTTGTTGGACATGTCGTGATACTGTCTCGGTTAAACCGCAAAACTTTCAACTTAACTAAACAAAGTTTTTCAAACGAAAAAGTTGCTCGATCGAATAGCCATCCGTTCGGACAACCATCCGATTGAACGGCTATTCGACCAGGTGATTGATGAACTTCATCACTTAAAGCAATTTTCAAAACTTCAAAGAATATCAGCTTTCAAACGAATCACCATCCGATCGAACGGCCATCCGTTCGGATGACCATCCGACCGGATGACTTGACATATAGAAACACTTCACACTTTTCGAAATGCTATAACGAAAATTTCAAAGTTCAAACATTTCACAAACACACTCGTTCCAGCGAAGGACCCTCCGACCGAATGGTCATCCGTCCGGATGACCATCCGTTCAGACGGTTATCCGATTGAACCAACAACCGATCACTCATCTCTTCGACACACTTTTTACGCACTGTTCAACACTTGCACTATCGTTCTGTGATCAGGCTAACCTTCAAGCGCTCCCTTCAATCCAAGGAAGTGTTTATTTACTAAACACGCTCTGTGAGCATAGTCGAACCCTTTTTTTGCTTTATGCACTTTTGGGTATTACATACGTTACCTATACTAAATCATATCGATCACATAACGCAAACACTTTTAACGCTAACCGCTCTTGCATGTTATACGTGACTCGATGAATGCTTGTATGTTATGTTTACACAGTGTTTGTTTGCCTGACACCTTAGCAACGATAGTACTATAGTTTGGACTCAGCACCTATCGTGGACCGGGGTTGTTAAGGGCATTACTTCACATGGTCACAGTGGTGATAATGTGTTGCACATTCTACAACTCGCAGTCATGTCGGTTGCATACTTCACTGTCGATAGCTTACTTGCTTCACATTTCTACGTGTTACATGCTGGTTATGCGTAAATGATTTCGCTATATTATATGCTATTAAACTTGTATGCTCACCTTTACACTCCGTGTATTGACTCTATTTTAACGTATGCGACATGTTTCTAGGATGCTAGGATTGCTGAACTTTTGAGGAATCAAGTTAGGTGGTCTAGAAACTTCACTCAATAAAACCTGAGTTGTCGGAACAATTATTTGTATTGAGAACAATGTCTGTAATTTAATAGTTGTTATGAATTCTCCAGGACAATCTGTTTCGCTCAGTGCCATGCCCCGATGTTTCCGCCATTGGTTGGGGTGTGACAGATTGGTATCAGAGCCATAACTATAGGGAATTAGGCAAGACTCGACCTAGTCCAGGTCGATGTCTTAGAACTGACCTAGTCTATAGTCTAAGTACCCACAAAACGCCTTGTGAACCCAGTAGGGGTTCTGCATGAGCCCATTTCTGTTACTCGCTCTCGAACTCGCGAAAACTAACTAGCTTTTCCTAAAGCTGACATCACGAACACACGATTTTCGAAAACACTCGCATGACACAATCGAGTGATTCGGTCGAGATTAGGTGTGAAAACCGTAAACTCTCGACAGAATCACTCTCTCGACACGCATTTTTATTAATAAACACGAGAATTTGCGTTGAGTCAGGTGTGAAATCCATACCTAGACGAAAATTCTCCCTATTTATCTCGTGATTTCATCACCCAACCAGGAATAAAGTTGTTAAGTTAGGGGTGAAACCCGCACCTTAATGACTTATTCTGCTATCTATTTTGGTTTTACAAAACTCTTACCAAAGTCTCGATGGGTTCCAACGACTTAAGTCACGTGATGGCCGAAAGGATGCGTACCATTCGCCCGGATTAAGACAAGAGCACAATCTATAAGACCAAAACATGTACTCAAAGTCGATTGAGAATAGTCGAATCACTTTGGGTAGTCGATGTCTCAATACCCAGACATTCCGTTTCGATTCTGAGCTCGCAACCGCTGACTCTGTGAATTACCGGTTTTATGTGTTTTATATGGTTTTAAATGTTTATGTGTTTTGGTTTGGAGACTTATACGCTTTTCGCTCTTTGCTTTTATTGAATGCGCACAACTCGCACTGTACACATATCTCAACACGCTAACAAATCGCAGCCAATTTATGAACCCTCACTTGCTATGATACTCGCTACTCTCATCGCATTTACGGAAGTGTGCGGACCATACGCCGTGATACTCGCACTCGCTACTCTTGAACGCGCTCGCGAACTTGAATGATAGGTGGGTACGTGCAAAATACATAGGTGAATACGTGCAAAATATAGTTGAATATGTGCTTCTGTGCTCTACGTGCTTATGTGCTTACATGCTTAGCTTCATATGTGCCTACGTGATTTCTGTTTTCACCGATCATAAGAATCTAAGATATGTTTTTGAGCAAAAGGAGTTAAATATGAGACAGAGACGCTGGATGGAGATTCTTAGTGATTATGATTGCAATATCCAATATCATGCAGGAAAAGCTAATGTAGTAGCTGATGCTTTAAGTCGAAAGTATCATCAAAAGCCAAGAAGAGTACGTTCTCTTAAATTAAATCTGCAGATAGATTTAAATGAGCAATTTAAAGAAATATGGGAATCAGTAATCAAGGAGATACTGAAAAATTAAAAGGAATTAGAACCAGGAACAGATGGAATTTGGAGATTCCATAAGAAAAGAATCTGGATACCAAACCAAGGAAACCTACGCCACCGAATTCTAGAAGAAGCCCATAAGTCTAAGTATACAATACATCCTGGTAGTGATAAGATGTATCAAGACTTAAGAAAAAATTTCTGGTGGATAGGAATGAAAAAGGATATATCAACCTATGTTGCTAAGTGTCGAACTTGTTCACAGGTTAAAGATGAACATCAGAAACCCTCAGGTTTATTGCAGCAATTAGAAATGCCTGTATGGAAATGAGAATTAATAACAATGGATTTTGTTACTAAATTACCCAAGACAAGAAAAGGTAATGACACAATTTGGGTGATTGTAGACAGATTAACCAATTTCTTACCTATGAAATAAACTTTCAGTATGGAACAATTAGCCAAGTTGTATGTAAATGAAATAGTTTCATTATATGGAATTCCTTTGTCTATTGTTTCTGATAGAGATAGCCATTTTACTTCTCATTTTTGGACTAGTTTCCAAAAAGCAATGAGAACCAAGTTAAATTTAAGCACAACCTATCATCCTCAAATGGACGGACAAAGCGAAAGGACAATACAAACAATGGAGGATATGCTTAGAGCTTGTGTAATTGATTTCGAAGGAAATTGGGATTATCATTTACCATTAATAGAATTTTCCTACAATAACAGCTATCATACCAGCATCCATGCTGCACCATTCAAAGCACTCTATGGACAGAAATGCCGAACTCCAGTCTGTTGGGAGGATATCAGAGAAAAACAACTGTCTGGACCAGAGATAGTTTAAGAAACAACGGACAAGATTATTCAAGTCAAGGAAAGACTGAAAACAGCACGCGATCATCAGAAGAGTTATGCTGATAACATGCGAAAATCGTTGGAATTTCAGGTAGGAGACAAGGTATTATTAAAAGTTTCTCCATGGAAATTAGTGGTTAGATTCATCAAGAGGGGAAAGCTAAGCCCTAGGTATGTTGGACCTTTTGAGATTATTAGAAGAATAGGACCAGTAGCTTATCAGCTACAACTGCCAGAGGAAATGGCAGGAATACATGATGTATTTCATGTATGTAATCTTAAGAATGTTTAGCAGATGAAACACTAGTGGTATCTCTTAAGGACATAGAGGTAACTGAGAAACTTAAGTTTGTAGAGAAACCGCTACAGATCGAAGATAGGAAGATCAAGAATCTCAAACACAAGAGATTAGTTCTGGTCAAAGTGAAATGGGATTCTAAGAGAGGACCAGAATACACGTGGGAGCATGAAGCTGAGATGCAAAGGAAATATCCACACCTGTTCTAGTAGACCTCGAGGACGAGATCTAAAACAAGGTGGGGAGGATATAACAACTCCCCCGAAACCCTTATAATACCCCTAAACGTCCTAAAATACACCTCGTATACTAAAAACAAACACGATTTACCTTTATTTTTACAAAAATCAAATAAAACAAAATTTAAGAGTCGCTCGTGGCCCGCGACAGACGAAAGCTATTCCTTCGCGGGGCGCGATGGCCTTTGTTTGTAGGACAAGTCATTGTGCCATGTGGCACATGACTCATCGAACCTACCCCTTGACTCGGCAACCCTATAAACGATACGCGGCTCCTCGCGGCCCGCGACAGGCTTAGCCTGGGGCATCACGGGGCGCGACAGGGTGGACGACCAGCCTATATATAGAGAGTTCGAGCTTCAGTTGTTATTCGTTCAAAATCAAAATTTCCTCTCAAATTTCTAATAGAAATTATAATTCTCGGGTATAATACCCACTAAAAAGAGAAGCTCTGCCTCGTTGTAAGTATTATAACCCCCCGTTATGTATTAGTTACTCTGCCCGATTGATCTAGAGCTCCGTAACGCATATCGAGGCTCTGCCTGACTCGGTCGTTGGAGTTCTGTCTCGGGGGGAGGGTATAGCTAATGTAAAATTGGGTTATCATACTAACACATGTGCATTGTTTAATTTAATAGATTATAACATGGGAGTCATTAGAAAGCCATAGGGTTATCTAAAACAGCAATGTGAGTCATTCTCTTTTTGTAAACTGTTTTTACAAAACCTCAATTGTTTTAAAGTATAATTCAACAGTGATTGAGTATTTGTAATTCTACAATTACTATCGGTATGTTTGGGTTTTGTATACATTACTTGTTACTAATATTGAGAATAGTAACATGACCACAAGTCAGGATTGACAGTACCGTGGCTGGTAATTTGGTAGATGTAAACAAATGTAATTGCGGATTCCCTCAATACTGTAAAGATATAAAATTGTTTTGATAAAATTGGGATGCACTCATCAGTATTTCCCACTGACAAAACTTTTTAAACGCGTTACAGGTAACAAAATGTGAAAGCCAAATAGAAGCCAGCTGGAGAACACTGTAGGCATGGAAAAGTGGCTATAAAAGTTACCTAAAACAAGAAAGAAGTTTTTATTTCAATAAAATAGGGTTTATCCCTATAAACATAATAAAAATGGAAACTTGGGTTTTACCCATGTATTTATTCTTTATAAATTGAGGTGTTTTACTCTGATAAAGTATTTCCTAACTACGGTCCTGATGAAAAATTCCTGCTGCCAAATTAATTAACACCGATACCACTAAATTTGTGAGCTCGCTACCACCCGCCTTCCGGGGCAAGGGGTCGGAGGTTGCGACAAACTGCTAGCTTTTTACCATCTTTGACTTCTTTCACAAGGTGAGAAAGCTTGCCGAAATGTACGACCTTCTCAATTTCCTGTTTTAATGTCCAACATTCATCAGTCGTATGCTCTTTGTCTCTATGGTACTCGCAATATTTCTTGGAATGTTTTTCGGACATAGGGCGCTGCTTCGGGGGAACAGGGAATCGGGTAGCTTCGGTGCTGAGGATCTGGCTCGGTGATTTCGACAATTCGAAGAAGGTGTTAAAACGTACATGGCATGTTCGGAAGTTGCTCCGATATGGATTTTGATACGAGCTTCGATTTCTATTCTAGTTGTTGTTTCTATCTTTGGGAGGCGATGTGTTCCTTCTCCATGATGAGGCTCGAGCCTTAGCATTTTTGGCTGTTGCCTTATTCGGCTATCCGCAGGCACTCTTTCCTCGAACGAAGGCTCGGGCTCGTTCCATGAGTACTTCCATGGTTTTTGGCAAATCTTCGTGGAGTTTTTCTATGAATTGGTTGTTGCGTACTCCGTGACAAAACCCAGAAACTCGTAGTTGATCGACCGCTCCACTGATCGACATGCTCTCCCAGTTGAAGCGATCAAGGAAATCTTCCACCGACTCGCCATCACGGCGCTTTATGTGGCGAACTTCAGTGATATCCTTTGATCTACATCGTTGCTGGAAAATTTTTTGTAAGAACATTCGTCGAAAATCTTTGAAATGATTGATCGATCCTTCTGGCAATCCGTCAAACCATACTCGTGCTGAACCAGTGAGCGTCTGGGTGAACTTGTGGCACCATGCTGGCATGGGCAATTGTTCGACTTTTGCGGCTTTTGAAAATGCGAACATGTGGTCGTCCAGGTCGAAGTACCATCATAGTATTTTAGTGTTGGTGGCATTTTTATCTTAGACGGAAGCGGGGCATTTGTGATCCTCAAAGTGAATTTCGACTGGGAAGTCATGGAGGTTGGTTGATATGGTATAATCAACTCTTCATCCTGGGGATTTAAACCTAAAGGACCCAATGACCCGGAGGATAAGACTCCTGTAGAAGTAGGGTTGGATCCTAAGAAAACGCCCCCAAATAGATTGGCTCAGAGATTTTGCAACATCTCGTCACGTTGCTGCTGCTGCTTAAGTTGCCGTAGGAGATCCGCATTTCGCAATAAAAACGCATTGTCAAACTCGGGTTAAGTCATAGAGGCTAGAGTGGTGACTGAGGTGGAGATTACAGAGCTCATGGTCAAAGGAGTTGTTAGTGAACCATGAGAAATAGCAGAATCCGTAGAGACTGTGGAAGCAGTCACTGCGGATGTGATATTGCTTGCTATAATGTCTTCCAGAGATGGAATAGAAGAATACATAGCTTACAACAAAGCGAATTGGAGATTTTAATCTTAGTGAATCCGAGAGGATGGCGCCACTGAAGACTCAGTTACCAGTTGGTCTGAGCTGGCTGTGAACAGAGTCTCAGAAATCTTTGCTGCAACCTGAATGATCACAACTGTGACATCTGTGTATTTTAACCCTTGTACTGTTCCGAACAACTTCGTATTTAATAAAATATGGTGTTTTAATTTCATTATGTGGTTAATTATTGTGACATTGTACGTTTTCAATCATTGTTCAATTCCGAACTCTCAAACCTGTTTTGGAAGTGAAATCATTAACCATTACGTAAACATAATCAGTTTAACGCGACGTACACTCCGGAACTGTGACATAAGCCAAACATACCCTAAATACTCTTTACATAACTTAGAAATAAGTTTCGAAGGATTCGGTATGGCAAAAACATGTTTATTTGAACTAAATAACTAATTGCGACAAAACTGGGAAACGAACGTTGGTGGCCGCCCGGATAATATTTAAATCCCAAAAATATTCTGTTATGATTAAAATTTTATTTTTAATCAGGTTCATGTTGAAAAATAAATTAAAACGCTTAAAAACGTTATTTTTCAAGTTTAAGCGCGTACCACGTGTTACTGCGTAACACAGTGCTTCTACTGCAAAACGCAGACAACACAGCCAGTCTCGGCAACTGAAATTTATTTTAGTAATATTTTGGCGAGTTTATTTTTATAGAATAATAAAAATAATTTAGAATGCCATAAACCGGTATTTAAACGCTAAGATAAAATACTCGGTAGCCAGTTAAACACCTGTTTTTAACCTACACATATCATTTATGTGTATTTTTGTGCATATATAGACATCTATATCGTATATGTATGTATGTAACAAGTGCCCACATTCTTTTTCTTCCACTTGACAAGTGTTGGTACATGAAATCTCTAGTAAATCTCCCATATCTCCATAAATCTTTATATAATCTTTCTAAGATCTCAACAAATCATACAAGATCACTCCATATCCTTCTCTCTCTCTCTCTCTCCTCCCAATCGTAAACACCATCACCACTCCATCTTCATCTTCTTCAACTTTGTTCTTCAAAATCCAACCCTTTTCCAAGCTAGTTTCAAGTTAGTGTGAAGATCCAAAGGAGTTTCCAAGGTGCTTTCAAGTGATTTCAAGCTCCATATCATCAAAATATCATCAACAACTTACTTGAATCTTGAAGGTATAACATTTATGTTTAAATCATACTCTTGATTCTTGGTTGTTCTTGATGATTTGAAGTTTCTCTTGAATCTTGGAATTTTCACAAACTTGAAATCTAAAAAGAAATGGGCCTTGATACAAAATAAAAATGGTGATGTTTATGTGTGTATATAACCGTATACATATATATATGGGTGTATGAGATTTGAGCTTGATCTTTGGTAAATACTTGTTTAAGTTGTTGCTTGTTCTTGAATGATAGTTAAAATGCAAGTGTTGGATGATTTGTGTAAGATATGATAAATGTTCAAATACATCAGCAAATAAACATGAATAAGTTGTATATTGGATGCATTTAGATTAATATAAAATGATGATGCTATGATAGTGTGCTTTAGGCATTTGTACATGAGAATACATGTTGATTTAAAGCTCAAGAAATGGTAAAAAATGATTATATGACAAAAATGATTTTGAACAGACTATAAACACTAAAAATAACATTATTTGGTATATTATAATGGCATGAAACTTTGACATAGGTTTGATAGCTTTGCATGTTGTACTTATAGCTTAAAAAGTGCTAAAATATATGAAATTTGCATGAATTATGTGCTTTATGTGAGACCTGCACTATCATGAGTATAACCACTATTTTAATCAGTAAATAACATGGGTTATGTTAAAATATCAAGTCGTTTCTATTTGGGATGGTTAGGGTAACGTTTGATGCAAAACTATGCGGTAAAACGGTTAAAATCGGCTTTTCGGAGGATTTTTATAAAACTGTTTTAGATCAGTAAATAAAATGATATTTTTGATATAAAAATAAGTATTTTAACTTATATTAAGTTTACTTGGTGTTTGGTTAGTCATACGTGACTTCCGACGCCCAAAAATGTTATCGAATCGCTAAAATAAGTGTTTTTCGACATACACTAGAATGGGTTGTTCATGGGTAAATTTTATGTGTTACAATGTGTTATGTGTTTTATAATATGTGTATAATGATATGATAATACTTGACAAGATTATGTTTATTACGCTATTATTAGTATGTTACATTTGAGTATATATCTTACGACGCGCAAATCGTAGATATATTGCTTATAACATGATGAGGGTCACCAATATAATCGTTCGAATCGCAAAGTTTTTAAAATATATATATGAACCCATATATATAAATACACCAAAATAATAAAAAATAATAACTTTTCGAGAAATCTCAAAGTTATGTGAAAATTCTAAGTATCGGAGAAACTTATGTATTTTGTGGGTTTTTGATTATTAAATCATTCTTATTTAATTTAGGACGAATAAACAATTTGAGGGATTGTGTTAACATATAAAAACTCACCCAAAGGTGAGTACATAGATCCCCTCTTTTTACATGTTTTGTGGTAACTATGTGAGTACATAGTTCCCCTATTTTACTGTTTTCAATTGTTTTGGGGTGATTCATATGTATCAAAACGATTTCGATATTTTAACGATGGTTTCAAAAACGATTAAGGTGGTTTATACTAAACTAATAACGATTTCGATAATGTGAACGAACTTGTTGGTTGTAGTTACATAACGAATGACATTTATTAATTTTGGCCAAACCGACCAGTATTAAGTTATGGTACCATAGGATCTGACAAATCCCGTTATCAGACTGCACCCACGGTTATGTGTGGGTTAGGTGGGTAACGACTGAATCTGTGATTGTTAACTTACGCTTTGGTGGCTTGTTAATGCGAGAAGCGAGATAGTCGAGTCACGAAGGTTTGAATGTTATTAGCGAGACGACCAAGAATAGTTTTCACAATTAAAACGAGGATGATTTAAACGACTTGAACGAGTTAACGATTTTGAAACGATATCACTTAATGATGTTTTCGAAAGGATATAAACCATACGAGTTTTATTAACGAGTTAATATGAGATGTTTTACAATTTGGTTTACTAAAACAAATGTTTTTGGGATAAGAATCATGGCTACGAGGTTTTATAAATTATAACCCGCTTGATTTGATGTAGTTAATTATGTTACAATATTTTACTCTTATCAAAACAAGGTCTTTAATAAGGTATTGCAACATGTAAACTAGCCATGAATCCGATACTCTTATAAAACCTATGTACTCGCTAGTATTTCTTTGCTAACTTTGTTTTTACATATGTTTCAGGTGATGTTGCTTGATGTTGATTGCCATGGGCGTAGCATAGTGGGGGCGGGAGGGGGCGGCTGATCCCCTGAATTTTTCGCTCAGTAGTGGAGAGTATATAGTTTTCATATATAAATTTTTGGGTATATACGTTTTCGACCCCCCGATTTTATAGAAATTTTTGGGGATATACGTTTTCGACCCTCCAGTGAGAAATCTCAAGCTTCGCCACTGTTGATTGCTAGGATGCAAGAGTCATATAGGATCTGGACGAGGCCTTAGTGACATAATAACAATGATAGTCGATATACAACTTGTTTGTTTCATGATAAAACAATGTAAATTACTTAATGAATAAATAAAACGAAACTCTTTTGTATCCATGGTTGTGAAACAATAATTCTGTTACAACACTCCCCGACGTTTCCGTCACGATTTGTTGTTTTACGTGGTCGGGGTGTGACAACAACAAGGAAAGAAAACACACCGTTAGCCTCGTCACATGGAGGGGGGTCTCTCTATGACCATGCTCAGGCGTGAGAATAGGTATTGGAGTATGCGGAGTAAGTCAGTGAGAGAGAAGGAGAGTTAGAGAGAGAAAGTAGTGATTACCCTTTTTGGGTGGTTTAAGCGGGGTATTTATACCTTTTGGGTATGCTGATGTGGCGAAGTAGTTATGGCCGAACCTGTCACTGTCAGGCAGTTAGAGTTGTGGGCCCCAGGTTAGTTAGGAATGATCCTCTATGTCGATCGCACCTATTAGACCGTTCGGTTCGATCTAATGGCGTCTTGCCTTTGATGATTAGCGTTCGGTCCCTGGCGCAGGATGGCCGATCTGGGGTGAATGATGTTCGGTCCGGTGCTTAGCACATAACCTCATCATCAACAATTTTGGGTGGTGAAAATGTAGTAGGAAAATGTGTGGCGGAGGTGACGATGAAGGTGTGTGAGGCTGGGGGGTTTCAACCGGCAACGATGAAGGTGTTTGATAGTGGCTTAACAGTCGATGGAAACAAATTTGGTGGTCTTCATCATCTCCGGTGAAGTTGGTTAAGTATATTCTTTAATTTTTGTTTCTTTAAAAAATACAGGGCTATTTTAGTCATTTTACATAAACATAACTTAGAAAACCAATGTTCATTCTTTAAGGACTATCCGAGTAACACATGAGCAAACTACAGGGAACAAATATGCTATTTTGAAAAAATGAGGATTGAAGATGAAAAAATAGAAAATCATATGGACCATCCGGGCAATTAACTCTTACAACTATGCACAATAACCTGATGTGACTGAAGATAATAACGATAGTATGAGGTATCATTTAAGCCCAAAAGCGTACTATGTTTTAAGGCAAATTTGGCTTTAATTGATATCGTAAGTAAAAGTATAATTTATCACCTAAGTCAGTTGGTTATTTCTTAAAAATCCATTTCTTCCAAGGCTAGAGATATCTCCATGAGCTCTTTATGTTTGAACAAATTCTCTATGAATGATGAACAATTTACTTGCTTTGAAGAGTAGGATAAACATGATTACTTTACTTCCTTGACACTTATTTTTGTAGGGTTGATGTGAAGAAACAATATATTCGTGTATGGTGCTCTTGTTCCTACATATTTAAGCAAGCACAAACACTCAAACAATGGTGGAGCTTAAACGAAAACTCAGCGGAGGCTGGACTCTTAAAATCCAAATCGGTGGTGGCGAACTCTTAAAAATCCAATATTTTACACTAAAAATATTTTCCTCGGAAATTTTTGTATAATTCTACACTATGAGTGAAAAAAATCGGCAGGGACAAGGGCACGTCCTTAACGTTTAAGAGTTGCACTGTAAATCCTTTAACTTTATTTTCGTTGCATTTCAAGTCCTTTATGGCAAAAGGTGTTAATTTTAACTGTTAAATCCCTCACGTGCCTCCCACGTGAGGGGTAGATCTATCCTTTCCCTTCATTTTCCTCCTTTAAAAACCCAGTTACCAAAAACCTTCAACATTTCACTTCATCCCTTTCCTCTGTATCAACAATCGATGTTTGATAAAACTAAGACAAAATGACACTGCACGTCCTTTAGGTTTAACTAAAAGTACAGTGCACGTCCTTAACGTTTAAGAGTTGCACTGCAAATCCTTTAACTTTATTTTCGTTGCATTTCAAATCCTTTATGGCAAAAGGTGTTAATTTTAACTGTTAAATCCCTCACGTGCCTCCCACGTGAGGGGTAGATCTATCCTTTCCCTTCATTTTCCTCCTTTAAAACCCCAGTTACCAAAAACCTTCAACATTTCACTTCATCCCTTTCCTTTGTATTAACCTAACCCCAATACGTATTTCCCCTTCAACAAAAATTGGAACCCTAACTCAGATAAAAAACCCTATTTCTCCAATTCAATGTCAGTTTTGTATTGTTCTTGTGGGAGAGAAGCTACAATTATGATATCTAGGACAAATCGCAATCCTGGACGTCGATTTGATGGATGCCCTCAAAAGGTATTTGATTTTTGGTTGTCGATTAACTGCAGGTAGCATGGTCGTTATAATTAGTTTTTCTTTCCGCAGGGTTGTCGAGGATTCATTTAGCGAGTAACTAATTGACCGGTAGATACAATGCCAGCATTATTGAGGGCCATAAACCTCATTGAATCTTATAACGAACAACTGCTAACTTCCAACCATTTGCTTGTGGAAAAACTGAAAGAAACTGAAGCTGAAGGGGAATGGTCCCAAAAACCTTGCGTAGGCTTATAGGACCATACCACAACCTCATCACATAAACATCCTTAACAGAACCTCGTGCGGCAGCGCAACGGTTCTAAACAAAGATATAGAAGAGAACAATCCTCGATAACCGCGCGTCGAAGAAAGGATGAAACTAACATTCAACTAACACACCTGTGCGGACTCGCGCAAGGGGACAGTTAGAATCCTAAGCACCTCCATGCGCCCGAGACCAAGACTAAACAAAAGTGCTCTTTCTATCATAACAGAATTGACACGTGGCAAGGGTCTAAAAAGTTACAGCTGTATACCTTCTGAAAGATCTCATCGTGCACAACCATTTGGTTATAACCGACTGATAACGTGGCTTCATCCTGAACGCTCATCAGAGTCATGATGATAACACCAACTTGGAGAAGGATCCACACAACCCACTTTCCACGTGGCATCTCCCTAGCCAACGATCACCCTCACAATCCGTGTGCATGAAAGTAACGTTAGCGAATAACGAAGGAGGGCATAACCGCTTACGGAAAATGCTTTCCGTTACTATCTCCGTCAACAGATTTTCCCGCCCAAATCTAGCTATAAATAAGTCAAGTCAGGTATGATGCTACATTCACTTCATTTTCACTACTTCTTCTTCTTCTTCTTCTTCTTCTTCATTGAGATATGTACTTATTCTCAATCCGGAGGGTGGTCATGGAGAGAACCCCCATTCTCCCCGTGGCGAGTCTAACGGCTGTCTGTTTTGCAGATATCGTCAGAGAAGAAGCTCAACTCAACCCCGAAATCAAACGAGAGGAATAACCCCTTTTATGCAGAACTAAAGCCCTGGTCCGACTGATTCCGATCATTCGAACCACTGATTCCACATGATCTGAGAAATTTATGAAGAACTATGTGGAATCCACGCGGGTCCGCGCATGGTGGTCGCAAAAATCATGAGTGCGGGCTATTTCTGGCCAGGCATACATGTCGATGCCGTAGAGCTCTTGCGCAAGTGCACGTCATGTCATGCTCCAAAAACACTCCGCCCAAAGAACCCTCTAGTCCCAGTAACTGCAGCATGGCCTTTCCAGCAATGAGGCATCGACCTAGTAGGTCCTTTCCCGACGCGCAGACACAGTAAAATTTATAGTGGTAGCGGTAGACTACTTTACTAAATGTGTAGAAGCCAAGGCCCTCGCATCAACTACCTCAATGGTAATCCGCAAATTCATCTGGGAACACATCATATGCCGCTTCGGATTGCCATTACGCATCATTACAGACAATGGTACCAACTTCGCATCAGAAGATCTGCAAAAATGGTTGAAGGAGATAAACATTTAACATAGTTTCACCTCTGTGGCACACCCACAAGCGAATGGACAAGTCGAAAGTATTAACAAGAAGATCGTAGATGGTATAAAAGTAAGACTTGGAACTGCAAGAAGAGGCTGGGTTGACGAACTCCCAAGCATTTTATGGGCTCACCGCACTATGTCGAAAACTAGCACGGGGGAAACGCCATTCAGCCTTGTCTACAGTTCAGAGGCAGTAATTTCGGCGGATATTGGACTCCCATCACCACGAATGATAGCCATGGAAACACGGAGTAACGAGCTAGAGTGCAGAATCGACCTGGATCTCCTTGAAGAGAGGCGTGAAAATGCAGCCATCAACGAAGCCAGGTACAAATCAAAGTTAGAGAAATATTATAATGTCGATTGCGCATATGCACTTTTGTACCAGGAGAATTTGTTCTAAGCGATAACGAGGCCTCCAACGCTGAGAAGCCGGGGAAACTTGTGCCAAAATGGGAAGGACCATACGTTATTAACGAAGTCCTAGGGAAAGGCGGATATACCCTACGACGGCTCGATGGAACAGTTGTTCCACGCACTTGGAACATGCAACAGTTGCGCAGATGCTAAATGTAACTGACCCATCCGTACTTACACAAGCATACAACGCTAACACAGTACAACAGTCATTACTCGCGTATGCACCATAATTATCATATTTATTTACTTTATATCTACTGGCCCCTACGCCTTATCCAAATCAATGCAAAGTTTTACTTATGTTCTTGTGTTTATTAGAAAATGCATGTAATTCCTTTTGGTAAGCGCAAAAACACTATGGTGGCATATTACAAGTCTCACGAACGGTCCGTGGCTACAAGTTCCACGCAAGGTCCAGCCCTACGTTCACACATGAGCTTGGTACCATCTTTGTTTGCCTTACCTATTCAAAGCAATTATACTCATGCAAAACATTGTAATTCAAACATATCATATACGTAAACAAGTTACTTGTGCAACAAGCACATTAACAAAATTTTACATGCACAGCAGTGCCAGCAATACTTATAAAAAGGGACATATATCCCAAAACTTGCAACTAATATGATATAATCAAATTACACATCGGGAAACATCGCCAATACTTCTGCAGGAGTATGCAACACTTCACCATACCACTCCAAAGGGTGAGGATCAACAATCCAGTCGTTGTCGTTTCCCTCACCATTTACAGCAGACGTCATCATTTGGGTATCGGCTGGATTAGCACAACGATGGTCACTCTGACGCCGTTTATACACTATCCTACATCGACTTCTCCGGTCAGACGGGAAAACTCGCATCAAAGCATCTGCTGATAGTACCGTAGCACCTGCATCACCATCAATCCCAGTAATGGAACAAACATCCTTGCTACCTGACAACCTCATACAAGGTATGATGTCAAGAAACCCTCTCCCTCCGACAACCTTATCCGGTACTTGATCCCCAAGACGGACCATAGCATCAGCAGCATCAAGGATCTTCAAGATATCAGAAACCTTTCGTAGACGGTATTTGCAACTCATTTTGTATTTACCAAATCTGGTAAAAAGAAATGATACATATATAAAGGCTAAACCAAAGCTAACGTGAGCATAATCAAAGAAGGTGTAAGACATCATAATGATTAACGTCAAATGGCCACCTTCTGAACGGCGGTGTTTCAGTAATCATGGATTTCATTAAAAAGCCTATGACAGCACCAAATGCTTACACACATTCCCAAACTACAGTTACAATCACAGTAAGAAGACGAACACTCAAACACCTATTCGTCTTCTAACATATAGCACACAAGGTCCACATCACGATGATGGACAAATGAGCATACGCTGACAAACAATCACTGTAGCTATACCATACACGTCATACACTAAAGATACACTTCAATGGGAGCCAAACACAATAATACATCCTCGTCAACATTCCCCAAAAGACTCTTCATATTTCACGCCAAAACTACTCAAAGCAAAATGCGCACACTTCTTTTATAACGTCCAGTGCTCCACTTACTTGCATAAAGCAACACTGGACTGGGGGGACTTGAAGGGGTATGGTCCCAAAAACCTTGCGAAGGCTTATAGGACCATACCACAACCTCATCACATAAACATCCTTAACAGAACCCCGCGCGGCCACGCAGCGGTTCTAAACAAAGATATAGAAGATAACAATCCTCGATCACCGTGCGCCAGAGAAAGGATGAAACTAACATTCAACTAACACACCTGGGCGGACTCGCGTAAGGGGACAGTTAGAATCAAAGTTAGAATCCTAAACACCTCCATGCGCCTGGGACCAAGACTTAAACAAAAGTTCTCTTTCTGTTGTAACAGAATTGACACGTGGAAAGGGTCTAAAAGGTTACAGCCGTATACCTTCTGGAAGATCTCATCGTGCATAACCATTCAGTTAAACCGACTGATGATGTGGCTTCATCCTGAACGCTCATCTTAGTCATGATGATAACACCAACTTGGAGAAGGATCCACACAACCCACTTTCCACGTGGCATCTCCCCCGCCAACGATCACCCTCACGATCCGTGTGCATGAAAGTAACGTTAGCGATTAACGGAGGAGGGCAAAACCGCTTACGGAAAATGCTTTCCGTTACTATCTCCTTCAACAGATTTTCCCGCCCAAATCTAGCTATAAATAAGTCAAGTCAGGTATGATCTTGTAAGCTACATTCACTTCACTTTCACTACTTCTTCTTCATTGAGATCTGTACTTATTCTCATTCCGGAGGGTGGTTACGGAGAGAACCCCCCATTCTCCCCGTGTCGAGTCTAACGGTTGTCTGTTTTGCAGATATCGTCGGAGAAGAAGCTCAACTAAACCCCGGAATCAAACAAGAGGACTAACCCCTTTTATGCAGAACTAAACCCCTGGTCCGACTGATTCTGATCATTCGAACCATTGTTTCTTCAGAAGCTGAAAATATGAAATTGAGGATGTATTTGACTGTTATTGTCGTTGCTGTTATTGTGATTGTCATGGCTAGGTTGTTAGGGTAATGGTCATTGCTGTATTAGTGGTTTAATGAATAGGTAGTTGGGCAATTGTCATTGCTGTATTAGTGGTTCAACGAATAGGTAGTTGGATAATGGTCATTACTGTATTAGTGATTCAATGAATAGGTTGTTTGTGTAATGGTTCAATGTATTGGTTTAAAAATGTTTAATGGAATGTAATGGTTTAGGGAATTGTAATGGTTCAATACCAAAAGTCAACAGATGACAAAATACCAAAAGTTTAAAAAGTAGCAATAGCAACCAAATACACATTGTTTAAGTGTAACAAAAGAAAAACAACTACAAATTTTTTTTTTTTGAGCAACAGCCTTCTTTCCAACAACCTTCCTACCCTTCCCACTTGTAGCAACAGCTTTGTTACACGCAACACTCTTGTTAGTCTTTCCAGTTTTACCCTTCTTCACCCCAGTCCCACTAGTAGATGCACCAACAATGTCAGGTTCATATTTTTGGCCTTTGCAAGTTCTGCTATTATGACTCCTCTCCCCACGCTTTAGACATGTAACTGTCACATTCTTCTTTGACAGTTTAGAATGCTTGGTCCCATCTTCTTACTCAACAGCTGACCTATTTCTTTTTTTTTTTTTGGGTCTGCCCACTTGCTTGTGATGCACAGGTGGAGTCAAAGTGGTTGCCACCTTGGATTTTGCCCACATAGATCTACCATTGATTGGGAAAGTCTTGTGGTCGTAAGCATTCTTCCAAGTGTCCAACTTGTAAACCTGGTGCACCCAATTCTCTGGTATCTCAACCTGTTTCACAAGTTAAATTACAAACAAGTTGTACAAAATATAAGTCAAATACTGTTACAATTTGTTTACCTTTCGCCCAAAATTAGCCATATTCCAGTTGGTTGCTATAGCATGTTTGCAGGGGATTCCACTAACATCCCATTTTCTGCATGAACACCATTTTTGGACAACATTTACAACACACTGATCACCCTTGTGAGAAACTTGATATTCTTCCCCTCCATTCCAACTAACACTGTATTTTGCAAAATTGTCCTACTTTCTAGACACTTATGTTCTGCATTTAAAGTCTTGACCACCTAACTTTCTAAGTGTTTGTCTTTAGATACCAACAAAACATAAGGACAACCATATTCTTTTGGATTTGTCTCGTAGACCCTCCCACCAATGTTTTTCTTTTTTGCACCCTCAACTTTGAAAATGTGTAATCTTGCTGCTTCAGCTTTAGTCCTTTTGCCTTTTGGACTGGTTCTTGCACCTTTAACATCAGCAACAACTTGTTGACCTTTTTGACTTGATGGTCAACCATCCACATGAGCCTCACCCTTCTTATTCCTGATTCTTTTAGGTTTCTTGATATTCGTTAATTTACACATATTTTAGTTCCCCGTTTTACCCCTATTTTATGCGTTTTTGGCCGTAAAACCGTCATTCGGATACTTATTTATCTACATTTATGTTTACAGGCCTAAAACAGCATACCAGACAAGATGATAGCGAAAACGAGGACTTTCCGGACAAAACGACGAAGCTGCGGACATTCTATTAAGGAAACTGATCTGGGCCTGTGGCACGGTCGTGCCATCTGAAGAACGACCGTGCATCTCCGACAGTTAAAGATTTGGCCGGCATTGAACGAAGGTGCGACTAGGCGTGCAAGGCATTTACGGTCAGCTCGGTGATGCACGGACGTTCCATCCGAAGAACGATCGTGCATCTACGATGATCCAGCATGATCTCGGTGATGAACGCCCGGCCAGCAGCTCATGCAACAAGTAACCCGGAACTGAACGACCGTTCCACACGAAGAACGGTCGTGCGATATCGTATCTGGTCAAAGATCTGATGACGTATGCAGTATGGTGACCCATCCCTAATAATTGTTTAAAGTGCACGGTCGTGCCATATGGAGAACGACCGTGCGACAGCGAAAAATATAAAAACAGAACAGAAACCTTCTGTTCGATATTCTGGATTTTTGGAGAGCTTCACAGGCGATTTTCAGGCTCCGGAGGCATTAGCTTTCACCCGGAATCAAGCCACATTGTCCCGTTTAGCTCGATTACTACCCGGATCCTTAGTCTAGTACTTGTTTATGGTTTGATTTTCTAATCTTTCCATGATTTTGTTAATCTTTCAAGTACTTAGATTATTGTTTATGTATTATTGTAGCCTTTGGGCAAAAACACAAACAATCCCTTGCTAGATTATTGCCATTAGTGTGTTAAGCTTTGTTTGTAATGACACTTGAAGTATTTTCTATGTTAATCTTTGATGATTAGTTTGCAACCTTGTTATTGATATTGAATTCTTGATTATAAGTAATTATGTTGGATGATTGATGCTTGGTTAGTTAAGATAGTTGCAAAATGAAGCTTAATTAATCTTGTATTAGTAAACTTTGAATTTGGTTAACTAGTTTAACTTGGTTTAAATGTATGCATCATGATACTAGAAATGGTTAGTGATTTAATAAAATGTAATTATTGTTAATCAAGAGAGCTTGCCGTCACGTAAGGACCTTAACGGGTTAGATGGTGTCGTTATAAATTCTTGCCATGATTTGTTAGCTTAGTTAGTAGTTTAGGCCAAAATTGCTATCTTAGTGAATTTTTGTGCAAGATTTGTAAAATGAACTCGGTTGTGATTTAATCTAGTTTATGCTTGTCTCGGTGGTTGCATTGTGTTTATCGGTGTCTCTTTCCTTGATTAAGTGCGGTTAGAAAACTCCTAACGGATGACTAGCTTATTTTTAAGAGATTTTCATAGACATTTATCAATTGCACATTAAAGAACAATTTTAGGTGGTTAAAGTGTGTTTATCGTTTTAGCTTTCCGAGTGATTGTCATGTTAGGATTCCCGAAAGGGATACTAATTGTCTTAAATTGGAAAATTGACCGAATGCTTCTAGTGCCAAAACCGACTTAGTTGACATGCTGTGGTTGTGTATTTAGCAAGGCTTTTTATCTACTATCTATTATGTTTTTATTATGTATTTATTTATGCTTACTTTAGTTTAGTTAAAATCAACCAAACTTATGTTTTTACCGGTAGTTTAGTGACAAAGGTCTAGTATTATTTCTCCGCCCATTTCCTTGGATCGATACTTGGTTCTTACCGATACTTTATTACATATATGACGGGGTACACTTGCCTCTTTCGTGTGTGTTTTGATGTAAAAGTAATTATCACTTTTATAAATTTAAAACCAAATCGTGTGTAAATTCATTGCAAAATTATGTATATATACGCACACGTCAAGTTTTTGGCGCCGTTGCCGGGGAAATGGCGAGTTTTAGGAACGACCCGAGTCATTTGGTTATCGGTGTATATACTTGTTAATATTTGTGTATAATTTCTTGATTATTTATTTGTTTATTTATTTGTGAATATTTCTTGTTTTTTTTTATTTGATTTATTCGTTTTCGTGTTATTTTTGTTCCATTTATTTATTTGATCCGGATTTATTTATTCACTTATTCTTTGGGTTTTCGGCACCCTAAAGCCATTTTTGTATTAGTCGATTCATTTATTTATTGTGTTGAATTTTTATAAAATTTCGGGCCCATTTTTCGGATTTTTATAAAATTTTCAGCCCATTTATAATAACTTTCTGCTTCTATTCAGCTGAAAAAAAAGGGGGCAGAATTATTATATTAATAAAATATTCATTGTGTCAAATTGTCGTTTGCAGGTTAATGTCCTCAACTCCCACGCCTAACATTGCTGAGCCGGTTGACGAACCAGCGCATAATCTTAGGAGAAGTAGGAGGCTGCGAGAAAGGGCACGTGTCATTGCACAACGGATTGCAGACGCGATTGACGATCCGGTGATACTTTCTGAAAGCGAAAACTCAGGGGACGAAATCATGGCAGACGATAATCAACCTTTGAATGAGACGAATCAGCCCGGACGAGAGGGTTTGGAGCCCAGTATTATTAGACCTACTATTGATGCACCTTCATTTGAAATAAAATCTAGTATTATTAACATGGTGCAGAATTCTGTGCAGTTCGACGGGCGTGAGCACGAGGATCCCGGGAGACACATTGCGGCTTTCCTCCATGTTTGCTCCACATTCAAGATTAGGGATGTTTCGGAGGACGCAATTCGGTTGAGGTTGTTTCCGTTTTCATTGCGTGAAAAAGCCAGAGCTTGGCTTATGTCACTCCCAGCCGGGTCCATCAGGACCTGGAATCAGTTGGCGGAGCAGTTTATGCATAAATACTTTCCACCTGAGAAAACGAACAAGCTACGGAACCGGATTGCTTCATTTCGCCAGGACGAGGGCGAATCGTTGCATGTAGCTTGGGAGAGATTCAAGGATTTATTGATTGATGTACCACATCACGGCTATTCCAAGAGACAGCTGGTTTTGACATTCTATCAGGGGCTCAGCTACAACACGCAGGAGCGATTAGATGTTAACGCAGGAGGCGATCTGGGAACAAAGACGCCGGCGGAAGCATACGATATCATAGAGAAAGTTGCGTTGAAATCCAGCTCGCGTCGGGAAGGCGATAAAGGTCGGGCTACATCATCATCATCTCGCCCAGGAGCTCACGCTGTGGACGATTACACAGCCATTACTGCGCAAATCTCGGCTCTGGCGACGAAATTCGATAAATCCCAAACAGCCGCGCAAGTTGGCCCTGGATGTGACCAGTGTGGAGTGTCACATGTGCTAGGTACGTGTGAGCAGGGTGTTATGTTTACCGGTCACGAAGAGGTGAACTACATGGGCAATCAAATCAGGCCCCAAAATAACCCCTACAGCAACACGTACAATCCAGGGTGGAGAAATCACCCAAACTTTGGGTGGAAATCTGGTTCTGGGAACCAAAACGCGCCCGGTTTTGCTCAACATGCTCCCGCGCCACAACATTCTCATGGTCAATCCTTCCAGCCTCAGTATCATAATCAAGGCTCAGGAAGCAGTTCACAGCCGCACGCCTCTCAAAGCAACGCAAAGCTAGAGGAAATGATGGCACAACTGCTGAACAACTCCAATAGTGCTAATCAAATGGCTGAAAAGCGATATCAGCAGCATGAGGAGCGATTCTTGGTCAACGAAGGAGAAATGCGGAGTCAAAAGGCTTCCATTCAGAATGTCGAGAATCAAGTGGGCCAGTTAGCAAAAATGTTGTCGGAGAGACCCCCAGGTGGACTTCCAGGCAACACGGAGCAGAATCCGAAGGGGCGTGGTAATGGCCCGCACACGTAAAGTGTGGGGACATGAGTCTTGCTATCGACTCGCCAACAAAAATTTAGCATGAGTCTTGCTATCGACTCGCCGACAAAAATTTAGCATGAGTCTACGCTGCTGACTCGCCGACAAAAATGCAGCAGGAGCGTCTTTGGCGCTATAAGGGTAAAATAGTCCTTTTTTGTATTTTTGTAGTTTTAGCGTAATTTAGGATAGTTAGGTAGTTTACGTTAGTTTGTTTAGTTTACATACGTTCCGAGCGAAGGTTCTGTGTTGAAATATTGTTAGAACAATTGGTGTGTCGAAAAATGGCGAAAAACGGCCGAAACATCTGCTGGAAATAGCTTCTGCGGAAAATTCTGTATCTGCACCTGATGCACGACCGTTCCTCGGGTCGCACGACCGTGCGATTCCGAGCAATCCGGAACGGTTAGTCGCACCCTCGGTGCATTTCCGAGAAGAAGCTGCTGGGTTTGAACGATGTCAGTGACGCACGACCGTGCCACACGGAGAACGACCGTGCATCAGGCTGAGGGCAATTTTGTCATTTTGCACATTATATATACCCTCATCTGCTGCAAAATCCCTCATTCGCGAACCCTAGTCGCTGCAGGCCGTTCCAGAGCGATTCTTCATCATATCGCACGGTTTTTCGCACGATCTAACACCCTTCTTTGCACGGTACGTTCCTAGTTGTAGTTTTCTTGTTTTCTTGCTTTCTAGGTTAGATTTCTTCCGATTCTTCAAGGAATTTTTAGGGTTCTCTTCATAAACAAATCAAAACCCTAACCCTTGTTGAATCGAAGTATCGTGAACACCCGGTTGACTTTCAGACCCCTGTTGGCCCAATACTTGTTGAAATTTTGCAAAGATCAGATTGTTCTTAGTACAGGGGTCGAAATCTGCAGACACGAAGTCGCACGGTCGTTCCTCGTGTGGAACGGTCGTGCCTCGCCGGCTTGTTCACGATATCTTCTGTTTGTTCGGTGTTGCACGGTGGTGCCACAGATCGCACGATGTGCAGTTCCGGCATTTGTGGGCTTGGTTTGTTAGTTCTCGGAGACGCACGACCGTGCGTCTCGAAGAACGACCGTGCCATTCGCCCAGTTCAGTTAGACAGTTTCTTCATAATTTGCTGCTCGGCTGTTTTCAATTCATTTCTCTCCTGTTTCTGTCTTTCTAACAATTTTCCCCATTACAGATGAACCATCCCTTCCTACAGTTTGACCCCAACATTGAGAAAGAAGCTTTGTGCATACCGAAGCGCGACGCATTGTGGGCGAGACGGGGGCAGTTTGGAGTCCCCCGATGGTTAGATTGGGAAGTCTTGCGTGATCTCAATCAGTATGATCGACTGGACAACATGATGAGTCGCCCGCTAGCAAATCTGGTCGCTTGCAACCGACCCGTTTACCGGGAGTTGACAATTGAATTCTTCGCATCGTATGCCTATGAAAGACCGGTTGCACATACACAGCCCGATTTCCGCTACAGGGAGCGGGTAACCTTCAGGTTATGTAGACGATGGCATACGTGGTCGGTTGGTCGTTTGGGAAGAAGGCTTGGGATTTATACTAGGGACGACATGGACGATCCCGACGTCTTCAACGATCAGTTCAACTTCCCTAATGATGCAGCGCGGGATGCATTCTGGGCAGAAAACGCTATTGGGGAGCCCTACAACCCGAGGATGTCAAAGGCCTCGCGACTCCGAGACCCTCTGGTGCGAGTGATGCACCATGTATTCAGCCATTCGATATGCGGTCGCATGGACAGTCTCGGTAACTGTCCCACACCTGACTTGCTTTTTCTATATGCGTTGGTTGACAAAGCACCAATCAACCTAGCCGCACGAATGGCTGAGTACTTTGTCAAGTGTTCTGGGCGGACTCCGAACAGTGAGATACATGGCGGTCAGTATGTGACCGAAATAGCGTACAATGAGCGCTATATGACGTCGGGGGTGCTTCAGGGTCTCACTTTGATTACCGAGGGGGTTCATGTCGATATTCGGTCACTAAAGTTCATGGGGGTGATTGCAGAGCTTGATAGGGGGGATAGGTTGAGGGGATTGAATAACGAGGTCTGGGACCCGTTACCTCCAGATGAGGAGGAAGATGAGGATGAAGAAATGGGGGAGCAGCACGAGCCACAGCCACCGACGCCACCACACTCGCCGCAGCACCATGCATTTCATCAGCATGAGGACTGGCCCACGTTCTACCAGCAGTTCCAGGATATGCGTGTGACGCAGGAGCAGCATGGTACCTACTTTGATGAGATTAGATCTAGCCAGGACCAGATCCAGGCTAACCAGGACGAGATTCGAGCCAGTCAGGCTCAGATTCGGGCCACACATGACCAGCTTCGGCAGAGCCAGGATACTTTATATCAGGGGCTCAGTGCGGGATTCTCATATCTTTTCGGGGAGATGCATCACGCATACCCCGACTATTTTCAGCACCCGCCGCAGTTCCCACCGTGGAACCCCCCTGGCTATGGCGATCAGGGCCCATCTGGCACGAGACATGATGATGATGATGATGATGATGAGTAGTTGGCGGTGGTGATAGCATTTGGTGGTGTTTTTCTGTTTCAGTACTTTACTTTTATTTGGGTGTTTATTTTGACTATTATTTAAAACACCCCGGTTATGTATTTTCAGACAATTTCCTTTGTCTTTTGTTTGGATTTTAGTACTTATGTATATTATGGTTGTTTTGTGATTTTTCTGTTTCTGTTATATTTTGGGTGCACATGACATACTCGCAGGTTTTATCTATCGGATCTTGGACCGGAGCACGTACCAGATACAGCTTCGGAAGTCTCGTGGCGCCAGCATCATCTTGAGGGGAGTATTTTTTATCCCTTTCTCTATATTTCGGGTCTCGCATTGGGGACAATGCGAAGTTCAAGCGTGGGGAGGGGGTTAACTTTGTTAACTTAACTTTGTTTGCCCTCTTATATATAAAAAAAAATCAGAAAAATCATTCAAAAACACTTGTATTTTGTATATATTTTTGTAAATAAACCGGTTGGTTGTCTTTTAGAAAGCATCGGACTTGATAAAAACTCGACAAGCAAAATATTTTTGAAAAAGGAAACCGGAAAGCGTGACAAACAAAGAAAGACTTGCATGATAGTTTTCACACTTTTACCCATTCCTTCCATTACGTGAGCATATTTGAGCCTAGATTGTTATATATTTGTTCATTTCGGATATAGGAGTGAGCCGGATGTTATGTGCAATTTAGAACTTATCACTAGTATGCTTGTTAAGACCATGAACTTGTGTAAAAGTGATAGAGGCACTTAGATTACCCCTTTGTTGTGTACCTTGTTCTTTGTGTTGTGCTTCCCGTTCACCTTATATTACCCTTTAGGATTAACCATGTCGAGCCTTCCCGTTCACCTTTGTTTACCCACATTATCGCCCACTTAGCCAAATTTAGCCTTTTTATGTTTTAAACCTTTTTAGTGTTGAAACTCGGTTAAAATAATAGTTTAACTAGCTTGTTATTGTTTATATTTCATTGTATATTAGTATGTTAAAAAAAAACAGAAAATAAAACACCCTAAAAAAGGGTGAAGTTGATAGAAATCGAGCAATTTTGAATGCTTAAATGTTAAAATTTAGTTGATTAGCTCGATTGCACTTTAGTCGCCTTTTTAAGGCGTTTGCATGTATAGTTGTATTATTTTCTTGCTAGTTAAACACTACTACCGAGTTTTAACCATTTTCGCCATTTTAAATGTCCACTTCCATACCCTTCGCCAAAGCCTAACGTTATAACCTGTAAAGACCTCTTGATTTACACTTGTTTGCATGTTAGTTCGTGGAGACGAGATCTTATGACAAGCTTATGATATTGCACATTTCATTGACTAGGCGTTGAGTGTTTACACATACACATTTTATGTATGTTTCATAAATAAAACCGAGTGTGTGCACATTGTGAGTCGTGTGAAGATTAACATGTGAGTCAATTAAATGTGAAGTCACGACTTTTTGGTTGTCGCTTTTTAATTGCATATGCTTGTTAGGTTTGAGTCTTTTGATGTTGTCTTTCAAAAAACCGGCTAACCGTTTATATTAGTTTTCAATAAAATAGTGTGTAAATTATCGTTCTTGTTTGTTTATGTCTTTTATTGCTTTTTAGTTCAGCTTGCTTGAGGACAAGCAAGGTTTAAGTGTGGGGAGATTTGATATTCGTTAATTTACACATATTTTAGTTCCCCGTTTTACCCCTATTTTACGCGTTTTTGGCCGTAAAACCGTCATTCGGATACTTATTTATCTACATTTATGTTTACAGGCCTAAAACAGCATACCAGACAAGATGATAGCGAAAACGAGGACTTTCCGGACAAAACGACGAAGTTGCGGACATTCTGTTAAGGAAACTGATCTGGGCCTGTGGCACGGTCGTGCCATCTGAAGAACGACTGTGCATCTCCGACAGTTAAAGATTTGGTCGGCATTGAACGAAGGTGCGACTAGGCGTGCAAGGCATTTACGGTCAGCTCGGTGATGCACGGACGTTCCATCCGAAGAACGATCGTGCATCTACGATGATCCAGCATGATCTCGGTGATGAACACCCGGCCAGCAGCTCGTGCAACAAGTAACCCGGAACTGAACGACCGTTCCACACGAAGAACGGTCGTGCGATATCGTATCCGGTCAAAGATCTGATGACGTATGCAGTATGGTGACCCATCCCTAATAATTGTTTAAAGTGCACGGTCATGCCATATGGAGAACGACCGTGCGACAGCGAAAAATATAAAAACAGAACAGAAACCTTCTGTTCGATATTCTGGATTTTTGGAGAGCTTCACAGGCGATTTTCAGGCTCCGGAGGCATTAGCTTTCACCCGGAATCAAGCCACATTGTCCCGTTTAGCTCGATTACTACCCGGGTCCTTAGTCTAGTACTTGTTTATGGTTTGATTTTCTAATCTTTCCATGATTTTGTTAATCTTTCAAGTACTTAGATTATTGTTTATGTATTATTGTAGCCTTTGGGCAAAAACACAAACAATCCCTTGCTAGATTATTGCCATTAGTGTGTTAAGCTTTGTTTGTAATGACACTTGAAGTATTTTCTATGTTAATCTTTGATGATTAGTTTGCAACCTTGTTATTGATATTGAATTCTTGATTATAAGTAATTATGTTGGATGATTGATGCTTGGTTAGTTAAGATAGTTGAAAAATGAAGCTTAATTAATCTTGTATTAGTAAACTTTGAATTTGGTTAACTAGTTTAACTTGGTTTAAATGTATGCATCATGATACTAGAAATGGTTAGTGATTTAATAAAATGTAATTATTGTTAATCAAGAGAGCTTGTCGTCACGTAAGGACCTTAACGGGTTAGATGGTGTCGTTATAAATTCTTGCCATGATTTGTTAGCTTAGTTAGTAGTTTAGGCCAAAATTGCTATCTTAGTGAATTTTTGTGCAAGATTTGTAAAATGAACTCGGTTGTGATTTAATCTAGTTTATGCTTGTCTCGGTGGTTGCATTGTGTTTATCGGTGTCTCTTTCCTTGATTAAGTGCGGTTAGAAAACTCCTAACGGATGACTAGCTTATTTTTAAGAGATTTTCATAGACATTTATCAATTGCACGTTAAAGAACAATTTTAGGTGGTTAAAGTTTGTTTATCGTTTTAGCTTTCCGAGTGATTGTCATGTTAGGATTCCCGAAAGGGATACTAATTGTCTTAAATTGGAAAATTGACCGAATGCTTCTAGTGCCAAAACCGACTTAGTTGACATGCTGTGGTTGTGTATTTAGCAAGGCTTTTTATCTACTATCTATTATGTTTTTATTATGTATTTATTTATGCTTACTTTAGTTTAGTTAAAATCAACCAAACTTATGTTTTTACCGGTAGTTTAGTAACAAAGGTCTAGTATTATTTCTCCGCCCATTTCCTTGGATCGATACTTGGTTCTTACCGATACTTTATTACATATATGACGGGGTACACTTGCCTCTTTCGTGTGTGTTTTGATGTAAAAGTAATTATCACTTTTATAAATTTAAAACCAAATCGTGTGTAAATTCATTGCAAAATTATGTATATATACGTACACGTCAAGTTTTTGGCGCCGTTGCCGGGGAAATGGCGAGTTTTAGGAACGACCCGAGTCATTTGGTTATCGGTGTATATACTTGTTAATATTTGTGTATAATTTCTTGATTATTTATTTGTTTATTTATTTGTGAATATTTCTTGTTTTTTTTTATTTGATTTATTCGTTTTCGTGTTATTTTTGTTCCATTTATTTATTTGATCCGGATTTATTTATTCACTTATTCTTTGGGTTTTCGGCACCCTAAAGCCATTTTTGTATTAGTCGATTCATTTATTTATTGTGTTGAATTTTTATAAAATTTCGGGCCCATTTTTCGGATTTTTATAAAATTTTCAGCCCATTTATAATAACTTTCTGCTTCTATTCAGCTGAAAAAAAAGGGGGCAGAATTATTATATTAATAAAATATTCATTGTGTCAAATTGTCGTTTGCAGGTTAATGTCCTCAACTCCCACGCCTAATATTGCTGAGCCGGTTGACGAACCAGCGCATAATCTTAGGAGAAGTAGGAGGCTGCGAGAAAGGGCACGTGTAATTGCACAACGGATTGCAGACGCGATTGACGATCCGGTGATACTTTCTGAAAGCGAAAACTCAGGGGACGAAATCATGGCAGACGATAATCAACCTTTGAATGAGACGAATCAGCCCAGACGAGAGGGTTTGGAGCCCAGTATTATTAGACCTACTATTGATGCACCTTCATTTGAAATAAAATCTAGTATTATTAACATGGTGCAGAATTCAGTGCAGTTCGACGGGCGTGAGCACGAGGATCCCGGGAGACACATTGCGGCTTTCCTCCATGTTTGCTCCACATTCAAGATTAGGGATGTTTCGGAGGACGCAATTCGGTTGAGGTTGTTTCCGTTTTCATTGCGTGAAAAAGCCAGAGCTTGGCTTATGTCACTCCCAGCCGGGTCCATCAGGACCTGGAATCAGTTGGCGGAGCAGTTTATGCATAAATACTTTCCACCTGAGAAAACGAACAAGCTACGGAACCGGATTGCTTCATTTCGCCAGGACGAGGGCGAATCGTTGCATGTAGCTTGGGAGAGATTCAAGGATTTATTGATTGATGTACCACATCACGGCTATTCCAAGAGACAGCTGGTTTTGACATTCTATCAGGGGCTCAGCTACAACACGCAGGAGCGATTAGATGTTAACGCAGGAGGCGATCTGGGAACAAAGACGCCGGCGGAAGCATACGATATCATAGAGAAAGTTGCGTTGAAATCCAGCTCGCGTCGGGAAGGCGATAAAGGTCGGGCTACATCATCATCATCTCGCCCAGGAGCTCACGCTGTGGACGATTACACAGCCATTACTGCGCAAATCTCGGCTCTGGCGACGAAATTCGATAAATCCCAAACAGCCGCGCAAGTTGGCCCTGGATGTGACCAGTGTGGAGTGTCACATGTGCCAGGTACGTGTGAGCAGGGTGTTATGTTTACCGGTCACGAAGAGGTGAACTACATGGGCAATCAAATCAGGCCCCAAAATAACCCCTACAGCAACACGTACAATCCAGGGTGGAGAAATCACCCAAACTTTGGGTGGAAATCTGGTTCTGGGAACCAAAACGCGCCCGGTTTTGCTCCACATGCTCCCGCGCCACAACATTCTCATGGTCAATCCTTCCAGCCTCAGTATCATAATCAAGGCTCAGGAAGCAGTTCACAGCCGCACGCCTCTCAAAGCAACGCAAAGCTAGAGGAAATGATGGCACAACTGCTGAACAACTCCAATAGTGCTAATCAAATGGCTGAAAAGCGATATCAGCAGCATGAGGAGCGATTCTTGGTCAACGAAGGAGAAATGCGGAGTCAAAAGGCTTCCATTCAGAATGTCGAGAATCAAGTGGGCCAGTTAGCAAAAATGTTGTCGGAGAGACCCCCAGGTGGACTTCCAGGCAACACGGAGCAGAATCCGAAGGGGCGTGGTAATGGCCCGCACACGTAAAGTGTGGGGACATGAGTCTTGCTATCGACTCGCCAACAAAAATTTAGCATGAGTCTTGCTATCGACTCGCCGACAAAAATTTAGCGTGAGTCTACGCTGCTGACTCGCCGACAAAAATGCAGCAGGAGCGTCTTTGGCGCTATAAGGGTAAAATAGTCCTTTTTTGTATTTTTGTAGTTTTAGCGTAATTTAGGATAGTTAGGTAGTTTACGTTAGTTTGTTTAGTTTCCATACGTGCCGAGCGAAGGTTCTGTGTTGAAATATTATTAGAACAATTGGTGTGTCGAAAAATGGCGAAAAACGGCCGAAACAGCTGCTGGAAATAGCTTCTGCGGAAAATTCTGTATCTGCACCTGATGCACGACCGTTCCTCGGGTCGCACGACCGTGCGATTCCGAGCAATCCGGAACGGTTAGTCGCACCCTCGGTGCATTTCCGAGTAGAAGCTGCTGGGTTTGAACGGTGTCAGTGACGCACGACCGTGCCACACGGAGAACGACCGTGCATCAGGCTGAGGGCAATTTTGTCATTTTGCACATTATATATACCCTCATCTGCTGCAAAATCCCTCATTCGCGAACCCTAGTCGCTGCAGGCCGTTCCAGAGCGATTCTTCATCAAATCGCACGGTTTTTCGCACGATCTAACACCCTTCTTTGCACGGTACGTTCCTAGTTGTAGTTTTCTTGCTTTCTAGGTTAGATTTCTTCTGATTCTTCAAGGAATTTTTAGGGTTCTCTTCATAAACAAATCAAAACCCTAACCCTTGTTGAATCGAAGTATCGTGAACACCCGGTTGACTTTCAGACCCCTGTTGGCCCAATACTTGTTGAAATTTTGCAAAGATCAGATTGTTCTTAGTACAGGGGTCGAAATCTGCAGACACGAAGTCGCACGGTCGTTCCTCGTGTGGAACGGTCGTGCCTCGCCGGCTTGTTCACGATATCTTCTGTTTGTTCGGTGTTGCACGGTGGTGCCACAGATCGCACGCCGTGCAGTTCCGGCATTTGTGGGCTTGGTATGTTAGTTCTCGGAGACGCACGACCGTGCGTCTCGAAGAACGACCGTGCCATTCGCCCAGTTCAGTTAGACAGTTTCTTCATAATTTGCTGCTCGGCTGTTTTCAATTCATTTCTCTCCTGTTTCTGTCTTTCTAACAATTTTCCCCATTACAGATGAACCATCCCTTCCTACAGTTTGACCCCAACATTGAGAAAGAAGCTTTGTGCATACCGAAGCGCGACGCATTGTGGGCGAGACGGGGGCAGTTTGGAGTCCCCCGATGGTTAGATTGGGAAGTCATGCGTGATCTCAATCAGTATGATCGACTGGACAACATGATGAGTCGCCCGCTAGCAAATCTGGTCGCTTGCAACCGACCCGTTTACCGGGAGTTGACAATTAAATTCTTCGCATCGGATGCCTATGAAAGACCGGTTGCACATACACAGCCCGATTTCCGCTACAGGGAGCGGGTAACCTTCAGGTTATGTAGACGATGGCATACGTGGTCGGTTGGTCGTTTGGGAAGAAGGCTTGGGATTTATACTAGGGACGACATGGATGATCCCGAAGTCTTCAACGATCAGTTCAACTTCCCTAATGATGCAGCGCGGGATGCATTCTGGGCAGAAAACGCTATTGGGGAGCCCTACAACCCGAGGATGTCAAAGGCCTCGCGACTCCGAGACCCTCTGGTGCGAGTGATGCACCATGTATTCAGCCATTCGATATGCGGTCGCATGGACAGTCTCGGTAACTGTCCCACACCTGACTTGCTTTTTCTATATGCGTTGGTTGACAAAGCACCAATCAACCTAGCCGCACGAATGGCTGAGTACTTTGTCAAGTGTTCTGGGCGGACTCCGAACAGTGAGATACATGGCGGTCAGTATGTGACCGAAATAGCGTACAATGAGCGCTATATGACGCCGGGGGTGCTTCAGGGTCTCACTTTGATTACCGAGGGGGTTCATGTCGATATTCGGTCACTAAAGTTCATGGGGGTGATTGCAGAGCTTGATAGGGGGGATAGGTTGAGGGGATTGAATAACGAGGTCTGGGACCCGTTACCTCCAGATGAGGAGGAAGATGAGGATGAAGAAATGGGGGAGCAGCACGAGCCACAGCCACCGACGCCACCACACTCGCCGCAGCACCATGCATTTCATCAGCATGAGGACTGGCCCACGTTCTACCAGCAGTTCCAGGATATGCGTGTGACGCAGGAGCAGCATGGTACCTACTTTGATGAGATTAGATCTAGCCAGGACCAGATCCAGGCTAACCAGGACGAGATTCGAGCCAGTCAGGCTCAGATTCGGGCCACACATGACCAGCTTCGGCAGAGCCAGGATACTTTATATCAGGGGCTCAGTGCGGGATTCTCATATCTTTTCGGGGAGATGCATCACGCATACCCCGACTATTTTCAGCACCCGCCGCAGTTCCCACCGTGGAACCCCCCTGGCTATGGCGATCAGGGCCCATCTGGCACGAGACATGATGATGATGATGATGAGTAGTTGGCGGTGGTGATAGCATTTGGTGGTGTTTTTCTGTTTCAGTACTTTACTTTTATTTGGGTGTTTATTTTGACTATTATTTAAAACACCCCGGTTATGTATTTTTAGACAATTTCCTTTGTCTTTTGTTTGGATTTTAGTACTTATGTATATTATGGTTGTTTTGTGATTTTTCTGTTTCTGTTATATTTTGGGTGCACATGACATACTCGCAGGTTTTATCTATCGGATCTTGGACCGGAGCACGTACCAGATACAGCTTCGGAAGTCTCGTGGCGCCAGCATCATCTTGAGGGGAGTATTTTTTATCCCTTTCTCTATATTTCGGGTCTCGCATTGGGGACAATGCGAAGTTCAAGCGTGGGGGGGGGGGTTAACTTTGTTAACTTAACTTTGTTTGCCCTCTTATATATAAAAAAAATCAGAAAATCAGAAAAATCATTCAAAAACACTTGTATTTTGTATATATTTTTGTAAATAAACCGGTTGGTTGTCTTTTAGAAAGCATCGGACTTGATAAAAACTCGACAAGCAAAATATTTTTGAAAAAGGAAACCGGAAAGCGTGACAAACAAAGAAAGACTTGCATGATAGTTTTCACACTTTTACCCATTCCTTCCATTACGTGAGCATATTTGAGCCTAGATTGTTATATATTTGTTCATTTCGGATATAGGAGTGAGCCGGATGTTATGTGCAATTTAGAACTTATCACTAGTATGCTTGTTAAGACCATGAACTTGTGTAAAAGTGATAGAGGCACTTAGATTACCCCTTTGTTGTGTACCTTGTTCTTTGTGTTGTGCTTCCCGTTCACCTTATATTACCCTTTAGGATTAACCATGTCGAGCCTTCCCGTTCACCTTTGTTTACCCACATTATCGCCCACTTAGCCAAATTTAGCCTTTTTATGTTTTAAACCTTTTTAGTGTTGAAACTCGGTTAAAATAATAGTTTAACTAGCTTGTTATTGTTTATATTTCATTGTATATTAGTATGTTAAAAAAAAAACAGAAAATAAAACACCCTAAAAAAGGGTGAAGTTGATAGAAATCGAGCAATTTTGAATGCTTAAATGTTAAAATTTAGTTGATTAGCTCGATTGCACTTTAGTCGCCTTTTTAAGGCGTTTGCATGTATAGTTGTATTATTTTCTTGCTAGTTAAACACTACTACCGAGTTTTAACCATTTTCGCCATTTTAAATGTCCACTTCCATACCCTTCGCCAAAGCCTAACGTTATAACCTGTAAAGACCTCTTGATTTACACTTGTTTGCATGTTAGTTCGTGGAGACGAGATCTTATGACAAGCTTATGATATTGCACATTTCATTGACTAGGCGTTGAGTGTTTACACATACACATTTTATGTATGTTTCATAAATAAAACCGAGTGTGTGCACATTGTGAGTCGTGTGAAGATTAACATGTGAGTCAATTAAATGTGAAGTCACGACTTTTTGGTTGTCGCTTTTTAATTGCATATGCTTGTTAGGTTTGAGTCTTTTGATGTTGTCTTTCAAAAAACCGGCTAACCGTTTATATTAGTTTTCAATAAAATAGTGTGTAAATTATCGTTCTTGTTTGTTTATGTCTTTTATTGCTTTTTAGTTCAGCTTGCTTGAGGACAAGCAAGGTTTAAGTGTGGGGAGATTTGATATTCGTTAATTTACACATATTTTAGTTCCCCGTTTTACCCCTATTTTACGCGTTTTTGGCCGTAAAACCGTCATTCGGATACTTATTTATCTACATTTATGTTTACAGGCCTAAAACAGCATACCAGACAAGATGATAGCGAAAACGAGGACTTTCCGGACAAAACGACGAAGTTGCGGACATTCTGTTAAGGAAACTGATCTGGGCCTGTGGCACGGTCGTGCCATCTGAAGAACGACCGTGCATCTCCGACAGTTAAAGATTTGGCCGGCATTGAACGAAGGTGCGACTAGGCGTGCAAGGCATTTACGGTCAGCTCGGTGATGCACGGACGTTCCATCCGAAGAACGATCGTGCATCTACGATGATCCAGCATGATCTCGGTGATGAACACCCGGCCAGCAGCTCGTGCAACAAGTAACCCGGAACTGAACGACCGTTCCACACGAAGAACGGTCGTGCGATATCGTATCCGGTCAAAGATCTGATGACGTATGCAGTATGGTGACCCATCCCTAATAATTGTTTAAAGTGCACGGTCATGCCATATGGAGAACGACCGTGCGACAGCGAAAAATATAAAAACAGAACAGAAACCTTCTGTTCGATATTCTGGATTTTTGGAGAGCTTCACAGGCGATTTTCAGGCTCCGGAGGCATTAGCTTTCACCCGGAATCAAGCCACATTGTCCCGTTTAGCTCGATTACTACCCGGGTCCTTAGTCTAGTACTTGTTTATGGTTTGATTTTCTAATCTTTCCATGATTTTGTTAATCTTTCAAGTACTTAGATTATTGTTTATGTATTATTGTAGCCTTTGGGCAAAAACACAAACAATCCCTTGCTAGATTATTGCCATTAGTGTGTTAAGCTTTGTTTGTAATGACACTTGAAGTATTTTCTATGTTAATCTTTGATGATTAGTTTGCAACCTTGTTATTGATATTGAATTCTTGATTATAAGTAATTATGTTGGATGATTGATGCTTGGTTAGTTAAGATAGTTGAAAAATGAAGCTTAATTAATCTTGTATTAGTAAACTTTGAATTTGGTTAACTAGTTTAACTTGGTTTAAATGTATGCATCATGATACTAGAAATGGTTAGTGATTTAATAAAATGTAATTATTGTTAATCAAGAGAGCTTGTCGTCACGTAAGGACCTTAACGGGTTAGATGGTGTCGTTATAAATTCTTGCCATGATTTGTTAGCTTAGTTAGTAGTTTAGGCCAAAATTGCTATCTTAGTGAATTTTTGTGCAAGATTTGTAAAATGAACTCGGTTGTGATTTAATCTAGTTTATGCTTGTCTCGGTGGTTGCATTGTGTTTATCGGTGTCTCTTTCCTTGATTAAGTGCGGTTAGAAAACTCCTAACGGATGACTAGCTTATTTTTAAGAGATTTTCATAGACATTTATCAATTGCACGTTAAAGAACAATTTTAGGTGGTTAAAGTGTGTTTATCGTTTTAGCTTTCCGAGTGATTGTCATGTTAGGATTCCCGAAAGGGATACTAATTGTCTTAAATTGAAAAATTGACCGAATGCTTCTAGTGCCAAAACCGACTTAGTTAACATGCTGTGGTTGTGTATTTAGCAAGGCTTTTTATCTACTATCTATTATGTTTTTATTATGTATTTATTTATGCTTACTTTAGTTTAGTTAAAATCAACCAAACTTATGTTTTTACCGGTAGTTTAGTGACAAAGGTCTAGTATTATTTCTCCGCCCATTTCCTTGGATCGATACTTGGTTCTTACCGATACTTTATTACATATATGACGGGGTACATTTGCCTCTTTCGTGTGTGTTTTGATGTAAAAGTAATTATCACTTTTATAAATTTAAAACCAAATCGTGTGTAAATTCATTGCAAAATTATGTATATATACGCACACGTCATTTCTCAACCTTAATTTTTTCAAAACCAGGCACATCACCATCACATACAACCCTCAACCTCTCCTTATCATCTTTAACTGTTATTGATAGCCTTCTTGATTCCACTGTATACTTCCTTAAAAATGCCTTAACCTCTTGCTTGTTTGCAAATTGTTGACCTACGTGGAAACCGGAAGCTTTTTTCCATGAGCTTTTATTAGTGATTTTAATGTCCTGCTCCTAATACTCCCAATATTGTCCTCATCACTTGCACTATCAAAGTTTTCATTATCTAGTACATCTAAATCTAGATTTGACTCAGTCTGCACTGGTTCATCCTCTTGCTCAACAAGAAACTCGAAATATCTCATGTCAACCTCATTCTCTTCCATCTCATTCTCCATATCTACAATGTAATCACTGTCTTCATCTCCATCTTCCTGCCCACTTTGATCACTGTCCTCATCTCTATCACTGTCTTCATATTCCTGCCCATTTTGATCACTGTGTTCAACATCCTGCCCACTTTCAATAACCACACTAAATTGTGTGCCAGGAAATGGATGGATATTTGTGTTGCCATGCTCAGGGTACATATCAATAATCCCTATGTTATTTTTAACAAAGTAAAGAAGTTCTTGTATCCCTGAATCATCATTTAAGGAGACAATACCATCATCTAAATCAACAGAACCTGGTTTTCTGAAATGGAAAAATATCAGAATTTCATCTTCGTAACCTAACTCCCTCCTAATCAGCTGCAATTCATGAATACCGAACCTTTCAACATTCAAAAGATCCACATTACTTTGTGTAACAACCCGACTTTCCGAAGTCAAAGTCAAAGTACAAGTCAAAGTCAAAGTCAAGGTCAATGTCAGGTTTACGATCAGATCTGTCATTTCTTGCTTAACTATTGCTTGTACTCATAGATTCGATAATCGATGTATGATAATTAATGATATTTTAAGATAGGATTTAGTAATATGTGAAGTAACAATGCGATAAACGTAATTAAACACTAAACTACTAAACACTATCACATCGCTACCGCATCGCAAATCGAATCGCAGGTTATGGATATTGTTTTACGTGTGTATGTTATTACATTCTTTACTTCTGTGTGCTTATATGTTGTTGGATGTTATTTGCAAACACATTCGCAACTCTATAGCATCGCATCGCAACCCGGAGTACAAATTACTTTTATGACTGTTAGGTTGGGTATGTTATTTGTGTAACTAATGTGTAATACTATCGCATCGCTTACTCACAACGCAACGCATAACGCACGAAACGAAAGTCGGAAACCAACTCGTGAAGGCCCTCCGACCGGAAGACCATTCGATCGAATGGACATCCGACCAGATGACTATCCGACCCATTAAACTCCACCGCCTTTCTCCTCCTTCCCCTATAAATACCTCACCTGTCACATCACTGTTTACTGATGTGACAGCTCACTCCGACCAGCACGCTCCCAAGCACTTTTCTCTCCATTCCTCGTGATTCTTGAAAGTTTTCACTCTAAATCTTGTACTTTCTTCATCACTACACACTTTCGCATCATATTCTCCAATAAATCACAACTTTTCACCATGAAATATTCGGGTTTGGAGTGATTTTAAACACTTAAACAATTTCAAAACTTCACAAAATATCAGTTCCACTCGGATCACCATCCGAGCGAACGGCCATCCGTCCGGATGACCGTTCGTCCGGATGACCTGATATGTAGAGATGTTTCTCAGTTTTTAAAATGCTACAACGAAAACTTCAAAGTTCAAACATTACACAAACACATCTGATGCGCGTTTAAGTGTCGTTTATTTTAGGTGTATATTTTAAGCCCTTTTAAACACTTATTTTAGCCAAGTTTTAAATTTATAAAACACGATATTTCACTAACACTAAACACACATATGGGCAAGTGCACCCATCGTTGAGTGTAGTATAGCGTTGGTAAGATACCGAGGTCGTCCAAGGACACAAGAGCTTTTAGTACCGGTTTATCCTCAACGTCTAACCAAAATGAAAGTTTAGAAAAATGTTTTAAACTAAGAAAAATAAAAACTAACTAAAATGCTGAAAATATAAAAATAAAAACAGATAGACAAGATGAATCACATGGTTCCGACTCGTATCTAGTATAACCTTTGATTATTTCCGCACTTTTGCACATAATTAAGAGATTATCTTAGTTATAGTAGTAGGCCCCTCTTTTGAAGGTGACGTTACCCTCACCCCAGTAGTTTGAGTCAGCAGGGATACAATCCTAAAAGGGTGGATTATTGGAAGATAATGAATTAAGTTATTAATGCAGTATTGTGGTAGGCCCCGCTTTTGGCGGTGACGTTACCCTCGGCTAAGTAGTCTGAGTCAGCAGGGATACAGTCCTAAATAGCCGGGTTATAGTATTAATAGTAGTTAACTTATGAGGGGATCAAAGAGTTTGGACCCCCGCCATCCAATACCGTGAAGTATTGAAGGAGGTCCTACTAAATTTGACCCAGGTCCATTGCAGGACCTCTAAACGCTGAACAATGGCAAGACCTTTACCAAACCGTTCCCTTAACCCCCTACCAGGTAGCCAACATATCTCCATATAGACCGTGGAGATATGAATGGTGAAAATCCTTTATTTTATATAGACAGTAAAATAATGCCAAGACACCACGGACAAACGATAAGGAAAGATCACCTTCAACATAAGTAACTAGTTATTAAAGTCATTAATACAAAACCAAATAAAAAGTGCAAAAGATTAGAAATAAAAAGTATTATACTAGACACTTTGTCTTCACCAAGTGATGTAAGAGACATAGGCAAACATGGCCTTGATTGTCAAGAACTCTTACGATCAATCTTGGATCCCGAGACGACTCACACACTCTACGATGGACAATGGATGATGGTGGTGGATGATGGTGTTGTGATGGTGGTGGGTGGTGGATGAAGTGTGAGAGAGGTGGTGTGCCAAGGGATCAGATGAAATGAATCCAAGCACTCCTATTTATAGGCTGAACAGAGAGCTGGACACGGCCCCGTGTCCGCTGGGCACGGCCCCGTGTCCGTCTGACAATCTCTCTCCTCATTAATTGTAATTCGCAATTACAATAAATGCGCCTGTTGTACTTTCGACACGCCCCCGTGTCCGCTGAGCACGGCCCCGTGATGGGCAATAGAAGCTTCTATAGATTTGTCTTTTCTGCTGCTTCTTGGGCACGGCCCCGTGCTGGCTGAGCACGGGGCGTGTTCAGTCTTCTGATTTCTCTACTTTGCTTTGGAAGGTGCCGTTGAGGGGTCGGGCAGTCCACTAATATTCCTTTTCTTGTATTTATGTTGGATTTAGCTATCTTTTTGCTTCTTTTGCGTTTTTGAGCTCATTTAATCCTGAAAATACAAAAGGAAGACAAAAACACTCTTTTTCCAATATTAGTACTTAAAAGGGTTAGTTTTATGCCTTAATTGATGTAATTTATATGTTGTATTTTACATACATCAAATACCCCCACACTTGAACTTTTGCTTGTCCTCAAGCAAAACTCTTTAATATGTGGCTTACACTCCCAAATGGAATAGGTAGAAGAGAAGGTTTTGGGCTTGTCGTAGAGTGTCGGGATTTCCAAGATCTTTTTGGGTTTTATTTTTATTTATTTACAATCCTATTCGTAATGATTTATTTAGAACTTTTCATAAAAGAAATTACTTATTTGGGCATAACATGCCTTTTTAAAATTTTATTTATATACAAGTTCACATACCTCACGGGGAAATTACTCACACTCGGCCGAATGTGTATTTTTAGTGAATCACTCGAGAGCGGCATGGAACTTATTCCTACCATAGGCTTGCCAAGAAATCAATCCTCCTCCTTTTTAACTTTTATACCTTTGTAGATATCAAGAGGACTTTGTGGGTTAAGGGTTAGGCTAGGGTTAAAGGTAGGTGGTTGGGTTAGTGGTTAGTAGAAAAAGGGCAAAAAGCGTAACAAGTGTCGGTTTTCGTATTTTTGCAACTTTTTATTTTGATGAAGCTTTTATTCAAACTAAGTTATTTATGATTAACTTGTTTGTTTATTTTCTTTTTGCTTCATCCTTATCACACACACAATTTTTTTTTTCACGAAGAACCGAACTTGTTACTAAAATAAAGGGTTAAAAATGAAAAAGGTTTTGGTGCGTAAAAGGGTTTTTGTTTGGGTGATGAAACGAAAAGGTTTAGGCTCAAAGGGGCTAACTAGGGGGATTTTTGGGTAGGTGGTAAAAGAAAAAGAAAAATAATGGTGTAGAAATAAAAAGGGTTAGTCCTAATGCCTCCATCATTTACTTACTCGGGTTTAAGTTGATAAGGACCGGGAATGTATTGTCATGGCAAGTTCTAGAGTCGTAAGAACCAAGCGGCTGTTCACACAAGAAACGAAAAATGAGCATTTAGTCAAATGATATGTAATTGTGTGCTCAATAAAGGCTCAAAACTCACTTTTGTGGGAATGGGTTTTTATGTGATCAAGTATATATAATCAAATTTTAAATAAGTTTGCTATGCCTTTTCATAATTTTCTTATGTTAGTTCTTTTCTTATGTTGGGTTTTTATACCCCCACACTTGAACTTTTGCTTGTCCTCAAGCAAAACTTTTTAATATGTGGCTTACACTCCCAAATGGAATAGGTAGAAGAGAAGGTTTTGGGCTTATCGTAGAGTGTCGGGATTTCCAAGATCTTTTTGGGTTTTATTTTTATTTATTTACAATCCTATTCGTAATGATTTATTTAGAACTTTTCATAAAAGAAATTACTTATTTGGGCATAACATGCCTTTTTAAAATTTTATTTATATACAAGTTCACATACCTCACGGGGAAATCACTCACACTCGGCCGAAGGTGTATTTTTAGTGAATCACTCGAGAGCGGCATGGAACTTATTCCTACCATAGGCTTGCCAAGAAATCAATCCTCCTCCTTTTTAACTTTTATACCTTTGTAGATATCAAGAGGACTTTGTGGGTTAAGGGTTAGGCTAGGGTTAAAGGTAGGTGGTTGGGTTAGTGGTTAGTAGAAAAAGGGCAAAAAGCGTAACAAGTGTCGGTTTTCGTATTTTTGCAACTTTTTATTTTGATGAAGCTTTTATTCAAACTAAGTTATTTTTTATTAACATGTTTGTTTATTTTCTTTTTGCTTCATCCTTATCACACACACAATTTTTTTTTTCTTCACGAAGAACCGAACTTGTTACTAAAATAAAGGGTTAAAAATGAAAAAGGTTTTGGTGGGTAAAAGGGATTTTGTTTGGGTGATGAAACGAAAAGGTTTAGGCTCAAAGGGGCTAACTAGGGGGATTTTTGGGTAGGTGGTAAAAGAAAAAGAAAAATAATGGTGTAGAAATAAAAAGGGTTAGTCCTAATGCCTCCATCATTTACTTACTCGGGTTTAAGTTGATAAGGACCGGGAATGTATTGTCATGGCAAGTTCTAGAGTCGTAAGAACCAAGCGGCTATTCACACAAGAAACTAAAAATGAGCATTTAGTCAAATGATATGTAATTGTGTGCTCAATAAAGGCTCAAAACTCACTTTTGTGGGAATGGGTTTTTATGTGATCAAGTATATATAATCAAATTTTAAATAAGTTTGCTATGTCTTTTCATAATTTTCTTATGTTGGTTCTTTTTATCACTACGCTATCGGTTGTAAATTTGTAAAAATATAACCTTTTTGAGAACTTGAATTTCCCGAGTTAAACCTAGACAAGTAAAAAAAATGAAATTTTTGAAAAAATTTTGGGGTGATTAGCGGTTCCAATAGAGTTTTGTGTAAGGCTTGTATTTAGGACTTGCAAAATTCAAGGTTTTAGCATCCCCCCACACTTAAATTACACATTGTCCTCAATGTGTCCCAAAAATAAATTTTTAGGTTGATTAGATGTGTAAAATAGTGTTTAAAAAGCAAAAATTTTGTGTTACTGGGCACTGAACACGGCCCCGTGTTATCCGGGCACGGCCCCGTGTTCAAATGCCAGTAACAAAATTAAAATAAGAGAAACAGAAGTCTGGACACGGGGGCGTGTTGGGTGAACACGGCCCGTGTCCAGGTACCTGAACTGGGCGTTTTTCTGCAGGTGGTTCGGCACGGGGCCGTGTTGGTTGGGCACGGCCCGTGTTGAACCTTCTGGAATGGAGAGAATTGTCGGGTTGCCTTGTTCTTGTGCATGGGATCATTTTTCTCGTTCCCTTTTTCATCCTTTACCACCATGAGTGTGTTTTATTCCTGAAAATTAAAACTAACAAGAAAACATAAAAATTAATCTAAATTAAACTAAGGATAGTTCCGTGGAATGCCTCCATGGTGCGCCACGTTTATAAGGGTCCTTGGCTAGACTCAAAGCCTGGTCATATGTTACCCAAGTGGGATGTGTTGCATCCCATGTTACACCGTCGGAGAGCGTCATCCAAGCTTGAGTCTATGACCTTCATGTATTTGACCGGATCTTCGTCCTCAATTCTTTTTCCACATTCAAACTTCACCTCCTTCTCCCCAAACTTCAATGTTAACGTTCCGTCATTCATGTCTACCACCGCTTGGGCGGTGGCTAGAAATGGCCTCCCAAGGATGAGAGGGACATCGGTGTCTTCTTCCATGTCTAAGATGACAAAGTCGGTTGGGAAAACGAAGTTGTCAACTTTTACCAATAAATTCTCAGCGACACCTTGTGGAAATTTGACGGATCTATCGGCGAGTTGTATGCTCATCTTTGTAGGACTTGTTGTTCCTAGGCCGAGTCGTTTGAACATTGATGTGGGCATGAGGTTAATGCTAGCCCCAAGATCGGCTAATGCATTACGAACGGGAGATCCCCCAATCGAGCAAGGAATTGTGAAGCTTCCGGGATCGATTTTCTTTTGTGGAAGTTTGTTGAGCACTAAGGCGGAGCATTCTTCGCCTAAGTTAACTAATTGCAATGATTCAATTTTCCTTTTGTTTGTGAGGAAATCCCTCATAAATTTTGTGTATTTAGGCATTTGGGTTAGGACCTCAATAAAAGGAATATTAACATGCAATTGTTTTAGTAAATTTTCAAATTTAGCGAATTGCTCATCGGTCTTTTGACGGTTTAACCTACCGGGGTACGGAATTGGAGGAGTCTTTGTGGGCTCTTGAGTTGGTGTAGAAGCCTTTTCTGGCGCAGGAGGAGTCATAGGCTGGCTAGAATAGCTTTCTTCATTTGGCGGCAATGGAGCATCCTCGGGACCCACGGTTCGATTTCTTAATGTGATGAGATGTACTTGTGCCTTCGGGTTCGTTTCGGTATTACTAGGTAACGCGCCTTGTGGTCTCTCGGAGAAATTTTGAGCTAGTTGATTTAATTGTTTTTCAACGTTTTGAATGCTAGCTTGTTGATTTCTGAAATTCGATTCCAATTGTTGAAATCGATCCGAGTTTTTCTTTTCAGTGTCAGAGATGAGGCGAGATACAGTATCTTCGAGCCTTTCTCTTCCACCTTGTTGTTGAGAGAAATTTTGCGGTTGTTGAAAATTAGTTCGTTGGTTTTGTTGGTTACTACTATTACCGGGATCTCTCCAACCAAGATTTGGGTGGTTACGCCATCCTTGGTTGTAGGTACCCGTTGGAGGACCCGACGGCCTAGGTCTATTATCTAAGTAGTTTACCGTTTCAGTTTGTTCATCTAATTCTTTCATACAACTCCAATTTTCATGTGACCCACCACACCCTTCACAAGCCATAACCGAGGCCACTTTTGTCATTTCTAGCTTTTTGATTTTTGAAGAGAGGGCCTCGATTTGGGCTTGTAAAGAGGTGCTTTCATCAACCTTATGGGCGCCCGGAGCAATAGATTTATTACCTCGGGGAGTGTGCCATTGAAAATTGGTTTGAGCAATTTCCTCAATTTGGTTATATATTTCATTTGGGCGACGATTACCTAAAAGTCCCCCGGAGCTTGAATCAAGTGTTTGTCTTGTGTGTGGCAACAATCCATTGTAGAAAGTGGATACTTGTTTCCGTACCGCTAGACCGTGGTGAGGGCACTTTCTTAGAAGCTCCTTGAACCTTTCCCAAGTTTCATATAAGGATTCCCCATCCTCTTGTGAGTATGTATTAATTTCAGTCATTAATTTAGCCGTTTTAGCAGGAGGGAAATACTTATACAAAAACTTTTGGGCGAGTTCATCCCAGGTGTTTACCGATCCAACTGGGAGGGTGTTAAGCCAAGCCTTAGCTCGGTCTTTTAGTGAAAAAGGAAACATTCGAAGGCGGATGGCGTCATTTGATGCTCCATTGATCCGAAAGGTATCACATATTTCTAAGAAGTTAGTAATATGTAGATGGGGATCCTCGTCCGCAAGCCCGTGGAAGGTTGCGGAGTTTTGGAGCATTTGTATCAAATGCGGCCGAAGTTCGAAGTTGTTGGCCTCGACATTTGGTGCATTGATAGCGGCGCCGAGATTGCCTACGGTAGGCCGTAGGTAATCCATGAGGGTACGTTGGTCCGCCATTGGGATTGGTTCCCCCGAAGCTTTCTCTTGATTTTTAGCTTTAAGTCTTTTTCTGAGAAAGCGTTCGGGTTCTTCTAAGGGTTCTTTTATGTCTCTACTAGAACTGGAGCTCATGCACTACGTAGGAGGGTCAAATGTGGCACCTGGGTTCCAAGTCCTGCAATAAAAACAGAAAAGAACGTTGGTCAGAAAGTTCACCACGGCCCCGTGCTCAGTGAACACGGCCCGTGGTCAGAGATACAGTAATTGTTTTCTGGATTCCCAGTTACTGGGAGTTGGACACGACCCCGTGTTTCACTGACACGGCCCCGTGTTCAGCTCTCTGTAACTCAGAAAATAAAAACTGCCAGTGATGATGCTGGGCACGGCCCGTGCTGAGCTCTGCAGAAGCTGAAAAACTAAAAAATCCTAAAAAATATAAAAAGAAAAATAAAAGATGATTAGGCCGTTGATTCCTAACTTTCTTAAAATCCTTGTGTCCCCGGCAACGGCGCCAAAAACTTGATGCGCGTTTAAGTGTCGTTTATTTTAGGTGTATATTTTAAGCCCTTTTAAACACTTATTTTAGCCAAGTTTTAAATTTATAAAACACGATATTTCACTAACACTAAACACACATATGGGCAAGTGCACCCATCGTTGAGTGTAGTATAGCGTTGGTAAGATACCGAGGTCGTCCAAGGACACAAGAGCTTTTAGTACCGGTTTATCCTCAACGTCTAACCAAAATGAAAGTTTAGAAAAATGTTTTAAACTAAGAAAAATAAAAACTAACTAAAATGCTGAAAATAAAAATAAAAATAAAAACAGATAGACAAGATGAATCACTTGGTTCCGACTCGTATCTAGTATAACCTTTGATTATTTCCGCACTTTTGCACATAATTAAGAGATTATCTTAGTTATAGTAGTAGGCCCCTCTTTTGAAGGTGACGTTACCCTCACCCCAGTAGTTTGAGTCAGCAGGGATACAATCCTAAAATGGTGGATTATTGGAAGATAATGAATTAAGTTATTAATGCAGTATTGTGGTAGGCCCCGCTTTTGGCGGTGACGTTACCCTCGGCTAAGTAGTCTGAGTCAGCAGGGATACAGTCCTAAATAGCCGGGTTATAGTATTAATAGTAGTTAACTTATGAGGGGATCAAAGAGTTTGGACCCCCGCCATCCAATACCGTGAAGTATTGAAGGAGGTCCTACTAAATTTGACCCAGGTCCATTGCAGGACCTCTAAACGCTGAACAATGGCAAGACCTTTACCAAACCGTTCCCTTAACCCCCTACCAGGTAGCCAACATATCTCCATTTAGACCGTGGAGATATGAATGGTGAAAATCCTTTATTTTATATAGACAGTAAAATAATGCCAAGACACCACGGACAAACGATAAGGAAAGATCACCTTCAACATAAGTAACTAGTTATTAAAGTCATTAATACAAAACCAAATAAAAAGTGCAAAAGATTAGAAATAAAAAGTATTATACTAGACACTTTGTCTTCACCAAGTGATGTAAGAGACTTAGGCAAACATGGCCTTGATTGTCAAGAACTCTTACGATCAATCTTGGATCCCGAGACGACTCACACACTCTACGATGGACAATGGATGATGGTGGTGGATGATGGTGTTGTGAAGGTGGTGGGTGGTGGATGAAGTGTGAGAGAGGTGGTGTGCCAAGGGATCAGATGAAATGAATCCAAGCACTCCTATTTATAGGCTGAACAGAGAGCTGGACACGGCCCCGTGTCCGCTGGGCACGGCCCCGTGTCCGTCTGACAATCTCTCTCCTCATTAATTGTAATTCGCAATTACAATAAATGCGCCTGCTGTACTTTCGACACGCCCCCGTGTCCGCTGAGCACGGCCCCGTGATGGGCAATAGAAGCTTCTATAGATTTGTCTTTTCTGCTGCTTCTTGGGCACGGCCCCGTGCTGGCTGAGCACGGGGCGTGTTCAGTCTTCTGATTTCTCTACTTTGCTTTGGAAGGTGCCGTTGAGGGGTCGGGCAGTCCACTAATATTCCTTTTCTTGTATTTATGTTGGATTTAGCTATCTTTTTGCTTCTTTTGCGTTTTTGAGCTCATTTAATCCTGAAAATACAAAAGGAAGACAAAAACACTCTTTTTCCAATATTAGTACTTAAAAGGGTTAGTTTTATGCCTTAATTGATGTAATTTATATGTTGTATTTTACATACATCAACATCCTTCCTAAACGAACAACCCTCCGACCGAATGGTCATACGCCCAGATGACCATCCGTCCGGACGGTCGTCCGACCGAACCACTGTTCGTCACTCAAACTCTTCGACGCACTGTTTAACGCACTGTTCAATGCTTACACTATCATTCTCTGATCAGACTAACCTCTCAAGTGTTCCCTTCAATCCAAGCTTGTGTTTATTTACTAAACATGAACTGTGTGTATACTCGATCCCTTTTTGCTTAACGAACTTTTGGGTGTTACATACGTTACTTATATCGAAACACAATCGACACACTACGCAAACACTTTTTATACGCTAACCGCTCCCTCATGTTATACGTGTTATTCGATGAATGCTAGTATGTTATGTTTACACAGTGATTGTTGCCTGACACCTTAGGAACGATAGTACTATAGTTTGGACTCAGCACCTGTAGTGGACAGGGGTTGTTAAGGGCTTTTCTTCACGTGTCACAGTGGTGATATGTGTTGCCCATTCTACAACTCGCAGTCACGTCTGTGCATATTTCATTGTCGATAGCTTACTTGCTTCACATTTCTACGTGTTACATGCTGGTTATGCGTAATTCGCTTTCGCTACTATTATACTATTAAACTTGTATACTCACATTTACACTATGTGTATTGATTTTATTTTAATGTATGTGACTGGTGTTTAGGATGCTTTGCTTGCTAGCTGTTATGGAATCAAGTTTAGGTGGTCTAGAAACCCACGAATAAATTTATGAGTTGTCGGAACAATATTTTTCTTTGAGAACACTATGTTTGTAATAACAGTTTTTATTTGATATGTTATGGTATAGGACATGACGTTAAATATCCAGTAATTATAGTTGTTATGGATTCTCCTGGACAATCAGTTTCTCTCAGTGTCGCGCCCCGATGTTTCCGCTATCGGTTGGGGTGTGACAGATTGGTATCAGAGCCATAACTATAGAGAATTAGGCAAGACTCGACCTAGTCCGGGTCGATGTCTTAGAATTGACCTAGTCTATAGTCTAAGTACCAACAGACCGCCTTGTGCGAACCCAGTAGGGGTTCCGCACGAGCCTATTTCTGTTACTTACTCTCAAACTCACGAAAACAAACCAGCTTTTCCTGAGGCTGGCCTCGCACACACAATTTTTGAAAATCCACGCACACTACGATTAAGTGATTTGGTCGAGATTAGGTGTGAAAACCGTAAACTCTCGATAGAATCACTCACTCAACACACATTTTTATTAATAATAAAACATGAGAATTTGCGTTGAGTCAGGATTGAGATCCGTATCTCGACGAAGATTCTCCATATCTATCTCGTAATTTTATCACACAATCAGGAATAAAGTTGTTAAGTTAGGGGTGAAACCCGCATCTTAATGACTTATTCTGCTCTATATCTTGGTTTTACAACGCTCTCACCAAAGTCTCGATGGGTTCCAACGACTAGGGTCACGTAATGGCCGAAAAGATGCGTGCCATTCGTCCAGATTGAGGCCAGAGCACAGTCTATTAACCCAACGCGTGTACTCGAGGTCCTTGAGAATAGTCGAATCACTTTGGGCAGTCAAAGTCTAGAACACCCGAGATATTCTATTTACGACCTGCAATCACCGATTTTACGTTTATCGTTTTATGTGTTTCGATTTTGAGATCACAACCACTGACTCTGTGAATTATTGATTTTATGTGTTTTATGTGGTTTTAAATGCTTATATGTTTTGGTTTTGGAGACTATTCTCTTTTCGCACCTCACTTTATGGAACACGTCGAACACGCACAACTATTTACATCTCAAAACGCTAACAAATCGCAGACTTTCACATGTTATGTTACTCGCTTACACTACTCGCTATCGCTACACGCATTCACAACTCTCGATCGCTTTACGCAACTATGAAAGATAGGTGAATACGTGCTAAATATGTAGGTGAATACGTGCAAAATATAGTGGAACATGTGCTTATGTGAATTGCGTATTTCTGTGCTCTACGTGCTTATGTGCTTCTGTGCTTACGTGCTTAAGTGGATTATGTGCTTATGTGCCTATGTGATTACGTGCCTAAGTGAGTGACGTGTTCCTGAGCTTTACATAAAGTAGTTTTTGGTGTTACGCTAAACTAGTATCTAGACATCTCGTCTGAATCCTGTGACGATGTCTGTTGCAGACAATGTTGTCATTCGGATCTCATACTTCACTCGCTGCTCGCCGTAATCACGCTGACAAACGCATCGCCTCGCTAGTCGCTAAGCAAATGGCTAAGGTCATTTCGCAAATCGTCAACGAAATTAATGAAATCGCTAGCAAGTCCTCTGAGGAATCTAGGACCGACTCTCCCCGTGCAACTTTTAGCTTCAAGCAGTTTAAAGCTTGTGGACCCAAAGACTTCACTGGGGAAGATGGGCCGAGCACAATGTTTCAATTGTTCGACTCGATTGAAGTCACTCTACGCCAAAGCGAATGTCTAGACAACCTCCGCACTGTAAACGCAACTGGGGTCTTCCAGTCTAGGGCACTAGAATGGTGGACATCAGAGCAAAACAAGCGTGGGAATGATGCAGCCTATGGACTTTCTTGGGAGGAATTGAAGGAAATCATGATGAAAGAATTTTGTCCCCCACATGAACTCCAGAAAATGGAAGACCAGTTCTGGCATATCAAGCAAGAGGGTGGTGACAATGTTGGTCTTATTGCGCGCTTTAAACAGCTTAGCATCATCTGCCCTGGCCAAGTCTCAACTCCCGGCATCATAATCAAGAAATATATTCGTGCTTTACCTGATTGTGTTGCCGATTTTGTCCAAGTAGCCAAGACTAATACGATTGAGGAGACCTTCCTACTCGCTGTCGAGATTAATGACAAACGGGTTCGGGCTGGTTACTTCAAGAACACCACCAAAAGTCTTCACCAAGTCACCGCTACTTCTGCTACTCCCGCCGCTGAAACCGCCTCACCTCGAGCTTTGAAGTCTTCATGCCGCAAGCGCAAGAGCAACAACAACAAGAACTGTGCTGCCACTACCGCTCCACTCAATGCTATCTCTGCTCAACCCCAGAATCAGTACCGCCAAGTAGTCGCACCCGTGACCAACGCACCTGCTACAAAATGTGAGTACACTGGTCCTCACCCACTGTGCCCTACTTGTACTTACCACCATCCTGTTGGGATCACTTGCCGCTTTTGTCTCCACTGCAACATTCACGGACACTTTACCGCAAACTGCCACACTGGCCCCTGAAGTGCCTGAGATAGCTTAATTGCTCTAGATTTAGACGAGAACGCAAGAGGTTGTCGGTGAGGGTGATTCCTATGCTAAATGTAAGTGGACAAGTCCAACCCTTTCCCGGGCTCTCGTTAAAGAATGTGTATGCCGAATCGTTCAGGTCTATGTATGCACCGAACGAAGTCGATAGGGAGTCCTTCACGGCACAATCGACACAGGGACGACTATCGCTCAAGTCCTCACAAGAGTTAGAAGTGGTATAGGGAACAACGAAGTTGTTTTTATTCGAATGCGGTCCCAATAATTCTTCTTGGGAATCTTCTTGAGGTGAATTAATGAAATCCATTTCAAGTTCCTTTACCCAATTAAGAATTAAATCCTCCATTTGAAATAATTCGTCAAGAAGCATTTCTCCTAGAAGATTCGATTGGGAGCACTCGAGGGAGAGATAGGGATTATTTTTACTTTCGCCCCTCTTAAGGCTACAGGAAAACAATGGGTCTATATAGTGGGGCTTATAATTTAGAAAATAACATTCTAATTCTTTGTGATTGCCACCACATATTTGACACCACGTACCATAAGTGAGCCGATAGTAAAAAAAACCAGTATCACTCATGGTTGTGTCAGAAATTACCAGCCGTCGGGATCTTACGGTTCTGTTTTCAGTAGCTGATACTTGGGCACGGGGCGTGTTGAGTGGGAACGGCCCCGTGTTCAGCTACTGTCTGACTTAAAACAGGATTGCCAGTACCAAAGATTGGGCACGGGGGCGCGTTTAGAGGGCACGGCCCCGTGCTGAGTTCTGCAGAAGCTGGAAATCTAAGAAAAATCCTAAAAAACAGAAAAATAAGAAAAAACGATTAGGCCGTTGATTCCTAACTTTCTTAAAATCCTTGTGTCCCCGGCAACGGCGCCAAAAACTTGATGTGCGTAAGTGTGTATAGTTTTTAATGTATATTTTAAGCCCTTTTTAACACTTTTAGCTAAGTTTTAAATTTATAAAATACGATATTTACTAACACTAAACACACATATGGGCAAGTGCACCCATCGTGAGCGTAGTATAGTGTTGGTAAGATACCGAGGTCGTCCAAGGATACAAGAGCTTTTAGTACCGGTTTATCCTCAACGTCTAATCAAATCAAAATTTTAGAAAAAAGGTTTTAAACAAGAAAAATAAAACTAACTAAAAATACTGAAAAATAAAAATAAAAAAGATAGACAAGATGAATCACTTGGATCCGACTCGTATTTAGTGTAACCTTTGATTATTTCCACACTTTTGCACTTTTTAAGAGATTATCTTAGTTATTGTAGTAGGCCACTCTTTTGAAGGTGACGTTACCCTCAACCCAGTAGTTTGAGTCAGCAAAGATACAATCCTAAAGGGTTAGATTATTGAAAGATAATTAATTAAGTTATTAATGCATAATGTGGTAGGCCCCTCTTTTGAAGGTGACGTTACCCTCGGCTAAGTAGTTTGAGTCAGCAGGGATACAATCCTAAATAGCCGGGTTAAAGTTTTAATAGTTGTTTACATATGAGGGGATCTAGGAGTTCGGACCTCCGCCATCTAATACCGGTGGGTATTGAAGGAGATCCTACTAAAGTTGACCCAGGTCCTTGCAGGATCTATACACTGAACAAGGCAAGACTCTTACCAAACCGTTCCCTTAACCCCCGACCAGGTAGCCAACATATCTCCATATAGAGCATGGAGATATGAATGGTGAAAATCTTTTATTTTATATAGACAGTAAAATAATGCCAAGACACCACGGACAAACGATAAGGAAGACTCACCTTCAACATAAGAAACTAGTTATTAAAGTCATTAATACATAACCAAATAAAAAGTGCGCAAAGATAAAAAATAAAAAGTATTACACTAAACAATTGTCTTCACCAAGTGATGTAAGAGACTTATGTAAACATGGCCTTTGATTGTCAAGAACTCTTACGATCAGTCTTGGATCCCGAGACTACTCACACACTCTATGATGGGTGATGGTGGTGGATGTGGGTTGTGATGGTGGTGGTGGGTGGGTGAAGTGTGAGATAGGTGGTTTGCCAAGGGATGGTTTGCAAGTGAGCCAAGCACCCCTATTTATAGCCTGCACAGAAGCCCGGACACGGCCCCGTGCCCGTTGGGCATGGCCCCGTGTCCACCCATCTTCTATTTCTTCATTAAATGCAGTTTGTCTACATTAGTTGACCACGCCCCCGTGTCCGCTGGGCACGACCCCGTGTGTAGAAGCGTATCTGTACTATAAAAATTTGCCTAGATTTTGCGAATCTTTGCGTTGACCATGGCCCCGTGTCCGCTGGGCACGCCCCTGTGGTGGGTGATAGAAGCTTCTACAGCTTTGTCTTTTCTACAGACACTTGGGCACGCCACCGTGCTCAGTGAGCACGGGGCGTGTTCAGCCTTCTGTTCTCTTGTTTTTGCTTGGGGAGATGCTGTCGAGGGGTCGGGCATGCCACGTTTATTCCTTTTTCTTGTATTATTATTAGATTTGGCTGCATTTTTGCTTCTTTTGTTCTTTTAAGCTCATTTAACCCTGAAAATACAAAAGGAAGAAAAAACACACTTTTTCTAACATTAGTACTAAAAAGGGGCTAGTTTTATGCCTCATTTAATGTAATTTATATGTTGCATTTTGCACACATCAAATACCCCCACACTTGAATCTTTGCTTGTCCTCAAGCAAAACTCTTTATTTCGTGGCCTAAACACCCAAATGGAATGGGTAGAAGAGAAGGTTTTGGGCTTGTCATAGAGTGTCGGGATTCCAAGATTCTTTATTAGGTTTTATTTTTATTTTATTGATAATCCTATTCGTCATGATTTATTTAAAACATTACATAAGAGAAATTATTTATTTGGGCATAACATGCCTCTTTAAAATTCCATTTATATACAAGTTCACATACCTCACGGGGGATCACTCAACACTCGGCCGAAGATGTATTTTTGTGAAACACTCAGAGCGGCATGGAACTTACTCCTACCATAAGCTTGCCAAGTAATCAATCCTCATCCTTTTTAACTAAAAACCTTTGTAAATATCAAGAGGACTTTTGGGGAAGGGTTAGGCTTGGGTTAAAGGAAGGTGGTTAGGTTAGTGGTTAGTAGAAAAGGGCGAAAGGCGTAAAAAGCGTCGGTTTTCGTGACTTTTTTTTTTAATGAAGCATTTATTCAAACAAGCCTTCTTTTGATGAGCGTTGTTTGTTTATTGCTAACTTCTTTTTTTTAGGAAAATCACAAGAAAATCGAGCTTTGTTACTAAAAAAAGGGTTTAAAATGAAAAAGGTTTTTGGTGGGTAAAAGTGTGTTTGTTTTGGGTTAAGAAATGAAAAGGTTTAGACTCAAAGGGGTTAACTAGGGGGATTTTTGGGTAGGTGGTAAAAAAAATAATGGTGTTGAAATAAAAAGGGTTAGTCCTAATGCCTTCATTATTTACTTACTTGGGTTTAAGTTGGTAAGGACCGCGAATGTATCGTCGTGGTAAGTTCTAGAGTTGTAAGAAACCAAGCGGCTATTCACACAAGAAACGAAAAATGAGCATTTAGTTTAAAGATGTGTATTTACATGCTCAATAAAGGCTCAAAACTCACTTTTTTGTGGGAATGGGTTTTTTATATGATCAAGTATATATAATCAAATTTTAACTAGATTTGTTATGCCTTTTTATAATTTTCTTATGTTGGTTCTTTTTATCACGACGCTATCGGTTGTAAATTTGTAAAAGTATAACCTTTTTAGAACTTGTTATTCCCAAATTAAACCAAGACAAGTAAAAAAAATAAAAAGGTTTTTGAAAACATTTGGGGTGTTTAGCGGTTCCAATAGAGTTTTGTGTAAGGCTTGTAATTAGGACTTGCAAAATTCAAGGTTTTAGCATCCCCCCACACTTAAATTACACATTGTCCTCAATGTGTCCCAAGAATAAGTTTTTAGGTTGATTGAATATGTAAAAGTGTGTTTAAAAACAAATTTTTATGTTACTAGGCACCGGGACACGGGCCCGTGGTGTCCGGGCATGGCCCCGTCTTCAGATTGCCAATAACAAAAATTAGGAAAAAGAAACAGAAGCCTGGGCACGGGGGCGTGTTCGGCGAACACGCCCCGTGTCCAGTTACCTGAACTGTGCGATTTCCTGCAGATTGTTCAGCATGGGGCCGTGTTGGCTGGACACGGCCCGTGCCGAACTTGCTGTAACGAAGAAAAATTTGCGGGAGGCTCTGTTTTTGTGCATGGTGTGCTGGTTCAAGTTTCCCTTAGTATCCTTCACCATCCCGAGTGATTTTTACCCATTACATCGTCATCCAAACACCAAACAATTTATAAAACCATCATTCATTAAAACTAACACATTACATAAGGTCCTAGAGAATTTAAAGACAAAGCAGAATAAAATCGAGCTTTGTTACTAAAAGAAAGGGTTTAAAATGAAAAAGGTTTTTGGTGGATAAAAGGTGTTTGTTTTGGGTTAAGAAATGAAAATGTTTAGGCTCAAAGGGGTTAACTAAGGGTATTTTTTGGTAGGTGGTAAAAAAAAGAAAAATAATGGTGTTGAAATAAAAAGGGTTAGTCCTAATGCCTCCATCATTTACTTACTTGGGTTTAAGTTGGTAAGGACCGCGAATGTATCGTCGTGGCAAGTTCTAGAGTTGTAAGAAACCAAGCGGCTATTCACACAAGAAATGAAAATGATCATTTAGTTTAAAGATGTGTATTTATATGCTCAATAAAGGCTCAAAACTCACTTTTTGTGGGAATGGGTTTTTGATGTGATCAAGTATATATAATCAAATTTTAACTAGATTTGTTATGCCTTTTTATAATTTTCTTATGTTGGTTCTTTTTATCACGACGCTATCGGTTGTAAATTTGTAAAAGTATAACCTTTTTAGAACTTGTTATTCCCAAACTAAACTAAGACAAGTAAAAAAAATAAAAAGGTTTTTGAAAAAATTTGGGGTGTTAAGCGGTTCCAATAGAGTTTTGTGTAAGGCTTGTAATTAGGACTTGCAAAATTCAAGGTTTTAGCATCCCCCCCACACTTAAATTGCACATTGTCCTCAATGTGTCCCAAAAATAAGTTTTTAGGTTGATTGAATTTGTAAAAGTGTGTTTAAAAACAATTTTTTATGTTACTGGGCACCTGGACACGGGCCCGTGGTGTCCGGGCATGGCCCCGTGTTCAGATTGCCAGTAACAAAAATTAGGAAAAAGAAACAGAAACCTGGGCACGGGGGCGTGTCGGCGAACACGCCCCGTATCCAGTAACCTGAACTGGGCGATTTCCTGCAGATTGTTTAGCACGGGGCTGTGTTGGCTGGACACGGCCCGTGCCGAACTTGCTGTAACGAAGAAAAATTTGCGGGAGGCTCTGTTTTTGTGCATGGGGTGCTGGTTCAAGTTTCCCTTTGTATCCTTCACCATCCCGAGTGATTTTTACCCATTACAGCATCATCCAAACACCAAACAATTTATAAAACCATCATTCATTAAAACTAACACATTACATAAGGTCCTAGAGAATTTAAAGACAAAGCAGAAAAATAAAAACTAAATGTCCTAAGATAGATGGGTCAAATGGTACATAAAATCATCCTAAGGAGTTCTATTTTAATAAGAATCAAAATTCCGGAGGTAGCTTTCCGGTATTTAAAAGCTTCGTAGAAATCTTAGACCGAGGGGTATTCCCTAGATGTTGTTAAAACCATTCTTCTATCTCTCCTGCGAGGAAGAAGGCGGGCTTGTTTTCCTCAACATCTTGCGTAGGGGGAGTGACACCAACCGGAACCCCTTGTAGTATGTCTCGAGGGGGCTACAGGTGTATGGTGTACCATTCGGCCGGTATGATGACTTCCGGTACCACATTCCATACCCTTTTGGTGATAATTGGTACCAAAGGAGGGGAAGCGAGAATGTTCAACCTTTGGTGCAAAAGGTTGACCTCTCGAAGACATCCCTCTAGTCCCACCGTCAAATGATTGATACGGTCAATCAATGCTTCTTCCACTCCCGTCATTTCATCAATGGCTTCTCTTAAAGCGTAAACGTAGTTTATAAGAGAATCTTCAACCGTTGATGACCTTCTCCCTTGTCGGTTGTTCCTGGAGTGCGATGAAGATGTTCCGCTAGTTCTGCTCGCCATCCAGAGAAAACAGACTGAAAAGAGTTCAATTTTATCGAAACAGTACCTCGGACACGGCCTCGTGCTCATTGAGCACGGCCCCGTGTTCAGATGTCTGCAGATTTTTGGAACAAGGAATCTTGGAGTTTTAAATTATTTTCGTGATTTTTAAAGCATTTTTAAGGAGAAATAACTTAAAACAATGTTGTAGAACTTATTTTTAACAAGATTCCTTGAATAAAAATCCAACAAACATCTCAATAAAGCTTGGAATCTTGGAGATTTCAAGCTCTAATGGAGGTATTAAGGAAAAATTGAAGAAGAAGGTAATGGATAAAAGTGGAAAAGACAAGATGGTTGTTGGGAACCTTCTTTAGAATATACCTAGGATGGTATGTGTGAAGATCCACCAGATCTTTGTCTTTGGAGTAGTCCAAATGTGCAGGAATCTTGCTGCAATTATAGAAAACGACAGCAAGCTGCGCACGGCCTCGTGTCGGCTGGACACGGCCCCGTGTGCAGGCAAGATCCTGACACATTTTGTCCGTATTCTGACAAAAAGTCAGAAGGGAATCTTTTGGTGGACACGGGGGCGTGCTGACCTGGACACGGCCCCGTGTCTAGAGGCTGTTTATGAAGTTTCGTCTATTTTCAAGGAATTTATCCAGATCGGGCGGTTCCTTACTGGATGGAACAACCCCGAAGTGCCTGAGATACCTTAATTGCTCTAGATTTAGACGAGAACGCAAGAGGTTGTCGATGAGGGTGATTCCTATGCTAAATGTAAGTGGACAAGTCCAACCCTTTCCCGGGCTCTCGTTAAAGAAGGTGTATGTCGAATCGCTCAGGTCTATGTATGCACCAAACGAAGTCGATGGGGAGTCCTTCACGGCACAATCGACACAGGGACGACTATCGCTCAAGTCCTCACGAGAGTTAGAAGTGGTATCGGGAACAACGAAGTTGTTTTTATTCGAATGCGATCCCAATAATTCTTCTTGGGTATCTTCTTGAGGTGAATTAATGAAATCCATTTCAAGTTCCTTTACCCAATTAAGAATTAAATCCTCCATTTGAAATAATTCTTCAAGAAGCATTTCTCCTAGAAGATTCGATTGGGAGCACTCGAGGGAGAGATAGGGATTATTTTTACTTTCGCCCCTCTTAAGGCTACAGGAAAACAATGGGTCTATATAGTGGGACTTATAATTTAGAAAAAAAAAACATTCTAATTCTTTGTGATTGCCAACACATATTTGACACCACGTACCATAAGAGGGTCGATAGTAAAAAAAATCAGTATCACTCATGGTTGTGTCAGAAATTACCAACCGTCGGGATCTTACGGTTCTGTTCTTAGTAACTGATACTTGGGCACGGGGCGCGTTGAGTGGGCACGGCCCCGTGCTGAGTTCTGCAGAAGCTGGAAATCTAAGAAAAATCCAAAAAAAAAACAGAAAAATAAGAAAAAACGATTAGGCCGTTGATTCCTAACTTTCTTAAAATCCTTGTGTCCCCGGCAACGGCGCCAAAAACTTGATGTGCGTAAGTGTGTATAGTTTTTAATGTATATTTTAAGCCCTTTTTAACACTTTTAGCCAAGTTTTAAATTTATAAAACACGATATTTACTAACACTAAACACACATATGGGCAAGTGCACCCATCGTGAGCGTAGTATAGTGTTGGTAAGATACCGAGGTCGTCCAAGGATACTAGAGCTTTTAGTACCGGTTTATCCTCAACGTCTAATCAAATCAAAATTTTAGAAAAATGGTTTTAAACAAAAAAAATAAAACTAACTAAAAATGCTGAAAAATAAAAATAAAAATAAAAACAGATAGACAAGATGAATCACTTGGATCCGACTCGTATTTAGTGTAACCTTTGATTATTTCCGCACTTTTGCACTTTTTAAGAGATTATCTTAGTTATTGTAGTAGGCCCCTCTTTTGAAGGTGACGTTACTCTCAACCCAGTAGTTTGAGTCAGCAAAGATACAATCCTAAAGGGTTGGATTATTGAAAGATAATTAATTAAGTTATTAATGCATAATGTGGTAGGCCCCTCTTTTGAAGGTGACTTTACCCTTGGTTAAGTAGTTTGAGTCAGCAGGGATCAATCCTAAATAGTCGGGTTAAAGTTTTAATAGTAGTTTACATATGAGGGGATCAAGGAGTTCGGACCCCCGCCATCCAATACCGGTGGGTATTGAAGGAGATCCTACTAAAGTTGACCCAGGTCCTTGCAGGATCTATACACTGAACAAGGCAAGACTCTTACCAAACCGTTCCCTTAACCCCCGACCAGGTAGCCAACATATCTCCCTATAGACCGTGGATATATGAATGGTGAAAATCTTTTATTTTATATAGACAGTAAAATAATGCCAAGACACCACGGACAAATGATAAGGAAGACTCACCTTCAACATAAGAAACTAGTTATTAAAGTCATTAATACATAACCAAATAAAAAGTGCGAAAAGATTAAAAATAAAAAGTATTACACTAAACACTTGTCTTCACCAAGTGATGTAAGAGACTTAGGCAAACATGGCCTTTGATTGTCAAGAACTCTTACGATCAGTCTTGGATCCCAAGACTACTCACACACTCTATGATGGATGATGGTGGTGGATGTGGGTTGTGATGGTGATGGTGGGTGGGTGAAGTATGAGAGAGGTGGTTTGCCATGGGATGGTTTGCAAGTGAGCTAAGCACCCCTATTTATAGCCTGCACAGAAGCCCGGCCACGGCCCCGTGCCCGTTGGGCATGGCCACGTGTCCACCCATCCTCTATTTCTTCATTAAATGCAGTTTGTCTGCATTAGTTGACCACGCCCCCATGTCCGTTGGGCACGACCCCGTGTGCAGAAGCGTATTTGTACTATCAAGATTTGCCTAGATTTTGCGAATCTTTGCGTTGACCACGGCCCTGTGTCCACTGGCCACGCCCCTGTGGTGGGTGATAGAAGCTTCTACAGCTTTGTCTTTTTTGCAGACACTTGGGCACGCCCCCGTGCTCAGTGAGCATGGGGCGTGTTCAGCCTTTTGTTCTCTTGTTTTTGCTTGGGGAGAGGCTGTCGAGGGGTCGGGCATGCCATGTTTTTTCCTTTTCTTGTATTATTGTTAGATTTGGCAGCATTTTTGCTTCTTTTGTTCATTTAAGCTCATTTAACCCTGAAAATACAAAAGGAAGACAAAAGCACACTTTTTCCAACATTAGTACTAAAAAAGGGTTAGTTTTATGCCTCATTTGATGTAATTTATATGTTGCATTTTGCACACATCAAAGAGCCTGCTATGCATGTGGTGATCCTAACCACTTCGCAAATGTCTGCCCGAATCGAGTGGTGAAGCAAGAGCCACAACAGCAACCAGCGCAGCAACAACATCAACAGCAGCAGCCTCAGCTGCAGCAACCAGCTCAGCAATCAGCCCGTGGGCGAGTTTTCAACATCAACGCTCGCCAGGCCCAAGCAGACAACAACGTGGTTAATGGTGCGTTTCTCATAAATGGTATTTATGTTTCGTGTTTGTTTGATACTGGAGCCGATAACTGTTTTGTATTGTTCGAATTCGAAAGGCTCCTAAACCGTAAATGCGCTAACTTCCCATCGACGTTCGATGTAGAAGTTGCCACTGGAAGAACCGTCACCGTTAGTTCCGTTCTACGTGATTATACTCTTGAGCTCAACAATCACGTTTTCCCGATCAATCTTCTCCCGATGCAGCTCAGTAGTTTTGATGTCATAGTAGGCATGGATTTTCTTCGTGAAAATCATGCTGAAATTGTTTGTTTCGAAAAGATGATCCGTTTCTCTCTTTCAAACGGTGATCAACTGTGTGTCTATGGCGAAGTCGCTTCGAAGGAGCTAAAACTCATGTCGGGCATCCAAGTAAGCAAGTATCTCCGCAAGGAGTACAAGGCTTTCTTGGCACACATCGTAGTAGCGGAGAAGGAAAAGAAATAGAAGGCAATGGAAAAGGTGCTCGTGGTTCATGATAATCCTAACGTCTTTCCTGAAGATTTACTTGGTTTACTGCCATCTCATGATATCGATTTTCGAATTGACCTCATTCCTGGAGCTAATCTCGTGGCTAAAGTGCCTTATCGCCTCACTCCCTCCGAAATGCGCAAACTCTCCAGTCAGCTCCAGGAATTGCTTGATAAATGCTTCATCCGCCCTAGCACATCTCCTTGGGACACACCTGTTCTTTTCGTAAAAAAGAAGGAAGGATCGTTCCGGATGTGCATCGATTATAGGGAACTCAATAAGCTGACAATCAAGAATCGTTATCCTTTACCTCAAATCGATGATTTGTTTGATCAATTGTAAGGTGCTACGTGTTTTTCCAAGATCAATTTACGCTCTGGCTATCATCAATTACGCATTCAAGAGAAATACATACCCAAAACCGCTTTCTGAACCCGTTACGGCCATTATGAATTTGTTGTTATGCCCTTTGGTCTTACTAACGCCCCCGCAGTCTTTATGGACCTAATGAATCGCGTGCGTAAACCCTTTCTCGAACGCTTCGTCATCGTGTTTATCGATGATATCCTGATCTATTCTAAATCGAAAGCCGAACACGCACAACATATCTGTTTGGTTCTTGAACTACTTCAAGGAAATCGCCTCTATGCCAAGTTCTCCAAGTGCGAATTTTGGCTTGAGGAGTTTCAATTTCTCGGTCACATTGTCAATAGTCAAGGTATTCACGTCGACCCCGTGAAGATCGAAGCAGTTAGGAGTTGGATTACGCCAAAGAACCCATCCGAAGTTCATTCTTTTCTTGGATTGGCGGGTTACTACCGCCGATTCATCGCAGATTTCTCGAAGATCGCTGTCCCTCTCACCTCTCTTAAGCACAAGGACAAACCTTTTGTTTGAGGAACCGAACAAGAGGAAGCCATTCAAACTCTGAAGCTTATGCTCTGCAACGCCCCTCTGCTTGTTTAGACAACAGAAACGACGACTTCATAGTCTACTGCGATGCCTCTAACCTCGGTCTTGTTTGTGCTCTTATGCAACGAGACAAGGTTATCGCGTACGCCTCTCGTCAGCTCAAGATCCACGAGAAGAACTACTCAACCCACGACCTCGAGCTCGGTGAAGTTGTTTTTGCGTTAAAGTTTTGGCGACACTACCTATATGGTACCAACTGTACGGTCTTCACAGACCATAAACGCCTACAACACATCTTGAACCAAAAGGAACTGAATATCCGCCAACGCAGATGGGTTGAACTTCTCAACGATTACGAGTGTGAGATTCGCTACCACCTGGGCAAAGCTAATGTCATTGCCGATGTTCTCAGTCTACGAAGCTATTTGCATAGTGTTCATAACGTTCAATCCCAACACGACCTCGAAGCTCTAATACGTGATGCTCAGCACGCATGCTTCATTGAGAATACCTTGAGAGAGGAAATGAAGAAATGTGGTGCTGAAACCCAACTTGTCACCAAATCGAATGGCATTTACTACTATCTCAATGGCATCTGGATCCCTAGTCGCAATAACCTTCGGGAGATATTGCTGACTGAAGCCCACAAATCCTGATATTCCATTCATCCCAGTGCCGACAAGATGTACCAGGACCTGCATGCCAGGTATTGGTGGCCTGGAATGAAGAAGGATATCGTTCTCTATGTTTCGAAATGCCTAACATATTCAAAGGTCAAGGATGAACAGACCCTCTGGCTTACTCGTGCAACCCGAGATCCCTTTGTGGAAATGGGAGAGTATAGCTATGGATTTCATTACGAAACTTCCGCGCACGCCATCAGGTCATGATAGCATTTGGGTTATTGTTGATCGTCTTACTAAATCCGCCTACTTCCTGCCGATACGTGAAGACTTTAAGGTTGAACGATTAGCACGAATCTACACCAACGAAGTCATTTATCGACACGGGACACCTTTCAATATGCTCTCGGTACTACTCTCAATCTTAGTACTACTTTCCATCCCCAGACCGATGGTCAGACTGAACGCACGATTCTCACCCTCGAAGACATGCTTCGCTCGTGTGTTATAGATTTCGGTGGTAATTGGGATTCACATTTACCTTTGGTCGAATTCTCATACAACAACAGTTATCACTCTAGCATTCAAATGGCACCATTTGAGGCATTATAAGGAAGAAAATGTCGATCGCCTATTGTATGGCACGAGATCGGGGGTGCGCAAATTACCGGTCCTGAGTTATTGCAAGAAACGACTGACAAGATCCTTTAGATACGAGACAATCTATTGAAAGCTCAGAGACATCAAAAGAGTTACGCCGCTAAACTCCGCAAGCCCTTTGAATTTGACGTTGGCGATCACGTACTCCTAAAGGTTGCACCTTGGAAGGGGATGGTCCGATTCGGTAAGAAAGGAAAGCTAGCGCCTCAATATGTTGGACCCTTTAATATTCTGGAAAGAATTGGCAAAGTGGCCTATAAACTCGAATTACCAAAGCAACTCAGTAACGTACATCCAACTTTCCACATTTCGAACCTCAAAAAGTGTCTAGTCGACCAGAATTTACATGTCCCTCTTGAGGACTTACAAGTGGACGAAACATTACACCTTTCGTGGAAAAGCCAGTTGAGATCATGGACCGAGAGACCAAGAAGCTCCGACGCTCACACATTCCCATGGTGAAGGTTCGCTGGGAAGGCAAACGCGGCGTTGAGTTCACCTAGGAACTCGAGAGTGATATGAAGGCCAAATATCCACAACTATTCGTTACGCCTGCGCCTTAAATTTCGGGACGAAATTTCCTAAAGTAGGGGAGGCTATAACAACCCGACTTTTCGAAGTCAAAGTCAAGGTCAACATTAGGTTCACGATCAGATCTGTCATTTCTTGCTTAACTATTGCTTGTACTCGTAGACTCGATAATCGATGTATGATAATTAATGATATTTTAAGATACGGTTTATTAATATGTGAAGTAACAATGCGATAAACGTAATTAAACACTAAACTACTAAACGCTATCACATCGCTATCACATCGCTACCGCATCGCAAATCGAATTGCAGGTTATGGATATTGTTTTACGTGTATATGTTATTACGTGCTTTACTTGTGTGTGCTTATATGTTGTTGGATGTTATTCGTAAACGCAATCGCAACTCTATCTCATCGCATCGCAACCCGAAATACAAGTTACTTTTATGATTGTTAGGTTGGGTATGTTATTTGTGTAACTAATGTGTACTACTATCGCATCGCTTACTCGCATCGCAACGCAAAGCATAACGCACGAAACGAAATTCGGAAAGCAACCCGCGAAGGCCCTCCGACCGAAAGACCATTCGATAGAATGGACATCCGACCGGATGACCATCCGATCGGATGGCCATCCGACCGTTAAACTCCACCGCCTTTCTCCTCCCTTCCCCTATATATACCTCACCTGTCACATCACTGTTCACTGATGTGACAGCTCCCTCCGACCAGCACGCTCCCAAGCACTTTTCTCTCGATTCCTCGTGATTCTTGTAAGTTTTCACTTTAAATCTTGTACTTTCTTCATCACTACACACTTTCACGTCATCTTCTCCAACAAATCACAACTTTTCACCGTGAAATCTTCGGGTTTGGGCTGTTCTAAGGTGATGTCATCATGGAGTTCTTATGAACATTGAAGTGTGACCTCATCTCATCAAGAACGGTTCAAATCTAAAGGATTTCCACACGTTTTTACACTGATTTCAACCAAATCTAAGTATAATCAAAGTGTTTCAAACTTTTCTTCAAACATTCTTCACTTTTACTTAAAAATCAATGACATCCAGAATCTTTCGGGCGTTCTACCCATTCTCTGGTAGAGAACCGAGCTGAGGATGGATTTCTATCAAAGAGATGACCGATTCACGGGTTGAACATGAAATCCGTCAAGAACAGCTGAGTCTGGTCGAACGGGGTGATTCCCGTCCGATCGGATGAGTTGGACCTGATGTGGTTTCCGTTGTTTGGCACGTTGTCATATCGTCATGATAAAATCTTTTAACTTAACTGATTTTACAAAGTTTTCAACCTAAAACAGTTGCTCGGTCGAACAGTCAGCCGATCAGATAACCATCCGATCGAATGACTATCCGACCAAGTGACTTGTGATTTTAAACACTTAAACAATTTCAAAACTTCACAAAATATCAGTCCCACTCAGATCACCATCCGAGCGAACGGCCATCCGTCTGGATGACCTGATATGTAGAGATGTTTCTCACTTTTTAAAATGCTACAATGAAAACTTCAAAGTTCAAACATTACACAAACACATCCTTCCCAAACGAACAACCCTCCGACCGACCGAACCACTGTTCGTCACTCAAACTCTTTGACGCACTGTTCAATGCATACACTATCGTTCTCTGATCAGGCTAACCTCTCAAGCGCTCCCTTCAATCTAAGCTTGTGTTTATTTACTAAACACGAACTATGAGTATACTCGATCCCTTTTTGCTTAACGCACTTTTGGGTGTTACATACGTTACTTATATCGAAACACAATTGACACACAATGCAAACACTTTTTATACGCTAACCGCTCTCGCATGTTATACGTGTTATTCGATGAATGCTAGTATGTTATGTTTACACTAGGGATGTGCATGGGTCGGTTTGGGTCGGTTTTGACCAAAAACCATAACCATAACCGCGATGTCGGTTATTAGATAATCATAACCATAACCGATCGGTTATGGTGGTTATGGTTATTCGGTTTTGATGGTTATAGCAGGTCGGTTATGAGTGGTTAACCGTGTATTTAGCTCAGCTAAAAATAGCTTAATACTTTTTAACATGGAATAAATTATTATTGTGTATTTGTATATATTAGTATACTACATAGTATTAAATAATACGTATAATCTATAATATTAATACCAATTATTATCGAAAATTCAACTAGTGTGATATGATACATTCTATACATTCAAATAAACATTCAATCAAGACCACAAAATGATACGAAAAAACTCATAAGTACTAAAAATATTCAGTTAAAAACATCAAATATTAAAAAAATCAAATATTAAAAATATGATGAAAAGTTCTAAATCCTACAAAGATTTATTACATGTCGGTTCGGTTCGATTATGGTGGGTATGGAAAAAATGATAACTATAACCGACCCATTACTTTCGGTTTTCAAAAAAACCATTAACCGGCCCACCGGTTTTTTATTTGGTTCGGTTTTTTCGATTTTGTTTTGTCAGTTAATTCGGTTATGGTTTGGTTAATTCGGTTTTTTGCACACCCCTGGTTTACACAGTGATTGTTGTCTGACACCTTAGCAACGATAGTACTATAGTTTGGACTCAGCACCTGTCGTGGACAGGGGTTGTTAAGGGCTTTGTAGGTCCCCTTGTTCGTATGGATCGTCACAGAATTGTATATCTAATCTAGAGTGCGGAATCCTCTAGATCAGATTTCTTACAGAAACGAGTAGAAAACAGAATTCACAATCAAACGGGTCTTCTATTGATTATCCATCTTGCAGTTTACAATCAATTGAAGACCTCACAGCCTCTCTCTGTGATCTTGCCTCTCACAAATTTCGAATTCACTTTCTCTCTCTATGATTTCTCTCTCTAGCCTCCAAGAACTAAAACCCTAATCACAAAACATGTTTATATACCACATGTCTGTGAACTGGGCCTCCAACTGGGCTAAGCCATTTTCCAAGCCCATTACAACAATAAACTCACTAACCAATAAGCTAAGCCCAATACAAAATATCCAAAGACTAAATGATCAAACTATTAAGCTGTTGTCACCGAATATGCACCAACAGACTCCCCTTGACAATAGCTTCATAGTGTAACTTTGTCTTCAAACATCTTGTGTTCTTTTGGTCTTTGGATAGCGTCAGCTACACAATTTCTGACATCAACAGACTCCCCCTTAGCTGATGCTTCCAATCTCCAAAACTTTCATTCGTTGTAGATCAGTTAGCTAGCAATCCTTGGTTAAGCAAGTAAACTCCAAATTCTTCCATATCTCTCACTGCAATGTAGTAGAAGGATCCTACCATGCACCTTCACACGTTCTTTACTTCATTCTCAATCGGCACTTTACTTGTATTATGCACTTCATTTTGATAACTGCATCAATCTGTTTAGCAACACAAGCAAGTATCTCGAAAAACCATTAGTCTTATTCACATTTAAAGATAAACCAATATTTTATCTTATCATGCAAAAACAACAACTTGTGAGTTCAAAATGGAAGTCTTTTTAAAAAGAAATCTTTTTGGTATTTTTGATAATTTTTTCAAAACAAACTAAACTAAACTCAAAAAAATTTACAATTTCATATTTTTGTGAGAATCATGTGCAAGAAGATCATAAACTGTTTTCACACTATTAGATAATTCTTTATATAATTTTTCATGAAAAGCAGTACAAGACAATTACCAGTATTGTTTGTCCACTTAAACAAAATGCATGAACATTTCAAGTTCCATTACCGTATGATACGTTAAGGTAATTTTATTACTGAAATATTAGTGTGTCCTACTTCAGGATATACCCCCGCGATCAAGGTATGCACAAAGATTCATCGTAGTAGGTGAGTATACTGAATTCATCCGTTTTATATTTCAACGATAGATAATTGGTGATCAGGTCAGTACTTCCGTACAACAAAGAGACCAAAATATCTAAGGAGGGCTATGACAAATACCATTTTTGGTACGATTTATGCATTTTGCACATTTGAATGACTCTCTAGGAGAGCTTCTTCATTTATGGGTTTTGGCATTTTTTGCTCTTTTAAGATATCCTGGTTGTGCCTAGGTCAGCATGTATCTGGATGCAGCAGAAGGACAACCCTGATATCCCCAGATGATATAACAGTATAAAGACCCAAAACCTCAGATTTTGGCAATTTATCAATGCAAGAATTAAGGTCATTAAACCATACACCACTGTTGTGTTCCCCACTCATATTCAGTTCGTTTAGGTTTATATCGCATTGGTAAGTTGATTAGTTCATGCTTTTGCCTACTGGTACATCATATGATGAAGCTGCTATCACACTTAAGCATTTTAATTTAATTTTCAGTGTGACAGTCTAACTTGCCGATGTACTATCATTTCTTCTTTTTCACACAATGAAATCTCTTTTTTTCAATTTTTCATTATTTATGTTTTTCATTTTTCAATTTTTTTTTTATTTTTTAAAATTTTTTAACTAACTAACTTACTCCCCCTAAACTCACGCACTAACTAAACTATTTTTGGCATAGGGAAATTTCTCCCCCTAAATTTTTGTTTTTATGGAGTAAGTTTCAAAAACACAAATTTAAACACACAAACAGACTCCCGCTTCAATCTGACAATAAGTTTTTCACCAATAAATCATCAATCAATCACCAAAGTAAATAGTTTGTTACCCATGTTAACCTACTATTCACCTCAGACACTTTACAGGAACAACCACTGTCGAACACATCAACGGTCCTTCTTGGTCATCCTTCACACACTCAACAACTTAGTTAGACTTAACAACCCAAACCTGACCGGTTTTGGGTTGACCATGTAAATCCGTATAAGATGCTTCTAACCAATATCCATCATACCTTACTGGTGTCTTGGATGTTTTACCTGTTGTTGAACAAGATTTATAATTTCCACTAGGTCTTTGATTATAAGAGTTCCAATAAACTCTCGAATTTTCTGACCTTAGAAAATTATTATCTTGATACCTTCTTCGCCCATTATTATACCATGAATTTTGAAACAATTTTGGATGTTGCTGAACATTTGAGTTACTAAAACCCCTATGTTCGTTTCTTCTTTGAAAATTTCGATTACCAGAACTCTGGTATCGATTTTGATATCCAAAATTTCTATTTTGATTTGGAAACCGATTTGATTTACCATTATAATACCTAAATTGTGTAAAATTGCTTCTTGGTCTATCAAATTGTCCTGCTGTTGAAGTTTTAGATTGAAATCTTGGTTGATTATATTGAAAATGTGGTTGCACATTATTATTTAAACCAACCCTATTCCCTTCCTTAACTCCATCAACTTTTTGCTTATTTTTCTTCAAAGGACAACAACTCGCCACGTGCCCTTTGTTGTAACATTTAAAACAATATTTTGTCTTATAAATTTTCTTTTTCTGAAATCTCTTTTTAAATGTTTTCTTCTTTTCCTTTTCAGTATCCTCATCCGATTTATGAGGTGTACTGTTAGATCCTACAGATTATTTCAAAGAAACTGGACTATTTGGCAAGTCCACAGCTATCGGCTCCACAACCTCTTGTGTAGTGGGAACAAAATTAATTAGCTCATCTTCATTTGAAAAAAAAAAGAGTAGTCTTGATCCTTAGAAGATGAGGCTTTACTAAACCCCACTCCCGTTCTATCATTACTCCTTTTCAGCCCTTTTTGAATTTGAGTCCTAACTAATGAAGAATTTCCAAATTTGTCTAACTTTCCTTTAAGTTCAACAATTTGGTCTTGTGCAATGGCCAATTCCCGGCACTTTTCAGAAAATTCATTAGTTTTATCCTTCACAGTTTCACGAGCCAAATCAATGATCTGTAACAGTTCATTGACTTTGCTTGTTAAACTGTTGATTTCTTGTTCATTTGATTTGAGTTCATTTAAACAATTTGACTCTCTTTAATCAAAAGAACATTTGACTCTTTTTGTTTTTCCAATTCAGCTAACAGAATTTTGTTTTGCTCTGATAGTCTGTTAACCTTACCCTGTAGTTCAGTGCAATTATGACATGTATGACTTACATATTCTGATGAGACCTTCACCTCTGCTGTAAGTCCATTCACATCATTCAAGCACTTTGAAACTTCTGTCTCCTTCTTCTCAACATCTTTCTTCTTCTCTTCTACCACAGCATCTGCTACCTTATCTAAAGCAAGATCTCCTACACTCTGTCTTGATGAACTCTGATAACGTTTTTCTAAAGCTTCCCACAGATCTCTAGAAGTCCCATATTTCGTGAAGATATATTTAATGCCCTCAGGCAAGGACATCCTTATCACTGCTAAAGCTTTCTTCTCAGCATTAACCATAAGTTTCTTAGATTCATCCATCTTGTCATAAGAAATCACTTTTACTCTTCCTTCAATACAACGCGTAGGAGCAACATATCCATCTATCATACAATACCACATTCTGATATCTTCACTCTTCACAACCGATTCAAACTTCTCCTTCCAGACAGCATATTCTTTAACATTTGTAAGCTTTGGCCAATTTTTAACAGTCTCACTGACCTTGTCTATTTTCACCATCTTTAAACACGTTTTTACCTTAATCGTACTGATAAAAAGTACAAAATTTTTCCGAAAACAGTTTTTACCAAATTATAAACACGTTTTTTTTTGTCCTAAAAATCCCACGAATTCAAAGGCGCAAACGGTTTCGGCAGATGAGATACGGATCAAATTTTATTCACGAAAACGTTAATTCCTCTATACGTATCTAATGACTCCACAAAAATAATTACTCCACCTTTTAATTATGCTAGATCTTAATTCCTCTAGCTAATTTTGCTGGCAAACCAAGTTTATTTCGTTGGGTCACGCTAATTATGTTGGTAGAGTAATTATAAGTATGCTGGTTTATTAAATTCGCTTGAACAAATTCTCTAATCACTTAATTTCGCCGGTTAATTATGCTGACTTAATTTCGCTGATCAGATTAATTTTGCTGGTTAATTTCGCTGGTCTGATCAAGTTCGCTATAACGACGACTGTTAATTTCGCCGATCACCGTAATAATGTCGCTGAGGACAATTACACGGTTACCAAAGTCGCCTTTGGATTTAATTTCGCCGGTCACTGAGTTGCTAGATCACAATTTCGCTGTGTCAGAGTATTTATCCGATTTCAGCAAATTTGCTAGAAAATTTTGGAAACTCAATCTGTTTGAAATTTCTGAAGATTTTCTAGATTCTTCTAACAGTTTCCTGCAAAATTAAACACCAAATCAGCCGAATTTTTTGAAGAAAATACGAAGAACACGAAGAACAATCTTCGAATCTTCAAGTATTTCAGCCAAAAACTTTTCCAGAATCAACAAAATCTTTCCTGAAACCCTGTAAAACAACAACCAAACAAAGCAGAATGTCAAAAACAGCCAAAAATTTCAAAATTTTTTATCAAACCAACAAAAATTTCGAAACCCTAATTTTTCAGGTTTCAAAATTTTTGAAAAATCTTCCTGTTTCTGCCAAGCACAATTCTGAACCGAGCCTTCAAGAGCCTAATGCTCTGATACCAATTGTAGGTCCCCTTGTTCGTATGGATCGTCACAGAATTGTATATCTAATCTAGAGTGCGGAATCCTCTAGATCAGATTTCTTACAGAAACGAGTAGAAAACAGAATTCACAATCAAACGGGTCTTCTATTGATTATCCAACTTGCAGTTTACAAGCAATTCAAGACCTCACAACCTCACAGCCTTTCTCTGTGATCTTGCCTCTCACAAATTTCGAATTCACTTTCTCTCTCTACGATTTCTCTCTCTAGCCTCCAAGAACTCTTCTAAGAACTAAAACCCTAATCACAAAACATGTTTATATACCACATGTCTGTGAACTGGGCCTCCAACTAGGCTAGGCCATTTTCCAAGCCCATTACAACAGTAAACTCACTAACTAATAAGTTAAGCCCAATACAAAATATCCAAAGACTAAATGATCAAACTATTAAGTTGTTGTCACCGAATATGCACCAACAGGCTTTTCTTCACGTGTCACAGTGGTGATATATGTTGCGCATTCTACAACTCACAGTCACGTCTGTGCATATTTCATTGTCGATAGCTTACTTGCCTCACATTTCTACGTGTTACATGCTGGTTATGCATAATTCGCTTCGCTACTATTATACTATTAAACTTGTATGCTCACCTTTACACTATGTGTATTGACTTTATTTTAACGTATGTGACAGGTGTTTAGGATGCTTTGCTTGCTAGCTGTTATGGAATCAAGTTTAGGTGGTCTAGAAACCCACAAATAAATTTATGATTTGTCAGAACAATATTTGTCTTTGAGAACACTATGTCTGTAATGACTGTTTTTATTTGATATGTTATGGTATGGGACATGACGTTAAATATCCGGTAATTATAGTTGTTATGGATTCTCCTGGACAATGCTCAGTGCCGCGCCCCGATGTTTCCGCCATTGGTTGGGGTGTGACACTTTGCTTTCCATTCACGTAATTACGACCCGGATAGTTTGTGAAGTAACCCCCGTGATTCAATACTATAGAAAAGAGTTCAGGATACAAATCTACAAATGATTACAAACCCTAATCAGTAGAAATCCTCGATGTATAACTAAAATTTTAACTTGAAATCATACCTAGGACATCATCGTTGTAGAAATCCTCATCTTTGCCTCGTATATGAAATACACCACCATGCTCCACTACAGGATCGGGATCCATCGTAGATGATTGCATTTTTTGGGGAACGATTCTGGGAATATTGGTGTTAGGGTTAATACAGAGGAAGGGGATGAAGTGAAATGTTTAAGGTTTTACAATTAAATAATATTTTTTTTATACTTTTATCATTACCTTTTCTTTCTCCTCCACTCACAACCAATTTCAAAAAATATTAAAAACTTATAAAGGTGAATAGTATCTTCTCAAAATTTACAATTTACAATCACTCTTATAGATATAAAGGTTACACTCACATAAATAGGAGGATCCTTTCTGAATGCACTAAGTGCAAGTAAAAGATTCACTCCAAAGTCCATAGTGACCTTTTGTTATTTTCTTTCTATATTTTGAGCCTTTTTTTAACGGCTCCGCATTTGGAGTTTTCAGGTGACGAAATGAGGGTTAATCGATAAAATGAGTACAAAATATAAAATCTCAAACTCGTGTAAAATGATTGGTTTAACACAAACCCTTGTCTTTTGGTGATCGTCAATGTTTTCAAAATTGTAGTAACCAAAGTACATTTATACTATTGGAGCCAACGTGATTACGTGAGACTACAAATAGAAAATTAAATAGGAAGTTATATTTGAATTTTTAAAATTTCTTTAGAGTTATAATATTTAAACCAATGAAGTTGAAGCTTAATTGGATGAACGACTTCAACCAGTTGAGCTAAATCATTGTGTTAGATATAAAACTAAAATATGTAATGTAAGGCTCACAACCCGACATTTTACATCATCACACGTATAGTTTAAAAGATCATACGAGTTCTCAAATAACGCAGTGAAAAAACTTCGATAAAATGCATCAACTTTCAAACCCAATTGACAGATCATTCATTTTAAATCAAAAAAAAAAAAAAATGTATAGCACGAATGCCAATAGATCTACTAATCCATGAGTAGCACCGTCCGCCTGCCAAGAGTCCCGCAATGTCATCAACGTACCAGTAATCAATCTAACATACATGCAAAAATTAGCTACGCTGAGTGAATTCTAGCAGTTAAGTTTAAAATAATTAAACGACACGAAAACACTTTATTTTCCGACCAATTAGTCATGATACCTGACTTTCCAAACACTAGTTATCCCACACACCTGATCCACTAATCCGTTTACACGCACATCCACCACCGAACCAACCCATTACCCGTCATGTTTGCTCACTAACCATGCCCCACATGATTCCTCAATCCTCTATATAACCCTTTTGTCGCTACAACGACTGCTCGTCTAGGACGGTCACGCACTACTACGCCAAGCATTCCCAACTACAATACGACACAAAAAACTCGAATCCTCAACACATCTTGTACACATTTGTAATGTAGTTTGATGTGCAAACCGTGTTGTTTTGATGTGCATCAGTGCATGTTTGTGGTGCAACTATGATATTACAACTATGTGTTGATATAAATGTTGCCCCCGTTTTTAAACGAGTCATTTTATTCAACACGACAACTAGCAAGACGCTAGAGCCAACACAACAAAACACCCTTTAGAAAGAGAAATTACACCAATTACTCCATGTTAAAGACTTACACGGGGATCTATTTTTATTCCACAAATAACCTAGAGATTTGATATTTTCCAAGACTTAAGCGACATTAGCCTCCTTATTAGGAAAAGACGAGCTTGTTCCTCGCTTTCCAAATGCACCAACAAGATGTCAAAATAATCCCTATAAGAATTTTGCTTTTCGTCCATCCCATGTTGACAGTATCATGCAACGTCAATAAGTCTCAAAGCGTGAAGGCGAAAATGGGCGACGCACCACACCATTTGCTAACTAAATGCCAATAATCATGGCAAAATAGCATGAGGTAAATAAGTAATCGGCCGTTTCATCAGTCTCCACACCACCTACAAGCCACCGAACCCACGTTTATGTTTCTTTTGCTCAAACCCGCTAACGTTGGAACACGGGTCCATTACTGCTTTCCAAACAAAAATATTAACTTTTTTTGGAACCCGTATATTCCACTCCATAACAAATGGAGCAGCCACTTTCAATGCATCAAAGAGCACCTTTTTCATTGAAGATACCGCTATCTTTCGTCCAAACCCACCGGTGTCCGAATGTTGAGGCAAAGTAACCTGCTGTAATAATCTCAAACAATCAAGTTCCAAACTTTCTTCCTAGTTGAAAGATCCCTTTTCTCTAGCTTGAATATGTTAGGGAACACGACTTTTAAAAGTTCCCGAGTGACCCATGCATCGACCCAAAAACGATCTTGTCCCCCAACCCAACCCAACCTCTCCTTTAATTAAGTTAGCTAGATTCACATTAGAGTTCGCTAACTGGTTTTCCAATTTGCCAATAGAGGTCCATTTCTTGCGTGAAGAATGGGCCATGATCGATTGGACGAATGAAGGGCATCAATCAATCTTCTCCAAAGGACGTTCGGTTCGTTTTTGAACCACCACCACCATTTTGTGACACCCCCCCCCCCCCCCCCCCCCCTCTAACCACTCCTTAGAACTTGATTTTTAGCTTTAACACACATAAAATGAACAAGATTTGCAGGTGTTCCTAGGCAAAAAAACAACCATACAATAGTGCAAACAAAACTGACATAACAATTCACCGGTATCTTTTACTGATGATTAATAAAAAAAAAAAAAAAAACATTCTTATAGACAATGACAATTTGTAAGTGTGGTAATTATTTTGAAAAAAAAAAATCAAACCTAAATCATCATCGTCAAAAGATAACGAGCTCCATGGTGATGATGGTAAGAAAAAGGATCACCTTATCTGGTTAAGAGGGATGCAAAATTATTTATATTACATACACTGCCTTTGAAATAAATAAACAAGTAAATAATTGGTTTGGTGACAATTGTATATTTTCAAGCACCTGATTGCCTTGGTCATACTAAAATTTATGGTTTCTCACAAATTAACACAGCAACCAGAAAAGTGTTCCTACAAGAGATTTATGGTTTTCTTCTATTTTGACTTCTTTCTCCGAAGTCAACATCTCTCTGTTCAAATAGTCAGAATACCATTATTCCATACCGATTATAGATTTACATGGACGTGATACAATATGACTACCACGCGTGTTGAAAGATAACGACTCCGCACACATTTTGAAAGCTGAAAAGTCACTCGTGATTGCTTACACCCGGCCTACAAAAGAAACAAGATGAACACGTTTAAGCAAATGATACGGTTAATCAATGATCGGTAAACAGAAACAAAATAAGAATGAAAATAAAGTAGAGGTAGCAAAACGAGCAGGTTGTATATTGGATGAAATTGAGTGAGGTTGAGTTGTCCTGAAACACTCTGTTCGAACTTAATTTATTCTGTAAAATCAACCAGTATTAAATACGACTACCAAAACTTTATTGCTTCAATAATATAATCAAGTTTTGTAGTGAATGACTAGAGGAGTTTTTCTTCATTAAGAATACACTTTGCCTGACCCGTTTAACCCGTTCCTTCTAAGCTATTATTTTATTTTATTTTACCTTCCCCTTACCAATAAAACATAGCTCAATTTGTAACTAGATTTTAAAGGAGCAATAAAAGTTTTAAATGTCAACATAATAAGGCGGGTTTGAAATTATATTTCATTGATAACGGGTTAATGTTTTTCGTTTCAAAAAAGAAGTAGCTAAAGAGGACACACATCGAAGTGTTTAACTATCATGCCAAGCGTTCACCACTTTCTAAGTTGCTTTATTTAAAATAATAACATTATTTAATAGTAACTTGTATGATCGTATTTGGTATATTTTGCATTCACAACATAAAAAAATACCAGTAATTAATAAGAGGAAAAGGTTATAAAAATTTACGAGCCTAGCCGAAGTAGTTGCATTCATGGGTAGAACAAACTCATCTTGTCGACACAATCCTGTAGTTGAGAACGAGGTCCTCGGGCTTTTTCCATATATATGTTCGGACAGTTGCTAAACTCATGTCGGGTGACAAGACCTGTATAACAAGACACTAGTATGAGAACTAGCAATATGTTATAGTAGTTTCCTATGTTAAATAAAAATATTGGCGTAAGGTGTTTGATCAAGATTAACTACAGGCAGATAATGTTTTTGATGCAAAACAGATGTCAATTGAATTTGAGTTGCTTCTGGCATTTCTGGAATGAAAGTGTAAATAAACTAGCAAAGTGTTTACACTGCAATGAGGCTACGGTAGCCATTTTTTACTTGTTTAACTTATAAATGAGTCGATTCGGACTATATTCTCTCTAATAGGTGAAACGAGTAAAGAACTTTTAAGATAGCTTAAAATTAAAAGGGTTAAACGGGTCATGATTCGCCCAAAGTGTATTTTTTTGTGTACAAAGCCTTTAAAAACATTTCATTCTAAGATTTGCATCACCGCTATAGTAATGTAATTACACCATCTATATAGAATTTGAAGTTCGTGTAAAAAAAGAGTTTTTGGTGTACCTGACCGGTATGAAAAAATTACTCTGTTTGACCGGTTACCTAATCCAGCCAACCGGTCCAAAACGGTTCGGTTTGGTGGTTTGAACCGTTTTTTTTTTTAATAAATCAAAATCGTTAGTTTGCATTAAAATTTTAAAAAATGATAATAAATATTATACATGTTCCAAAAACGAATATAAAATAAATAAAGGTAAACAGCCGGTTCCAAACCATGAACCAAACCACTAAACCCGGTTTAAAACCGTGAACCAAACAATATAAACCTCAAACCGGCCAATCTCCTTCGGTTTGGACGGTTTAGTCAGTCTCGATTGTTTACTAACACCCTACTATTCACAGCTAAATTCAATCCTGAATTTCCAGTGTTTGAAAATTTAGATTCAAGATTATTGACGTAAGTGAAGCAATAGTGGTAAAAAGCAACATGATTGTGAATTAAGTTAGAAAATTGCCTGATTATTGCACAAGATCTCTATAGAAGGCTTCCGCTTCCAAGGCTTAAATCCGGATCTAAAAGATCCATCAACCGACCCAGGACCAAAAGCTCCATCACTACTCAAGCTATCTAATGGCTTGTCTAGAACCATCTTCTCCACTACGTAGTTAACAACCTGTACAAAAAAATTCAAAAAAAATTATATTATTAATATGAGAACCACTGCTCTGCTTCGTCTTACATTAAAAAAGGTAAAATACTAGGAACGCTAGTAAATGCCCTATTGGCCTCTCTTTTTTGTTGTCAAACGGGTTTACAAGTAAAAGGGGTTGAAGATCACCCAAAGTGTATATTAAATGCATACACCCTCCTAAACCACTTTTATTCAAAGATTCAGAATATTATTGCAATAGGAGTATGTTTGTAGTCAAGATTAATTCATCATCATTTGTTTGTAGTCTAAACAACTTAAGATCTATTAATAGTCTACAATGATGATAATTATAGAGATGTTTGATGGGCTTTAAGGGTATTAAGTATTATACAGGATCGTAATGACACAAATTGAGGTGATTCTTACAATACAATACCTTGTGTATTCTTAAAATACGAGGTGCACTCAGCTTCCCTTGTGTCAAGATCTGTGCAGCTGAACCTTCACATGGATGTAAATAGAAGCTGCACCTGAAAATGAGAATATTCCAATGATAACTGGTAAGTAAAACTACTCAAATGTCTAGCATCATGTTTGCATGTGAAAGAAAGAAAGGAACTGTGAGCTTTATAGGTGTTTCATAAGTCATTCACTATATGCTCTTGTATTGCCTAATAAAATCGGCAGGTGGCACAGATAAGGTGACATAACAGGCAGCGCAAGAAATGGGTCAAAACAGATTCGGGACAAAAGGAGGCCATATGTAAGTTCGTGTCAAAATGGGTCGGGTTGGAATGATCAGCCAGTGCTTTTCTTCTGTTAATTGTTTAATTTAATAAATGACCAATATGCTAACATCATTGCAATTATTATATTATTAAGGAAAGGAAAAACTGCATAAAAAGGTAACCAACTATCGAGTATCGAAGTTCTATTTTGAGAGTTGAGACCACTTATTTTCTCGTATAAAAATCCCCAAACATTTGAAATGTTTGACATAAAGTAATTTTTAACCTTTACAACAGATTACTGGTATCTAATCATCCCATCATCGTCAGTTCAGCTTCAGCACACCCAGAAAAAAAGATGGCTTTTCCTAATGTTTATCATCTACAGTTTGCATTGAGGATTTAGTTTAGTATTTTTTTCCCATATGAAAAGAGTGTTACCTAAAATCTAAAATAAGAATAATGCACCAAAGTTAGTTATCTATTTATGCACCTAAAATCTTAAGCATTTAATTTTCGACCCATTTGACCTCCTTTCCTGATAGCTGCATTTCCCGCATTGTACCCATTGACCAGTTACAGTAATATACAACCCGAATCGACCCATTATCATATAAATGGGTAAAAGGCCATCGCTAGATGTAACTTGTACGCCACAAAAGCATATAAAAATGAGAACATTTGAAGACAATAAGAATAAAGAAATTACTTGGTATGTTCCCTCGGGGGGAGCCGATTATGCAAAATACAATCTAAAACCCACCACGGGAACTCCTTCTCGTCCTCGGTTCCATCAAGGTCAGTAATTTTCTTCCTCCATGGCCCACTTTGTGACCCCTCGGTAATAATTGATGGAGGTGAAACAGTTGAGAATGCAAATGGTGGATACACCTTGGAATCATTTTCACCGTTACCATCTACCTCACCTCTCGAAACCGTAATACTCCTGCCAGATGCCGCTTCTCCATTGGCTGAAGTTTGAGACCCAAATTTATGTTTCTTCTTAGCCAACCAATGAACCAACAGTCCTTTGAGGGTTTCTCGAGCCAGATTGATCTGCAAAGAACAAAAAATATAATTCTATTATTAAGTTAACTAGTAAATGTCTCCCGCGAATTGTGGCGGCATCGAAACGTTAAGTAACACGAATTAATATTGTCTAATAATGAAAACGTATTATATTTAACCCGACTCGTTTCAAACCAAAACTTACGTCAAAACAGAGACCAAATGAAAACGTACATAAAAATAAACACGAAAACGCTTTATGTTTGACCCAACTTATTTCCTATAAAAATTACGTTGAAACAGAAGAAAATAGTGTTTTTTTTTAAGTTAAAGGATGGTACCACGTTCCAACGGCGTCGAAACGTAAAGTAACTCGAATTTATAATGTCTAATGAAATTGTATTAATATTTGACCCGACAAAATTTACGTCAAAACGTAAACCAACTTGAATTTATACCGACAGGTACATATATACAAATAAGCACTTAAAACTCGAGGGGGTCAAAATGACATTTCATAAAAAATTTAGAAAGTTTTAAGGGGGTGTAAATGTAAAAACTGAAAGTTAAGGGTTCAAAGTAAAAATAACAAAAATCAAAAAATAAAAGTTACTACGATGTGACGGACGCTACGGTAACCCAACTTGTTCTTTAATAATAATAATAATTATTATTATTATAATTACATCTAAACTTTCGTTTCAAGTATTATGAAGGTATGTGCACCTTGTCATCCTCAGCTTTTTCGGTGATACTGAGGTCAGCAGAATACATTTCTGCAGAAAAGCACTGTGGTGTGTCTGTAGAGGTATGGTATTGGACCCGACCCGAGCGGTCAGACTTTCCCGTTACTTATTGCTTTTATATTAATTATTTATTATTGTGTTGACTAACCCAACCGCGAGGCCCAACGCGTTGTAGTATATACTACATTGGGCTAGGGACTTGTAGAGATAACCCCTAACTGGGCCTGGCCCATTGAGGTTAGGGGAGGCCCATGTCCCCTATATAAGGAGGTGTTCACCTCATTATTAGGGTTAGACAAGATGGAGCCGCCACACTTTTGTTACTGGAAACAGGGGATTCTTTCCCCTACCGGTCATCTCTACAAGCTCCACTTTCTTGTCTTCTCCATTGCAGATCTAGGTTCAAGAGGAGGAACAAGATGAGATTCTTCACCCTCATGTAGAAGGCGGCCCAATCATCCTGGCGGTGATTCCGTGCTTCAACATTGGCGCCATCCGAGTTTATGTTAACCATCTGTTGATCACATCTTGTTTTATCCTCAGATCTCTAGATCTGTGTTTTTAGAGTCACACTCCTGACCTTCGAATGAATAAACCCCACAGATCTGTGTTATGTTTTTCACAACTTCTAGATCTGTGGTATTTCACTTATTTCAGTGCTTCAAATTCTCCAGACCCACAGGGTTCACAACCTCATGTACAAGGGAGCTCAGATCTGTCGCCGTACCAGACTTTTTCAAGTTAAAATTTCGAAGATCCAAGTTTTGTGGGTTTTATGCCTCCGTTAACGAGGATTAGCCACGATTTATGCAAAAGAAAAAACCAGGTACGTTGTTTGTTTTTCTCTTACTTGACGCAAGATTCCATCAAAAGAAGGTATGACAAAAGAAAATGAAATTACAAATTCCTTTCTTATGTCACCTTTAGAAGCCCTAATTTTTTTTTTTTTTTTTTTTTATTTTTAACAAAAAAAAAAACCGGGCTGTTGATTTATTAGTTGACGACATTCGAGAACTCATGAAAGGAGAACTTCACCTCTATTCTTTGATATTCGAGAAATCTTGAAGTTTTGTCTTAATAGATCAAAGTTATTTGAGGATTTTAAATTGATAAATAATATAAAAATACGGCCAATGTCAGACGTTCAAATTCAATACATTTACAGCTGTAAATAATATACATAATACAGCTGTAAACAACTATACAAAGTTGTCTGACATGTACCAGCTCATTCTTGTCCTCACCCGGATAATTAAGAGCACCTTTTTGTCTTCTCACTTTCAAGGTAACACCAATTTAGTCCTATACAGCTGTCAACAGCCAAAGTAGTCCTAATAAAGCTTCCCTCCTTTTCACTTCCAAGGAGAAAATGGTTGTCTTCTTGCAAAGTCTGCAACCCTTGTTACATCCATGCTCCTCCTACGTTTGTTATCAGCACCAAGTTGAAGTTGAAATATGAGTGTTCATACCTCACCTTAAAAAAAACAAGGTTTCAGCGAAAAAACCACTGTGCTTGGCGAGATCCTACTCCGACGCGCCGTGCGCCGTGCGTCCGATAAGCTCAAACGCGCACCGCGCATGGGTGCACAAACTCCGACGCGCCACGCGCCGTGCGTCCGATAAGCTCAAACGCGCACCGCGCATGGGTGCACAACTCCGACGCGCCGCGCGCCGTGCGTCCGATAAGCTCAAACGCGCACCGCGCATGGGTGTACAAACTCCGACGCGCCGTGCGTCCGATAAGCTCAAACGCGCACCGCGCATGGGTGTACAAACTCCGACGCGCCGTGCGCCGTGCGTCCGATAAGCTCAAACGCGCACCGCGCATGGGTGCACAAACTCCGACGCGCCGTACGCCGTGCGTCCGATAAGCACAAACGCGAGAGTGGGTTTTCCTTGTTCGCGACCCATATCATTTTCTTTGCATCAGTGTTTTTGAACCATATCCCAAGATATCGGTTAGTAGAATTACCTGGATTAAAGAAGCCTAGCTCATACTGTTGATTGAAAGAGACAAGCGTTTGTGTTAAGGAGATGGGACTGTCTTTACTCAACGTATCAGTTGCTGTGCAGTGTCGTAATGAGATAATCAAGATATACAAGCATGCCATGCGAAGGCGGTATGCTGCATTAGCTCTCCCAATACCCATTATTACCAATCTTTAGAATGTGGAATGACAGTGAATTGATCAAGTTAGGATATTGGGGTATGCACTTGACTTTTCTGGTTAAAGCCTGCCTACTTACAAGAGTGATGATATCATCTCTTGGTTTAAAAAAAAAAAAAAAAAAAAAAAAAAAAAAAAAAAAACCTACCTGATAGCTATAGCTTCTCTTCTTTAATGTGGTATTGCTTGTGCAAAGAGTTAGTAGTACAGTTAGTTCTAGATCCAGTCAAAACCACATAAAATAATCATAATCAAAGTCAAGTATTGTGAGTCAATATATTATGGAAATTAAGTTTGACCACAACTTTAGCTTTGGTGGCATTGGACATTGAAGGTAATCGCGTCGGGTTGGGAGGTTAAACTGAGAAACCCGAACACGATTCTTATATTTATTTGTGTAAGCACAAACGCGCGGCGGCGCGTGGCGTGATAGGTTACAAGACACAACGAACTGTTAACCCTCACGAACGGATCTATACACAAGATCTTTTAACACATGCTCGAATCTGATCAAAGGGTAAATACCCTAAGCAAGAATGTGAGAGAGACTAACGAAGGGTCTAGAATGTGTGTTGCTGGAATATGTGCTTCTTAATCTAAAAACATATCAACACATCTGATATATAGTAGATAAAAGCCGATCCGTTTCACATCTGATGTCTTCTAGAAGTCCAGCCCAGTACTAGTGGCCCACAAACACAACATAATCACAGCAGCCCAGTTGCAAACTCTTTAAACTGGATCCAGTGCTTAATACACACACTAAAGCTTCAAAGCTATTGCATATTATTATTTTTCACACCTTGTTGCACGTGCTTAGTCTACATACTTTCATATTTTCCAAGTTTGCCCCTTGAGGTTTGAGTTAACTTCAATATTGATCAATACCTTTAAGGGATTCGTTGGATCCTATGATGCTCAACTCATCTTACAAAGTATCCATCTATATCACTTATAACTGCACTTCTAGTGAATTAGATGTTTATTGGCAAGTGGGCCTAGATTTTTAATTCAAATAAAACATGTACACTACAACACAATTGTTTTGACCAGCTGGTGCATACGAAATCCGCTTTGGCACAACAGGTTTCACAGTTGTCTAAGAGTTTTTAAGCCCGCTGGCACACGACTGACGCACGGCCACTTCCGTCCCTACATATGGCGGACAAGCTCCTTGGTCGCTAGCATACTTCACCGAGCGAGCATCCAAACGCACAAGGTCCCTACGCCACTTCAAAAAAAAAAAAAAAAAAAGTTTTACAACTCGCATTTTCGTGCACCCGCGCATGTTAGACACACCCTCTAGCACCCGCGCGCCGGAGGCACCTGCTTGTTGGAGTCTCGCGCACCCCGGACAGATCCAATTCCCCGCGAGCAACTCTGCATCCGTCAGTAAAACTCCGCGCGCGGGCACTTTGTGCATGCGCACAGTTCCATCATGCTTTTTAAACAGAACACTAACAACGCTTATACTTTTGATCGGCAAATTTATTACAAATTCCGGACCATTAACATCATGTAACAGTTCTGAGCGGGAGCTTTTAAATTTAGATGTCTCATCTTGCATTAAACAAGCGAAGTGAAGCATGCACTGAACTTTGCATGCCAACTAGAGACACCTGTCATAAAAAAAAAAAAACAATTAAAAACTCCTTTCTAAAGGATGACACATATCACATATGAGCAGAAGACCTTATTGATATTACATATACATGTGTTTATTTTTTGTTTACACAATCACATGTTATACATGATACATACGGTGTATCAATATATGAGCAAACACTTTTTGCTATTCATAACCAATTTTTTGAAAAACACCACTTACATGTATTTGGTAACAATGAACCGAAAGACTCAATGGTACATAGTGTACTTATATAAAGTTAAACCTTGCTTTATTCTATGCAACTTCATAGTTTTCAAAACTGATCCTTTATGTTTACCGGATCGAAACATGGCGACCATAGTTGCTCAGATCAACATAACTTGGTACAAATGGTTCGCGAACGACATATCACACACTCGGCCACCCGTGCGCGGCGGAGACACCTCCGTGATGGTGTCTTGTGCACGCCGGAAAGTTCCGCCTGCCTGCGATCAACTTCGTATCCACAGGTAAAGCTCCGCCTACGGGTACTTTGCGTGCAAACGGTTCCGCCAGCAAAGATCCTTTGTGTTTACCCATGCTTGTCCTCAAAAAACAATTCAACGATTATGCTGAATGAAAAGCTACTTGCGTGCATGTCTAATGTGTGTATATTTTTATTGAGGCAATCATATGACATACCAATTACATGTAGTATATTTGTAGACATGGGTATACGCTCATCGATTATCTACAATCCATATTTTAGCGGAATGCTACTAACATCTATTTAGAAGCAACAAACTGAATGACCAACATGGTGCAACACCATTTGGAAGGCCAAAATTGTTTTCATATACTACGGAGTATGGAGGCATAGAACAAACACCTCCCAAGGACAAAGTTTCGGTACAATGCTTTCCACATATCAGAGTCTTTATTACAATCTATCTTGTCAAGTTATTTTTAAGTTCAAGAAATTCTAACATAAGTTGCAGGTTTGGCAGTACATTTAATCGGGAAAACGCGGCGAGGGTTCCTCACGCACACCGATGAAAGCCGAAAAACTGCATCACATACGAGCACGTAAGTCGCCATACGCGCCTGCTCCTCCTACATACGAGCGAACACACATGCGTTTTGCACGCATGCTCCTCTATTTACGAGCACGTAAGTCGCCATACGCGCCTGCTCCTTCTACATACGAGTGAGCACACATGCGTTTTGCACGCATGCTCCTCTATTTTATGAGCACGTAAGTCGCCATCCGCGCATGCTCCCTCTACATACGAGCACGTAAGTCGCCATACGCGCCTGCTCCTTCTACACATGAGCACGTAAGTCGCCACGCGCGCATGCTCCTTTACTTACGAGCGAGCACACATGCGTTTTGCACGCATGCTCCTCTATTTACGAGCACGTAAGTCGCCACGCGCGCATGTTCCCTTACTTACGACCGAGCACACATGCGTTTTGCACGCATGCTCCTCTATTTATGAGCACGTAAGCCGCTATACGCGCATGCTCCTTATACATACGAGCACGTAAGTCGCCATACGCGCATGCTCCTTTACTTACGAGCGAGCACACATGCGTTTTGCACGCATGCTCCTCTATTTACGAGCACGTAAGTCGCCACGCGCGCATGTTCCCTTACTTACGACCGAGCACACATGCGTTTTGCACGCATGCTCCTCTATTTATGAGCACGTAAGCCGCTATACGCGCATGCTCCTTATACATACGAGCACGTAAGTCGCCATACGCGCATGCTCCTTTACTTACGAGCGAGCACACATGCGTTTTGCACGCATGCTCCTCTATTTACGAGCACGTAAGTCGCCACGCGCGCATGTTCCCTTACTTACGACCGAGCACACATGCGTTTTGCACGCATGCTCCTCTATTTATGAGCACGTAAGTCGCCAGCCGCATGCTCCTCTACATACGAGCATGAAAGTCGCCAGTCGCATGCTCCTTTACATACGAGCACGTAAGTCGCCAGCCGCATGCTCCTCTACATACGAGCATAAAAGTCGCCAGTCGCATGCTCCTTTACATACGAGCACGTAAGTCGCTAGCCGCAGGCTCCTCTACATATGAGCACGTAAGTCGCCACGCGCGCATGCTCCTTTACTTAAGAGCGATTACACATGCGTTTTGCACGCATGCTCCCCTACATGAGCACGTAAGTCGCCACACGCGCATGCTCATTTACTTACGAGCGAGCACACATGCGTTTTGCACGCATGCTCCCCTACGCATGAGCACGTAAGTCGCCATACACACATGCTCCTTTAGTTATGAGCACGCCAGTCTCCAGGCGAGCTCGCCGCTATACATGCAAGCATGCTAAGCCCCATGCGGCCCTGCTGCCCTTACATACAGGTGTGTATGTCTCGCACGCGCGCATGTTTAGCCATAGACGAAAACGTAAACTGAGCTACAAATGCACGCACCACTTTGGGTATACGCGAAAACACATTGGCTAAAATAAAGTTTCGTTTACACCTACATTCTTCAAGACAAACCACATCTCCTTGCCTCACGCCACATTGTCGTTATGGCACAGCGGAGGATTAGCGCAGGCTAAGGTTTTCACTTCATTATCCTGACGCAACTTTATGCCAATTCTCATTCGCGATAACCTGACTCAAAGTAGATTCACACGTGCAAATATTGTAGACAACAGTTTACAAAGATTTAAACACCAGGCATATGTATTCCATAAGGATAAACACGCGCGCATCATGTGCTAACCAACATAGCCATACAAAAAGTTGAATATTTTATAGTGACTCACGCCGTTTTGGCTCAGTTCCATCCCGTGCGCCATGCGTCCAGTTGGCTCAACTTAACAAGTCGCCAACACGCCATGCGCCATGCGTCCAGTTGGCTCAACTTTACAAGTCGCCAACACGCCATGCGCCATGCGTCCAGTTGGCTCAACTTTACAAGTTGCCAACACGCCATGCGCCTTGCGCCGAGTTTGGCGCAACTTAACAAGTCGCCAACACACCATGCGCCCCTTGCGCCATGCGTCCAGTTGGCTCAACTTAACAAGTTGCCAACACGCCATGCGCCATGCGTCCAGTTTGGCGCAACTTAACAAGTTGCCAACACGCCATGCGCCATGCGCCGAGTTTGGCGCAACTTTACAAGTCGCCAATACGCCACGCGCCATGCGTCCGGTTGGCTCAACTTTACAAGTTGCCAATGTGTCATGCGCGGCGCGCCCAGTAGGCTCAACTTTACAAAATCAAACATGTGTCCCAACAACCACTACCCTTATAAGTCCAGAATCCCTCCTAGACGATCAACTCAACTAGAAGGCACACTGGACTGGGGGGACTTGAAGAGGTACGGTCCCAATTCCCTGCTCACACGGCAAGGACCACACCACTTTTTCATTCTACATGGCACCTACATCAGCAAGAGAATCCAGAAGCTTCTAGAAGCTTCTGGAAGACGTCAAGGTGGCACCAAAGATGCTCCCTCCGACATAAAGGACACCACGTGTCTCCATTCATCAAGAGCCATGTAGACCTGCAGCAAGTCAAGGAGCAGACCGACAGTACCAGTACGATGTCTCCAGCATGGACAAATATAGGCGCGCCACGTGTACCACTACACTGACCACAACAGAGGGAACCGAGAGGATTTTCCCCTTGGTCAAACAGCTGGCGCCCTATACCAGCTGGCGAAGATGCTCATCCCTCTCTCACCCTCCGGCTATAAATAGGACCCTTCATCATCCAGGTTGAATTACCTTGTTCCTTATACTCCCACACTCAACAGCCAAAAAACACTCACCCAGTTCCAAGGTCCATGCGCGGGACATATATGCATACGTGCAACCTTGGCAGCTCATGAGAATGAGCCAGTACAAAAGGCAGCAACCAGCCTTTGCCTAGCCAATTACCACGATGAGCTATCGTGCACATTTCACCGCTCCATTATCTTTACTCACAACGAAAGACAGACGCAATAAACATGGCCAGCAAAGCTCTCGCGCCTCGGCGACAGGTAAACATAGAATTAATAATCCTCACTTCCCAACACTCCTAATAAGTCTAGTGCTCCTCCCAGCGCTTACACTCGTGAGCAACACTAGACTGGGGGGCTTGTAGAGGTATGGTATTGGACCCGACCCGAGCGGTCAGACTTTCCCGTTACTTATTGCTTTTATATTAATTATTTATTATTGTGTTGACTAACCCAACCGCGAGGCCCAACGCGTTGTAGTATATACTACATTGGGCTAGGGACTTGTAGAGATAACCCCTAACTGGGCCTGGCCCATTGAGGTTAGGGGAGGCCCATGTCCCCTATATAAGGAGGTGTTCACCTCATTATTAGGGTTAGACAAGATGGAGCCGCCACACTTTTGTTACTGGAAACAGGGGATTCTTTCCCCTACCGGTCATCTCTACAAGCTCCACTTTCTTGTCTTCTCCATTGCAGATCTAGGTTCAAGAGGAGGAACAAGATGAGATTCTTCACCCTCATGTAGAAGGCGGCCCAATCATCCTGGCGGTGATTCCGTGCTTCAACAGTGTCCAAATGAATAGACAAGCTCCCTAGCCTGGTATCGGCAGTGAACCATGAAGGAATGCTGACCTGGAAAACAAAGATATGGTTATAAGAGAAGTAATGAATATTTATATAATATATATTGTTCGCATAATGATCTACTGATAGATATTAGTTACCATCTCAAACAGTTCTTCCTTCTTCTTTTCAAATGAAACCTACAACATAAAAATTCAATTCATGAGCATAACATGTGAAGGGTATGTTAAATGACAATCTAAGATACCTGCAAACAAATAATCTATTTTAAGTAATAGTTGCCACTGCTACATATTAGAGGTGGTAAAAGGACCTGTAATTTTAATTCAAGTCATAACGAGATAATGAAGTTGGGTTGACGCACAAACACATCTTTCGTCCTTTTTTCTTGGATTATATTAAACCAATAATATATTTTATATTGATCACAAATGCTATATTATTATAACTAGGGGTGTAAACGAGCCGAGCCGCTCATAAACCACTTGAGATCAGCTTGCTAAAAGCTTGAACTAAACCGAGCTTAAACGAGCTCAAGCCTAAAATGTGAAATGGACCTCATTAGAGGTCCAATAAACCCAAATCAACACATTTTGGGGTAAACAGTATTTCCACCTCAAGTCCTCAACTACCTATAAATCTAGATGCCAATATAGAGTAGATCCAAAATAGCATGTGAGTAACCTGTCCATAGTCCTCAATCACAGCACCTCTAGTGATCTCCCAAAGTTTTACAGAACCAGCATTATCCTATCAAACAAACACTTCACACCATCAGTGCTGTGAACCATATTCTTCAACACAAAACAGGAGACAAAATACGCTTGTAAAACTGTTATTAACTTTTAGAGTAAAGTACACGGATGGCCCCTATAGTTTACCAAAATTTTGGATTTGATCCCTGGCTTTCCAAAAGTACACGGATGATCCCTGTGATTTGCACCTTGTAACGCATTTAGTCCCCAACCAATTATACTAAAGGTTTTAGCATGTCCAAGTTAGGGACTAAATGTGTTACAAAGTGCAATCCATAGGGACCATCCATGTACTTTTAGAAAAAGTTGGGGACTTAATGCGTTATAAAGTACAAACCACAGGGACCATCTGTGTACTTTTGGAAGGCTAAGGACCAAATCCAAAATTTTGATAAACCACATGGATCATCCGTGTACCTTATAACTTTTATAACTGTAAGAAAAAGGCCAAAAGTAATATTACCTTGGTCAAGACATGCCTCTTATTGTTCAATATTTCATGTTCTACTATCCCTGGAATTCCAGTAATACTAGAGGTGGCTTCTCGATACACCGGAACCTATTCATCAAGTACATCATTATCTATCATCATTATTTGTAGATATTTAAAAAACTATTTTGTAACAAGGGAAAAGATGACTCACAGGAGTCGATCCTTCTAAAGAAGCCCTAGCCCTTGAAAAAGACAAATTTCCGGCAAGAAAGGAACCACCTCTTTGAAACACTTTTTCAGGATTTAGGCCTTCAGAATGCCACCTGTGCACAGAAGAATCTGTTGTTGCAACCCATATACCATCATCATGTAATGCTAACTGCTGAATAGGATGTTCCTCGGTGCAAAGCAATACGCTCTCTCTTGTAGAAAGATCTGTCAGGTACAACTACAAATAGAAACAGATAAATGATCACAACAATCTCAAAATGCACATCCAAACACCCCCCGTAGTGACAAACTCACAGAAAGATCTCTTCCACCACTATACACATGACTAAATGTCGGAGTGCTAGCAAGAGCCCAAACAGAATCAGTGTGAACAGCATAAGAGTGCACGCACCGCTGCTGCCCAAGATCCCACAATCTACCACAAATATATACAATCATCATATTCATATAAAAAACAAGAAAAAAAACATGAAAAACTTTTCTTGTCTTGTTGTATACTTGTACTATAGTCTCCTGTTAGTGGATAATATGGTGCCACAATCATAACTGCCACACAAATTACCAATAAAGATGCCTACCTGATCATAGAATCAGAGGAACCTGACAGGCAGAACCTGCAATAATGATAATGTAGTATCATTAACCAAATAGTTAAAAATCCATAACATATAAAGCTATTTGAGTAATCTTTAAAGAAAAAAGGTTTTAAACCAAGATGCAAACTAAGGGTTAAGAACATGAAAGCACTTTAACTAGAATAGCTCCATAGTTATTAATAGCGAATAGCGGTAAATAGAGACAAGCTACCTATATGCTAAGTAGCGATAACAACGAATTAGCGCCCACCATTTCATGTTTAGCAAATAAAGTAGTAGGAATTTAAGAAATATTTTACATGTATATTTTATCAAAAATAGCTAAAACACGCTATAACTAATCATCTAAATACGCTTCGTTTTTCAATCGTGAAAAAAAAACCTAACGGGCATTGCTATTTATTTATCAAAAAAAGAGTGAATTGCAAAAATTGTCCTTTATCATTATACATTTTTTCAAGCAGTGTCCTTTGTGTTTAAAATTGACGAGTTTTATACTTTATCTTTTAAAATTCTGCACGTTTTGTCCTTTAGGCCTAACCTAGTTAATTTTTACAGTTAAATCAGATCACCTTAAGGGTATTTTAGTCTTTTTACTCATTTATCTAAAAATGTTCTAACAAATAATATAAAACAAAAATAAGTTATATAAATAAAGCTGCCCCCTCTCTCTACATCTCTCACTTTCTCCACCACCTCTGTCAACAACCGCCAGCATCAACCATCACCGACCACCACCTGTCTCTCTCTCTCCCTCCACCTCTCTCTAGTCGATTCTCCACCACTGCCACTATTAGTCACCACCAACCACCAACCCACCCCCACAACTATAAAATCATAATCTATACATTTGTTTTCTAAACTTTGAGAAATCAGAATATATTTCCTTTTATTTGCTTATGGGCCTTCTGGAACATCAGGTTAATGTCAAAAGAAGTCGAACCAGGAACAAGTTATCAAACTAGTGAGCAAATCTGTTGGGCTACACACACTGTTTGTTTTCTAAAGCAAATTTAATTCAGGTAATAGTTAATTCTCGTCAACGTCTTCCCCAATCCAAGAACCCTACTACAACTGTTCCCACTTCCATTTCAGAAATTTGTCCGTTTATTAACAACAAACCCAAATCATAGGGCTTTTGTTCAGAGAATCAAAATAAGTAGAACGATTATATATTTACCTCTGAGGGTGCTCAATTTAACGGTAAGGTTCGCCGGAGAGTATGTGTATGTTTTAAGAGAACGAATCGGGGATGCAAGTGCCTTGATTGCAGATGAGCGGTATGCAGTGGCTTAAATCCCGAGTTCAGCGTAAAGGGGCGGGTGGTGGTGGAGTGGTGCGGTGGTGGTTGCTGGTGGTAAAGGGGTGGGCGGTGGTGTTTTGGTGGTGGCACGTGGGGGTTATGGTGGTGCTGTGGCGGTAGTGGTTGGTGGGGGATGTGATGATTGTTAGTGGGGGTCGTGTAATGTAGAGAGGGAGAAGGGGGTAGAGAAAGGAAGGAGGTTGTGGTGGTGGTGGAAGTTATGGTGGTTGAAGAGTGCATAGAGAAATGAGAGAGAAAGAGGGTTTCTTAGAGAGAGAAAGACATGTGTATTTTATATATAGTATAGATTTTTAAAGTATTTTTTTAAATACATATGTATTTAAGTTATGTGCACAATTAGTCCTTATAAATGTAAAATGACAAAAACACCCTCATGTGCCATGCATATGATCTGATTTAACTGAAAAAGGTAACTAGGTTGGGCCTAAAGGACAAAATGTGCAGGATTTTAGAACATAAAGTATAAAACTCGTCAATTTTAAACACAAAGGACACCACTTGAAAATGGGTATAAAGATAAAGGACAAAATTTGCAATTCACTCTAAAAAAAAATTACAGAAACATCGCTATTTGTCGCTAAACACCCTATAATGCCATATGGGTGCATCGCTACGTAGTGAGCTATAGCCGCTATAAACAACTATGATTAAATCCTCCATGAGGTTGCATTTAATCCCTAAATGTTATAGATTCCCGACTTTCTATTCAGAATACTATGATAAGAATACATTACAATTTGAGTTAAAACCCAATAATTAGAGCAACTATTATTGCTAACACCCAATCGACATGTGTTGACATATGTACAGCTTGCTTTGATCCAGTGTTTCAAAATTATCTTCATTTCAGGTTGCTCAATATAAAAAAGAAAACAAACCTCCGGGTAGAGTCGAGTAGCAGAGCCCTAATATTATCCGTATGCCCTCGAAGCTTCATTATCTTTGCACCAGTTCTTGAGTCCCAGACACGTACAGCCTGCAAGAAATTAAAAAACCCACATAGATGCTAGTATAGTAATGATCGATACGTTAAGTTAGATGACAAAAATGAGTAAAAACCAGCAAAACAAATAATAAATATACCTTCTCTGTGCCACCAGACACCAAAAGAGTTCCACTATCGTTCATTGCTAATGCATAAACAGACTCTTTGTGACCTTTAGCCGAAATCGGAACATATCCTTGAGGCTGATTTGTGTGTGATGTAATACTGTTGCTTGAGCTGATTGAACGTAGGCTTGTAACGGGTCCTGAACCATTAATTCCGTTTGAAGAATCACCAACAGCAACCTCACTGGTCTTTGTGAATGGAGCAACGGCTGCTTCAAGATCCCAAATGAATACCTCACCACCCAGCCCACCAGAAGCAACAATATTGCTCTAAAAGAATGACCATACCAAAAAAGATTAGTAGCTGAATCTGTCATTTAAATATATAAAAAGTTAGCTTAAAGTGGAACGGGTTAAAGTCGCCTAAATTCTACTTTTAATGGCATTAAATATAGGGGCGTCAATTCCTGACACAACGTGATAAAAGACACTAATCCAACAAAAAAAAATAAACGGGTTCGGGTTGTAAACAAGTCAACCCATCTAACTTGTTTAATAAACGGGACGGGACGCACTCAAGTCGGGTTTCAAATAAGCATGTCAACTCACCAACCCATTTAAAAAAAACAATTACAAACTCAACATGCCAACTCTTTGACCTGACCATCCCATTATAAAACCTACTTAATCCCTCAGCCTGTTTGATGTGTTTAGATAAACGGGTTACGCAGGTCATGTCTAAGTTACATGGTTAAGAACCTTTGGGTTAGGACTGAGTTTTTCGACAGTCGTGTTTGTGTAATACCAACCGGACACGAATTGCCATCCTTAACTGAACCTCCTAAATACTTGCATATTTCCCCTTAAAAAACTTCTTAATTGCATATTTACCCAACTTAAAATTAAAATTGCATATATCCCCTTCCTTAACTAACGAAATTGCAAATTTACCCATTTTGATTTATATTAAATATAAATTATAAAATGACTATTTTACCCTTATTTTTACTAAAACCTTAAAAATTTAAATATTTATCCATTTTTACTAGTTTTTGTGGCTTTTTCACAATTCCATTTACATTTCGCAAGTTAGTTTTTTTCGTTTTTTAAACGTATTCTTATTTTTTTTTTCTTTTAAACGTATTCTTATTTTTTTTTTTCTTTCACGATTCTTTTTCTTTTTTACAATTCTTTTTATTTTTACTAAAACTTTAAAATTTTACATATTTATCCATTTTGTTTTTTTACATTTGTGGTTTTCTTAAAAGGGTGTTTTCTTAAAACATATACAAGAGGGTGTTTGTGATTTTCTTAAAAAAAAGCGACAATTGCGTTTTTCTTTTAATCATTAAAGGTAGTTTAAGGTATAGATCTAGGGGTGTTTGTAATTTTCGGCTAATTATTGATATATACATTAAAATACATTTAATGATTAAAGAAAAAAGCAAAACAAATAACTTAGTAAAATTGAAAAAGAATCTAACTAGCGAAATGTAAAAAAAAAATTGTGGAAAAGCCACAAAAACTAGTAAAAATGGATAAATATGTAAGTTTTAAAAGTTTTAGTAAAAAATAAGGGTAAAAATAGTCATTATATAATTTGTTTTGAATAAAATTAATCAAAATCAGTAAATTTGCAATGTTATTAGTTAAGGGGATATATGCAATTTTAATTTTAAGTTGGGTAAATACGCAATTAAGAAGTTTTTTAAGGGGAAATATGCAATTGTCCCTATTTTCAAATATTAAGATGACTATCAGAATAATATTTGTAGCCATAAACTGACACAAACTTATTGGACCATATATTATTAGGGTTGAGCCCACAGGCCCAGTTAGGTATCTAGGGTTTCCTACCATCTCTATATATTGTGATCACCTATTGAATCAAGGAATCAATCCGGTCTTTCATAATCTTACAAAACTATCTTTTAAAAACTAAATGGATAAAATGAAGTTGTCTTAGGTTGGAGGGTGTGGGGGCGCCACCCCTTCCGCCACCTAGACCACCATAGCGCCCCCCTCCAATTTTAACCACACCCTGGGCGCTATAGCCGGGGCGCCATTGAAGCCCCGCCATCGTGGGTAACGAGCCTTTAACGCGAATTCAGGTGGGACCCATTAATTTTAAACCAATCAAATTTTTTTTTTTTTAAATTTTGTTTAATAGGGGCGCTCCATCCACACCCTCCAAATTAAAAGGGGCTCCATGGTACACGTGGATCCTATGTGGGCACCTATAAAGCCCCATAGAGCCCCATCCACACCCCATAGCCTTAGTATCAACTCAACCTATCATCCTGGACAAAATTTATATGAACTCAAGAAACACCCATATTACCCCCCCCCCCCCCCCCCCTCTCTACAAACTGTGATCAAAGGTCTATGGTGTATTATAATGAGAATAAGAGGAAAATGCGTATTTTCTTGGAGGAAGTTACATTATTTTCTGCAGCAGCAAGACAGGTAACATAATCTGTGTGCTGACGGAAAGTCCTTGTGCAAGTTCCATCTGAAAAACAATCCCAAGTCTGATACAATCCAGAATAGTTTTAGTGAGAATGACGCAAAAGTTAATGCATGACTTTTTAAGCAAATTAATTAAGCATGAAGAGAAACCTTGACAGTAGTATCTGAGGAGCAGGATACAAGGGTATTGCCTCCTACAAGGACTGCATCATTGACCTGTACAACCCAACTTATTCCTTAATGAAGTAGTAAAACTACCATTTATCAAATTGAAGTACTGTTAATTGAACATAAGTGATGTTTTAATAATTATAATAACAGAACTAATAATAACGTTAACTTTAGTTTAACCAAACACGAACAAATAATCGAACACATTTTTTTTGTTCATGTTCATTAAGAATATGAACATGTCCGTGTTCGTTTATGTTCGTTCGTTTAAAACCTATACGAACAGTTCATGAACGTAAACGATCATAAACAAACAAACTTATACGAACATAATTTAAACATAACGAACACAGATAAACATAATTGACCAAGCGTAAACGGACTTAAAGTAGGTTTATTTATGTAGATTGGTGATTAGTTATGATAAGGTCAACTTAAAAGCCCATTTTTATTACTAGGAAGCCCAATTACTAATTAGTTATTTTTTATATAAGTAGTCAGAAATCCCATTTAATGTTTATATTGATAGAAATATAACTGCTTATGTATTTATTAAATTTTCAACAAACATAAATGAACATATATAAACAAACATACATGACTGAACAAAACGTGTGTTCATGTTCGTTCGTTTAGTTAAATGAACAAAAAAGTTTGTTCGTGTTCGTTCGTTTATCTTAATAAGAGAGAACATAAACAAACATCCCGCTGAACAGTTCATGAACGTTCAGTTCGTTTACAGGCCTAACAACAACAACAACAACAACAATATATATAGAAATATACCCAGTCAACATGAGACTCAAAAGTAGTTGAACAGGTGGCACCCTCTTCACCCAGTGCCCATCTTTTCAACGTGCCATCACGACTCCCAGTGAAGAGGTAACTACAATTATCTGGCTCTGATGGCTTTAAGACAGATAAACAGTTCACACCTGCACAATGCTGCAAACCAAAGGGCTCAAATTATGATTAAAACAACTGAGAATAGAAATTTATTCTAATGATGTGTTCATTGATCGGAAGATTCCACTGGACAGATGCATTGAACACGATAGAAGGACTGAAAACCAATAAATTAATAGGATAACCAACAACGATAGATAAGATGATTCTTTCAAGTATATTTATTTTTCTTTTTTATTAACAAAATGTGATTATGAGCTATCTAATCACAGTTATTGTTTTGGTTTGAAATAATTCTATTATATTTCAACAATTATAATGAATCTATGCAGTTAATATCGGTAATTGGTCCCCTGGTGAGATATCGGTGCGCAAAATATCGGTCAGAATATCGGTACCAATATTATTGGCGATATTGACCGATATATCACCGATTTTCCCAATATCAGTACCTTTCTTCTTAGTTCTCTACCATTCGTCTTTCTTCTTATTGAAGCTATTAGTGTTTTAAGTCTTATTTATTAAATGTTAGTGTGATACATCTTAATCAACTCCTACTTGCTACAATTGTTAGTGTTTTGCAAGTTGCAAAAGGTTAATTTGTTAAGGATAGGAGAGTATACTGAATTGTTAATGTTAAATTTTTTATATATATAAATTCTGCATGTGATATTAAAATTACCGATATCCCACCACAATTACCAATATCTCAAATATCGGTCCTTGACCGACATCCGATTTTTTACCGCATTAACTGCTTAGTAATGAATGCTTTTATATGCTCTAAAGTATGAAACATATCTAGGGTTGCAATCATAATTATTAATAGAGCTCATAGCGAGCGCTATAGCGAAAAGCGTAGCAAAGTGCTCATGCATCGCTATCTGATTTTGGTGCCTCCATAGCGAGTAAATAGCGGGATTTCAGGTTGTTGTTGTTTTTTTTTTTTTTTTGGGGGGGGGGGGGGGGGGGGGGTAATATAAATAGCGATAAAAATATACGTATACATTAGTTGGATTTTAGGTTTTTTGTTAAATATACGTATAGAAACACCGTATTTGGATATAATATTACATATCAATATTTCTAAATTTTTCTTCTAGTGTATCGCTAAACATAAAATAGCGCCCGGCACCCGCTACGTAGCGTATAGGTTGCCAGACGCTATTCGCTATTAACACCTATGGTCGCAATGATTACTAAAACAACCATAGTAGTAAACTACTGAAAAAGGATACTGGCTCCTGTTGGAAAAAAGTAGGTGCTCAATATATATGGAAATAATTTCTGAAGTTTAAGCATGCTGGCACAAGGGTATACCGACATATTCTGGGACTCTAAGTCTCTAACAATTTCATGTCCATATAAAAAACAGTGCAAACGTAATAAACCCTAACCTTTGTATCATCAGCATCATTGAAAAGATATGTCAGCCTTTTCTCCTTACGAGGGCGGACTGAATTGGAGGTATTGCCTGCGCTACCCACACGGTGCATTGCAGAATTCCCTACACCAATTTAGGAAATTTATGGTACACATATGAAACTAGTCCCTTTTAAGCAACAAAATATACGTCCATGAAGATGTTTATACTAACAGTTTATGTATCGAAGGGCAAGGTGTGTACTGAAATTTAATAAACACATAACTCTTTTCAAACACTTCAAGATCCTTCAGAAATTAGTTAACACATAAACCTATACTTATTACAGAAATTGTTCCACACCAAATTTTCCTACTTAAATTCAAACACTTCAAGAAGCTTATTTGGAATACCAGATGAGGAAATAGATCATCAAAGTCAAAAGAAAGGGAGGTGCATTGAGTTATAAATTTTCTTGATTATTTTTAGCGATTAACAAGTATAACTTCTTTAACACTATTTACCCATATCCATAAATTCGAGAAAACTACACGGACTGCATATACGGTAAAAGCACAACACCATTCTACGCCTCGTCTTCTTTATTCATTTACAATATAGAAAATGTCTAGCGGGTTGGCAACTTGGATGAAGTATTAAGTTTAAAGGTCCACATATAAAGTATATGAATGTTGTTTCTTGTGTGTAAAATGTCGGTTTGAAATTAACGGTACCAAAAACGATCACACTAAAACAAATGTATACCATCTTCAAGTAGTTCACTACCTTCACATTTTCACAAACTGAGCTAGGCAGCTAGCAAAAATAAAAACATTGTTATCTTATAGACTTTACGTTCTATTGACTGAATGAAACTTCAAGTTACATCCTAGTACTGATAATTGCAGAGAAAAATCCCTATGCAAAACATGTATTGAAACTTAAAACAGAATCACTACAACACCAAGAAAGAAAGTTTTCAAAACTACAACTCAATCCTGTTGAATTTAATCAACTGAAACTCAAATAATAGCATATGTAGACATCCAATCCACTAATGTTCTAGATGCTTTTAAGTCATAAGTTGGGGATTATAACCATCAATACAAATTAAAATCATCCTAAACAAATATATTTCATCACCAATAGGCAACAACCTAACAACAAAATCAAGTAATCAACACAGTATATAAACTTACTCAATCCAATCAACTCATGAACAAACTAGCAAAATTAAACAGCATCTTAAACTCATATCATCTGATTGTACTATCACATATAAAAACCCTAGGCAACACCTCTACTTAAATTCCTAACACCACAAAACAAACAAACAAACAAACAAACTCAATCCAAATAACAGCATAGAGACCAAACGAATCGTACCACGAGCCGAACAGATACAAATCCAAATATCAAACCAAAACTCCTCTGATCCTCAACTTTATGCTTCAATTCCTTCGTATGAATCAATACACTTGGTGAAACTGAAGCTCATATGCATCAAACCGCGCCAAACTGTGTGAATATTAAGCTGATGTCAGGTAATAATTACATAAATTATGAACTATACTCCGTGAAACAGAGTTAATGTTCGTATAGTATATAAAACCCTAAGCAAACACTTGTACTGATATTCGTAACAGAATCACACAATCAAACTCAAGTCAAAATTCCGATTATTATTATTATTATTCAATCATCCGAACGAATTTTACCGACAGATGAACGGATATTAATCCAAATAGACGAACAAAACTCGTTGATTTTCGGCAACTTTATGCTTCAATTTCTCCGTATGAATTTGATGAAACTGATATCTAACGGTGTGAATATTGAGGTGAAATGAGTGAAGTTGAAGTTGATTTGAGATGATGATGATGATTAGATGAATTATGAAGAATGAAACAAAACTGATACAGTTCGTGTAGGAGAAAATTGGTGTATGAGTTGAGTTGAGTTGAGTTGATTGTGCGACTGGAAGAGGGGAATACTGAGTTGGATGGGGTCGAGCCTGCCTTGACTCGGTCCCTCTTTACAGATCAGCAAATTTAGTAATTTACTTGTGTACATGTTTTTAAGATAGATTTTTTATAATATATTATTGTTTTTCTTATTCTAGATCACAAGTAGTTGTTACTATTATAACTATATCGTGTCAACCTATTTTAAAGAGGTTGAACTCTTTGTAATATTAAATCTATAATATATTAAAAAGGAAAAGTGATCTACACACATGTAATTTTGCCACGCGTATCAATTCTAAAGCAGCATGTACAACTATTGAAAGCTTGTTTTATGAGGGTAAAATTGTAAAGAAGAAACCTAATAGACTGTCGACCGATCAACATCCTCAAAGCAAAACATTCAATTAGGAATTCCAAACTTCTTCCTCTTTATTTTTCTCTTCTTAAAAACACCCATTTCCATCTATCTCAGCTGCGTTTGAATCCAAATCAGAGACCTACAATCGGCCCATGACTCCTCTTCGTGAGTTTTTGGCTGAATCACGTAATTCGTTTTCTACAAATGGTTGCTGAGTTTTTGGATCTGGTTATCAAGTGGTAATATGTATTATACAGTTAATCGATTGGTTTTGAATTACGTTTGCAGGTTGCTTCGTTTTCATGGAATTTGGTTACCTAATTACTATTGTTGCCAGTGTTGTTGGGTGGATCTGTATTGATTGTGTCGTTGCTCGATGGGTCTGTGGCGGTTGTTCTCTTCATCAAAGCTATGTCGTCGGTCAGTTTACCTAAACCCTAATTTTTCAATTTTAAGGTTCCTCTTCTTAAACTTTATAATGGTTTCAACTTTTGTTGATTGGTTTCTCTGTTGATATATGGAAACGTGTTTTACATTTGCAGTTACGGAAGATTACACCTGTCCATTTTGCTTGCTAAAATGTGCAAGTTACGAGGTAAATATGGAATTATATAATATATTTCAGTGCCTATTTTCGTTAGGGTATGATGATGATTTGTATATCTTGATGTCTTGTTTCAGGGACTTGAATGTCACTTGCCAGCATCTCATGATCTCTTTAACTATGTGTTCTTGGTTCGTTAATTTCATAAATCCACCATGGTTTTTAGGTTGGACATTAAATAGCGTACAGACTATAGAGTACTAACTGTAGCTTATATTGGTGTTTAGGATTGAATTAGGTCAAAATCAGGTTAAATTTGGTTCGAATTTGGTGCGATTGGAGGCGAAAGTGGAAGTTAGGGTTAGGGCTAGATAAGTGTGTAGTTTGATAGGTTTTGATGAGGAAGAAGAGAAAAGGTAGTGACTTATTGTGTAGTGATAAGGATACGAAGGAGATTGTGTAAGAATAGGCGTGCAGGGATTGCCGCTGTAAGGACTCTCCAAAATTTGTCCTAAAACGACCCGTAAGTAAAATCCCGGACCCCTGAAACCATACTGTGCATGAAAAACCAAGAAATCAAGATTTCTGGTCTTTAGGCGGGCCGCGTAAGTGTTAAGCATAACCTCACGCGGGCCGCGACATCTCATAACTTATCCGGAACAGCAACCAGGCCACGTGGCAGACCTAGGTGTGACACGCTAGCCCTAATCTACGAAGTAGACCTCCTCGCGGGCCGTGTAAGGTTTGGCTGAGAGTTTACGCGGGTCGCGTGAAGACCAAATTTCTGCTATAAATAGGATAGGTTACGAGCAGTTCAGAAATGTCGAAATTTTAGTTCAAAACACGAAATATACTGCTCTGAAGTCGAATTTACTTTCAAAATTAGCGAGGCGCTTCTCCGATACATGGTATTAACTCGATCGCTGCTACGATTCAATGTCCGATCGATTAAAACTATCCAATGGATGTTTAAGTGCTGCCCACATTAGGGTTTATGCTTTGTCATTCGTCGTGAATTCGATGGATGTTTAAGTATCGCACTTTGTCATTCGTTGTGAGGGTTTAATCTCGTGAGTTATCGTAAATGTTGTATTAGTTACTGACCTAGTTCGTGTGCATGTTATTTAATTTAGGTCAAAAGGCTAATCAGTAGGCTAAGCTCTGCCCATATAAATCTGCAATGTGAGTCATTCTCTTTTTATCAAAAGCATTTTACAATACTCCATTTTCAAATGTTATAATTACAGGGAGTAAGTCGTGGTAATCTTAATCACTGGCTAGTGGGGTATTGTGCACATTACTAATTTCTCACTGGTTAGGCTAATAAATCCTAACAGTGATCGTCACTACTTGGGTGACAGGACCCAATAGTGGTATGACCATCGTCACGCAATGTGACACGGCGCCAGATAACAATAAGATAGAAGCCATTGTAATCGCTCTTATGCTGTAATTTAAAACTGTGTCATTTTCTCAAATTGAGTGACTCGCCGGCATTTCCCCGCTGATAAAATATTTTTAAAACATGTTTCAGGCGACCTGCTGTAAATCAAGGAAAACGTGCTACGGAGCACTATCAAGCTTGAAGATGTGGCTCAGTTAAAAATGAATAAACATGTTTTAATAAATCAGGGAATTTCCTAGTTAAATTCCTCTATTGTAAATTATGGGGTTTATCTCCAATTTATGGAATAAAATAATTGGGCATTTTGAGTTTAAAAGATCCTGTTGAAAATCTTCCATTGTCGCATCATAGATACCACGGGTTCCTGTCCTGCGGCTCCTGACCGGGTCAAACCGGGGCTGGGGCCGTGACAGGAAAAGGTGGTATCAGAGCCACACTGATCGAGCCACTGATTTAAGCCTATTAAGTATTTCAAAATACTTAATTTTCCTAATTGCCATTCTGTGATTATGTGATTCTATCTTGACTATTGTAAAACCTCGAAAATTCACGTCCTATAATGTATTGACACGTGTCATAAGCTTGAACGTGTGAAAGTATACTCTAGAGGGACTAAAGTTGGCAAACATGGAAAGTATGTGAACATAAAGGTTCAAAATGTCAACAAGGGATAAATATACTATACAGTAACCCTACATGACATTTATACCTTCAAACGAATAAATCATGGATCATACGAAGCTAAATATGAAAGAAAGTGAGAGATTACAAACTACAGGGGTTAAATGTGTCAACATGTTTAAAGTATACCTCTGAGTGACCTTTTAGCAAACCCGAAGCTTTGTAATGGTAAATTATTCTCACTAGAATACATGATAGAAATTTCATAAAGTTTCGTTATCGTATGAGAAAGTTATGATCAAATTCGTATGCGAGGGGTTAAAGCGTCAACGTTGAAAATTATGACTTTTCGGGTAAACATAAAGTGACCAAGGACTTAATAAAGTGGGTATAAGTCTTGAAGCCCTTGTAAGTAAATGTGAAGGGGTCATAGTGCAAGAAATAAGGGTTGGGTGACCTTTCGAAGAGCCAAGAGCCAATATGTGAAAACTAGAAAATGTTTAACCTGACCTCCACTCTCAAGCGGGCCGCGTAAGCCCAGGAAGACACTTACGCGGGCCGCGTCCGATCCTCAAATACAGAAAAACGGGACAGTTGGCTGTTTGAGCTTGTAACCGACTTAAGAAGATATTTTCACATCCATGGGCGACCCCTAATAGTTCCTAGGCCTTAGGGACACATGTTGATGATCAGGGAACAAGGGTAGCATGATTTGTCATGATCATAATGGATCAAATTCACTATAAAAGGCCATTCATGTTGCAACTTTGTGATCATTCCTTCCATCTGAAATTGTGGAGCTTTCTGGAGCATAATAGCAGAACCAAGTCATATCTAATAGTGCATAGGACTTTGGTAAGCACCCTTGACCTTCCTTAATTGAGTTTAACTTAGTTATTAGCTTAAAAGTCAAACCGTCGTAATTAACGTTTGACTTAGCGATTAATCATTAATGGTCCAGTGATCAGTCGAATTGAAGGTAGTTATAAGTTGGTAATTATGTGGGCAATAAACCCTTAAAAGGGCACCCTCTGATTCCCACTCTAACTAGACCATTTGTCGGGTCAAAGTTGATTATAAAAAGTCAACAGAAGCTTAATCTTTGAATTAACATGTAATTAGCAATGTAGAAGGCATGTAACCTATTTTATCACTCATATAACTTGGTAATAAGTATAATAACTGGTCTAAGCTTGTTTGATCCGACAATTTTCTGTTTAGACCCGGTTCGGAACCGAAAGTCGCAAAACTTTGACTTTTGCTTTGACTTCAGTTCTGACCCGATTTAGTATGATTTGGAAATGCCTTAGAGCTTGCTTAGGACCAGGCTACATGGTAATATAACCCTCTGTGATTATACACCTTGGTTCATTAGCTATCCAATTAATATGCATGATTCCGTTAATTGCTTAAATGTTGACCAATATGCCCTTTTGACCATAAAACGAGAATTTTGGGTATGTGAAACGACAATAATCTTTATTACTGACTTATAAACATGTCCCTAAAATTTCACATCACTTGGAGGTATAGATTAGGAGTTATGCTCATTAGCGTAATTAGAACGCCTAGCATAAAGCCTATCTAAACCCACTTTTTGACACCAAACCTTTTACCCACTGATGTAATATAATATTTTGGGATTTTTAAAGATTTTTAATTATTTTTAACCTGCTCATAACCTAAGGTTATGGTGTTGATTCGGTAAATACCGATTATACCCTTTTGAGTATAAGATGAGTTCTACATAGTATTTTGACACCAATCCAATTGCTACTGATTTTATATAATAAATAAAGTATTTTGAACTTTATAGCCTGATCAGAAAACTCAGATTTCCGGTATAACCCGGAAATCGCTTAAAATGGCTTTTTAAGCGTATTAAACGCATAGTTTGGGTTTAAAACCATTTTGTCATAAAAGACTTATTACCAACTGATATAACCTGATAAATTAAGTTATTTTACTGAAGTATTCAGACGCGAATCTCAGAATTATAAATAACCTCTTTTATAATCTTTAAAATGACCAAAATACCCCTTCGGGGCTTAAATTGAGATTAAACTCATTTTGGGCATAATGGAAGATATCCTACTGATATCACAACATATTTAAGGCATGTTAACTTAGGAAACCTATATATGACTCTTTTGGTTACTCGTTACGCACTTGTCGCGTTCGTATCGGCTTATGTGACTAGTTTGCATATATTAGCCGAAACGGGTCAAACCATATCTTTTTTGTCTCAAAATCCAGAATGTGTTTAAATTACCCATATTAAACAAGCATACAAGCTTGTCGGGTCAAAACCATATTCAAAACCGGTCTTCGCTTTAATATGCGTTTGAACCGTGTCTTCCTTTTGAAAACTAACCGGTCTAAGTCTAAGCTTAATTAAAGACCCGTTAGGATTCTAATAGGTTATTAAAAACCTTCGTTCCAGATTAGGATCCCAGTAAAAGCTACGTGCACTTGCTGTATTTGATTTATACTTTGCTCAGCTAAATACTCTTAACTTATTTTCCCTATACGGGCTTGGGATACGATACTATAAAAGTACCGCTTGGTCGGGTGTGTAGTCATTTGAATCGGATTGTGATTAATGTAATTGCATGACCCGTTTAATATGTATTATTTGGTGTATGGCCTTTGGGGGTTAAATGACCATGTCCCGGATATCCTTGGCATCATTTTACGAAATGGCCACGACCTAAGCACGGGGTGTAGGCGTACACCTGACAGATGCATTATGTAAAAACTGGTAATCCACTAAAGGAATCAACCTAGTGGGCATTATACCTGTGGCGTGTCAGTTAATCTTGTCCGGCCCTACAAACCGGCCCTGATGGACGACAAATAAGTAAAACTGTATACAAGATTATATACAAATAATTGTCTCAAGTTATAAAGATATTTTGCCAAAGTGCATTCAAATCAATTTTCAAACTCTTTTCAAAATGAGTCAGTTAAGTTGTATTTACCAGTGTAAACTGACGTATTTTCCAAAAAGGCTAAGTGCAGGTACTAGACGAAATAGGCTGGCTACTCCAGGCATCATTACTCAAGTCTCGCAAGCTCTAGATGTCAAAGTCTGTTGAACAGTTTTTTTCCTCTTATTTTGATTCGCATGTGGATCCTTTACTTTCCGTTGTAATACTTGATATTACTTTATATTCGGATTGTAATATATTTATCTTTTGCTTCCGCTGTGCATTTATATATATTGTGTTGTTCTACTATGATGATATCAACTACGTCACGATACTCCCCACCGGGCCCACCGGCGAAATGTGGAAATATCGGGGGTGTGACAACTATCTATTAATTTACAGTATGGGTAAGCAAAGAATTTCGGATATCTATCATAAATTAGATAGTTCACCAAAAGAGAAGGGAAGTTCATCCCAAACAAATTCCTCCAAATACTCACCAGATACTGAGGAGGGGATATTTGTTCGTAAGGCACAGTATGAGAACCCACTTACCCCTAATAAAAGAAGCTGGATTATTAGAAAAAGTCAAGAGAAAATGAAGAAATCACAGGAAACTCAGGAATTAGCCAACAATCCACCATGGGAAGATAAATTAGATGAAAAATAGGCAAATCTTTATATGTTAGCCACGGTGGCAGTAAATGTTAACCTTTAGATTACCAACACACCCGACTCAGTATTAGCACCCATATTATCTATAAGCCAGAACTTTAAAATAAATAACCACTAGTATATTTTGAAATTGAGTTGTACTACAAATAAATATTTTGTTTCAATAAAATGGTTTATTAGATAATTGTAATTAATATTAAAATTCTGATTCCATTTTGTGATTCTGTGAAAATTTAATTTACAAATTTTTAACCTAAAATTTTGTGTGTTTCTTCATAAATGCTAAAACAGCATGAATGAATTATCTGAAGCCCTAGAGAATCTCAACCTCTATCCTGTGAAAATAGAAGTTTCAAGAGATTTTACGGGTTATTTGGCTGATGTGGAACAACCTATGGAATTTCAAGCTCCACCTTTGGAGAAAGCAAAACCTAAGAAAAGAAGAAGATTTATGGGATGGAGGCGTGTACGCAGGAGGAAACCAGCAACTAGGAGACTTCCCAAAATAGAAAATCCTATGGATAAAGGAAAGGGGATAGAAATTGAGGAAAAATTTAGGCAAACAGGAATAGAAATTTGGGGAAATTCTAAACCAGCAGGGATAGAAATTGGCGAAAGTTCTAAGCAAGCTGAAGAATTACCATTGCAGGAGGAACTGGATAACATACTAGCAAGCTGTGATATCCTTAGGCCTATCAATACAAACCTCTACCCTTATCCTGCTGAAACCCAACTTCCAATCAACATGGAACTAGCCATTCCAGAACCTTTGATCCACACCCAACCTTTAGGAGAAATGGACGAGTGGTGGACCAATGATTGGCAGTTTCAAAACCTCCTAAATAATCCCTATACCTTTTTCCCTCAATTCGACCCAAAACCTGCACCAAACCCACCAATGAGTAATGAAAACTTAGCTGAACTTCGCCATTTTGGCGAAGAACTTATGGATGCAGGGAACAAGATTCGGGAGATAGGAGAACAAATCTCCTGGAAATACGATGAAAGGGAACATCATTTCTTAGAAGCTAGTTGACGAGGGAGAATGTGGTAGTGAAGTTATGTTTGTGTAACAATAATAAAAATTATGAGTATGTGTAAAATAACTAAAAATAAAACGTTTGTAAGATAACAATGTATGTATGGATGCTTAATATATATAAATATCGAACTTTTTGCTATACATGTTAATATGATTATGTGTAAATATCTTGTTATGTGTAATTATTAAATTCTTTTATACTAATATAAATTAATTACCAGATGGCAAACGCTGGTAATGAACCTGTTAATGAAGTAAATCAATCTGAGCAAAATCCGGAAGAGCAATTGCTGAATAGGCAAGATATCGAGGATATCGTTGCTCAGGGAATAGCCAATGCTATTCCAGCAATACTTGTTGCTGCTCGAAATCCGATTGCACCTCAGCAAATCATTCATAGCAAACGTACAAACGACGATAATTTCAGTAATAGTGTGAATGGAGGCGGCAATCATATTAATAATAACAACAATGGGATGCAAGCTCCACTCCTTAAGAAAATGAAAGCTGCAACACCTGGTTGCACTTACAAGGAGTTTCTTGCCTGTAAACCAGCTGAGTTTGCAGGTAATGAAGGGGCAACGGCTGCACTGCGTTGGTTAGAGAAAACCGAGACAGTAATTATGATAAGTAAATGTGCTGAGGATGACAATGTTATGTATGCGTCGAATCTTTTTAAAGAAGGGGCGCTAGAATGTTGGAACACGGTTTTACAAGCCAAAGGAAGAAGGGTGGCGTATGCTATGAACTGGGAAGAATTTAAGAGTCTTGTAGAAAAAAAAATTTGTCCCGAGTATGAAAAGGAACAAATGACAAATAAGTTCCTGACCCACCGGATGGTAGATGTAGACTGTCGAGGGTACACTTCGACATTCTTCGAGTATGCGAGAGTAGTACCAACCCTGGCTTCGCCAGAACCAGTACTTATTTCCCGCTATATTTGGGGATTGATTGGTGAAATCCGTAATATCGTCAAGGCTGCAAAACCACGCACAATCGATGATGCGGTGGATTTAGCCAATACTCTGACTGAAGAACTGGTACGGACGCGAGAAGAAAATAGAAGGAAGAAAGTGGCCCAAAAGATTTCCCAAGGATTCCGTATGGATAATCATAACAATTTCAAAAGAAGAGGGACTGGGCAATCTTCCACTGGTCCATTTTGCAATTCTTGCAAAATGAAGCATTTTGGAAGATGCAAAGTATACTGCAATTTCTGCAAATTTCCGGGGCATCAAGAGGAAGATTGCAGGAAGAAGAGATCCACAGTCTGCTACAACTGTGGAGAAGCTGGACATATTAGGCCAGACTGCCCAAAACTGAACAAACCAGCTGATAATAAAGCTAAACCTGCAGAAGGAACTACCAAGAAGAACGTAAGAGCCTTCCAACTGACTACTCAGGAAGCAGAGCTAATCCCAGATGTGATAGCTGGTACGTTCCTAGTTCACGACGTTTATGCAAAAGTATTATTCGACTCTGGTGCAAACCAAAGTTTTATAAATACTTCATTATGCCAAGCACTTAATTTACCCTTAACCCAACTTAGACAAATCTTTACAATCGAAACAGCAGACGGAAATTCTGTCAAAATAGATAAGGTTGTGCGAGAAGGAAAGATAGAACTGTTAGGTTATAAATTCTCTACAAACCTGTTACCTATGAATTTAGCCGGATTCGATGTTGTGTTAGGAATGGATTGGTTAGTAGCCAACCATGCACGAATTCTTTGTGATAAGAATTCTATAGAAATTCATACACCCACAGGAGAATTAGTGGTAATTACAGGAGATAAGCCACGAAAGCCACTAAAATTCATTTCAATAATGAAATTGGCCAGTTATTCCAGAAAACAAGAAGTAGTGTATATGATTTCAGTAATCATTAACACAAAAAGTAAAGAACTTAAGGACATTCCAGTAGTATCAGAATACTCCGATGTATTCCCAGAAGAACTACCTGGATTACCACCTGATAGAGAAGTTGAATTTAGAATTCATCTAATTCCTGGAACTACACCGATAGCTAAAGCACCTTATCGGTTAGCACCCACCGAAATGCAAGAATTGAAAAAGCAGTTAGATGAATTACTAAGCAAAGGATTCATACAACCTAGCTCATCCCCTTGGGGAGCTCCAGTGTTGTTTGTAAAGAAAAAGGATGGTTCGATGCGAATGTGTATCGATTGTAGAGAATTGAATAAGGTTACAATTAAGAATCGATACCCATTACCTAGGATTGATGATCTTTTTGATCAACTTCAAGGAGCTAGATATTTTTCTAAGATCGACTTGCGCTCCGGATATCATCAGTTAAAGGTACAAGAAGAAGACATACCTAAAACTGCTTTCAGGACTAAGTATGGTCATTACGAGTTTACAGTCATGCCCTTTGGGTTAACAAATGCACCTGCAGCATTTATGGATATGATGAATAGAATCTGTAAACCGTATTTGGATAAATTTGTAATTGTCTTCATCGACGATATACTTATTTATTCCAAAAGTCAGGAGGAACATTGTGAGCACCTGCATGTACTCTTAACTTTGTTAAGAAAAGAAAAGCTTTACGCCAAATTCTCGAAGTGTGAATTTTGGTTTCAAGAAGTGCAATTCTTAGGACACATGGTGAATCACGAAGGCATTCATGTAGATCCTGCTAAAATAGAAGCGATCACCAAATGGAAGGTTCCGCAATCAGCTATGGAAATTAGAAGTTTTATAGGTTTAGCCGGATATTATAGACGGTTTATTAAGGATTTTTCCAAAATAGTTGTACCATTAACTAAGCTAACCTGTAAAGCAACAAAATTTGAGTGGGGACCTAGACAAGAAGAAGCTTTTAAGATTTTAAAACAGAAATTAACCAATGCTCCAATTCTAGCCTTACTAGAAGGAATAAAAGATTTTGAAGTATATTGTGATGCTTCAAAGCTAGGATTAGGATGTGTGCTTATGCAACGCAAGAAGGTAATTTCGTATGCATCAAGGCAATTGAAAAAGCACAAGGAAAATTATACAACTCATGACTTAGAGTTAGGAGCCATAATTTTTGCCCTTAAGATTTGGATACATTATCTGTACGGAAGTAAATTTACTATCTATACAGATCATAAAAGCTTAAGATATATATTTGGGCAAAAAGAATTAAACATAAGGCAAAGGAGATGGATGGAAATCCTAAGTGACTACGACTGTGATATTCAATATCACGAAGGAAAAGCCAACGTAGTTGATGATGCCTTAAGCCGTAAGTATCATGAGAAACAACGATGAGTTCGTACTCTTAGATTAAGTTTACAATTAGACTTAATGGATCAATTGAAAAGCATTCAAGAAACAACAATTGAAGATGATGCTGAAGGAATGAAAGGACAAATTAAAGATTTAGAACAGGGTAGTGATGGAATCTGGAGATTTCATAAGAAACGAATTTGGGTACCTAAGCAGGGAGAATTAAGAAATCAAATTCTAGAGGAAGCCCATAAATCTAGGTATACCATGCATCCTGGTAACAATAAGATGTACCAAGATTTAAGAAACAATTTCTGGTGGAACGGAATGAAAAAGGACATAGCTAGATATGTTTCTAAATGTCTTACTTGTTCACAAGTTAAGGCAGAACACCAGAAACCTTCAGGTCTACTACAACAACTAGAAATGCCTGTATGGAAATGGGAACTCATAACAATGGATTTTGTTACTAAGTTACCCAAAACCATAAAAGGTAATGATGCGATTTGGGTGATTGTGGATCGATTAACCAAATCAGCTCATTTTCTACCCATGAAAGAAACCTTTAGTATGGAAAGGTTGGCAAAGTTGTTTGTAGATGAAGTAGTATCCTTACATGGAGTTCCACTCTCCATTATATCGGATAGAGATAGTCGTTTCACTTCCCATTTCTGGAAAAGTTTCCAAGAAGCAATGGGAACTCGACAAAAATTTAAGCACTGCATATCATCCTCAAACAGACGGACAAAGTGAAGGGACGATCCAAACCCTGGAGGACATGCTTAGGGCATGTGTGATAGATTTTGGTGGAAACTGGGACAACCATCTACCTTTAATTGAATTCTCCTATAACAATAGTTATCATTCAAGCATTGAAGCTGCCCCGTTCGAAGCACTGTACGGAAAAAAGTGTAGAACTCCAGTTTGTTGGGCAGAAATAGGAGAAAGTCAAGTATCAGGTCCGGAAATTGTACAAGAAACTACCAACAAGATTACTCAAATCAAGGAAAGACTAAAGGCGGCTCGAGATCGCCAGAAAAATTTATGCCGATAATCGATGCAAGCCACTCGAGTTTCAAGTTGGAGACAAAGTACTATTGAAAGTTTCTCCTTGGAAAGGAGTAGTTCGGTTCGGTAAGAAAGGAAAGCTAAATCCAAGATACGTAGGACCATTCCCAGTGATCCAACGTATAGGACCAGTTGCTTATCGTTTACAACTACCAGAAGAGTTGGCCAGAGTACATGATATATTCCATGTATCCAACCTCAAGAAATGCCTATCAGACGAATCTTTGGTAGTACCTCTCCAAGATATAGAGGTAAATGAGAAATTGAAATTTATTGAGAAACCTCTTCAAATCGAAGATCGAAAGATCAAATTTCTCAAACACAAAAGATTGGTGCTAGTTAAAGTCAAGTAGGAATCAAAAAGAGGACCTGAGTACACTTGGGAGCTGGAATTAGAAATGAAGCGAAAGTATCCTCACTTATTCCAATGAATCTCGAGGACGAGATTTTAAATAAGGTGGGGAGGATGTAAGGACTCTCCAAAATTTGTCCTAAAACGACCCGTAAGTAAAATCCCGGACCCCTGAAACCATACCGTGCATGAAAAACCAAGAAATCAAGATTTCTGGTCTTTAGGCGGGCCGCGTAAGTGTTAAGCATAACCTCACGCGGGCTGCGACAACTCATAACTTATCCGGAACAGCAACCAGGCCACGTGGCAGACCTAGGTGTGACACGCTAGCCCTAATCTACGAAGTAGACCTCCTCGCGGGCCGCGTAAGGTTTGGCTGAGAGTTTACGCGGGCCGCGTGAAGACCAAATTTCTGCTATAAATAGGATAGGTTACGAGCAGTTCAGAAATGTCAAAATTTTAGTTCAAAACACGAAATATACTGCTCTGAAGTCGAATTTACTTTCAAAATTAGCGAGGCGCTGCTTCGATATAGGGTATTAACTCGATCGCTGCTACGATTCAATGTCCGATCGATTAAAACTATCCAATGGATGTTTAAGTGCTGCCCACATTAGGGTTTATGCTTTGTCATTCGTCGTGAATTCGATGGATGTTTAAGTATCGCATTTTGTCATTTGTTGTGAGGGTTTAATCTCGTGAGTTATCGTAAATGTTGTATTAGTTACTGACCTAGTTCGTGTGCATGTTATTTAATTTAGGTCAAAAGGCTAATCAGTAGGCTAAGCTCTGCCCATATAAATCTACAATGTGAGTCATTTTCTTTTTATCAAAAGCATTTTACAATTCTCCATTTTCAAATGTTATAATTACAGGGAGTAAGTCGTGGTAATCTTAATCACTGTAGTGGGGTATTGTGCACATTACTAATTTCTCACTGGTTAGGCTAATAAATCCTAACAGTGATCATCACTACTTGGGTGACAGGACCCAATAGTGGTATGACCATCGTCACGCAATGTGACACGGCGCCAGATAATAATAAGATTGAAGCCATTGTAATCGCTCTTATGCTGTAATTTATAACTGTGTCATTTTCTCAAATTGAGTGACTCGCCAGCATTTCCCCGCTGATAAAATATTTTTAAAACATGTTTCAGGCGACCTGCTGTAAATCAAGGAAAACTTGCTACGGAGCACTATCAAGCTTGAAGAGGTGGCTTAGTTAAAAATGAATAAACATGTTTTAATAAATCAGGGAATTTCCTAGTTAAATTCCTCTATTGTAAATTACGGGGTTTATCTCCAATTTATGGAATAAAATAATTGGGCATTTTGAGTTTAAAAGATCCTGTTGAAAATCTTCCGCTGTCGCATCATAGATACCACGGGTTCCTGTCCCGCGGCTCCTGACCGGGTCAAACCGGGGCTGGGGCCGTGACAGCCGCCATAGCTCCGCCGTGTGCGACGTCATCGTTGGTTTTATCGGGGAGAGGGATTAAGAGGAAGATTGGGTGCATCGATGTAGCGACTACCAAACCCACCTGACCCGGCCCGAAACCTGTTCTGACCGACCCGTTTCAACCCGGTCCTGACCCGAACCCGTTTTGACCCGAACCAAAACAAGCCTTACTTTTAATTGACCCGTTTCGGCCCGAACCTGTTTTGACCCGAACCCGTCTTGACCCATGACCCGACCAGATCCGTTTGGCCTGTTACCCTTTTAGCTATTTATTGACCCGTGGTGTTACAACCCAGCTCAAATCGCACCCATTCATAAGTAAATGAGTTCATATTATAATACTTTTGAGACAAGCTTGCAGATATTTGGAGGAGGCTTTTAAGGTTCCTCTTGTCATACAACTAACAGATGACGAAAAATGCATGTAGAAAAACCTTATAGTAGAAGAGAGCAAAAGACTTTCTCGTGAGAATGCCAAAGATATTATTGCTTGTGGGTTTGACATCTCAAGGACCTTCATCTTCTCAGATTTCGATTATGTTGGCGGGTAAGTAAAACATAATTATACGTGTCAAAACCGCCACATCTATATCAACTTGTTGAGTTATGTTATGCGTATGATGTGAGGATTTTTTGTGCAGTGCATTCTATTCGAACATTGTGAGAGTTGAAAAATGTGTCACATACAATAAGTTGATTATTATATTCATAGTCACACTGTTATAATCCTTCCATTTTACTGTATTTAAAATACCATCTTTTGGAGCCTTTTAATTTTAAGAAGGTTCTTTGCTGGAATTGTGCAGGTTGTTGGTATATTTGGTTTCACCGGTGAAGATCATATCGGGAAGATTATTTTTCCACCAGTTCAGGTACGCTACCACTTAGTTTAATTCACACCCCTCACTTTAATCATTCTTTTTTTGACCGTTGGTTAAGGTATTCTTTTTTTTTAAGAAACGTTTGTTAACATGCTTTTTTCTGCAGGCTGTTCCGTCATTCCCCAGTTCATTTCCGCACTTGTTTTGTGCCAACGATAAACTTCGCTGCTTGATTCCATGTGCAATTGATCAGGTTGAGTATTAAATTAGTAGAAAATGTTTTAAAAGATGGAAAACTTTTTTTTTTAATTTTACGATCAATTTAATCGTCTAATTTGAGTCTGGTGATTGCCTCAGGATCCTTATTTTAGGATGACACATGATGTTGCTCCACGGTTAGGTTATAAAAAGGCTGTTTTAATCGTCGTTCTTTCTAGCCCTTTAGGTACAATTAGTTCATATCGTAGCTTTTATGTTTGCAATTTGCATGCATTTTTAGGTGCCCGAAGATGAAAATTGTTAATGATATATTGATATGATTATTTTTGCAAAATGTCAGGGAGTGCCCGACAAGATGAATGCTGGTGATCCAAATTCTGCAATATATGTGACTTACTAATCAAAGGAGATTAAGAACAAGGTGTTTGAAATTCCTTGCATAAATTGGCGTATAAGCGATGTATGTTATATTATTTTATTTATGTTTTATATAAATGTATTTTTATAGGTAAACAAATATGCTTTCTCGGGCGGGCAAGATTCTGTGGAGAATCATAGGAAGTACGGAGCAAATCTTGAGGTATATGAATGAGTTCCGGTTAACATTAAACTGTGGACAGTTTGTAGCAACATGCTAACACATCACACAAAACACCCAAAACTTTTAAAATAAGTTCAAAATTTCTTTTGACAAAAAGATGGTTTTTAAGTTTTAAACTGAATAATCTTGTTTTTTTAACAAAATCTTTGCATACCGTTTTTCTTTGGGATTTTCATGAGATTACAAGTTATATTTTCTTTTGTTGCAGATGGTCGATGCGTTCATGGCAGTTAGACCACTTCCAAATATGTTCAACTGAAAGTGCAGGTAGTTAGTCGAAAGTAGTCCAATGTTAGCGGTTTCTGCCATCAAAATTTTGAAGAATCATCTCACTTTTGTTCTACAACAATGATCTTCAAAACAAGTTGACAAATTCAATATGATCCGCCGCCGCAACGCGCGATTTAAGACAGCCAAAACGCACATTAAATTTGGAGGGTGGGGGCTTGACCGGCTTGTTGATCTCTTTATATTCTCAATTTAATTTCTAGAGGTGGGCCAGGTGGCGATTTTGACCTAATTACCTTTTGTCGGGTCAATTTCGGTACCGGTTTATCAAAACATTTACCTAAAATGAAAACAGGTCGAACGGGTCTCCTATGTTGTTTTATTTTGAAATTAGATTGCCTTGTAATAACATAGTTTCTATAATCATATTTAACCTACTATATTCAATTTGTTTATCTGTTGCTGTTGTTCTTAGATAAGTTGTTCACTTATGCTTTTATCTTAATAGGCGCCCCCGAGCAAGTATGTGTGTCTATCGAATTCCATGAAAAAAAAATAATAATTAAGTTTTCGTGTACACCTTTTTATTTATTTGTGCTTTTTTTCTTAAATTATTTCAGATCTTGAATCTTGCACACAACAAATCGGACATAGAACACCGAGTTCATGCTGTCATCGACAACTTTGCGGACCGTGGGTTAAGATCACTTGTTGTATACCAGGTGAAACATGATGTTAATTAAGTTGTTTTCTTTTTTTGTTTTTTAATTATTATTTTGTTTAGGTTTTGATTGTTAGTAGTGTTTTTTAAAAATACAAAGTTTCAGAGAGATGAAAAGAGAATCCAGGAGGACCATGGCAGTTCATTGAGCTAATGCCGCTCTTTGATCCGCCACGTCGTGATAGTGCCGAGACGATACGGAGGGCTTTGAATCTCGGAGTAAATGTTAAAATGATTACAGGTGCATTTCGTTTTTAACTGTAGTTTTGACTATTTGAGGTCAAACATATTACCCTTAAAAATACAATTCTGTCGAGTTTCCAGAAAAATATGACAAGAATAAAGGTTCAGACATAAAATGGCAATATTCACTAATCGGAAAAGTTTCGGTGTTAATTTGCTAGAAAATCCGTTTCATTTTCGGTTTTGAATGGTACCCATTTCTTGTAAGAGAGCTAGCAATGTTTCTTTTGGTTGTTCCATTGATATTATTTGTTTCCATATACAATAGGTGTCATTTTGATTTTTTTTATCTCAAACGGGTCAAAAGTTGCCAAAACGTACTTTTAATGTGTACAATCTCCTAACGTTTTTTTATTAACGGTCTGGATTATTAATAAAATAATATAGTTTTGTAATCGTGGTTGATACGAGTTGTCTATATTCTATAAATGATTAAAAAAGTGCTTCGAGTTCAACCTGACCCGTTTCAATCTGCACTAAACAGGGGATCAACTGGCAATCTGGAAAGAAACCGGAAGACGACTTGGAATGGGAACCGACATGTACCCTTCTTCAGCTCTGCTCGGTCAAAATAAAGACGAGTCAATTGCTACTTTACCCATCGACGAACTCATAGAAAAAGCCGACGGTTTCGCGGGTATTTTCCCCGGTACGTTTTTGGTTTTCCCCATTTCATTAATCAGATCTGAAACGACATAACAAAGCTAATGTTATACGCATCCTTGTAATTTTGTTTCAGAACACAAATACAAAATTGTAAGCCGAGTAAATGATGCTCCCGCCCTCAAGAAAGCCGATATCGGGATTGCAGTGACTGATGCGACCGATGCAGCCCGTAGCGCCTCCGACAGTCAGCCTTACTTTACCGTTATCTTTGTATTTGGTCTTTGTTTAAATTTTATTCACTATCATTTAGTAATTCTTATTTTTTTTTTTTTTAGTATTTAAAAACTTGGGATGCGAATGACCCAGTTTTCATCTTAGACACCTATGAGGTTTAACCATTTGAAATTTAAAACTTGTTGCTATAATTGTGATTCGATTTAATATATTATTATTTAAAGTCTCTTCTTGTCGTTATACATGCATCCTAAGATATAGTGTTATATTTTTACATTAACTGTTCCGATTTGTCTAAATTGACCTGTGAAATAGTTATTAAATATTGTGTCCCCGCCGCATCGTGCGGGCTCCCCACTAGTAAGAATAAATGATAAAGTGTCATCTAAAATATTATTGATATTTTTTTTTTGTCAAGAAGTTACAACAACGTATATTTGTTATATAGGGTTAGGATATAATAGGAAGTTTATTTGGCTAGGAAGGCTAGGAAGTAATTTCGACCATTAATAGATTTAATCGAGGGCTAAGATTAAATGTGTGAAATTGAAGATCAAAAAAGAGGCACGTGGGTTGTGTAAGGGTATTCTAGTCACTCCACCACAATAGTTTCTCTCTCCTCCAATCCCCTTCATTTTTTAAACGTTAATAACTCTTTCATACGACATTATTTTTTTATAAAAATTGCACCAGAAAACGAGCGTTTTTTTTAATCTTTAAAACGAGTATACTATTGCTATAATTTCGAAAAAAAAATTCGAAAACCCAGTTGTGTAAAACGCAATGGAAAAAAAACCTAAAAAATGACATTTTTCTAAAACGCAATGCACCACAAACACAAAGAAATGTCTTATTTGTAAAACGCAATGACCAGAAAACACAAAGAAATGTCTTATTTCTAAAACGCAATAGCCTAAAAACACAAAAGAAAGTGTACTTTCTAAAACGCAATGCACAACGTAATGCACAAAAAACACACACAAATGTCTTATTTCTAAAACGCAATGGCCAGAAAACACTTAAAATGTCTGTTTTCTAAAACGCAATGGACTGAAAACACATAAAAATGTGTTTTACCTAAAACACAATGCACCAAAAACACAAATAAATATCTTATTTATAAAACGCAATGGCCAGAAAACACTTAAAAATGTCTCATTTCTAAAACGCAATGGCCTAAAAAAACAAAAGAAAGTGTTCTCCCTAAAACGCAATGGACTGAAAACATCTAAAAATGTGTTTTACCTAAAACGCAATGACTAAAAACACTTCAAAAATGTGTTTTTCTAAAACGCAATGGCCAGAAAACACATAAAAATGTCTTAGTTATAAAACGCAATGGCATAAAAACACCAAAGAAAGTGTCCTCTCTAAAACGCATTGAACCAGGACAATAGTTTTGTCTGTGAATTGTCTGAACCAGGAATGCAGTCCTAAAACGCAATGGCATGAAACTTTCTACGAATGCAGTTTTCCAGAGGCAAGTTTACAGAAAATTAAATTTTCTCATGCATTTTTATTAAAGCAATTTAATCAAAAAAAAAATTCCAAGCTGACCTGGCAGCTCGACCCCAGCCAGGGGCTCTACCCCTTGGACCCTGCTACCAGGGGCGCTGCCCCCGGAATCCCGTCAAGATCGTAAAACGCAATGACTAAATCAAAATCCCAGATCGTAAAAATCAAATTAAAGAATTTCTTACATGGATCAAAGTCGATTTCTTCAACGATTGACGAAATTTGAATGATAGAAACACTTATCAGCGAACGGATCGAGTGATTATCTTCAAAATCACGGGAAAAAACAAGATTTTGAATGAAATTAAACTGGGTTTTCTTCAAAAAAAAAAAAAAAAGCTGAAGAACACGTTGATCGGGTGTTTGAATCATTGATTGGTGATGAAAATCGTACTATAATGTAGTGATTATTAAGATAGAAAGTGAAGAAATGGTTGAAGATGGTGGGTTTTGAAAATGGTGGGTTTTGAAGTTACTGGGGAGAAGAAGGAAGAAGAAAGGATATGATTGACTAAAATACCCTTCCTCTTTATTTTAAATTTTGCCACATGTCATAATCCTATTGCTTCCTATCCTTCCTAGCCAAAATAAACTTCCTATTTGATCCTCACCCTTGTTATATATGATGCATTAGTTGCGATAAAGAACTCATGGTCAGGGACTAGAGGTGTTATTTCATTTATTTGTGTTGAGTTAGTGGGTTAGCCGGGGGAAAGATTTTGACAATAATAGAGAGAGAGATTAATATTATTAATTGAGGCGTGTCTTTTACAAATGAATACAATGAATATATATATAGGAGATGAAGTCTTGGATAGGGATGGCAAAAAAGCCCAAGCCCGACTGGTATACCCGAAGCCCGGAACATACGGGTCGGGTATACCCGAAGCCCAATGGGTATGGGCCGGATACGGGCTTAAAAAAGAAAAAAAATCGGGTACGGGTACGGGTATGGGATTTAGTGATACCCGACCCATTTACCCGAATAATACCCGAAAGTATCATATTATAGATTTCCATATATATAAACTTAGTACATGTACTTGTTACCTTCTCTATAGTAATATGGGGATATGTATTTGGCAGGTGCTTAGTGAACAAGTAACTTATTTTTGAGCATGTATATTGGATACGGAAGCTATCACCCTTTATTATGTGGATGTTTATGCAATTAGGTGGTCCTGATACAATTACTTAATTAAGTAATTGTTTTGATTTAGTTTGGTATATGTGGTCTGAATACGATATGTAAGTTATTAATCATATTTTCATTTGTTATAGTCATTAAAATTGTAAATTATATAAACATCAAAGTAAAAAGTGCACATTTGTCCCAACGGGTATTTTTATGAAATTAACGGGTATACCCGATACCCGCAGGTATGCCCGATACCCGCAGGTATGCCCGATACCCGACAGGTAATTACCCGATAAACACCCGACGGGTAATGGGCCAAGTATGGGATAAAGAATTACAACCGGGTACGGGCCTGGGATTACCAATACCCGGCCCAAGCCCGGCCCATTGCCATTCCTAGTCTTGGAGAACAAGCTAATTTATTTAAAGAGTTGATAACCACATAATACAATATATTTATAACACTCCCACTTGGTTATCAACTTTGTACGCTTTGAGATGTTGGCTCGTTAAAAACCTTGTCAGGAAAACCCAGTGGGACAAAACCTCAGCTAAGGGAAAAAGAGTGCAGCGCGTATTTTCTTCTCCTGATTGCCTGATTAAAAACCTCACTAAGAAAACCCAAATGGGACAAAACTTAGTGAGGGAAAAAGAGTGCAACTTGAATAAATCTCCCCCTCATTATAATATGTATCTTTTAAGTGACCTGTGTTCATCTTCCTTGAAAGTTGCTCAAAACCTTTTGTAGAATGACTTGTCGCTTGATGCCGGTGCAATCCTTAATGTTGAATAATGTTATAAAATCTTCTTACTAGACTTCTAGTGCTTCCTCTTGCGAATAAATACCATAAGATCCACGACTATGTTGTATTATATTCTTTACATCTACAAGACTAACGAAACTAGTTTTCATGGGTTAGTAAAATATAGACACATATCATTCTTACCTTTAGGGTATCGACATATCTAGTTTACCATTCGAATGTATCCTCATTGGACATGTGCTATATCCTATTGATAAATTCAAATAAAATATATATATATATATATATATATATATAATCATGTATAGCTAGAAAGATATACCAATGCACAATTGCACTTTTGCCATGGTACTTCTGGATGAGAATCCTTACTTTGGTTCGATGATGATAAGCATTTCTTATAAAACTGTCTGAACAACCTCCAACATACTTTAAGATTCAACTTTATCCATACTAAAAATGTCCCAGCATCTTCTAGATATAGTTAATCAATGGATAAAAATATGCTCACAAATATACTCGAACTGTAGGTTGAGTAATAACTAGATTGTGTCAGGGTCATTATAAATTCCCCCTCTGAAAGCTCGATAGTTTCTCTCGATGATGCCTAGACATCATCATTATAAACCACGATTATAGTGAACTTTTGGAGAGAGCTTTCGATAAAGATGGATAATATTATCAAACTTATATTGCTCTTTAAGTTGTACAACACTCAACTCGACTATTTTAGTCTAAACCTTTTTATGAACATGATATAGTACGTTTTTGAGATTTTGATACCAAAGCTTCTTTCATTATAATCCATGAGGGAATTCTTTCCATCTTATCCAAATATGCATACGCATTCACTCTTTAGGAGTTCTGCTACAAACTAGCTCATTTAATTTAACGTAGATTTCTACATTATATGCAAAGATATCATGAATACTTATTTTTATTTCCAAAATATATATTATACTATGTTTGTACACATTTTATTGAGATATCATAATCATCATGTACAAGTTTTCTATGTAGCTTTATTGGTACAGAAGAATTACATTGTTAAGATGTTCAAGTCACCTTTAGGTAACTCATTAGGAGTTCAATCGTATTCAAATATGAATATGTATACAACGATCGTATTGTTCTCGAGAACTTTATTTACATGATTTTGGTAATTTAAATCCTCCCGAGACTTTCATGTAAACTTTTAGTATCAAGTGATAAATATCATTCATAAGACGCATGTCAATTCTCTCTTTAATATTAGAGTAAAATGCACGGATAGTCCCTGTGGTTTTGTAAAATAACACCTATAGTCCCCAACTTTTGGAAATTACACCGGTGCTCCCTGTGGTTTAACAGTTTGTTACTCGGATAGTCCCTGGAGTGAATGACGGTAAGTTTTCTTCGTTAAGTGGGTGTGAAATGACAAATTTGCCCTTCATCTTCTCCACTCCATAAAAACGCCCCAACCCCACCCCATCTTTTTCTCTGTTTCCCCCCACCATTAACCACCAACCCCTTCAACAACTTCAACTTCTTCTTCATATCGTTCTTCTTCAACACCATCTCAACTTTTTTTGATTAAAATCAACATTCATAGCAAATTGATAGATTAAAATCCATTGATTCCTTCAGTAACATCAATAATCCTTAAAATTTAAAATTATCATAGGTCCTAATGTCAAACAAACACTCTGTATGCAAGTAAGTAGTTGATGATACAGATCCAACGGTAACAAAATAAGCGAGTGCAATGCCCTAATAATACGGATGCAAATTTAGTGAGAGAATTAATAATACCTACCTCTTGTGTTCGATATTGACTACGGTAGAAGGCTTCAAAATCGGTGATTTGGCTGCCATTGTAGGAGTGGTTGATAAGATCAATCTGGTTCAAAATTGAAGCAGCTTGATTTTGGGCGGATAACTAGGATATGAAGAAGAAATTGAAGTTGTTGAACGGGTTTTCGAAGAGCTTGAACACTTTTTCTGAGATGGGGTTTTGTTTTGGATCATGATGATGATGATGATGGTTCTGTTTAGAGAGAACGGTGAAGGTGGTTACTTGTGGTGTAGGCGGGAGGTGGGTGGTGGTTGGTGGTTAATGGTGGGGGGAAACAGAGAGAAAGGTGGGGGTGGGTGGGGTTAGGGTGTTTTTATAGAGTGGAGAAGATGAGGGTAATTTTGTCATTTCACATCCACTTAACAAAGAAAACTAACCGTCATCCACTCCAGGGACTATCCGAGTAACAAACTGTCAAACCACAGGGAGTACCTGTGTAATTTCCAAAAGTTAGGGACTATAGGTGTTATTTTGCAAAACCACAGGTACTATCCGTGCATTTTACTCTTAATATTATTAATAGACTAATTAAATATTGGAAAGCTATTGTATCCTGGAGAATACGATTCCTCATAATCAATTTTAGGTCTTTGTGAAATCCTTGTGCCACCAATTTTGCCTTGTACCATTTTCTTTTCATTTATTGATTCGTATAAAAGACATGTTTGTTTCGAACATGTTTTACAACATTCGTTGTATGGACGACTACTGGTCCGAAAACTTTCAATTTCAATAGAGAATTCAACTCTGCCTCATTTACGTCTTTTCGTTTTGGCCAGTTATTTCTTTGTATTCGTTCATAGGCAAATCCTAAATCTTGATCCTCATCATTTCATCATTACAAGCGCTATATTATATACAAAAGTATAACGACGTCCATTTTATTTCGATTCCATACATGTAAAGACCCATTTGTATTTGATCCTTACACTATATCTATATCTATACTATATAATAAAAAAAAACCAATGGGAGGACACATGTCATTCATTAGAGCCATCTATTTTTTAGTTTTCTCATCTCTATCTCCTACTTAATTTTAATTAATATTAATTAAAAGATAATTATAAAATAAAATTTAATATAAATTTAAACAATTCGTATAGGAGATAATATAGTTTTTTGAAATATTTATTAGATTTCAAAATTATTTATCTTGAAATTAACAAGAGATGTACACTAAATATAAATTAATATAATGTAAAAAGTTAAATGTCATTTTAGTCCCTGTGGTTTGGGTTATTTTATCAGTTTAGTCTAAAATTTTTATAATACACAGGGTTTATAAAGATATAACAAGATACAACTTTTTATTGATTGGTACATAAAATTACGTGTGCTCAACCCATACAATACATGAGGTTCTTAAAAATGTAACTTTTTTCAATATTTAATATATGAAATTAAATTTACTCAACTCCTACAATACACGGGGTTCTTAAAGATATAACTTTATTATTATTTAATATATAAAATTACATTTATTCAACCCATGTAATAAACGATATTTTTAAAGTATATTGTTTTATTATTTGGTATATAAAATTACATTTATTCAACCTGTGTAATAAAAGAAGTTTTTAAATATATATTTTTTTATTTGGTATATAAAATTACATTTATTCAACCCGTGTATTACACGGGGTTCTAACCTAGTGTATATATATATAGAAACGGGATCAGGAGAAAACACCCAAAAGTGTGAGAACGGTGAGAACGCATCCTGACCCAACACGTGACACAACATTATTGAATCCACTTTTCATAATATTGATTTATTTTTGGGGTTTAAGATTTTTTGGCGTTAACAAAATTCAATAATTATATGGCGTTTTAATGGTTTCATTGTATTAATATGTTGGCGTTTATGGCGTTTTTCAAATCTTATGCCATTGGAACCCCAAGGGGTTAGAATATCTCTCTGAATGGCTTCATCCATACTAAGTATGGCCAGGACTTTTTAAGATGACGCCCCATTGTTTGTTCTTAGATTCAAAGGCGTTTTAGAGAAGATGACCCATTGTTCTATTATTTTTTATATACATTTTGGCGTTTGTGGTATCTTGGCGTTTTACAATCGGAAAATTATATTACAACCACAGGGAAAAAAATAGAAACGAAAAAAATAAATTAAAAATCCTAATCAGATCTCTCTTCACAATCTTCACTGTCATCAGTCTCTTTTTTTTTAATACTACAAGAACTATCACCAAAATATATGGCGTTTTATGTAAAACTTAACAAACCCATCAGTTTGATTATTTTGTCTGCTCATCTGTTGAAGTGGCTTTTGTGGATGTTTGGGGACATAGATCTATGACGTGTGGGTGGGTTTTTCGCTTTGATCTTCAACTTGATCTTCATCTTTATAAGCATCCCACTCTTCAGTGTCATTGATTTCTTCTCCTCATCATCCAAGCCTTCTTCAAGAACAAAGAACACAAAATGACATATGATGTCATCAGTATCTTTTTCTTGAAGATTTGTCCATCTCATGCAGCAAAATCTTACTGAGTTACTCCCCTCACCTAACAATCCATTCAGTGAAACTTCACGAAGAACAATACTGAATATCCAAGAAAGCATATTAGCCATCTTTGATTTTTTAATTTTTTTTTGCGTTTTAAAGTGAGTGGTATTTAGTAGTGTTGACGTTTGTTTTTTCAGTTTGATCAAATGGAAGTTGCTGAGATGTATCATTTTATAGGATGTCTTTTGGCGCGTAGGTTAAGCGGTGCATTATTATAATTAAGTATTCGTCGTTTCAGTTACTGTTTGTAATTAAGTCTGACACCAGCATCTTTTTTCTTGAAGATTTGTCCATCTCATGCAGCAAAATGTTATTGAGTTACACCCTTCAGCCAATAATCTTGAATTTCCAAGGAATGATGTTTGTTTTTTTTTACTTTTTGGCGTTTTACTGAGAAAAAGAATGCCACTAAATAAAAGTACCTTAAACCTCTAAATTTGATCATGCTAAAATCAATAATGTGTTGTTGTATGAGATGGACAACATTGTTAATCCTCAGTTAAGAAAGATGTCTAACAATATTGTCCACCTCATACAGCTAAACTTTATTGAGAACAAACCTCAATAATGTTTTTGTATGTTTTGTCGTTATAAATTGTATGGTAGTTAAGGACAAAGGCAATAAGATTTTACTCAATGAAATGGACAATATCCTCACTTAAGGATTTTTGTCCATTACATTGAGCGAAACCTTACCGACAACCAAACCGAATTTCAAATAAACGTTTTGGTTTAGAGAATATTTGATGTTTGGGTTTTTTGGCGTTTCTAAGACAAATGGTATATATTAAATATGACGTTTGGGGTTTTGTGTGTTTTTAATGGGAGGTCTGAGATGTTGTATATATAGGATGTTTTTTGGCGGGATTTTATTATAATTAAGTTTGGCGTTTTATATCTAATGGCGTTTTAGATTAGGATGGTGTGTGCTATATGGTTAAGGCGGTAATTTAATGGCGTTTTATTCATGAGATGGCGTTTTGTGTAGAGAAGTCAAAAGACTTTTTTACCCTTAATGAAGCGCACCACACTAATAAAAGTGATGTTATTTACGAAAACGCCACCGCGCCAATCTAGTCCATAGAATGTTTTGATCTGATGATCCATAACCGTTCTCTCCGTTCTCACACTTTTCACCGTCCTCTCTAAATCCTGACCCTATATAGGGTCAGGATTTAGAGAGGACTGTGAAAAGTGTAAGAATGGTGAGAACGATTTTAGAGTTGACATGCGGCATTAATGCTAAATTACACTAAGGGGTAATATTGTCAAAAAAAAACCCACACACATGAACTGGGTGTTCAAATAAAACGCCATAAAAACACCAAATTCAGAAAAACGCCATGAAAATACCCAGTTAAAACACCATAAATCACTCAGTTTAGAAAAACGCCATGAAAAACTCAGTTTAAAACGCCATAAAACACTCAGTTCAGAAAAACGCCATGAAAATATCTAGTTAAAACGCCATAAAAACACATAGTTCAGAAAAACGCCATAAAAATAACTACTCTAAAACGCCATAAAACACCCAGTTCAGAAAAACGCCATAAAACCCATTTCATTTTTTTCAAAAAGTATATCAACAGTATACTCGTTGGAAAGATAAAAAAACGCTGAGTTTTATGATGTAATTTTTTTAGAAAAATAATAACGTATAAAAAAGTTATTGGCGTTTAAATATGATGGGGGGAAATGGCATGTGATTAGCATGTGCACCTTTGTTTGGATCTTCGTCCAATTTTACCGCTCCTGTTGTTATAAGGTTCTCATTATTTACAAAAATGCCACCACATCATCTAAGCCACAAATCACAAAGATCCTATGGCTGAAAATCGTTCTCACACTTCAAATCTTTCTCTCCTGATCTTGTTCCTATATATATATATATAGGGTAAGTTTCATTTGAGAACCACCCTTATTGCGAGAACCGCGAGAACCAATGTGAACAAAAAAAAAACCTAAAAAAAATCCAAAAAACCCACAAAATTTTTTTTAAATATTTTTCTAATAAAAATCGCTATATTTTGTTACAAAAAAAAACGTTTTTTTTAGTAACAGTTATGAATACACATGTGCATATGTATCATTTCTTGAACAAATTCCATAATATATTACAAGTAGTAGAAAAATGCACTTTCATTTACACTACCATATGTAATACACTACTTTTTACATTACCAATATTAGAAATGCATATGTGCATCTATATGCATTGATGCGTGTCTAGCGTTATATGTTTTTGTTAATATTTTAAGCCCTTTTTAACACCTTAATCAAGTTTTAAATTTATAAAATACGATATTCTACTAACACTAAACACACATATGGGAAATTGCACCCATTGTGAGCGTAGTATAGCGTTGGTAAGATACTGAGGTCGTCCAAGGACATAAGGGCTTTTAGTACCGATTTATCCTCAACGTCTAATCAAATCAAAAGTTTTAGAAAAGGTTTTTAAACATGAAAAATAAAAACTAAAAATGCTGGAAAAAAAAAACAGATAGACAAGATGAATCACTTGGATCCGACTAGCCTTTAATGTAACCTTTGATGATTTCTGCACTTTTGCACTTTTTAAGATATTATCTTAGTTATTGTAACACCCCGAAAATTTACGTCCTATAATGTCTTGACACGTGTCATAACCTTTGAACGTGTGAATGAATGTTCTTGAAGGACTAAAGTTGACAAACAATGAAACTATGTAAATACAAGGGTTCAAAGTGTCAACAATGAATAAATATACCTTACAATAACCCTTCATGATGTTGATTACCTTAAACGAATGGATCATGGATCATACGAAGCGAATTGTGAAAGAAAGTGAGAGATTACAAACTACAGGGGTTAAATGTGTCAACATGTTAAAGATATACCTCTGAGTGACCTTATAGCAAACTTTAAGCCTTGTAACTATTAAATATGCTCTCTAGAATGTACCATAAAAATTTCACCAAGTTTCGTTATCGTATGAGAAAGTTATGATAAAATTCGTGTGGGAGGGTTAGAATCGCCAACATTGAAAATTAGGGCTTTTCGGGTGATCACAAAGTTACTCGAGGACTTGACAAAGATGGTATAAGCCTTGAAGCCCTTAGAATTCATTTTAGAAGGCTTAAAATGCAAGAAACAGTGAGAAAGCGATGTTTCGGAGGACTAGGGACCAAAAATGCAAAATTTACAAGGCTGATGACAGGCTAGCGGTGCGCTACATCAGAAGCGTAGCGGTGCGCTAGGCCTGCCCAGCGACCAGATTCATGACAGATGGCTGTTTCAGCCATTTAACCGACTTATGTTGATCTTATCTGCTTTGGTGAGAGCCCCTACATGATTTATAGCCTATAAATGACATATGTATTGATCCTTGATCATTACTAAACTCATTTGGCATCAATTTGAAAGATCAAAAGTTCTTATAAAATCTCATAGTGCAACATACAAGTTCATTTCAACTTCTGAACATTTCGAGGAGCTCTGGAACTGATACAAGGCTTACAAATCATCCATTAGACGTATGTAAGTGCTCTTGATCCTTCTCGTTGGTGTTATGCTTAGTTTAGAGCCTAGAAGTCAAACCGTCGTAATTACGGTTTGACTTAGCGATAAATCAGGAACGGTCCAGAGTTTTGTCGAAACGAAAGTTGTTATAAGTTGGTATTTATATGGGTAACAAACCCCTAAAAGGTCACCCACTGATTTCAATCTTAACTATGTCGTTTGTCGAGTCAAACTTCTTTCGAAAAGTCAACAGAAATGTTAATCGCATATTTAATGATACAGAAGGCGTGTAATCTGTTTTAACATACATATAACTTGAAAATAAGTATAATAACTTGTCTAATCTTGTTTGATTCGACAACTTTCTGTTTTGAACCAATTCGGAGCCGAAAGTCGCATAGTTTGACTTTCTGCTTTGACCTCGATTCTGACCCGGTTTTGATAGGTTTAGACATGCCTTAAAGTTCCATTAGGACCTAGTTACATGTTAGTATAATCCTCTGCGTTTATACTACCCGAATCCGTAGCTATCCGACGTTTCCGTTAAATGCCTAAATAATGACCATAATGCCCTTATGACCGCAGAACGAGATTTTAGAAAATGTAAAAGTGCAAAAGTCTTTAATACTGATTATTGAACATGTCTGCAAAATTTCACGTCAATCGGAAGTCTAGATTAGGAGTTATGCTTAATGGCGTATTTATAAACATGTTTATTAATTAAACGGCGCCATTAGCGTAAAACCTATCTAAACTCAGTTTTGACACCAAATCTTTTACACACTGATGTTAAATAATATTTTAGGATTTTTAAAGATTTTTAATTATTTTTAGACTGATCATAAGCTTGGATTAGCGCCTTAATTCGATAAATACCGAATATGCCCTTTTAGGCCATAAAATGAGTTTTACAAATTCTTTTAACGCCAATCCAATTGCTACTGATTTTAAATAATAAATGAAGTGTTTTGAGCCTGTTTATTTGATCAGAAAACTCATAATCGTATTTTAACCCGTACGTCGCTTAAAACGGCTTTATACGCGTATTATACGCATAGTTTGGGTTTAAACCTATTTTGACATATAAGACTTATAACCAAATGTTATAACCTATTAAAATAAACTAATTTACTAATGTATTCAGACCCGGTTCACAGAAACGTAATTAATCCCTTTTATAATCTTTAAAATGACCAAAATACCCCTACGGGGCTTAATAAGAGATTAAACTCGTTTTGGGCATAACGGAAGGTATCCTACTGATATCACAACATATTTAGGGCATGTTAACTTAGGAAACCTGTTTAGGACTCTTATGGTTACCCGTTACGCTTCATACGCGTTCGGTTCGGTTTATGTAACTAGTTTACATAAATTAGCCGAAACGGGTCAAACCTTAACGGTTTTATCTCAAAATCCAGAATGTGTATCATATACCCATATTAAGCAAGTCTTCAAACTTGTCGGGTCTAAATCACATTCTATCCGGTCTTCGCTTAATCAAGCGTACGAACCGTATCTTTATCTTGAAAACTAATCGGTCTAAGTCAAGACTTAATCAAAGACCCGTTAGGATTCTAATAGGTTATTAAAAACCTTCGTTCCAGATTTAGGAGCCCAGTAAAAGCTATCTGTACTTGCTGATTTGATACGGCTGGGATTGAATTTATATTTAGCTCAGGTAAATACTTTTAACTTATTTCCCTATACGGGCTTGGGGTACGGTATATAAAATACCGCTTGGTCGGGCATTGAATATTTAATCTTATTATGGTTAAGTTATTGAGATGACTCCGTTTAATTTGTTTTGTTTACTTAAAGCCTTTGGGGGTTAATGACCGTTGTCCCGGATATCCCTGGCATCATTCTACGAATGGCCACGACCTCAGCACCCGGCGTAGGCGTACGCCGTCGGTGTCTCATAATTAAATGTGGTGTGTCAATTAATCTTTAACCCGGCTCGATCCGGGCTACTGAACGCATAAGGAACATGTAAATCCTGTACAAGTTTATATATTTAAATAAGTAACCCAAGTTATAAAATATTATTTGTGCCATGTGCATTCAAATCAATCATTTTCTTAAACCCTTTTCAAAATGAGTCGGTTGATTGTATTTACCAGTGTAAACTGACGTATTTTCCCAAAAAGGCTAAGTGCAGGTACTAATTGGAATTGGCTGGCTACTCCTAGCATCAATAAAGAGTCTCGCAAGCTTAGATGCCTAAAGTCTGTTGAACCATATTATTTTATTTGCGATCCGCCTGTGGATCCTTTACTTCCGTTGTAATACTTTGATGTTACACTATTACGGATTGTAATATATTTATCCTTTTGCTTCCGCTGTGCATTTATATATTGTGTTGTTTGACTATGATGTTGCCAACCACGTCACGTTACTCCCCTACCGGGCCCACCGGTAACACGTGGAAATTTGGGGTGTGACAGTTATAGTAGTAGGCCCCTCTTTTGAAGGTGACGTTACCCTCAACCCAGTGGTTTGAGTCAGCAGAGATACAATCTCAAATGGTCGGAATATTGAAAGATAATTAATTAAGTTATTAATGCGTAATATGGTAGGCCCCTCTTTTGAAGGCGACGTTACCCTCGGCTAAGTGGTTTGAGTCAGCAGGGATGCAATCCCAAGTAGCCGGGTTAATGTATTAATAGTAGTTTACATATGAGGGGGTCAAGCCATTCGCACCCCGCCATTCAATACCAGTGAGTATTGAAGGAGGTCCTAGTAAGCTTGACCCAGGTCCTTGCAGGATCTATACACTAAACAAGGCAAGAACCTTACCAAACCATTCCCTTAACCCCCGACCATGTAGCCAACATATCTCTATATAGACCATAGAGATATGAATGGTGAAAATCTTTTATTTTATATAGACAGTAAAATAACGCCAAGACACCACGGACAAATGATAAGGAAGTTTCACCTTCAACATAAGAAACTAGTTATTAAAGTCATTAATACAAAACCAAATAAAAAGTGCGAAAAGATTAAAAATCAAAAGTATTACATTAAATGCTTGTCTTCACCAAGTGATGTAAGAGACTTAGGCGAACATGGCCTTTGATTGTCAATAACTCTTACTATCAATCTTGGATCCCGAGACTACTACACACACTCTAAGGTGGATGATGGATGATGGTGGTGGATGTGGGTGTTGTAGTGGTGGTGGAGTGATGGTGAAATGGGAGAGAGGTGGTTTGCCAAGGGATGCCTTTTAAGTGAACCAAGCACCCCTATTTATAGCCTGTACAGAAGCCCGGACAGGGCCCCGTGTCCGCTAGACGCGGCCCCGTGGCCATCATCTTTCTCTTTCTTCATTAATTGCAATTGTTCGCTGGGCACAGCCCCGTGTGCAGAAGCGTATCTGTACTATCAAGATTTGCAAGATTCTGTGAATCTTAGCGTTGACCACGACCCGTGTTGAGCTGGCACGCCCCCGTGCTGGGAATATAAGCTTCTACAACTTTGTCATTTTCTGCAGACACCTGGCCACGCCCCCGTGTCTGCTGGGCACGGGGCCGTGGTCAGCCTTCTGATCTCTTGTTTTTGCTTGGGAAGATACTGTCGAGTGGGCACGCCACGTTTATTCCTTTTCTTTGTATTTATGTTAGTTTTTGCTGCATATTTGTTCCTTTTATTCATTTAAGTTCATTTGGTCCTGAAAATACAAAAGAAAGACAAAAGCACACTTTTTCCAACATTAGTACTAAAAAATAGTCAGTTTTATGCCTCATTTTATGTAATTTATATGTTGCATTTTACATACATCAAATACCCCCACACTTGAATCTTTGCTTGTCCTCAAGCAAAACTCTTTATTATGTGGCTTACACACCCAATTGGAATGGGTAGAAGAGAAGTTTGGGCTTGTCTTGAGTGTCGGGAATCCAAGATCTTTATTGGGTTTTATTTTTATGCTATTTACAATCCTATTTGTTTTGATTTAGTTAGAACGTTTCATAAGAGAAATTACTTGCTTGGGCATAACATGCCTCTTTAAAATTCAATTTATATACAAGTTCACATACCACACGGGAGATCACTCAACACTCGGCCGAAGATGTATTTTTGTGAAACACTCGAGACCGGCATGGAACTTACTTCTACCATATGCTTGCCAAGCAATTAATCCTCCTCCTTTTTAACTATAAACCTTTGTAAATATCAAGAGGACTTTGGGGTAGGGTTAGGCTTGTGACAACCGGTAATTTACGCCCTTTAATTACATGGTTAACAGGCGATTAACGCGATAATAAATAGTGTTTACAGCGCAAATCAACTTAATTAGGCCTTTGGAGTACCTAGGAACGCCTATCCGACTTTATAGTGTGCAAACGGTGGTTTACAGAGAAACCTGCGAAACGTTAAACGACAACGGATTGAAACCAAACATAATACTGACAACGCCGACAAATATTAAATTTTTACGATATATTTTAGCTTCGTAATTAAATTTTAGTGACTACAGTCGAAACCGGATCGAAAAACGGATTAAAGACGGCAACGATACAATTTTTCGCGATTATTACCGTAATCGACGAACGGGCGCGCAAACAACGACTACCGACCGTATTTTTGTGTATTTTAATTTTTGACGTTAAACGGAGTTCAGGATTTGACAACGGGTCTCGTAGGAATTGCGGGACACTTACACACAAGATGAGCTTGTGGGCCCTGGACCCAATCCCAAAACCCACAAGCCTAAACCTGCGCATATTATACTAGATCTATTTCTTGAAGATCTAGACAAGATCTAACTAAATCTAGGAAATCCCTACAAAATCTATATTAAATCCTACAAAATCTCTACAAAATATTCTCAAAATCTTTTGAAAAGATTGTTAATTAGAACACAAGATTTTTGTACACTCAAGATCTTTTATATATCTATAAAAACCCTTGTCCCTTCCCTCATTCTTGAAATGTGCAGACAATTAAATAGACAAACAAAAATCATTATGTCTGTCTCTCTCCCCTCTCTCGATAACATACACCAGCAAACAACAAATACACACACATGAACACAGCCACATCAAACAAACCTCTCCACTCCCATATCTCACCTCCCTCGTTCCTCTCTCACAACCGGCCACATACACACCACCATCTTCCTCAGTTAAAAGGGCGGCCACCACCATCGGCTGGTGGCGAGTAGCGGCCAGACGAGAACAAAAAAAACAGAGAGGAGCCGACAGACGGCGTCGAGCTCCGGCGAGGTACGGCGTGGCGGCGACGAAAGAGAGAGAGAGAGAGTGAACGGTGAAAGAGGCGGTGTCGGATAAGAGGGGTCGGGGAAGCGAGGGCCGCCATCTGCGGCGGAGCAGCAGAGGTGAACCGGCAACAGTGGAAGTTTTGTTCGATCCGACAAGTCCCGGTTCCGGTAAACACCTCCCACACCTTTCTTTTCTGTTGGATTTTTTTTTCTATCTCTTAAAGAGACGAGTGTAAATGGCAGTTGACGATTTTGATGACGGTTAAGGTAGGGGTGTGCCGGAGCTCCGGTCTGACCATCGACGAAGACGAAGTCAGATTTCGAGTTCGGGTTGTATTCGGGACTCGGTTCCCTCGATACACACTTTCAGATTTGTTTCGGGTTCGGGTCAACTAGTCAACTTGGTCAGATCCAAGGAGCGGCTTGGTTTAGTCGTTCAACTTGACTCGGTCAACCTGAGTCGACTCGGTCAACTCAGCTGGCCCAGTCAACTCAGCAGTCAACTTCAGTCAACTCCGGGTCTTGATTCGGTTCGACTTCGGAACAGAGGGTCTCGTTTCAGTTCTGAGCACGGGTTAAGGCGGGACAAGCTTGGTCAAAACCGGTCAACTCAGCGGGTCGACTCGGTCAACTCAGCTGGTGTTTCAACACGAGAAGATGGTAAAGATTTTAACGGCGCGTTTAATTCATTTTCTTTATAATTTTTATTTATTACCGTTACAAACGAGCTTGAACCAATCGATTAAAGCACAGTTTATATTTCGACTTATTTGACGGAATCTTATAAATATTGTTTATTTTGTTTGATAAATTGCTGAATTTTGAAAAATAACTATAATTCTTGTTGTCGGGGGCGTCCAAAAACAGAGGAAACTCTGCCTGTTTTTCGAGAAAATCCGTAAAATAAAACGAGTTTTATTATAAAACAAAACGTGCTTTTTGAGCGACTTTTATAAAGACGAGATACAAATATAAAGTTTCTTTCGACAACAACTTACGAAAACAACGATACGGAAAGCATTTCGACAACAAATAAATATAGTTATTATATTGATTTCGAACATTAAACTCGAATCTTCTTATAGATAAATATAGTTTATTTCGAACGTTAAACAACTCGTATCCTTTTATAAAATAAATATAGTTTATATATTTATTTCGAACGTCAAACAAAAACGACGATTCTTTTATAAAATAGATATAACTTATCTATTTATTTCAAACATCGTACAACATGAATTCGTTTTTACAAAATAAATATAGTTGTGTATTTATTTTCAACACACGAATTCTCTTATAAAATAAATATAATTTTATATTTATTACAAGACGCCTAAACGGCACATTATGAGTTTATTCTTTTCATAAAACACTCGTCACATACACATACGACTTCTCGAGACGGCTAACGCGATTACAACAATATATTTATATATGTTTATAAATATTTGTATACTTTAAAATCTTTCGAAAACTAAGTGTGTATAGACTTAGTAAATTATCGTGACAATAAACGAAACTTAACAAGTATAACTTAATAGTTACTATTAAGTTATCAACGTACCGTCAAATCATTCGATTAGCGATTCGGTAGAGCTCGGTGACACGTAGATTTGTTACCGCATTAATTAGAAACTTATAAGATATTCCGTGTTAGGAATATTGTAGAATGCACGCTAGCAAGTCAAGTCTTGGAAACGACATTACAAAGTCGTATATAGCTAGCTTTGCACATGAATATTCAGGTGAGTTCATAACCCCACCTTTTACGGTTTTACATTTTTTTAAATGTTTTCGGGGTGGAAAGACATGCACTTTTTGCAAAACATACAAGAATTACATATTTCTAAACCATTTTACAAGCAAGTTTTAACTGACACAGATGGTTTACGAAAAGCTTATGTTTTATACCGGTTTTTCAAACAAGCGTATTTTTCGAAATATGCATACACACGAGTTCTAGTTTTCTAAACTACGAGAAAATACAATACATGTGTTATGGTATGAATGATACAAGAATTGATACGAGAAATGATACGAGAAATCGTGTCACGAATAGGGTACCATAAGCACCATTAATCAACAATATACCTAGACCGCAAAACAAAAGGTTAGATCTAACGGGTGCCGGGCAGCCTCACTCTTGGTGAGAACGAGTACCGAGCAGTGCTTTTGTATCTCAGAATATGCCAACTAGAAAATGCCTAAGGTTTGGTTGCTTCCTATGTCGTGTCACATGTTAATGGCTTTGCAACCCATTAACAACAAGATACATACATAAATACTTGTTTTATACAAGATACATACAAAAATACTTGTTTTATACAAGATACATACCATGTTTTCATACAAAGTCCGTATAACATGACAAGAAAATGATTTTAAATTCGTTTTCTTAACAATACTTTAAAAACCGGTTATTCAAAAAGATTTATTTCAAATCTTTTACAAACAAACTATGAACTCGCCCAACTTTATGTTGAGTTTTTCGCATGTTTCTTTCTCAGGTTGCATTTCAGAAATTATGGCACGGTTGGAATAGGAGAACCATGTGGAGTCGAGTACTTAGTGGCGTTCAATTTTCTAAAAGACTTAGCTTATTTGCTTCCGCTGTGCAATGAAGATACCAGTCCAGTCACGCCAATGCTCTGATATTTCGGGGTGTGACAAGGCTTGGGTTAAAGGTGGGTGGTTTTGGGTTAGTGGTTAGTAAAAAGGGCTAAAAGCGTAAAAAGCGTCAGTCGTCGTAAAATTTTTTGTTTTTGTGACTTTTATTCAAACTAAGCACTTTCAAACAAAGTTTCTTTGAGGAACTTGTTTGTTTATTGCTAGACTTTACTTTTTTTTATAAGGAACGTCACAAGAAGACCGAGCTTCTTTACTAAAATAAAGGGTTTGAAAAAAAAGGTTTTGGTGGGTAAAGAGTGTTTGTTTTGTGGGTTTAGAAATGAAAAGGTTTAGGCTCAAAGGGGTTAACTAGGGGGATTTTGGGTAGGTGATAAAAAAATGGAAAATAATGGTGTTGAAAAGAAAATGGGTTAGTCCTAATGCCTCCATCATTTACTTACTTGGGTTTAAGTTGGTAAGGACCAGGAATGAATTGTCATGGCAAGTTCTAGAGTCATAAGAAACCAAGCGGCTATTCACACAAGAAATGAAAAATAAACATTTAATTTAAGGATATATGCTTGTATGCTCAATAAAGGCTCAAAACTCACTTTTTGTGGGAATGGGTTTATAATGTGATCAATTATATATAATCAAATTTTAATTAGATTTGTCATGCCGTTTCATAATTTTCTTATGTTGGTTCTTTTTATCACGATGCTATTGGTTGTAAATTTGTAAAAATATAACCTTTTTAGAACTTGTTACTCCTAACTTAAACCAAGACAAGTAAAAAAATTAAAAGTTTTAAAAAAAATTTGGGGTGATTAGCGGTTCCAATAGAGTTTTGTGTAAGGCTTGTTATTAGGACATGCAAAATTCAAGGTTTTAGCATCCCCCCACACTTAAATTACACTTTGTCCTCAATGTGTCCCAAAAATAAGTTTTTACGTTGATTGAATGTGTAAAAAGGTGTTTAAAAACAAAATTTTATGTTACTGGGCGTCTGGGCACGGGCTCGTGTTGGTCCGGGCACGGCCCCGTGTTCAGATCGCCAGTATCATAATTAACAGAAGGCTGGGCACGGGGCGTGTTCAGTGAGCATGGCCCCGTGTCCAGTAACCTGAACTGGGCGTTTGCTGCAGAACCTTGGGCACGGGGGAGTGTTGGGCTTAGCACGGCCCCGTGCTGAACTTGCTGTAATAAAGAAAATTTGTCGGGAGGCTCTCTTTTTGTGCATGGGGTGTGGGTTCAAGTTTCCCTTAGTAACCTCCACCATTTAGAGTGTTAACCATCACAACATCATCCAAACACCAATTAATACTTAGAAACCATCATTCCTTCAAGAGTGAAGTACACAATTTCCTGGAAAATAAAAAGCATAAACTAAATTTGGATAAACAGGTCATGAAATACAAGAAATCTCAAACCACAAAGAAGTCCTAGCCTAGATAATTTTATTTTAAGAGCAAAATTTTCGAAAAATATTTTTTTTGGTTGAACAAGGCTTGTAGAACTTCTTCCCCAAAAAGGGTTCCTCACACATCGTTAAGCCATTCTTCTATCTCCCGAGGGAGAAGGAAGGCGGGCTCATTGTCTTCCTCGTGTTGAGGAGGTGCAACGTCCACCGAAACCTCTTGTAAGGTGTCACACCCCGATATTTCCACGTATAACCGGTGGGCCCGGTGGGGAGTATCGTGACGTAGTTGATATCATCATAGTCAAACAACACAATTTTAAATGCACAGCGGAAGTAAAGATAGATTTATTTCAACTGAATAAATTGTAATATTAAGTATCACAAAGTAGTTGAAACAGATCCACAGGCGGATCAAATAAAAAAGGAAACATAGTTCATCAGACTTAAAATGCATCCAAACTTGCGAGACTCTTATTGATGCTAAGGAGAGGCCAACCTATTTCGAGTAGTACCTGCACTTAACCTTTTTGGGAAAATACGTCAGTTTATACTGGTAAATACAATTAACTGACTCATTTTGAAAAGGTTTAAAAATTGATTTGAATGCACAAGGCACAAAACATTTTTATAACTTGGGATAATTATTTATATATAAACTTGTAAAAGAATTACATGTTCGTTATATGTTCAGTAGCCCGGATTGACGCCGGGTTAAAGATTAATAGACACACGACATGGTATAGTCCCGCGGCGGGTTATTCCCGAAACCGGCGGTTATACCTTATTATTTATATATGCACTGTCGGGTGTACGCCTACACCCCGTGCTTAAGTCGTGGCCATTTCTTAAAATGATGCCAAGGATATCCGAGACATGGTCATTAACCCCCCAAAGGCTTTAAGCAAACAAAACAATTCAAACGGGACATTTCAATAAATTAATCTTCATACAATTAAAAATTCAATGCCCGACCAAGCGGTATTTTATATACCGTACCCCAAGCCCGTATAGGGAAAATAAGTTAAAAGTATTTACCTTTGCAAGTATTAATCACAAATAGAAAGTGCACGTAGCTTTTACCGGGTCTCCTATTATGGAACAAAGGTTTTTAATAACCTATTAGATTCCTAACGGGTCTTTAATTAAGCCTAAACTTAGACCGATTAGTTTTAAAGGAAGATACGGTTCAAACGCACGATTAAGCGAAGACCGGAATATAATGTGATTTAGACCCGACAAGTTTGGAGACTTGTGTAATATGGGTAAACTAAACACATTCTGGATTTTGAGACAAAAATGATAAGGTTTGACCCGTTTCGGCTAATTTATGCAAACTAGTTACATAAACCGCACCGAACACGAATCATGCGTAACGGGTAACCATATGATTCATATACATGTTTCCTAAGTTAATATGCCTTAAATATGTTGTGAAATCAGTAAGATATCTTCTATTATGCCCGAAATAGATTTAAACCCAAATTATGCCCCGTAGGGGTATTTTGGTCATTTAAAAGGTTATAAAAGAGATTTAATATGATTCTGAGTTACAGGTCTGATATAATCAGTAAAAATACTTAATTTAATGAGTTATAACAGTAGGGTATTACATATATGTGAAATTTATCATTTATAACCAAACTATGCACCTTAGGGGCATTTTGGTAATTTCACATAGGCTTAAAAGGTCAAAACTGGATTTCTGAGTTTAAAACTTTTGCTTACTGTTAATATATAAAAATTTACTAAAAATATCAGTAGGCATCAAACCTTATATGTTTAAAATAGTTTTAATACATATTATGTGTTAAAAATGCTTAAAAAGACGGTTTTGAGCTATTTCCGGGGTTTTAAAGGAAAGCTGATATTTTTATTATTCCAGAAGGCTCAAAATATTTTATTTATCATATTAGATCAGTAGAAAAAGGTTTGGTATCAAAATAATTTGTAAAACTCATTTTATAGGCCAAAAGGGCAAAACCGGTAATTACCGAATCAAGCTTAGAACTCTATGTTATGCTCAGCCTAAAATTAAATAAAAATCTTCAAAAATCTCAAAATATTATTTTATATCATTAGGTAAAAATTTTGGTATTAAAAATTGGGTTTAGATAGGCTTTATGCTAATTACGCCGTTTATTTAATAAAAAAAACTTTCTAATTACGCTAATGAGCATAACTCCTAATCTAGACCTCAAATTGATGTCAAATTTTAGGGACAACCTTATAAATCAATAACTAAGATGTTTATTCTTTTACATTTTCAAAAATGACATTTTAAGGTCATATGGGCATAATAGTCCACATTTAAGCATTTAACGGAAACGTGCATTTGAATCGGATAACTAGTGAACCAAGTTGTATAATCACAGAGAGTTATACTAACATGTAACTTGGTCCAAATAAAGCTCTAAGGCATTTCTAAAACATGCTACATTGGGTCAGATCTGAAAGTCAAAGCAAAAGTCAAATTATGCGACTTTCGGTTCCGAACCAAGCCAAAACTGAAAATTGTCGGGTTGAACATGTTTAGACATGTTCTTACATTAATTACCAAGTTATATTAATGATAAAACAGGTTGCATGGCTCCTACATTTCTAATTATGCATTAATTTGAAAATAAGCTTTCTGTTGACTTTTTAAGATTAACTTTGACCCGACAATTGACCTACTTAGAGTGGAAATCAGAGGGTGCCCTTTTAAGGGTTTATTACCCACATAATTACCAACTCATAGGTATTTTTAATTCGAGATTTGACTGGAAAATTATTGATTAATCTCGAAGTCAAACTCTAATTACGATGGTTTGACTTTAGGCTAATTAACTAGGCAAAACTGAATTAAAGAGGGTTAAGGACACTTACAAGGGTCCTATGCACGACTAAAGATCACTAGGAAGTATGCTTGAACTCCAGGAACCTTCAGAAGTGAAGTTGTGAAGTTTGCAAATGAATGAACAAAATGTTGCAACTTTGTTCTTCTTATATAGTGCATTCAAATCCTTAGGATGATGCCAAATAACTCTACCATTGCCATGGGATCTTCCCAGGTGTCCCTATGATGCCAAAAACCAGTTGCAAGACCCCTGATTTTCGAAAACCACTCATATAAGGCGGCGTAACTTGTTATAACAGGCAACTGTCCAAAAATTCACCCAGTTACAGGTCTTACGGACCGTAAGCCTTTGGCTTTGCGGTCCGTATCCTTCCTACGGAATTTATCGCCCAACTCTGCCACCTTACGGACCGTAAGGTGGATCCTTTGCGGTCCGTAAGCCTTCATCAGAAAACAAAAAATTGTAAACTTTTAGGCTTTGCTCATGCAACTTTGCTAATACGAATCCAAAGTCTTTAACATCAGAATGGGGCCACTTGATCAGTTTCTGAAAAGCCATGAGAGCCTTGCCATGCACTTATGTTGTCTTGGATTCTTTAGAAAGAGTCTTGCATGTAATATTTGTCGTAACCACTCATAGGATCTAATTCTTGTGCAAATTTGAATTATGCATTTATCAGAATTATCCGGATTTAAATATCAGATGTTTATAAAATAGTTTAGGGTTTTGGGATCCATAATTAGGTCGTTCAGAGGTATTAATTAACATGTCGACACTTTTAAATCCTACCATACATCTTTCAACTTGATCCGGGTTTATGACGTGTTTGCCTTACGTGACACGTGTCTTAATTTTATTGGGCATGATTTTTACGAGGTGTTACATTAGGCGTCAAGAGGAGGCTCCGGGGGAATGTCGTCCCATCCAATGGGATTAATAACTCCGTGCGATAAGTTCCAATATTCTTGGGGAATGATTGGTTCCATAGGAGGCATCGCAAGAATGTTCATCCTTTGGTGCAAAAGGTTGATTTCTTGGAAGCTATTTTCTAGCCCCATCGTTATATAGTTGATACCGTCGATTCGGACTTATTCTACGGATGTCATTTCGTCGAGAGCTTTTCTTAGTGCCATCACATAATGCACAAGGGTTGCTTCGATCGAAGGCCTTCGTTCCCTGCGACTGTTCCTTGAATGAGCTAAATAGGTTCCGCTATTCTGACTTGATATTCTAAGAAAACAAGTCGAAAAATTTCAAATTAATGAAACAGTACTCCGGCCATGGCCCCGTGCTCGCCGAGCACGGCCCTGTGGCCACCATTCTGCATATTTTTGAAACAAGGAATCTTATAGCTTTAAATTATTTTTCTGACTTTTGAAGCATTTATAAGCAGAAATAACTTAAAACAGTGTTGTAAAACTTATTTTTGATAAGATTCCTTGAAAAAAAAACCTAACAAGTATCACAAAAAAGCTTGAAATCATGGAGAATTCAAGTTTTAATGGAGGTTTTGAGGAGAAAATGAAGAAGAATGCAATAGACAAAAGTAGAAAAGGCAAGATGGTTGTTGAGAACCTTCTTTAGAATATACTTTGTAGGGTATATGTGAAAATCCCACCAGATCTTTGTGTTTGGAATGAGTCCAAGTATGCAGGAATCTTGCTGCATTTATAGAAAACGATAGCACGCTGGACACGGCCCCGTATTCAGACAAGAATCTGACCCTTTTTTGTCTGTATTCTGACCTAAAGTCAGACGAGAATCTTCGGGCAGGCGCGGGGGCGTGTTGACCTGGACACGGCCCCGTGGCCAGAGATTTTTATGAAGTTTTGTCTTATTTCAAGGAATTTTTCTGGATTGGGTGGTTCCTTACTGGACAGAACAACACCAAAGTGCCTGAGATACCTAAGTTGCCCTAGTTTTAGACAAGAACGCAAGAGGTTATCGGAAAGGGTGAATTCTAAGCTAAATACCGGTGGGCGAGACCAACCTTTATTTCCCTTATCCGGGCTCTCGTTAAAGAAGGTATATGTCGAATCGCTCAGTGTCACGGCCCCCGACCCGGTTTGACTCGTTTCAGGAGCCGCGGAACAGAAATCCCGTGGTATTTATTTAATTGAGTTTAACAGCGGAAGTTTATCATCATGATCTTTTTAAAACTGAAATATTTCTCGGTTATTTTATTTCACAACTCGGGATAACACCCGGTAATTTACAATCTTGAGATTTCATGAAGAAATACTTTATTTTACAAAACATGTTTCCTTTATTTATACTGAGCCACTTCCTTAAGCTTGTAGTGCTTCTCGGCACTTTTCCTTGATCACAACAGATCTCCTGAAACATGTTTAAAAAAAAATTTGTCAGCGGGAAATACTGAGTGAATCATTCATTTTACTAAAATGACCTGTTTGTTATAACTTACAGTATTAAGATCGATTACAATGTCTCTATCTTTTGAATTAACTGACCCAGTTGTCACTTGACCGGACTTGTGACTGTGGACATATCACTTGCTGGGTCCGTTCACCCACAAGTGATAAATAATTAGTAGCTATGTGCACATCCCCCCATATACTGGCAGTAATTTCAGATAACAAAGACTTAATCCCTGTAACTATAACTTTGAAAATAAATAGGTTTTTGTAAAGTAATTTGATAAAAAGAGAATGACTCACATTGCAGATTTAATTTGAGCAGAGCCTAGCCTACTGATTAGCCTTTTAACCTAAATTAATAACAAGCACACAATTCGGTTAGTAACTTAATACAGCATTTACGATAACTCACGAGATTAAAACCTTCACAACGAATGACAAAGTGCGATACTTAAACATCCATCGATTTAATGACGAATGACAAAGCATAAACCCTAATGTGGGCAGCACTTAAACATCCATTGGATAGTTTAATCGACCGGACATTGAATCGTAGCAGCGATCGAGTTATTACCCTGATTGCGGCAGCACTTCGTGAATCGTGTGTGTTTTGTAGTAAACAGCGTCTAACTTTGTGTACGTAAAGAGATTTCTCGTCGAAACATGCAAACAGTTCTAGTCCTAAGCCCCTGTATTTATAGCTTAAATTGACACCTCCCGCGTGTCGCGACAGGGACACCTGCATCTGTCGCGTGTCGCGGGGGAAGCCAAAGTAGGGTAAGGTAGGCTTGTCACTGGTATAGGCCTGCTGAGTTGATAGTTCGAGAATTTTCAATTTAGACAACGCATTCTAATGATAATCGTGAATTAGGGTTTACCCCCCTTGATTTTTAGGGGCCCTGGTTCTAATTCCAACTATTCTGAAAATTTTAGGGATTATGCAGAATCACTTGGGTGTCTCAATTAGGGTTTCTTTTTGGATAAACTAATACAATAAATAGGAATTTTGATACGAGTTGTTACATTCTCCCCACCTTAATAAAAATCTCGTCCTCGAGATTTATTGGAATAATTGAGGATACTTTCGCTTCATTTCTGATTCCAGCTCCCAAGTGTATTCGGGTCCTCTCTTTGAATCCCACTTGACTTTAACTAGAATTAGTCGCTTGTGCTTGAGAAATTTCACCTTTCGATCTTCTATCTGAAGAGGTTTCTCAACAAATTTTAACTTTTCGTTTACCTCTATATTTTGAAGAGGTACTACCAAAGATTCGTCTGATAGACATTTCTTGAGGTTGGATACATGAAATACATCATGTACTCCAGCTAGTTCTTCGGGTAGTTGTAAACGATAAGCAACTGGTCCTATACGTTGGATCACAGGAAATGGTCCTAAGTATCTTGGACTTAGCTTTCCTTTCTTACCGAATCTAACAACTTCTTTCCAAGGGGAAACTTTCAACAGTACTCTGTCTCCAACTTGGAATTCTAACGGCTTACATCTATTGTCTGCATAACTCTTCTGGCGATCTCTAACCGTCTTCAGCCTTTCCTTGATTTGAGTAATCTTATCAGTAGTTTCTTGCACTATTTCGGGACCTGAAAATTGACTTTCTCCTATTTCTGCCCAACAAACTGGAGTTCTGCACTTTCTTCCATACAGTGCTTCGAATGGGGCAGTTTCGATACTTGAATGATAACTATTGTTATAGGAGAATTCAATTAATGGTAAATGATCATCCCAATTTCCACCAAAATCTATCACACATGCTCGGAGCATATCTTCTAGAGTTTGGATCGTTCTTTCACTTTGCCCGTCTGTTTGTGGATGATATGCCGTGCTTAAATTTAGTCGAGTTCCCATAGCTTCTTGGAAACTTTTCCAGAAATGAGAAGTGAAACGACTATCCCTATCTGATACAATGGAGAGTGGAACTCCATGTAAAGATACAACTTCATCTACATATAACTTTGCCAATCTTTCCATGCTAAAGGTTTCTTTCATTGGTAGAAAGTGAGCAGATTTGGTTAATCGATCCACAATTACCCAAATCGCGTCATTACCTTTTCTGGTTTTGGGTAACTTAGTAACAAAATCCATTGTTATGAGTTCCCATTTCCATACTGGCATTTCTAATTGTTGGAGTAGACCTGAAGGTTTCTGATGTTCTGCCTTAACTTGTGAACAAGTAAGACACTTAGAAACATATCTAGCTATATCCTTCTTCATGCCTATCCACCAAAAATTATTTCTTAAATCTTGGTACATTTTATTATTTCCAGGGTGTATGGTATATCTAGATTTATGAGCTTCCTCTAAAATCTTCTTTCTTAATTCTCCTTTCTTTGGCACCCAAATTCTTTTCTTATGGAATCTCCAAATTCCATCATCTCCTTGTTCTAATTCTTTTATTCGTCCTTTCATTCCTTCAGCAACATCCTCTATTGCTGTTTCTTGAAAATGCTTCAGTTGTTCCATTAAATCTAACTGTAGATTTAATCTGAGAGCACGAACTCGTCGTTGTTTCTCATGGTACTTTCGACTTAAGGCATCTGCAACTACATTTGCCTTTCCTTCGTGATACTGAATATCATAGTCGTAATCATTTAAAATTTCCATCCATCTCCTTTGCCTCATGTTTAATTCTTTTTGCCCAAAAATATATTTTAAACTTTTGTGGTCTGTATAGACAGTAAATTTACTTCCATAAAGATAATGTCTCCAAATCTTAAGGGCAAAAATTACAGCTCCTAATTCTAAATCATGAGTTGTATAATTTTACTCGTGCTTTTTCAATTGTCTTGAGGCATACGCAATTACCTTCTTGCGTTGCATTAGTACACATCCAAATCCTAGTTTTGAAGCATCACAATATACTTCAAAATCTTCATTTCCTTCTGGTAAAGCTAAGATTGGAGCATTTGTTAACTTCTGCTTCAAGATTCTAAAGGCTTCTTCTTGTTTAGATCCCCATTCAAACTTAACTGCTTTACAGGTTAGCTTAGTTAATGGTACAGCTATCTTGGAAAAATCCTTAATAAACCGTCTATAATAGCCAGCTAAACCAATAAAACTTCTAATTTCCATTGCAATTTGTGGAACCTTCCAATTGGTAATCGCCTCTATCTTAGCAGGATCTACATGAATACCTTTGTGATTTACCATATGTCCTAAGAATTGCACTTCTTTTAGCCAAAATTCACACTTCGAGAATTTGGCATAAAGCTTTTCTTTTCTTAACAAAGTTAAGAGTGCATGCAAATGCTCACAATGTTCTGTCTGACTTTTGGAATAAATAAGTATATCGTCTATGAAGACAATTACAAATTTATCCAAATACGGTTTACATATCCTATTCATCATGTCCATGAATGCTGCGGGTGCATTCGTTAACCCAAAGGGCATGACTGTAAACTCGTAATGACCATACCTAGTTCTGAAAGCAGTTTTAGGTATGTCTTCTTCTTGTACCTTCAATTGATGATATCCGGAACGTAAGTCAATCTTAGAAAAATACCTAGCTCCTTGAAGTTGATCGAAAAGATCATCAATCCTAGGTAATGGGTATCGATTCTTAATAGTAACCTTATTTAATTCTCTATAATCAATACACATTCTCATTGAACCATCTTTCTTCTTAACAAACAACACTGGTGCTCCCCACGGGGTTGAGCTAGGTTGTATGAATCCTTTACTTAGTAATTCATCTAATTGTGTTTTCAATTCTAACATTTCGGTAGGAGCTAACCGATAAGGTGCCTTAGCTATCGGTATAGTTCCTGGAATTAGATGAATCCTAAATTCTACCTCCCTGTCTGGTGGTAACTCTTCTGGGAATACCTCTGGGTATTCTGAGACTACATGAATTTCCTTAAGTTCTTTATCCTTAGTGCTAATGATTACCGAAATCATATACACTATTCCTTGCTTTCGTTCATAACTAGCAACTTTCATTATTGATATGAACTTCATGGGTTTACGTGGTTTATTTCCTGTAATCATAATGACTTCTACGGTAGGTGTTTGAATTTCTATAGAATTCTTATCACAAAGAATTCGAGCATGGTTGGCTACTAACCAATCCATTCCTAACACAACATCAAATTCAGCTAATTTCATAGGCAATAGGGTTGCAGAAAATTTATGACTTAAAAGTTCTATTTCTACATTTTGCAGAACTTTATCTATTTTAACTGAACTCCCATCAGCCGTTTCGACCGAAAAAATTTGCCTAATGTTGATTAAGGGTATATTAAGAGCTTGGCAGAATGAAGTATTGATAAAACTTTGGTTTGCGCCAGAGTCAAATAATACTTTGGCGTAAATATTGTGAACTAAGAACGTACCAGCTATCACATCTGGAATGAGTTCTGCTTCTTGAGTGGTTAGCTGGAATGCTCTGACATTCTTCTTAATAGCTCCGTCGGCTATCTTGGCTTTGTTGTCTGCTGGTTTGACCACTTTAGGACATTCTGTTTTGAAATGTCCTGCCTCTCCACAATTGTAACAAATTATGGATTTCTTCCTGCAATTTTCTTCACGATGTTCTACAGTTTTGCAAAAATTGCAATATACCTTGCATTTTCCAAAATGTTTCTTTTTGCAATTTTGACAGAACGGCAAAGTTGAAGATTGCCCTGTTCCTCTTCTCTTGAAGCTGTTATTATTACCCGTACGAAATCCTTGGGTAATTTTCTGAGCTAATTCCTTCTTGTTTTCATTTTGTGTGCGTACTAGTTCGTCAGTTAGGGTATTAGCTAATTCCACCGCATCGTCAATAGTGCGAGGTCTCGCAGCTTTAACGATGTTATGGATTTCACTAATCAGTCCCCAAATATAGCGAGAAATGAGTACCGGTTCTGGCAAAGCCAGCGTTGGTACCACTCTAGCATATTCAAAGAATGTCGAAGTATAACCGCGACAATCTACACCCGTCATACAATGGTTTAAGAACTTATTCGCCATTTGATCCTTTTCATATTCAGGACATAATTTTCTTTCTACAAGATTCTTAAATTCTTCCCAAATCATAGCATAATCCCTATTTCTTCCTTTAGCTTGTAACACAGTGTTCCACCATTCGAGCGCCCCTTCTTTGAAAAGATTTGACGCGTACATGACCTGATCATCCTTGTCACATTTACTTATGGCAATTACTGCCTCGGTTTTCTCTAACCAACGTAGTGTCGCAGTTGCTCCTTCATTGCCTGCAAACTCAGATGGTTTACAGGCAAGAAATTCTTTGAAAGTGCAACCAGGGGTTGCGGCTTTCATTTTCTTAGGGAGCGGAGCTTTCCGTGGTTCATTATCATGATTAACATGATCATTGCCTCCGTTTACACTATTACTGAAGTTATCTTCAGAAATACGTTTGCTATGAATGATTTGTTGAGGTTCAGCAGGTTTCTGGACAGCAACGACTATTGCTGGAATAGCGTTGGCTATCCCTTGGGCAACGATATTTTATATATCTTGCCTAGTCATATATTGATCCCCCGGTTGTTGTTCAGATTGATTAACCTCATTTACTGGTTCGTTATTAGCGTTTTCCATCTGATAATTAGTATAAAAGAAATAATCCAATGTCACAATTAATTGCACATAATCACGTAAATGAATATATAAACAAACTTGTAAAATTTTTTTTCTAAAATTCCATTTGTTTTATAGATTATATCATGCTTCTATATACAACCGTTTTATTATTTGTTTTACACGTACTGATTTTACTATTACTATTACACAACAACATTTTCATAAACCTATTATCTTTCATCATTTGTTTTCCTAAAAACGAAGCTCCCTTTCATCATATTTCCAGGCAATTTGTCCCCTATCTCCCGGATTCTATTTCCCGCATCCATTAACTCTTCGCCAAAATGGCGAAGTTCTGCTAAATTCTCGTTACTCATGGGTGGATTTGGTAATGGTTCCGGGTCGAACTGAGGAAGGAAGGAATAAGGACTGTTGATCAGGTTTTGAAACTGCCAATCATTTGTCCACCACTCATCTATCCCTAGAGACTGAGAGTGGATAATAGGTTCTGGGATGGCGGGGTCCAAGTTCATTGGTAGTTGTGTTTCAAGAGTAGGGTATATATTATTATTAATTGGCCTAACGACATCACAGCTCGCCAATGCCCGATCTAATTCCTCTTGAAAAGGTAATTCCTCAACCTGTCTAGAACTTTCCCCAACTTCCCTCTGAGTTTGCTTAGAGCCTTCTCCATATTCCATTCCCGGTGGTCTAGAATCTTCTCCCAATTCCATTTCCAGTGGTCTATAACCTTCACTGACTTCCACCCCCTTTCCTTTGTCTAAAGGATTTTCTATTTTAGGGATTTTCCTTGTTGTAGGCTTCCTCCTACGCACACGTCTCCATCCTACAAATCTTCTTCTTTTCTTGGGCTTGGGTTTTTCTGGAGGTGGTGAAGCATTAAATTCAATAGGTTCTTCTATGTCTGGTATATACCTATTGAAATCTCTGGAAACCTCTATTTTTACCGGATAGAGATTTAAGTTCTGAAGGGCGTCAGACAAGTTGTTCATGCTGTTTAGCAAAATACACAATTATAACAAAATTTTTATAGAAAACTTTTAAATATTATTTCAGACTGGGTAATTACAAAATAACTGAAAATTAAAACACACTTGGTTTTATTGTAAATTTATTTATTTACTGAATAAGGTTTCTAGACTTGTAGATAATAAAGGTGCTAATACTTGGGAAAAATTATTTAAAGATTTGCATTAACCGCTACAGTAGCTAGCATATAAAGATCTGCCCATTTCTCATCTAGCTTGTCCTCCCAAGGTGTTTTATTGGTTAATTCCTGGGTTTCCTGTTTAACTTTCTTTTCTCTGATTTTCTTTATTTTCTCTTTACTTTTTCTAATAATCAGACTTCTTTTACTAGGAGAAAGTGGTTCCTCATAGTGTGCCTTTCGTACAAATATTCTTTCTTCAGGGATTGCAAGGTGATTTAAGGGTTTGGTTTGGGATGAACTTCCCTTCTCGTTGGATGACCTATCTAATTTAAGATAGATGTTTGACAGCTTTTGTTTACCCATACAGTAACTAACAATTAGTCAGTTAATAAAACACATAATCACAAAATAACAAGTAAAAATTTTAAGTATTTTCTAAATACTTAATAGGCTTAAATCAGTGGCTCTGATACCACCTTTTTCTGTCACGGCCCCGACCCGGTTTGACTCATTTCAGGAGCCGCGGAACAGAAATCCCGTGGTATTTATTTAATTGAGTTTAACAGCGGAAGTTTATCACCAGGATCTTTTTAAAACTGAAATATTTCCCGGTTATTTTATTTCACAACTCGGGATAACACCCGGTAATTTACAATCTTGAGATTTCATGAAGAAATACTTTATTTTACAAAACATGTTTCCTTTATTTATACTGAGCCACTTCCTTAAGCTTGTAGTGCTTCTCGGCACTTTTCCTTGATCACAACAGATCTCCTGAAACATGTTTAAAAAAAAAATTTGTCAGCGGGAAATACTGAGTGAATCATTCATTTTACTAAAATGACCTGTTTGTTATAATTTCCAGAATTACGAGCGATTACAATGTCTCTATCTTAATTCGGTTATTGTCGGTTTTGCCCTTTTGGGCTATAAAATGAGTTTTACAAATCCTTTTGACCCCAAACATTTTGCTACTGATTCTAAATGATAAATAAAGTGTTTTGAGCCTTCTGGAATAATAAAAATATCTGCTTTCCATTGAAAACCCGGAAATGGCTACAAATCGCCTTTTTAAGCGTTTTTAACGCATAGTGTGTATTAAGACTATTTTTAACATATAAGGGTTGATGCCTACTGATATTTTCAGTAAATTTTTATATCTTAACAGTAAGCAAAAGTTTTAAACTCATATTTCCAGTTTTGACCTTTTAGGCTTATGTGAAATTACCAAAATGCCCCTACGGTGCATAGTATGGTTATAACTAATAAATTTCACATATATATGATACCCTACTGTTATAACTTATTAAATTAAGCATGTTTGCTAATTACATCAGACCTGTAACTCAGATTAATATTTAAACTCTTTTATAACCTTTAAAATGACCAAAATACCCCTACGGGGCGTAATTTGAGTTTAAATCCGTTTTGGGCATAATAGAAGATATGTTACTAATGTCACAACATATTTAAGGCATAATAACTTAGGAAACTTGCATATGACTCATTTGGTTACTCGTTACCCACTTTTCGCGTTCGAATCGGCTTTTGTAACTAGATTGCATATATTAGCCGAAACGGGTCAAACCATATCGTTTTTGTCTCAAAATCCAGAATGTGTTTAAGTTACCCATATTAAACAAGCATACAAGCTTGTCGGGTCTGAACCAAATTCTAAACCGGTCTTCGCTTTATCATGCGTTGAACCGATTTCTTTTGAAAACTAACCGGTCTAAGCATAGGCTTAATTAAAGACCCGTTAGGAATCTAATAGGTTATTAAAAACCTTCGTTCCAGATTTAGGAGCCCAGTAAAAGCTATCTGTACTTGCTGAATTGATATACGGCTGGGATTGAATTTATATTTAGCTCAGGTAAATACTTTTAACTTATTTTCCCTATACGGGTTTGGGGTACGGTATATAAAATACCGCTTGTTCGGGTATTGAATCTTTAATCATATGAAGGTTAAATCATTGAGATAACCCGTTTAAATCGTTTTGTTTGCTTAAAGCCTTTGGGGGTAAATGACCATGTCCCGGATATCCTTGGCATCATTTTACGAAATGGCCACGACCTGAGCACGGGGTGTAGGCGTACACCCGTCAGTGCATAAATAAATAATATGGTATAACCGCCGGCTTCGGGAATAACCTGCCCCGGGACTATATCATGTGGTGTGTCTATTAATCCTTAACCCGGTGTCAATCCGGGCTACTGAACGCATAAGGAACATGTAAATCCTTTTACAAGTATTATATACATATAATTATCCCAAGTTATAAAAATGTTTTGTGCCATGTGCATCCAAATCAATTTTCTTGAATGTTTCCAAAATGAGTCAGTTATTTGTATTTACCAGTGTAAACTGACGTATTTTCCAAAAAGGCTAAGTGCAGGTACTAAATGTAATAGGCTGGCTACTCCAGGCATCAATAATCAAGTATCACAAGCTCTAGATGTTAAAGTCTGTTGAACAATGTTATCTTTCTATTTTAGATCCGCCTGTGGATCCTCTACCTTTCGTTTGTAATACTTTGACATTACTTTATATCAGATGGTAATATATTTATCTTTTGCTTCCACTGTGCATTTATATATATTGTGTTGTTTGACTATGATGATATCAACTACGTCACGATACTCCCCACCGGGCCCACCGGTAATACGTGGAAATATCGGGGTGTGACAGGTTGGTATCAGAGCCAACATTGAGTGAATTAAACACTAGTCTTTTGTGTTTAATCTCAGTGACACAGTAGCACATTCCTTGACTTTCTGAGTCTAGACTTAACATAGGAATACCCTCATCTCTATCCGGAGAATTATTGCTTTCAATTCTATATTTCTAATAAGTCGCTAAGCAAAGAAGCCATAATGGAAATTCTCCCCATTCGAAGCCTAGGGAAGGCCGAGCTTCGTACTGTGACAAGGATTAGCGTGCAACCAAGGAGAAAGCATTCATAAATGAAGTAAAGAAGAAACTCTTTCGTTGCTTTTCATTTCTTTATTAGTCCTTGTGAGGACATACTTATCTTTCAGTCCCTTCGTGGACAACATTAATTCTTTCAAACCTCTTTTAGGACAATTCTGTACCTCTTTTAAAAATCCTTGGAATGCTTTATCAAAATTTCATTTTTATCAATATATATAAATATAATATATGAAATAAATGAAAAGTATCATTCATTTTAAAAGATCTACCATTATAATAAAGTGGCAAAATCTAAAAAGGACAAGACCTAGCCACGTGTCATTTTAAGACAGGGCCAAGATGGTAGTTCCTCAATTAGATTCAGATCCTTATTAACATCTCAATTTAGGATTGTTCTGCGCTTAATATTAAAAATAATCTTAAAGATGAGACCTAGCCTACATGTCATTTCAGACATGGCCAAGATGGTGAAACCTATTCAAGGGATTCAGATCTTTGTTAACACCTAAGAACGTGTTAGCACTCTTGACAAATGTGATTCGAGAAAATCACAACAGTCATTCTTATATTTGGATTCTTTCAATTTTCTTATCTAGCCTAGTGATTTAGAAATCATGGCTTAAATCATCAAATAAAGATGATCATATTGTTAACACCTAAGAGCATGTTAGCATTCTTGACAGAAGTGACTTGAGACAATCATAATAGTCATCCCTATATTGGAATTCTTCAAATTTCCTAATTTGGCCTAATGATCCAGGAATCATGGCTTATATCATCCTATAAGGTGATCATATTATAAACATCCGTTAGTGATGAAGTGCCTACGGGCTAAACTTGTTGTCCGATAAGACAACGACAGTGGTGGTCTTTGACCCAGTCTAAGGATGTTGGACTACGTCCAAGCATAATAGTCGGTAGGATCCATACAATCTCGACTAATAACATCTGAAAAGATGATCATACCATAAACGTCCCTTAGAAGGGAAATGCCTACGGGCTATAATTAACGTCCTCTGAGACTAAAGACAGTGGTAGCCTACAACTCCCTGTCAGGAAAAGGTAACGAACTTTGATTCAAACCGTAATGCCTCGATTCCATAAAATCTGGGCTTATAAATTAAACTTGTCCACGTAACTAAGCCTTTTGTGCTATTACTAACTTATAATTTAGGATTATAATAAAAATCTTGAATAAAATAAATATCTTTCCTTTTCTGCCAGTATACATATTAAAAAGAATCTTAAAGGTACAACCTAGCCTATATGCCATTCCAGACGAGGCCAAGATGGTAGAACCTATTCAAAAGATTCAAATCCTTGATAACATTTGTAAACATGTTAACACTCCTGGAAACAGTGATGCGATAAAGTCACACTTGTCATCTTCATATTAAGAATTTCCAAACCCCTTATTTAGCGTAAATGATCAAGAAGGATCATGGCGAATAAACGTCGAACATGATGAACACATCAAAACATCCATTGGGATGAATACCTTCGGGCAAAGATGTATACATGAAAAAGACAGTTTTATTTCATAACTTCTTGTCAAGACAATGAACTATGAAATTTTCCGATCCAAAGGAATCATCGATTACGTTTTAAAATTTCCTAGTGATAGGGCATCTATGCCATCAAAAAGTCCCTTGGAACAAGCCCTTGTGCTATATATATATAAAATGTTAGTACGACATTGACAGTCGTGACTTATGTCCCCTGTCTAATAAATATGAAGGATTTTATTCCGTTTAAACGCCAAAGATGGTTTATTTAAAAACCTAGGCAAAACTTAATCAAATAAATTAAATACTATCTATTGGCCTATATGGTTTATTTGCACCATGGCTATTTAATCATCAAATTCGACAATTCGCTATATAATTAAACAAATTATTACTACTTGGTTTGTAGCCTTCAAAGCTTCACCATGGCTGACTCCTCTAAAGCTCACAATCATCCAGTTGATCAGAATGATGATGCAAGACTGAACTTAACAAGCACCGAGTTACATGCTATGATAGATATAGCCGTAAACAACGTTGTGGACCGTGTGTTGAAGGATCATAAGCGAAAGTGCGATAATACCCCAAATAAAGGTTGTAAAGAGGGTAAGACCGGTTCAAACTATAACCCGTCCAAGCCAAAGGAGGCAAAACCCAAATGTAAAACCTGCAAGAAGAAGCACTTCGGAAAATGCTTCTATGAACAGACCGGGGGATGTGGCATTTGTAAAGAAATAGATCACAAGACCCTTGAGTGCAAGGACTTGAAGGACGCCATATACAATGGTTGCGGTGAGAAAGGGCACATAAAGACCCGCTGCCCAAAGAAGGCGACTAAAGGGAAATGCACTTTAGAGTCACAAGCTAGGCCTTGTGGAATTTGTAATAAGAAAGGGCACCAGACTTTGGAGTGCCAAGACATAAAGGACGCAACCTGCTATGGTTGCAATGAAATAGGGCACGTCAAAACAAATTGCCCAAATAAAACCAAGAAGCCTGGAAAGGCTAAGAAGACCAAAGCTGGAAGCTCTCAAATGGATACTCAAGAGGCTATTCAGGATGACAATGTCACAACAGGTACTTCCTTTATCAATAACGCTCATGCTAGAGTATTATTTGATTCAGGTTCAGATAAGTCTTTCATAGACAATAGATTTTGTAAATCATTAAATCTGCCCGTTAAAACTCTAAGCGTTAAGTATAAAGTAAAAATTTAGCCGATAGTACCTCAGAGACTGCTTCAGCAATATTATATGGATGTTTTATATCCATTAGGAATCATTTTTTTCCACTGTCCTTGTTTCCATTAAAATAGAGGGGCTCGATATAATAATAGAAAATGGGTTGGTCATCCTGTAACCAAGCCCATACTTTATGTGATGAAAAGCAAGTAGTTATCAAGACTCCTTATGGTGAGCCTTTGACCATTCAAGGAGATACTAGGTATGGATTGCCTAAGCACTTGTTGAATTTGGTATTTAATACCAAAGCTTCGAGTATGAAAAACTCAGAAGAGGCAAACAACAGTCGCGATGCTAGAGATGCGACAAATGTTAATGGTGCGTTAAATGTGAACCTCAATATTGATGGAGTTAATCTCCAAAACTGTAATTAACGCAGCTGTTAGGAAGGCTATGAGAAAAGTCATGAAAAGGTTCAAGAAGCCGAATGATGTTCGCTTTAAAACACATGCCACTGCTCATGAGACGAGCTATATTCATACTTCAAATGCGAGGAATAACCCAAACAAAATCATATGTGGCAAGGAGCCCATTCCTTTTAGGATGTACTTAAAAGTACTTAGTCTCTTGGAAGTCAAGAGACTTCAATAGTAAAAAGGGGCCACCAATTACAGGAAATTGTTGGATGAAGAAGAAACCATTACGTGTATCAGTAGTTATGCTGGAAAGCACACGGTGAGGTGTGCGTCACAATCATTCGATGACAATACCCTTGATTAGTGAGGACATTAATGGAGTCCATAAGAAAGATCCTCTTATACATTATAGGATGGTCCAAGTTTTAAGGACCTTATTAGAAAAACCTATTATCCGCTTCACGAAATGGAAAAAGATGAAATAAGAATTTTCTGACTCTCACCATAAAAGTTCTAGCCTGTCGACACTATGTCGCAAATTTTAATTCATTGGCTGAGGTAGTACCCTATCCAGTTTATCCAAAAATCTAAGCTTAATGCAATAATTATTGGTGGTTAGCAACGACAATAAGAGGGCACATTAAGGATTCAAAGCCTGCTTATTATAAATCCATTATGGATCTACCTCAGCTACTCACGTTACATAGATTAAGAAATAACCAGTCAAAGCTGAGACTGCCCTAAAATTGTCAAAGATTTTGCAGCTAAGTTTAAAAGGATTAAGAATGGAGGCGTTTAACCCTCCTGATGGGTGATTAGAGGCAATTCACGTTAATAATGACACCAGATAAATCCCTTATTGTGATTTTATTGCTAGGAGATACGTTTGGGTTCAGGTGCTGCTAAGTCTCTCATAAGATCTTAAGCTTAGCAAACTTTTAGAAATTTCTCGTAAGAACCCCAGATATTAAGTGTAAGATGAAACTTACAGGCGAAAGCATAAGAACCATTCCTTCTGTTCCTGTCAGAAACCTTCAGGCGTAGAATTTTAGAAGTATCCTCTCTCTAGGTGTAATGCGTCAGCATTTAGGGTTAATATCTCTTTGATCCCTAACGATTACGAATACCAGACGGTATGATAAAAAGCGCCATATGAGGATTAGTGTATCTTAATATGTTCCATAGATTGCTTCCATGCCTGATTAGTATGGAGGTTTAATGCATGGGACCACAAAAGATATTCCGATGGTCATATAGTACTAAAGTCAACTAATGATATTCAAAAGAGATATCCAGAATGGAAGTTTCTAAGTAAATATTCCCGATTAAAGAATTCGTGGACTTGTAACATAAACGTGTCACTTATTTGACACAAGCAATAATGGATGAACTGGAGCCTGAGATTTGGAAAATCTTTGTAACCTCTTTGTATCTTGATTATCAGCTCCTAAGATTACCCTGTTTACCTCCTGAGAGGCAAGTAGAGTTAAGATTTATATCCCATTTAAGGTTGTATTATTATGAAATCTCCAAGACGGCTAGTACCATCATTGGAAGAATCGAAGCCTTGATTAACTGAGTTTTTAAATAGAGGGTTCATATAGCCTAACTCAATATCCTGAGAATTTGGTATAGTTAATTACGAAAGACGGTTCATTTTGCTTATGCATTGATTACCGCAACCTTATTTAGGCAACAATTAAGAATCACCATCAGCTGCCCAGGATCATCGATTTATTCGACTAGCTGTAAGGATTAGCTATTCCTTAAGATTAGTTTTAAGCGGTGGTTGGAATAACCATCTCACCATAAAATAAGTTTTTCTATAACAATTATTATGTCAGTATCAAGGCTACTCCTTTGGGGACCTGTATAGATGGAATGTTAAACATCTATTGTTAGAACAATAGAGTGGTAGTCCAATTATCAGGATCTGAAAGTTGCATTGGAAACAAGGAATAAGATAATACAAATCCATAATCATATGTAAGTTGCCAGCAATTGGCAGAAAATCAAGGATTAATGAAAGTAGCAACCCTCTTAAGTTCTTGTTAAAGGAATAAGGTTCAACAAAGGATATCACCCTGAGAAGATGTGCCAATTTGATTATCAGACTAGTTGAACTCCGAATATATATAGAATCATTCGAGGGAATTGAATGTATCAAGATTAAATAACTTATAAGCTAAAACCTATTTAAGAAGTTTGGCGGAGCTCGCAATGCATTGACACACTAATGATTTAAGGATGTGTTTCACCAATAAGTCGAGAAGCACTAACACATAATGGTATGTAGATTTATGATGTATTGAGCAACCTGTATCGATTGAGGATCGACAGGTTAAGAAGCTCCAAAAGGATACATATACCTAATATAAAGGTCACTTTGGGAGCTTGGAAAGACTCCAGATATGTTATAGAAGTTGAGTCCATTATGCGACAAAAAGTACTTCCAGCATTTTAGCAAATCTCGAGGTCGAGATTTCTTTTAAGGGGGTGAGGATGTAACACCTCGAAAATTCGTGTCCAATAATGTATCGACACGTGTCATAAGCTTTAAACATGTAAAAGATCTCTTTAGAAGGACTAAAGTTGACAAACAAAGAAACTATGTGAATATAAGGGTTCAAAGTGTCAACAATGGATAAATATACTTCACAATAACCCCACATGATGTTTATACCCTTAAAAAAATAAATCATGGATCATACGAAACTAATTGTGAAAGAAAGTGAGAGATTACAAACTACATGGGTTAAATGTGTCAACATGTTTAAAGTATACCTCTGAGTGACCTTTTAGTGAACTCGAAGCTTTGTAATGATTAATTATACTCACGAGAATGTGTGATAAAAATTTCACAAGGTTTCGATTAAGTATGAGAAAGTTATGACAATATTCGTATCCGAGGGGTTAAAAGCGTCAACATTGAAATTTAAGACTCTTCGGTGATCGTATGAATAACCGGGGACTTAACAAAGTTGGTTTATGACTTAGAGTCCTTAAAAGTCAAGTTTGGGGGTTACAAGTGCAAGAAAGCATGTTAAAATCAAGTTTGGAAGGACCAGGGACCAAAATTGCAAATATGGGAAGCTTGTTGACCGGACCAGACCTTCATACTGGGCGCGTAAGCCCCATGGGGATGCTTACACGGGGCGCCTAAAGTGCCCAGAAGCAGAAAACAGGCACAACTGCCTGTTACAACAAGTTCCACTGCCTTAACTTGCCATTTTGCAATTCTAGGGGCTTGTTTGATGCTTTATACTAGCCTAGGAACACTTGGAATGATCCCATAACATCCTTAGACCTTGTTTGGCATGATCTTGTGCAATCAAAATCCCTATATAAGAAATTCTTTGATACACCATTTGATCACATTCACTTGCAACTTCACAACTTCACTTCTGGAGTATTTTGGAGCTCAAGCACCATTCCTAGTGATCATTAGTCGTGCATAGGACCTTGGTAAGTATCCTTAACCTTCCTTAATTTAGTTTTGCTTAGTTTATTAGCTTAAAGTCAAACCGTCGTAATTAAGATTTGACTTCGTCATTAATCTTAATTTGTTCAGTCAAATTCCAAATTGAAAGTACCTATGAGTTGGTAATGATGTGGGCATTAAACCCTTAAAAGGGCACCCTCTGATTCCCACTCTAACTGAGTCAATTGTCGGGTCAAAGTTAATCTCGAAAAGTCAACAGAAAGCTTATTTTCAAATTAATGCACAATTAGCAATGTAGAAGCTATGCAACCTGTTTTGTCATTAATATAACTTGGTAATTAATGTAAGAACATGTCTAAACATGTTCAACTCGACAATTTTCAGTTTAAGCTCGGATTGGGACCGAAAGTCGCATACTTTGACTTCTGCTTTGAATTTCAGTTCTGACCCAATGTAGCATGATTTAGAAATGCCTTAGAGCTTTATTAGGACCAAGTTACCTATAAGTATAACCCTCTGAGATTATACAACTTGGTTCATTAGTTATCCGATTCATATGCATATTCCGTTAAAAGCCTAAATGTTGACTATTATGCCCGTATGACCTTAAAACATTATTTTTGAAAATATAAAAGTATAGAAACCTCCATTCCTGATTTATAAACTTGTACCTAAAATTTGATATCAGTTTGAGGTATAGATTGAGAGTTATGCTCATTAGCGTAATTAGAAAGCCTTTTAATAATTAAATGGCGTATTTAGCATATAGCCTATCTAAACCCAATTTTTGATACCAAACTATTTACCCACTGATGTAATATAATATCTTGGGATTTTTGAAGATTTTTATTTATTTTTAGGCTGAGCATAACATAGAGTTCTAAGCTTAATTCGGTTATTGTCGGTTTTGCCCTTTTGGGCTATAAAATGAGTTTTACATATCCTTTTGACCCCAAACATTTTGCTACTGATTCTAAATGATAAATAAAGTGTTTTGAGCCTTCTGGAATAATAAAAATATCAGTTTTCCATTGAAAACTCGGAAATGGCTCCAAATCGCCTTTTTAAGCGTTCTTAACGCATAGTGTGTATTAAGACTATTTTTAACATATAAGGGTTGATGCCTACTCATATTTTCAGTAAATTTTTATATCTTAATAGTAAGGAAAAGTTTTAAACTCAGATTTCGAGTTTTTGACCTTTTAGGCTTATGTGAAATTACCAAAATGCCCCTACGGTGCATAGTATGGTTATGACTAATAAATTTCACATATATATGATACCCTACTGTTATAACTTGTTAAATTAAGTATGTTTGCTGATTACATTAGACCTGTAACTCAGATTAATATTTAAACTCTTTTATAACCTTTAAAATCACCAAAATACCCCTACGGGGCATAATTTGAGTTTAAATCTGTTTTGGGCATAATAGAAGATATCTTACTAATGTCACAACATATTTAAGGCATAATAACTTAGGAAACTTGCATATGACTCATTTGGTTACTCGTTACGCACTTTTCGCGTTCGAA